>OW052252.1:21967500-22660000 GCA_932526585.2 Philonthus cognatus
TTACAGTGAAAAAATCAGTTGTTTTGGTTTAAATTTTAAGCCTTGATTTGAGCTTGAAAACAATCAAGCTTTAGGTTAATAAAAAGCTTAGATCTTTGGCTATTGTTTGCTTTTTGTTTAGCACAAATATTTAATTTGTAAAAAAAGTTGTCTTAAATTATTTGAACGTGCAATTTTTATTCAAGTTACATGCAAAATGAAAGAACGCAGTGGTTTTGGTTTAAAATTTAGGCCTTGATTTTAGTTGAAAACAATCAAACGTCAAATGAAAGCCTTGATATTTAGCTATTATTTGCTTTTTGTTTAACACAAATATTAAATTTGTGAAAAAAGTTGTGTTAAGTTAATGAGCGTACGAATTTTGTTAAAGTTATATGCACAGTGAAAAAAGCAGTTGTTTTGGTTTAAAATTTAAGCCTTGATTTGAGCTTGAAAACTATCAAGCATTACGTCAATTGAAAGCCTCTATCTTCGGCTATTGTTTGCTTTTTGTTTAGCACACATATTAAATTTGTAAAATAAGTTGTGTTAAATTATTTGAACGTGCGATTTTCATTAAAGTTACATGCAAAGTGGAAAAACGCAGTGGTTTTGGTTCAAAATTTAAGCCTTGATTTTAGTTGAAAACAATCTAGCTTTATGTCAATTGAAAGCCTTAATCTTCAGCTATTGTTAGCTGTTTGTTAAAGCCAAATATTAAATTTGTGAAAAAAGTTGTGTGCAATTATTTGAGCGTACGATTGTTATTAAAGTTATATGCACAATATAAAATGCAGTTGTTTTGGTTTAAATTTAAGCCTTAATTTGAGCTTGAAAACAATCAAGCATTACGTTAATTGAAAGCCCTGATCTTCGGCTATTGTTTGTTTTTTGTTTGGCACAAATATTAAATTTGTAAGAAAAGTTGTGTTAAATTATTTGAACGTGCGATTTTCATTTAAGGTACATGCAAAGTGGAAGAACGCAGTTGTTTTGATTCAAAATTTAAGCCTTGATTTTGGTTGAAAACAATCAAGCTTTATGTCAATTAAAAGCCTTATTTTTTAGCTATTGTTTAACACAAATATTAAATTTGTGAAAAAAGTTGTGTTAAGTTATTTAAGCGTACGATTTTTATTAAAGTTATATGTACAGTGAAAAAAGTAGTTGTTTTGGATTAAATTTTAAGCCTTGATTTGAGCTTAAAAATAATCAAGCTTTACGTCAATTGAAAGCCTCGATCTTTGGCTATTGTTTGCTTTTTGTTTAACAAAAATATTAAGTTTGTAAAAAAAATTGTGTTTAGGTATTTGGACGTGCGATTTTTATTAAAGTTACATGCAAAGTGGAAAAACGCAGTGGTTTGGGTTCAAAATTTAAGCTTTGATTTGAGCTTGAAAACAATCAAGCTTTACGTCAATTGAAAGCCTTGATCTTCATCTATTGTTTGCTTTTTGTTTAGCATAAATATTAAATTTGTAAAAAAGTTGTGTTAAATTATTTGAACGTGCGAGTTTCATTAAAGTGACATGCAAAGTGAAAGAACACAGTGGTGTGTAAGCCTTTATTTTAGTTGAAACAATTAAGCTTAACGTCAATTGAAAGCCTTGATCTTTAGCTATAATTTGCTTTTTGTTTAGCACAAATATTAAATTTGTGAAAAAAGTTGTGTTAAGATATTTGACCGTACAATTTGTATTAAAGTTATATGCGCAGTAAAAATAGCAGTTGTTTTGGTTTAAAATTTAAGCCTTGATTTGAGCTTAAAAACAATCAAGCTTTGCGTCAATTGAAAGCCTTGATCTTTAGCTATTGTTTGTTTTTTGTTTAATACAAATATTAAATTTGTGAAAAAAGTTGTGTTAAGATATTTGAGCGTACAATTTGTATTAAAGTTATATGCACAGTAAAAAAAGCAGTTGTTTTGGTTTAAAATTTAAGCCTTGATTTGAGCTTAAAAACAATCAAGCTTTACGTCAATTGAAAGCCTTGATCTTTAGCTATTGTTTGTTTTTTGTTTAAGACAAACATTAAATTTTTGCAAAAAGTTGTGTTAAGTTATTTGGACGTGCGATTTTTATTAAATCTACATGCAAAGTGGAAAAACGCAGTGGTTTGGGTTTAAAATTTAAGCCGTTATTTGAGTTTAAAAACAATCAAGCTTTACGTCAACTGAAAGCCTCGATCTTCGGCTATTGTTTACTTTTTATTTAACGATAAAATTAAGTTTGCGAAAAAAGTTGTGTTAAAATATTTCGACGTGCGATTTTTATTAAACTTGTATGCACAGTGAAAAGAAGCAGTTGTTTTGGTTTAAAATTTAGGCCTTGATTTGAGCTTCAGAACAATCAACCTTCAGGCCAATTGAAAGTCTCGATTTTCGACTATCGTTTGCTTTTTGTTTCATTAAATGTTTCTATTTTAAAAAAAAGTTATGCTTTGTTTTTCGATTAGGCAAAAGTGTAAAAATATTTCAAATTAACGAAAATCTAGAAAACTCACAAAAAAGTCAACATTTTCAAAAAGAACGGGAATTTCCGAAACTCAAGAAAAAGGAGTTTTTTTTTAATAATAATAATAATAATATTTATTACCCAACAGGACATCCCAATTACAGAGTAATATTACAAAAGTAAAAATTCTTAAAATAATATATATAAACAAAACAAAATAAAATTACAAAAATAAAGATAAAGATCACGTGATTCTATTTGAACAAAATATATTAAATATTTAGAAATTATAATAATAAAATAATGGCAAAATAACTAAGAAATAACAATAGTAAGTCTATGCAGCCGTTTGTTGTTATTAATATCAAGTACCAGAAATTATGTTCTTGAATTCACGTAAGTCCAAGTGAAAAATATCACAATGAGTGGCAAATATGTTGTGATACACACAAATGCGACGCACTGGGGACAGTTCCAAGACATTAGTTTGAGCTTTTTGAACATAAAAGCTGGTACAATGACGTGTCGAGAGTCTAGGTACATAAAAATGTATCCTTTGCAAAAGTTCCGAACAATCAACCGAATTATGTAGTAACTTAAACAAGAAGATTTGACCGTGAATATTCCTACGTTCGACAAAAGTAACTGCATCAAACTCTTCTAAAAGTAATTCATGCCTGAAACCTTGAGGGGGGTAGGTACCATGCATTTTATACCACAAGTATTTATAAAATTTACGCTGAATGTTCTCGACCGATTGAATAGATGACATATAAATTGGATTCCAAACAATTGAGCCATATTCTAGAATCGATCTCACATATAAGTTGACTAAAACCTTGATAATTTACAAAAAATCGCAAAGAATTTGAAAACTAACTAAAATCGTGAAATTTCATAAAATGCATCAAAAATTTTAACATGACCGAAATTTTAGGGTAATCACAAAAATTGCCAAGATCTCAGTAATTGTGGAAAAACTTGAAAATTCATTAAAAGTATCAACATTTTTTAAATTATTGCATATCTAGGGATTTTAAGAAAACAGGACAACATTTTGAAAATTAAATTGAGATTGAGAAAATTGAAGGAGATCGGAAATTCACGAAAACTCGTCAAAAACTTGAGAACTAATGAAAATTCATGCAAACTTTTAACATAAACGAAAATTTAGAAAATTCACGAAAACTGCCCAAGTTTTGAAATCTTGAAAAAATTATTGATATTCTATATGTTTTTAATCCCAGATTGAGTTTGAAGTAAAATTGTAAGTTGGGATAAGCCTTCAAATTCTGATTTTTAGTCTTTTTTAAACTTGGTTATTATGACTTACTATTTTAAAAAAGCTAACAACAAATTACAATAAAAAATACGAGTATTTATAAACATAATACTCACGTGTGCTTTATCCATTGCTTCTATACCCTTATGCCATGAAATTATCCTCTGTAACAAAAACAAAAATGAAAACAAGCTGTGCATTAACACAATTAGAAAGAAAACTTAATTAACTTCTAAGAGAGTTGTTTTTAAACGGTTTCAGAAAACCAATTAGAACTCCACGATTCGTCCTGAAAAGTTCGCCTTTTTTTTAGTAAATTTAAAGAAAAATGGAAATTAAAAACGCGTATAGGGTGAATACACGGAAAACGAGAACAATAATAATATTTAATTACATGCAATAAATGGAAAAACTTGCCAGTTTAGCAGAAATGAATATCATCATCAATTACAAATTTCACTTGAATAAAGCGTGTCTCGTTTAATTAAACAATCCCGGCATAAATATCTTCTAGACTACTGGTCCCAAAATTTGTAAATAAAACACTATTTACTTTAATACAATAAAACACAATATTGTGTTATACAAATTGTGTTTTACAAACAAAGTTAAAGTGTTTTATTTTATTAAATTAAGATGTATAGCGAAGTAGAAGCCTCCGCCGTTTACTTTTTACTTTATTTAACCACTGTATTATAATGACTACTAGATAGTCGAAACTATAGCCATAAATTAAGTGCAATAATTTGTGACTATAATTCCGGCTATCTAGTAGTCATTATCAAACTAAACGTTACTATATTCTTTATCAATTCTACACATCATTTATAAATAACTATTTCACGTTTGGCGTTATGCTGTGATAACTTGTTATATGGCGATCTCAGGTGGTGGGATGGACTAATAAGGAATTTAGATACAATCATTTTCCACCCTTCTGAGGATAACAATACGCGGGTGATTTATGCGGGGGCTGCCCTTATTTTCACGTCACAATTTCCCCGAAATATAGATTTTAATATGCCCTGTCCGTGTCAATGTATGTGTGGGCGGTTGGTTTTTTTCCGGCATAAATCACTTTCGAAACTTTATAGATGTCAAACACACATTTCACACTCATGCATTCGGGATGATGCGAAAACAAGTTTTACTATCAAATATTTTCTGAATTCAACGACTTTTTGTTTGTATCCTGAAACGTAGGAGTTAATAATAATAATAATATTAGGTAAATTAAAACACTTGTTTGGTTTCATATTTGTATATTCAGTTTCCTGACACGTGTTTCGGTCAATAACGACCATTCTCAAAGGAATTACAAGAATAACTAATTAAAATTGAAAAATGTTACAATATATATAGGGGGTTAATTACGGGAGAGTCCAGAGATTAAGAGATTCGAACTTGTTAATAATTCGTTTTGGTTGTTAAGTATATTATCACCTTTCCTAATGGCTCTCTTAATCTCTGGCCCTTCGAGCAGATTTAATTTGCGGCCTTTTTCTGCGAAGCGGATTGGTTTTATGTCGGCTAATTGATGTCCCGTTGTGACGCAATGTTCGGATAATCCTGTTCCCGTGGTTCGTTTTTCTACTGCTTTTCTGTGTTCATTGAGCCGGATCTTGAAATTTCTTCCTGTTTGTCCTATATATTTTCCGTCGCAGTTCTCACATTCCACTTGATAAACACCGGATTTTTCTAATGGATCTAATGTCTCCATTTTGTTGTTGACTAAATGTTTCTTCAAATTTTCTCTATTGATCTCTATTGCTTGGACGTTGTGTTTTGATATTTCTTTGACTATTTTCTGGCTGAGATATGGGATGTATGGAATGGCTGCGAACTTGGTATCTTCTTTGATTCCTTCTCCATTGAACAGAAGTTTTTGAACTGCTTTTCTTCGTTTACGTTTCAGTATTCTGTCTACCTTATTTTTCTTGTATCCGTTGTTCATGGCTATTTGGTAGATTGTATGTAGTTCTCTTGTAAAATCTTCTTCGCTAAGTGGGATGTTAATTAAACGGTGAATATATGAGTTTAGTGCGGAAGATTTGATTTGTTCTGATTGGCAGGATGTCGATGGGATGATTGTGTCTGTGGCGGTGGGTTTTCTATATATGGCATATTTTAATTGATTGTTTTCTAATGAAATGCTCAGATCTAAAAAGTTCAGTATGCCATTAGCTTGTTTTTCTATAGTGAATTGAATTTTTCTATTGATTGAATTTAGCGTTGTTAAAAATGCGCCCAATTGTCTATCTGTGCCATTCCAGATGCAGAATATGTCGTCAACATATCTGCACCAGTATTGTATGTTCTTTGTTGACGAGTTGTTCTTGAATAGTTGATCTTCGAAATCACTCATGAATATTTCCGCGAAGAGTGGTGAAATAGGAGATCCCATGGGCAGTCCTTCATTTTGTATATAAAAGGAGAACGTTACGATTATACGGAAAAAGTGCCAAGAACAATCATCGATGTATAAAACGACAGAAATAATTAATATTATAAATGCTTGTCTCGACCAAAATTATTTTCGCTTTAACGACAGAAATAATTAATATTATAAATGCTTGTCTCGACCAAAATTATTTTCGCTTTAACGACAGAAATAATTAATATTATAAATGCTTGTCTCGACCAAAATTATTTTCGCCTTAACGACGCATAATGTCGTTAAAGCGAAAATAATTTTGGTCGAGACAAGCATTTATAATATTAATTATTTCTGTCGTTTTATACATCGATGATTGTTCTTGGCACTTTTTCCGTATAATGTCTTTCAGCTCAGGAACTGGTATTGACGGGAAGAGACTCTTGACATCAAAGGAGACTAGAATTGCGTTGTTGTTGACTGCTATGGTTTTGGTTTTCTTCACGAGGTCGATAGAGTTTTTTATTCCGTATTTCGATGTGCAAGGGATTATTTCTGGAAGGATTTTGTTGACAAAGGAACACAATTTGTATGAGGGAGCATTGATGTAGGAAGCAATTCCTCTTATTGGATTGTTTAATTTGTGCACTTTGGGCTGGCCGTATAATGTGGGCGCTCTCGGATTCATGACTTTGTATTTGAAGATTTCATTGTCTGGGATTATAGAATTTGATGTTTTAATAACTTCAACAATTTGTTTCTGGAACTCAACAGTTGGGTCTTTGTTGCATTTTTTATAGTTGTTTTCGTCGATGAAGGTGTTCACTTTTTCCATATATACTTCCTTTTCCAGAATCGTAATAGTATTACCCTTGTCTGCTTTGCAAATAATTAGGTTGTTATCCTTACATTTTGTTTTTATGCTTCGTATGGTGTTTGTTTCTCGGTGAGTATTAGTGGGATATTTTGCAGATTTTTCAACTTCTTTTCTGATTATGTTAGTGAGTGGAATTTTATCTAGATCTGTATAAACATTTATCCGGTTCAGCGTTAGTTCTGTTTCGAGAGCTAAGTTTTCTAGATTTTCTTTCCGATTCCTAGAGGCCGGAGAATATTTAAGTCCCTTATTCAGAAGTTCCATTTCCGTTTCATTAAAGTTGGTCTTAGATAGGTTCTTAACTCGTGGATAGAAACAATGTGGCGAATATGATGTTCTGTCTACTCCTTCGTGTATGTCTGGTTTTTGTCTTTGTTTTAGTTTATTTAGTTTTTTGAGCTGGTTGGTATAATGCTTGTGTGTTTCGTTGTTAACGTTCTCGTTGGCTTCAGCAAGGCAGATATCTAATGATATATTATCCAGACGTTTGGTTAGTTCCATGTGTATGATTTATTGGTGTTCGCCTAAATTGAATCTTCTTGTATACCATTTCCTGTTTTCTAGTTCTAGCCAAATGGTTGTTGCTTTTTCAATGGTTCTCGTTGCTTCTCTGGATTTGTTGCTGCATCTTATATTCATGTAGGACGGGGTTAGTTTGTACTTTAAACACTGTGTGTTGAACCAGATGTGATTAGAACACTTCTTCATTTTTAACTTAGTCTTATTGTACATTGCGGCTAGTTTCGCGTCACTTGCGTTTTTAATACGGTAAATACTTTGTTCACTGCTCTCTTGATGAAACGAAATTGTAATATTAGGTAAATTAAAACACTTGTTTGGTTTCATATTTGTATATTCAGTTTCCTGACACGTGTTTCGGTCAATAACGACCATTCTCAAAGGAATTACAAGAATAACTAATTAAAATTGAAAAATGTTACAATATATATAGGGGGTTAATTACGGGAGAGTCCAGAGATTAAGAGATTCGAACTTGTTAAAATAGCCATGAACAACGGATACAAGAAAAATAAAGTAGACAGAATACTGAAACGTAAACGAAGAAAAGCAGTTCAAAAACTTCTGTTCAATGGAGAAGGAATCAAAGAAGATACCAAGTTCGCAGCCATTCCATACATCCCATATCTCAGCCAGAAAATAGTCAAAGAAATATCAAAACACAACGTCCAAGCAATAGAGATCAATAGAGAAAATTTGAAGAAACATTTAGTCAACAACAAAATGGAGACATTAGATCCATTAGAAAAATCCGGTGTTTATCAAGTGGAATGTGAGAACTGCGACGGAAAATATATAATAATAATAATAATAATAATAATAATAATACTTTATTGGTGCTAATACATTTTTTTACAATGTTTACACAGGTCATCGCTACATATAATATAATTAAAATACGTATATAGATAAAAAGGTCAAATACATATAGATAAAAAGGTCAAATATTGTCATCCTCCAAGAATTCTTCCCAGGAATAATATGCTTTCTTGATCAGCAGAGATTTTACATATTTTTTAAAAGCTTTTTCAGGCAAACAACGGATCATTGGCGGAAGCTTATTGTAAAATTTTAGTGCCCAATAGTGAACGCCGTCCCTTGATTTTGATAGTCTGTGGAAAGTGGAGACTAGATTGCCTTTATGTCGAGTGCTGTAGTCATGAATTTCTGATGCCATTTGATAGTTGTTAATATGTTTTTTTATGAATGACAAACAGTTCAGAATGTATAGACAGGGCAGTATCAGGATATTTGAAGATACAAATAAGGGCTTACAATCATCCCGATAATTTGCATTGGCTACTATTCGCACTGCTCGTCTCTGCAGTGCGAACAGTCTGTGCCTGCATGCCGAGTGACCCCAGACTATTAAGCAGTATGATAAGATGGACTGGCATGTGGCGGAATAGGATGTTTTAAGAACAAAGGTCGACACTGAGTTAGCCAGATTCCTCAAGAGAAATATATTTTTGCTTAATTTGTTTGCTATATAGTTCCCATGTTCATTCCATGTTAATAGTGGATCTATTTGAACACCAAGGAATCTTACTGACTGAGAAAGCTGGTGTTTATCATTCCTGAGACAGAAACACATATGAGCAGTCTTATCCGCGTTTAAGTGAAGGCGATTTGCGGTTAGCCATTCCTTGCAGGTCTCTTGTGTATTTCTACTGCTTTCAACAACCCTGTCACTGCAACTACCTGATGTAAAAAATGTTGAGTCATCAGCATAGAGTATTACGTTGCTGCCTTTAGTTGAGGTTGGTAGGTCGTTAATGAAAATTAAGAACAACAGAGGCCCAAGAATGGAACCTTGAGGCACACCGTGTTTTAGTGGCAGGGTTGTTGATACATGTGAATTCACCCGTACTATCTGAGATCTATTGGATAAGTACGATTTTATGAGTCCACACGCAGCGGCTTGGAAACCATAGGAATGCAATTTTGCTATAAGTATTTCGTGATTTACAGTATCGAACGCTTTGCTCATGTCAATGAAAGTGGCTAAGGCAAATTCTCTGTTCTCAAAACACTCTACTATTCCGCCAATTAGAGCATTAACTGCATCAGAAGTAGACATACCTGCCCGAAAACCATATTGAGAGTTAGAAAAAAGTTTGTTTCTGGAAAAATACTCATAAATTTGGGCGAAGAGTACCTTTTCAAAAACTTTTGAGAACACAGGCAATATGGATATAGGACGGTAGTTCTTGGGATCCTCAACATTTCCTTTCTTATGAATAGGTGTAACAAGAGCAGTCTTAAGTACATAATAGGAGAAACAGGAAGAAATTTCAAGATCCGGCTCAATGAACACAGAAAAGCAGTAGAAAAACGAACCGCGGGAACAGGATTATCCGAACATTGCGTCACAACGGGACATCAATTAGCCGACATAAAACCAATCCGCTTCGCAGAAAAAGGCCGCAAATTAAATCTGCTCGAAGGGCTAGAGATTAAGAGAGCCATTAGGAAAGGTGATAATATACTTAACAACCAAAACGAATTATTAACAAGTTCGAATCTCTTAATCTCTGGACTCTCCCGTAATTAACCCCCTATATATATTGTAACATTTTTCAATTTTAATTAGTTATTCTTGTAATTCCTTTGAGAATGGTCGTTATTGACCGAAACACGTGTCAGGAAACTGAATATACAAATATGAAACCAAACAAGTGTTTTAATTTACCTGATATTACAATTTCGTTTCATCAAGAGAGCAGTGAACAAAGTATTTACCGTAATAATAATAATAATTTATCTGTGTCAGATGTTTACAAAATCTATACTCAAGTCATACAATAATAATAATAACCTTTATTACCCAACAGGCCAAAAACTCAATTACAAAGTAACAAGTGTAAACTTAAAATAACAATCTAACCACTGAGCAAAGAAACGTTGCATGACACGTTGCATCAATTTTACCGCGCAATACGAAACGTTGCGTTTAAAGTTGCATGAATGTTGAAAAAACGTCGAATGTCCGCCTGCAGGAACGTTGCATGCTAACGTTCAAAGAAAAATGTTGCTGCATCGTTGACAAAGCAACGCTTATGCAACACGAGCGATTACTCTTATTTGTATGCAACCCAACACACGAATTTATGTATGTTAAGTTGCATACGATAAATGCATATATTCGGCCGACTCACTTCATTAGATCACGAGCCGTTACTGGTGGTATAAAAACCTGCACCCTCCAGTCTAAGGTGTAAAATTGTTTAGAGTGAACGGCAATACTGATGAGAGCTAGCCTAAATGATTTGACCCAAATTGTTACATTTGCAGTAGGTTACTGTATATAACAGCAAACACTTGTATAATCCATTCTCCGTCGTGGTATTAGCTTGTTTAGAAAAACAGTTGTTTCAATGATTGTTTGTTTTAGTCTTTGTAAAACTAACTTGTTGTAGATTGCGTAAAGAATCTCGGCACTTTTAATTTTTGATATTTCTACGCATTTAATGACTTCAGTTTAATATCGACGAATTGAATAACCAAAATCCGTAAGAGATAAAATATTTTTCGTATTGGATCAAAAGAAATAATACGAATATAAAGCGTCTGTTCATATAATGATGTCCTCTTTGTAAATAAAAAAAATGCAAAAGTATACAGAAATCTACATCGCTAAATTTGTGAGTAAATATAAATCACATCTTTGAAGTTAATTACCACCCCGAGCGGACAATTGCCCTTTATACAGCATAAATGAATTTAATATCAACCCTTATAACTCAAAAACTGTATTTTCCACTTAAGTAAGTCCTATAAAGGCACATTTACGCTAAGTTAATTACTTATTTGTAAATTAAATCAGCATAATTTAACCAGTAATGCATGAATTTAAATATTAAGCGTGGAATAAATTGGTAATTTTATTGCAATAAACATTAATTGAGCTATACAGCGTGCCCGTTTTTCGTGCTGCATTATGAAATCATATTTGAAAAGATAGAGAATTGATTAAATGGGGCCAGGGTTGAGTAAAAAAATGGTGATGTGTCCATCATAGTAGTTTCCAGAGCTGGGACGAATCCTCGTAAAAAAGATTCGAATCACCTAATATGATTCGAATCACGAATACTCGATTCATAAGAAATAAATATGATTCGAATCAAAGATTCGAATCCTGTTTTTTCGAATCACGAATACAAATCCTTCAAGAATAAATTTGATTTTATAATTTTTTTGCAACCATTAATAAATAAATATCGTTACCAGTTGTTTTAACAAAAATTTTCAAAACCTAATTAATTATTACTAACACTGAACATCGTTGATAACAGACTAAATATCTGGTTCCCTGTTACTCTGATTAAAGATGTATTTGTGTGTTTCAGAACTTCACTTTAAATCAGTGTTTTGTACGCGTGGCGCATGAAGTAAAATTTCGAGTTTAGAAAAGCCCGAAAATTTGTCTCGGGTCGCTGCGCGACCCTCGACAAATTTTCACGGGGCTTTTCTAAACTCGAAATTTTACTTCATGCTTAGCCTGGGAGTGGAAAACACTCATTTAAAGCTTTAAATTGAACTTAAAAAAAAAACAAGGAATATCTAAAGATTTACAGAAAACAGGCTAAAATTGGAATACGTATACTTAAAAGAAAAACTCCCTGTATCTCAAATTCAAATTCAAATTCAAATTCATTTATTCAAGAAATTAGTTAATATACATTTGTTACATATATCACTATATCGAATACGTCCTAAAGTAAATCGATCGCTTAATCCACAATATGGATTAGAGAAAAAAAAAACATATATAATACAAGTGTATTGCAAATAAACTAGTAAACACACTAAAATTACAAATAACATTTAAAATAAATAATAAATATAACCAAAAACAAACAAACAATCAAAAACCAAAGTAATCATGCAGCGAAAAATTGTTGGAAACTAAAATTCTTCCATTTTGTATAATTCTTTATTAGTCAAGAATTCTCGTAATTGCCTTTTAAACGTATTTAAACAGGTTGTATTTTTTATGTAAGTAGGTAATGTATTGTACAGTTTTATTGCATTGTATGTAGGTGTTTTTTCGTATAGAGTTAGCCGATGTAATGGATACTCACATTCATTGAACCGTCTGGTGTTATAACTGTGTTGAGTTTTATACGTATCAAATTTTAATTTATATTTAAAATGAAAAACTAGTATTTCATATACATATATATATACTATAGAATGTGAGTATATTTTCTCGTTTAAAGTATTCTCTACATGAATCTGTAGGCTTTAAGTTATTAATAATTCTAAGTATTCTCTTTTGTACTATGAATATCTTTTGAGCAAAGGAAGATGTTCCGTAGAATATAATGCCGTACCTCACGAGAGATTCAAAATTTGATCTATAGATCATTATTAATGTATTATGATCAAATATATTTTTTAGGATTCGAATAGTGTAACATACTATATTCAGAGATTTAATTAGTTGAATGCAGTGGGTTTGCCAATTTAGTTGTGCATCAATTTTAACTCCTAGAAATTTTGTACTTTCTTTTATTTGAAGCACTATTCCGTCTAAAATAACCTCATTAGAGATGTTGTTTAATTTTCTCGCAGAAAACTGAAGCACATGGGTTTTCTTATGATTTATAATTAATTTGTTTTGTGACATCCAATTTTGTACTTCGGTATACACTGCATTTGCATTGTGTATTACATCACTGTCAGCTCTGTTTATAATAATATTTGTGTCATCTGCATATGAAGCTATTGAACACGGAAAAGGCCTCATGGTTTGCTCGAAATCGTTGACATATATAACGAATAAAATTGGCCCCAAAATACTTCCCTGAGGAACACCGATATTTGTACACGTGATGTTAGACTCTGATGTGTCTAGAATAACCTTTTGTGGCCTGCTTTTCAAGTAAGATTCAAAAATATTTAATGCAGTACCTCTTACACCATACATTTCTAATTTTTGATATAAAATATTGTGATTCATAGTGTCGAATACCTTCGACAAGTCTATGAAAATTCCTAGGGGATTTTCACCTTTTTCCAAAGCATTCGCAATATTACTTACATAATCAAATATTGCGGTGTTTGTATTTTTTTGTTTTAAGAAGCCATGCTGTGTGGTATTAAAAAGACTGTGTTTTGAGAAAAAACTAGTGAGTCTTGATGCAACAGCTTTTTCAACAATTTTAGAAAATATGCTTAATAGTGTTACCGGTCTATAGTTATTTATATCAAGCCGATCTCCCTTTTTAAATATTGGTTTAATTACACCAATTTTGAGGCACTCTGGAAATATCCCTTGCTCAAACGATCTATTTATCAGATAGGTCAAAGGTTGTTTAAGTATTTGAGCATTCATTTTTATCATTTGGGTTTTGATTTCATCGTACCCTACCGATTTTTTATTTTTCAAATTACCTATTATATTTATTATTTCCGATTCACATACAGGTTTCAAAAATAAGCTGTAATTATTTCTTGTTATATTATTAAACAGTGGTTCGTCAGAGTTTGGTATTTCATGTATTATTTTCTGCATGGACGTACTGAGATGGTTATTAAAATCGGTTGCACTATAAGGAAAATTAATATTTTTGTTAGATTTACCTAGATATTGATTAACACAGTTCCAAGTTTCTCTTATTTTATTATCACTTTCAATAATTTTTTTCGCTATGATGTTGCTTTTTGTTTGCTTAAGTAATTGGTTATATTCCTTGTTTAGATCATTATATAGTTTTTTAGCATTTGCATCAAATTGTTTTATAACAGAAAGAGCGTTTAAAACTTGCTTACATTTAATAATTTCAGAATTGTTGTACACTTGTAAATTATTAGCGTTTTTATTTTTTGTTACATTTACTATTGGACAGGATTGATCTAAACAGTTTCTTAAATTAAGCATAAAATTATTCCACTCAAGGTTCACGTCATCACCTGAATACATATTTTCCCAATTTAAACATTTTAATTTGTTACAGAATTCACTCATATTACGCGATGTAAATAGTCTACACTTTTTATTAATGTTGTCTGTTTGGACTTGGACATTCAGTATAAGTTTTTGCGCTTTATGATCTGATACATGGTTCTCGAATACTTCCGTGGTATAATCGTGTGTAGTATTTGTAATAATATTATCTATTAATGACTCCTTGGACTTAGATAGTCTTGTTGAGTCCTTTATAGTAGGAGAAGCATTAAAAGAATCTAGTAAATTTATAAACTCAAAAGATGCTGCTGTTTTAGAGTTAAGATCGATATTAAAATCTCCTGCTATAAAATACTCAACATTTTCCGCTGTTAATTGATTCAATAAACATTCCATTTTATGAAAAAATAAGTCTAAATTATCTGAATTAGGTGCCCGGTAAATTACAACATATATTGAATTAATTGATTTATCAATACAACATTGAATAGCCGCACACTCAAAAGCACTGGTTTCTGAAAGTTCATTAATGTCCGGTCGGGATTTGAATTGAATATTTTTCCGTAGATAAATTGCGACACCCCCATAAGCAGTTTCTCGTTTATGTAGATTGGTTCTGCAGTAATACGAGGCCAGGTTGAAATATTCAATATTATTGACTAAGAGATGGGATTCATTTTGCCAATGCTCGCTAATTAGCAAGATCTTACATTCGGGATGATTTTCAAGAATAGAGTTAATTTTTAAAGTGTTATTATGTAATGATCGTACGTTTAAATGTATCATTGATATTTTTATTTTATCAGAACAGCATTTTACTTTTCCCTTTGTATTGGAGTTAATTTGTTTTTTATTCGTTCTACTAAAAAAGAATATTTTTGAATTTTAATATCTGCGGGCCAGGAATCAGGATTAGTGAACTTATCTTCGTGTTTACTTTCGAAACCTACTTTAAAAGCCTTTTCATTTTTGTTTTTTATTTCGAGCTCTGATATCTCAATGCATCCAGAGTCGCATATATTGCTTTTAATATAACTCTCAACATTTTCTTTTGTTATTTCAGGGTTGACTCTTCCAATAAAATACCACGATTTTTTTGGAGCCGCACTTAAATTACCTTTGATGTTGGTTCGTGTACCCATTATAATATTATCATGTTTGTTTTTATGTTTTCTTTGTACCTTTTTCCAGTCTTCTTTTTTATTAGACTGTTCCATATTTCTTTTACTACTGTTGATTCATTTATTTTCTTATTTTCTGTATTTCGGGTTTTTGTTAACGCCTCCTTATATTCTTTTCTTTTTGAGTTTTTTTGTTCTTGGCTATTGTCCGCTTGAAAACGATCTGGAATGCATTCTCGCTCCATCTGTGTTTTATTGTTTAATTCTAAATTAATATTTTCGTTAAATGCAGTTTTCTGTTTCTGATTTACATTTTGTAATGGTTGTTTTTCGTTTTCTAACCTCGCTAGTAAGTATGTATTATTATTAATTAGCGCTTTATTGTTATCAGATAAACTTTTATTACTCTTTTCTAAGAGAGAATTTGTTTCTCTAAGATGTTTCACGATTTCTTTAAGGAATAGGAATTCTTTAACGCCTTCTTCAATATTTTGGGTGCACGAATGGTTCTTATAGGCATCCTGTTTACCTTTCTGGAAACATCCAGGATGATATGCTGCATCGCAAACACAACACTCCACTCTGTCTCTCACTATACTTTTTTTGCAATGTTTGTAACTGCATAACTTATTTTCACTCACTTTATCATTAACACACTCTTCGTCGTCCGACATCTTAATATTATCTGTTTGCTCCGAAGAAATATGAATAATTATAAACCATAATGAAGATAACAATTCATTCTCAAAAAACACTCGTTAATTAATATTATACACAATTCACGTTTGTTAAACAATGGCGGCGACAAAGAAAAAAACATGTATATATTTTTAATCTTTTAGTAGAAATGCGTTTTATGTTAAAAGAAGTAAACTATCCATCTTTCAGCTAGTAGTACAAGTTCTTTCTACTAGCAGCAATCGTCCTTTTAGTAGTAGATGAAACAACTACTATTTTGTTCCTTCTACTATTACTAGGACTTTCTGCAACTAGTTGTAATACAGGCTCTGTCTGCTGGTGGCAAGACACGATAAGCCAGAATCATCTGAACTAGACGCTCTGTTAATAGCAGTAGTTCTTTCTGCTAGTAGAAATAGTGTTTTTTGCTATAAAAAAGGTCTTTCTGCTACTAGTAGTAGTACAGGCCCCATCTGCTGGTGGCAAGATTTGAAGCTAGAACCATCTGAACCAGAAGCCCTGTCTGCCAATAGCGATAGTGGTTTCTGCTACTAGAAATAGCGTGTTCTGCTAAAGCGTAAATGTTTCTATCAGTAGTAGTAGTTATTTCAGCTAGAAGTACAATTTCTTTGTGCTGCTAGCGTTCGTCCTAGAAAGAATAACTACTATTTCGTTCCTTCTACTACGAGTAGATCTTTCTACTACTAGTACGGACAGAACCTGTACAGGTTCCGTCTGCTGATGGCAAGACATCTGAAGCTAGAACCATCTGAATAGAATAATTCTTTTAGCTAGTAGGGGGGGGGGTATGGGGTTTAAAACCCCCCCTGAAATTTTCAATCTTAAAGAGAGAAATTGCACGGCGACAGTGCTCTTAATTAAAGTGTGTTTTTAGCTGGATAAACTTAATTTTAATTCTTCATTTTCGGTGAGCTAACTGATTATCGTATTGCATACTTGCTGTTATGAATTCATGTCGATCAGACTATAATATCCTCATTAAAAAAGCGAATAATTGTTAATCTACAGCACAGGAAATTTCCATATTCATATTAAATTAAAATGTTTGGTTTTTTGTTTCAAGCGCGAGTGAATCAGATACCTGTTGATTTTTTGTGGAGGCCAACTCACTCGCATTAACCTTTGTACTCATTCTGTTTTCCTATTCCGTGGGCTACCTGTCTTAGTGTCAGTTAATCACCCTGATCGCCCCCTGGGTGTTGTGTCCCTGTTATTCTTATCTATTCATTCATTAATTCAATTTATAAATTAATCCATTTTTTTTACATACATATATTTTTCTTATTTTTATATTATATTTATACTGTTTTCTACAATTTAAACAATTATGTCTCGCGCCTGTGGTCGATGTAATTATAATATAGCGCCTCGCAGCAAAGTATTAAAATGTGGTGGCTGTAAAATACGATTTCACGTTGATTGTTCAGTGGAATTATCCCTAGAAGATGTAGCACATTACATTGAATCGTCAAAAAACAGTAATGAGTCAAAATGGAAATGCAGTAAGTGCGCTCCGCCTGAGCGCACTAGCCCGCCGCATCACATTGCGATGCGCACATCTCTTGGCGCACAATCAGCAGTCCCCCCCGTTCCATTCAACGCAGACTTCAACGATCGCTTAATCGATTCTATTCGTACCGTGTTTAGAGAGGAGTTTCTACCCTTATTGAAATCGGAAATTCAAAATGCCATCGGAGATTTCAAAGATGAATTTAATGCGAAACTTAAATCTCTAGAGGAGTCATAGGCTTCACTGGAATACAGAATTAACAGCATTGAAAATTCACATAAAAATTCATTACCTACTGACATACAAATTCCAATTTCTGGAGAAACTTTAAACGATTTTAGTATTTATAATGAATTGGAAGACCGCAACAAACGTAAAAACAATATTATGGTTTATGATGTTGCGGAATCCAATTCGTCATCACCTACAGATAGACAGAGTGAGGAACTAGTTCTAATAAAATCAGTCCTTTCACCTTTAGATATTGATATCCAACCTGTTAAAAGTTTCCGTGTTGGATCGAAGACATCTAAATCCAAATGTAGGCCCATCAAACTGATTTTGGACAACAGCCAATCTGTCAGAAATATAATAACTAAAACGAACAAGTTGAGAGATAATATTATTCAATTTGGGTTCGATAGGACTAAAATCCAGAGGGATGAACTTCAAAATGCTAAAAAGGAACTGCTGGAAAGAAAGAATAACGGCGAAGAGAATTTATCAATTAAATATATATCTGGAATTCCTAAAGTCATCAAAGTAGCGCCTAAGGTGGTAACCAAAACAAAAAACTGAATTTGTTTTTCCAGAACGCTGAAGGTCTACGTACGAAAATGCACGATTTAATGTTAAATGTAAATACTAGTTCTTATGATGTAATTGTTATTGTTGAGACTTGGCTAGATGACGAAATACTTAGTTGTGAATTAAAATGGAATAATTATATCGTTTATAGGGAAGACCGCAGTCCTAGTACCAGTATTAAAAGACGCGGTGGAGGAGTGTTAATTGCTGTTCACAATAACCTTGTAAGCGAACGATTTGATTTAGTCAATAATTGCGTTGAACAAATATTTGTTAATGTTGTTTTCGGGGCGCATAAGTTTGTTGTGGGTGCTGTATATATTCCGCCGAATTCGTCCTTTGAAAAGTACGAATTTCACTGTGATTCAGTTGATATCGTCGCGAGTCATTATAGCGAATCTAAACTTCTTATTTGCGGTGACTATAATATACCTTTAGCGCGTTGGACTAACGATGATTTAGGACTGTTGCATAACAGTACTAATCCAGTACCAGCAAATATAATTATTTCACGCTTTGGTTATCATAATCTCCTCCAACTGTGCTCAATTCCTAATGAGAATAATGTGTATTTGGATTTAGTTTTTTCTAGACCAGAATTCTCTGTGTCTAAAGCGATTGATTTAATTCTTCCCATAAGCCAGCATCATATTCCATACTGCATAAGTTCTCATTTCAGTGAATTAACAAAACCCCTTTTATTCGATGAATATATTTATGACTTCTCTAGAGCTAATTATATTGCTATAAACCACCACCTAGCTTCGGTTGATTGGGAGAGCACTTTGAATGGGGATGATATTAATGTTATGATGGAGTGTTTTTATAAGATTGTTTCTGATGTAATTTCTGCTTTCACCCCAATCAAACGTATAAGACAATCATCATATCCACCTTGGTTTACTAAAGATCTGATTAGGCTCATTAATGATAAAAAAAATGCCCATAAAACATTTAGATGCAATCAAACATCTGACAACTACTGTAAATTCAAACAACTACGAAATGCGTGTGATCGACTAAAAACTAGTTTATACAATACATTCATCGAATCGGTCAATTCCAATATTTCTCACAACCCGAAGCAATTCTGGAATTTTGTAAGGGCCACAAATCGTGACTCCTGTTACCCGCGGGAAATGCATTACAATAATGAAACTTGCAGTGATGGCTCGGATTGTGTGAATCTTTTTGCTATTTTTTTTTCCTCTGTATACAATTATGATGAAACGCCAAACATACCTGTTCAACATTTTGACAAGGAGGTGATTGATGCCCATTGGAATCTCACTAAAGGTGAAATTTTTAAAGGCATTGAATCAATTGAAGCGAATTGTAACGCTGGGCCTGATGGTATTCCGTCTATTTTTCTAAAAAATTGTATCTATACACTAACACAACCGCTTTTCTTAATCTTCAATTATTCCTTAAATAAAAGTACTTTTCCTGATCTATGGAAAAGAAGCTACGTAACACCTATTTTCAAATCTGGTAGTAGAGATGATATTTGCAATTATAGAGCTATTACCAAACAATCGTGTATACCGAAGCTATTCGACAAACTCATATCTATTAAACTGGAATGGATGACAAGACAGGTAATAATTGATGAACAACACGGTTTTCGTGTAGGCAGATCTACCACTTCCAATTTATTGTGTTTTCAAGATCTTATTACCAACTCTATTGAAAATAGGTGCTCAGTTGACACGGTATATTTAGACATTTTCTAAAGCCTTTGATAAAGTATCACACGATATTTTAATATCAAAATTGATTGCATTAAGATTCAACCAATCAGTCATCTCGTGGTTTCAAAGCTTTTTAGAAGGTCGTTCACAATGTGTAAAAATTAAAAATCATCTGTCTGATGCCTTCTGTGTTCCTTCTGGGGTACCTCAGGGGTCACACTGTGGGCCTTTATTATTCCTTATCTTTATAAATGACATCGCATTGTCAATTAAAAACTCACATTTTTTGCTATTTGCCGATGATCTAAAGTTGTTTAGAGAAGTACGCGATATGGATGATTGTCTTTTACTTCAAAATGATCTTTCCTCCTTAGCTGACTGGTGCCTTTTAAACGGTCTCAGTTTTAATACTGATAAATGTAAATATATTACTTTTTCACGTAAGAAATTTACTTGTAACTATAATTACAACATTAATGGCAAAACTGTTTTAAAAGTAAATATAATGAAAGATCTCGGTGTTTGGTTTACCTCTAATTTCAGTTTTGACCATCATATTAATTTCATATGTAATCGCGCGACTAAAATGCTAGGTTATATAAAACGTATGTCTAGGGATCTGTCAGTTTCATCATTTAAAATTGTATACTTCGCGTACGTTCGTTCGCATCTCGAATACGCTACGTGTATATGGAGTCCGTACCAAACAACTTATATTAAACGCATTGAAAATGTTCAAAGCAAATTTATTAAACACCTGTCATTTAAAGTAGGGCTTAATAATGAAAATCTTTACGATGAGTTTAATATTGAAAAATTATGTTGTAGGCGAGACTTTGCCGACATGTCATTACTTCATAAGCTACTGAACGGTGTCATCCAATGCCCAATTCTCCTCTCCCGCGTGTGTTTTTCTGTTAAAATCGTTAATCGCGTAAGTCGGAACCCACCTCTTTTTCGCATTCCGTTCCATAATACGAATTACGGATTTTATACTCCGATTACTCGACTTATGCGTACAGCAAATTCCTTGTTAGTCAATAATGAGTTAGACATTTTTTACAACACATTGCCCGAGTTTGGGAGAATTGTTAAACGTCTGCAATGCTATCATTAATGTCTATTCTTTATAATACATTGTTTTATATAATATGCGTTCAATCGTTTCTTTACAATTAAGTTTATTTTTATACTACGGTACTTTTTTTGTTACTATTTTTCTCTTTAATATTTTGAATTACTATTTTGTAAAATAATTTATGTTCTGTAAAATGGTTTATCCGTCAATAAAGATTTATTTATTTATAAAATAAATTTTTGTATGTAAAAGCGGGATTATAAGAGCAAAAACAATATTTTTTCCTAAGCCCCTGAATTTTTTTTCTGGCTGCGGCCTTGGTTGTTTTTTTAGCTTAATAGTAGTTTTTTATTCTCCTACCACTAGTTTTTTCTGCAACTAGTAGTAGTACAGGCTCCGTCTACGGAACTAGAAGCTCTGTCTGCTAAGAGCGGCAGTTCTTTCTGCTAGTGGACAAATTGTTTTTAACTGAAAAAAAATCAACGTTACAGTTTGTAGTAGTGGTTCTTTCGGCTAACAGTACTTAGTAGTACTAGTACAGGCCTCGTCTGCTGGTAGCAAGATATCTGAAGCTACAACCATCTGAGCTAGGTAATAGTGCTAGTTGTTTCTGCTAGTAGAAATAGTGTTTTCAGCAAATCAGCCTATTTTCTGTAAATCTTTAGATATTATTGTTTTTTTTTAACCTCAATTCGAAGCTTTAAACGAGTGTTTTCCACTCCCAGACTAAGTATGAAGTAAAATTTCGAGTTTAGAAAAGCCCCGTGAAAATTTGTCGAGGGTCGCGCAGCGACCCGAGACAAATTTTCGGGCTTTTCTAAACTCGAAATTTTACTTCATGCGCCACGCGTACAAAACACTGATTTAAAGTGAAGTTCTGAAACACACAAATACATCTTTAATCAGAGTAACACACAAAAGGCATTTTTCATGTTAATACTCACAATTAATTCGAATTATTTTTGACGATTCAAATCCTTTTGTAAGTATTCGAATCCTTTTATAAATATTCGAATCCTTTCATAAGGATTCGAATCTTTTTATAAGGATTCGAATCACCCACATTTGGATTCGAATACGAATCGTCTTAAAAATACGTAACGAATCCGGATCACGAATCCAGTTTAACTCAAGTATTCGAATGCCTCTTTTGAATCCTCTAAAAGGATTCGAATCCAGGATTCGAATCCTGAATGATTCGAATCCTGCCCAGCTCTGGTACTTTCCCGCGTAAATTGCGTATTAAATCACTTTTAAAATATTTGTAGCATTATTATTTTCAAAATGTCTTCAACTTTTTGATAACTACAACTTTTATTTGAAACATTTTTCAATTGGATCAACACATACTGACACAAACCAATGACTAGATAAAAAACACTATTTATTGAATATCTCAAAAACTAAGAGTGCTATGACAAAAAGTGAAATTACAAAAAATCTTTAATATTTTATTACCTACAACTTTTATTTGAAACATTTTCCAATTGTATGAACACACACACTGACACAAATCAATGACTAGATAAAAAACACTATTTATTTAATATCTCAAAAACTAAGAGTGCTATGACAAAAAGTGAATCTACAAAAAATCTTTAGTTTTTTATTTCCTACAACTTTTATTTAAAACATTTTTCAATTGTATCGACACATACACTGTCACACATCAATAACTAGATAAAACAAACAACTTTAAAATATCTCAAAAACTAAGAGTGCAATGACAAAAAATAAATAAACAATATATCTTCATTTTGTTATTATTTACAACTTTTATTTGAAAGAATTTTTATGTGTGTGAAGCTGGCAATATTTACAGCAATAACCCGGCGCATCCACCATCCACCCAAAAAATATTATTAAATCAAAAATAATTATTTTAACATATTTCTCGACTATAATCTTGAATTGGTTTTTTTACGTATTGTTTCTAATATCGTTGCTGTGAATAATACACAAATAAAATTTCAAATTAATTGAAATTATTAAGAACAACTGGTCATCCGTGTGAGGAAATTAATTATTTAAACATATTTCCAGATACCCGACATGCATTTTCTTGTAGTTTTAAGTAACTAATAGTGCTATTGTTAGAATACAATAACAATTTTTACTATAGGGAATGTATCTTCCGATGATTTTTGAACATTAGTGAATGCATTGGAAAGTCAGTCATTACGCGATGAGAAATTAATTGTTTAAACATATTTCAAGGTGGCCGACATACGTTTTGTTTATTGTTTTGAGTATCTCATAGTGTTATTGTTAAAATATATGAACAATTTTCAATATGAGGAATGTATCATTTGACGATTTTTGAACATTAGTGAATGCATTGGGAAGTCAGAAATACGCTATGAGACATTAATTGTTTAAACATATTTTAAGGCGGCCGACATAAATTTTGTTTATTGTTTTAGGTAACTAATAGTGCTATTGTTTATATACATTAACAAATTTCAATGTGAAAAATGTATCTTTCGTCGATTTATAAAGGTTAGTGAATGCATTGGGAAGTCAGTCATTCGCGATGAGAAATTAATTGTTTAAACATATTTCAAGGTGGCCGACATACGTTTTGTTTATTGTTTTGAGTAACTTATAGTGTTATTGTTAAAATATAATAACAATTTTGAATATAGGGAATGTATCTTTCGTCGATTTTTGAACATTAGTGAATGCATTGGGAAGTCAGAAATACGCTATGAGAAATAAATTGTTTAAATATATTTAAAGTCGGCCGACATAAATTTTGTTTATTGTTTTTAATAACTAATAGTATTATTGTTAAAATACAATAACAATTTTTAGTATGGGGAATGTATCTTCGTCGATTTTTCAACATTAGTGAATACATTAGGAAGTCAGTCATTCGCGATGCGAAATAAATTGTTTAAACAAATTTCAAGGTGGCCGACATAAATTTTGTTTATTGTTTTGAGTAACTAGTAGTGTTATTGTTAAAATACAATAACAATTTTTAGTATGGGGAATGTATCTTTTGTCGATTTTTCAACATTAGTGAATGCATTAGGAAGTCAGTCATTCGCGATGCGAAATAAATTGTTTAAACAAATTACAAGGTGGCCGAAATAAATTCTGTTTATTGTTTTAAGTAACTAGTAGTGTTATTGTTAAAATACAATAACAATTTTCAATATGGGGAATGTATCTTTCGTCGATTTTTGAACATTAGTGAATGCATTGGGAAGTCAGAAATACGCTATGAGAAATTAATGGTTTAAACATATTTCAAGGTAGCGGACATAAATTTTGTTTATTTTTTTAAGTAACTAATAGTGATATTGTTTATTAGCTACTTAAAACAATAAACAAAATCTATGTGTGCCGCCTTAAAATATGTTTAAACAATTAAATTTTCATCGCGAATGACTGACTTCCCATTGCATTCACTAATCTTTAAAAGTCGACGAAAGATACATTTGCCATATTGAAAATTGTTATTGTATTTTAACAATAACACTATTAGTTACTTAAAAAAATAAACAAAATTAATGTCGGCCGACTTGAAATATGTTTAAACAATTTATTTCTCATAGCGTATTTCTGACTTCCCAATGCATTCACTAATGTTCAAAAATCGACAAAAAATACATTCCCCATATTGAAAATTGTTATAGTATTTTAACAATAACACTACTAGTTACCTAAAACAATAAACAAAATTAATGTCGGCCACCTTAAAATATGTTTAAACAATTAATTTCTTCTCGCGAATGACTGAATTCCCAATGTATTTACTAATCTTTAAAAATCGACGAAAGATACATTCCTTATATTGAAAATTATTTTGTATTTTAACAATAACACTATAAATTACTCAAAATATTAAACAAAACTTATGTCGGCCAGCTTCAAATATGTTTGAACAATTAATTTCTCATCGCGAATGACTCAATTCCCAATGCATTCACTAATCCTAAAAAATCGACGAAAGATACATTCCCGATATTGAAAATTAATTTTGTATTTTAACAATAACACTATTAGTTACTTAAAACAATAAACGAAATATATGTCCGCCGCCTTGAAATATATTTAAACAATTTATTTCTCATAGCGTATTTCTGACTTCCCAATGCATTCACTAATGTTTAGAAATCGAGAAAAGATACATTCCCCATCTTGTAAATTGTTATTGTATTTTAGCAATATCACCATAAGTTACTTAAAAAAATAAACAAAATTATTGTCCGCCGCCTTGAAATATGTTTAAACAATTAATTTTTTATCGCGAATGACTGACTTCTCAATGCATTCACTAATGTTTAAAAATCGACAAAAGATACATTTCCCATATTGAGAATTCTTTTTGTGTTTTAACAATAACACTATTAGTTACTTAAAACAATAAACAAAATTTATGTCGGCCACCTTGAAATATGTTTAAACAATTTATTTCGCATCGCGAATGACTGACTTCCCAATGCATTCACTAATGTTGAAATATCGACGAAAGATATATTCCCTATTCTAAAAATTGTCATCGTATTTTAACAATAGTGACTTAAAACAATTAACAAAATTTATGTCGGCCGACTTGAAATATGTTTAAACAATTAATTTCTCATAGCGTATTTCTGATTTCACAATGCAATCACTAATGTTCAAAAATCGACTAAAGATACATTTCCCATATTGAAAATTGTTATTGGATTTAAACAATAACACTACTGGTTACTCAAAATAATGAATACAATTTTTGTCGGCCACCTTGAAATATGTTTTAACATTTTATTTCGCATCGCGAATGAATGACTTCCCAATGCATCCACTAATGTTCAAAAATCGACGAAAGATACATTTCCCATATTGATAATTGTAATTGTATTTTAACAATGACACTATCAGTTACTTAAAACAACAAACAAAATTTATGTCGGCCGACTTGAAATATGTTTAAACAATTAATTTCTCATAGCGTATTTCTGACTTCCCAATGCATTCACTAATGTTCAAAAATCGACGAAAGATACATTCCCCATATTGAAAATTGTTATTGTATTTTAACAAAAACACTACTAGTTACTCAAAACAATAAACAAAATTTATGTCGGCCACCTTGAAATTTGTCTAAACGATTTATTTCTCATAGCGTATTTCTGACTTCCCAATGCATTCACTAATGTTCAAAAATCGACGAAAGATACATTCCCTATATTCAAAATTGTTATTATATTTTAACAATAACACTATTAGTTACTCAAAACAATAAACAAAACGTATGTCGGCCACCTTGAAATATGTTTAAACAATTAATTTCTCATGGCGTATTTCTGTCTTCCCAATGCATTCACTAATGTTCAAAAATCGACGAAAGATACATTCCCCATATTGAAAATTGTTATTGTATTTTAACAATCTCACTATTAGTTACTTAAAAAAAATAAAGAAATTTATGTCCGCCGCCTTGAAATATGTTTAAACAATTAATTTCTCATAGCGTATTTCTGACTTCCCAATGCATTCACTAATGTTGAAATATCGACAAAAGATTCATTCACCATACTAAAAATTGTTATTGTATTTTAACAATAACACTATTAGTTACTTAAAACAATAAACAAAATTTATGTCGGTTGACTTTAAATATATTTAAACAATTTATTTCTCATAGCGTATTTCTGACTTCCCAATGCATTCACTAATGTTCAAAAATCGACGAAAGATACATTCCCCATATTGAAAATTGTTATTGTATTTTACCAATATTACTATTAGTTACTTAAAAAAATAAACAAAATTTATGTCCGCCGCCTTGAAATATGTTTAAACAATTAATTTTTCATAGCGTATTTCTGACTTCCCAATGCATTCACTAATGTTCAAAAATCGACGAAAGATACATTCCCCATATTGAAAATTGTTATTGTATTTTAACAATAACACTACTAGTTACTCAAAACAATAAACAAAATTTATGTCGGCCACCTTGAAATTTGTTTAAACAATTTATTTCGCATCGCGAATGACTGACTTCCTAATGCATTCACTAATCTTGAAAAATCGACGAAAGATACATTCCCCATACTAAAAATTGTTATTGTATTTTAACAATAACACTATTAGTTACTTAAAAAAATAAACAAAATTTATGTCGGCCGACTTTAAATATATTTAAACAATTAATTTCTCATAGCGTATTTCTGACTTCCCAATGCATTCACTAATGTTCAAAAATCGACGAAAGATACATTCCCTATATTCAAAATTGTTATTATATTTTAACAATAACACTATTAGTTACTTAAAACAATAAACAAAACGTATGTCGGCCACCTTGAAATATGTTTAAACAATTAATTTCTCATCGCGGAATGACTGACTTTCCAATGCATTCACTAATGTTTAAAAATCATCGGAAGATACATTCCCTATAGTAAAAATTGTTATTGTATTCAAACAATAGCACTATTAGTTACTTAAAACTACAAAAAAAATGCATGTCGGGTATCTGGAAATATGTTTAAATAATTAATTTCCTGACACGGATGACCAGTTGTTCTTAATAATTTCAATTAATTTGAAATTTTATTTGTGTATTATTTACAGCAACGATATTAGAAACGATAAGTAAAAAAAACAAATTCAAGATTATAGTCGAGAAATATGTTAAAATAATTATTTTTAATTTAATAATATTTTTTGGGTGGATGGTGGATGCGCCGGGTTATTGCTGTAAATATTGCCAGCTTCACACACATAGAATTTTTTGTTTGATGAACATTTAATAAAAAAAATCAGAAAAAACTGAAAAACGCTACGAGTAAAGTACCACTTCCGGTTTTCCGATTTTCAATTTTCAGTTCATCCGATTGTGACAAAAAGCTTAAGTTTCAAGTTTCATCTCGATATCTTTAGCGGTTTTTGTGGTACAGCGCACACAGACACACACACAGACGCACAGATAGACAGACAGACATTTTTAAAAAATGGTCTTATTCGACTCAGAAGACGTCAAAACAGATATTTCCGCTAAAATTTTTGATTCCCTTTGTATTACATACGGGGGAAAGTAAAAATATAAATTATCATAAATGGTATTTCTTCTAAATTAAATAACATTTCAACTATTATTGGGGAGGGAGGGGCAGTGCGCCTGTGTAAACCAATTATCAATTCTAAAAATTAAGATAGTTTACTAACTAATCTAACGATAAAATACATTGATTCTATTACGGATTAAATTATAAATGTGTTCTGTTTAGCTACGAAAATATTGGCTGAAATTTCATGCTAAAATTAAATTGCAATTAATGCTATTAATTGTTTGAATTGCACATAGAACGCCCGAGGTTGGTATTGTATGAACAACCATTAGTAATAAATATAATAGGAAACCATCAGTTATTGACTGGAAACATAAATCACAGAAGCAGAATATATTCCGTTCTAAATTAATGAAGAACGACATTCATGTACTATATTGTTACGAAATCGGGTTTACATAAACTCGGAAATAAGTGTCTATTTATTTAAAATAAACTTAATAATTAACACAAATATTTATATTCTAAATTATAAGTTTTTACTTATAATGTCACTGATTTAATTATTAGCACGCACTATTTATTTGTAACTAGTTGTTGAGGATGCGAAAACTCTCCTCCTTCCTGCTAACGCGCGCTATATAAAAGGGCTGATGATTCATCGAATGTTCGAGAAGAATCCCGACGTTTTCGTGATTCACCGTTGCTTATTTTGTCGGGCGCTTTTGTTTGCCTCGCGCTATGAGTCACACTTGTCTAAACGCGGCGGTGCAACATGCTAGTATTTCCCACTTGTTTCTTCTACTTTCGTTACAATAATATACATTACTAAATATAGAAATACATAAAAAGCACATATACTTAAAAACAAATTCCCTGTATTCACTTAATTATTATTGTTTGCATAATTATTCGAAACTGTTTAAACGATTTAAACTGAATAATATCGATATACATGTAAGATGATAATAAATGATAGAATGTAATGTAATCTGGGAAAATCAGTAGACATTAAATGTCTTATTATTACGTTACGTCGAGTTCTATAACAGTGGCAAGCAGAAAGCAACAATCAGCAGACAAGACACAATGCGCCTCGAGATGAGCTTTTGTGCAATTAATTTAATCAATAATTAACATCAAATCCATTCATATATTACCTGCAACGTGCGTCATATTTATAAGTTAATTAAATGTCTTGGCCAAACAGGTGTAAAAGATAACCGCAACAATACAGAAGTAAATATAAAGTGAGTTGCTTTAGTTTTAAACGAAGCGAATGGAATTAATTTAATTTGTAAGATACATACTTACAACTATAAATAAAATTGTATTTTATTAAAACATATTCTTTACTTTTTATATAGGTTCAGACGTGGTGACACAGGCGCAGCCAAGGGAAGGAGCCCAGATGAGCTGCCCTCTTAATATTTCTTACAATATTTATTTATTAACCAACAGTTTACAATAAACTTATTACAGAATAACATGTTAACATAAGCATAAGCATAATTCCAGTGCACTGTGACTTAAAATTAAATTATAGTTCTAAATAAATGTTGTTGTTTAACCCATTAACGGCCAAGCAATTATAACGTTAACTCTAAAAGTTGATTTTAGCTTAAATTCTGCACTTATTTTTATAATTTCTATGAATGACTAATTGAGGAGCAGATTTTCTATATGCATTTTGTCCATTATTTTACATTTTCAACTAAAGGTGGCGCCACAAATTATATATATCAGACTACAATATTACACAGAAATATACATTCTAAATGCATGTTGCCCCGTCTAAAATGAATCATGAAAATGTCCTAGACATTCTATGTGTAGTATGTCCAACGTTGAAAGACAAACTAATGGCAGTTTAGAAATATGGACTAACTGCCATTTGATCATCAACGCCTACTAAAGACAGTGTTCTTACAGCAGTTACAGTGTTTTGTTCCACTTAACGTTAGTGAAATAATATTAACAATTATGAATGACAATGAAGGGGAGCATGTTGTTGGGGATGTTGACCGTGGTAGCAGGAAGCGAAAAAGAAATATCAGCGCAAAAGAGCGTAAGAGTGAGGTTAGGTAAGTATTTATTTTTTTATTTTTTTTAAATCTGATCATTGCTGATCAATATTATCTCTTAAAGGCACTCAGACCATTTCCCTAATTTGGAAAATTTTGAAGTACTTTGCAATCATAAACGTAATGATTTTCGCTGCTCTGAGCTATCCCATGACGATATTAAAGCAATCAGAAAACTATTTTTTAAAACAAAGAATAAAAATGCACAGGATAATAAACTTGGGAATTGTATGGTAGTTGAAAAACCAATTAGAAGCAGAAATCGAAAAACTGAAGGAAAATCCCATGCTTTTACTATAAAATATCATGTAAGTTTTATTCTGTAATTTATTTCCAGCAGGATGCTATTATTTGTTATTATCTTTAGGTTTGGAAGGCCCAAGAAAAAATCAATATTTGCCAAAAATTATTTTTGGCAACGTTTAATGTAAGTCAGAGACGCCTAAATACTATCGCTAAGAAAATTCAATCTGGATGTGGTATTATTGAGAATCGCGGAGGAGACAAACGCTCGTCTAAGAATGTAGATAAACTTCAAAATGTGAAAAAATTTATAGGCAAATTAAAAGGACATGAAAGTCATTACGGGCGTGCTAAATCTCGCCGAATTTATCTATCTTCAGAAAATAATATTACTCTTTTGTGGAAAATGTACAACGAGAATGCAGTTGAAAATGTGAAAGTAAATTACAAGTACTTCAGTAGAATTTTTAATAATCATTTTAATATTGCATTTGGAAGCCCTGCCACTGATGTATGTGGGTTTTGTGTTAGAACCCAAACATCTATTAGTAATTGCAACGAAAATAATGAGTTAATGATACTAAAAACCAATTTACGCGTACATAAAGTACGAGCGAAACAATTTTTCAAACTCATGAAGGAGAAGCCTGTCCAAAGTGTTTCATATTGCTTCGATTTGCAACAAGTTCAGGTTTTACCGAAGGTACCAATCCAGGATGCTTTCTACGCTCAGCAACTATCTTTATATTGTTTTTGTGTTACTGACTTGGATATTAAAAAACCAGTATTCTACACCTGGATGGAAAATCAGGCAAAAAGGGGATCAGCAGAAACAAGTTCTGCTTTACACGATTTTCTAAACAAAGTAGAATTTGAGTCAGATATCAAACAAGTAAGACTATTCGCAGATGGTTGTGCCGGACAAAATAAAAATGCACACTTGATGCATATGCTTATGCTCTGGCTGTGCAACGACTCTCCAAAGACAATTGAATATGTGGAAGTGATATTTCCGGTACGAGGGCATTCTTATTTGCCTGCAGATCGTGTTTTTGGACAGATCGAAAAAGTTACACGGTGTCATAGTACAATTAAAACTCCCACAAAATATTATGACATTAACTCCAAGAAGGGAGAGGTTCGAAAACTAGGTACTGATTGGATTATTTTCGATATAAAAGCCGCGTTGAATTCTTTAAAGAAAATTGAAGGGATCAGTGCGGCTAAAAGAATTATTATTAAAAGATCAAAAAGTAAATCCGACATTTTGTTAAAAACCGAGTTATTTTATAGGAATGACGACCCAACTAAACATTTTCAAACATTATTAAAACGCGGAAAAAAGCTTGTAAATATAAAGCTACCTACTGTTCAACTCCAAAATAAAATTAAACCAAAAAAACTTCAGAGTCTCTCAAAATTATTAGTCGAACTCTCGGGCCCAAATTGGTATAATGATCCCGAGCTCACATGGTTGCAGCCCATTATCTCAGACCAAAACAATCCAAATGACCAAAATAATACTGAGCAAGATTATGACGGTGAAGAAGATGAAATGTTATGCTGTGATTGTAATAATGATGAAGATGAATTTCCTGATATGTAAAATTTTCATAAAATAAAATAATACTTTTCTATTTTTTTGTCATAGTGTTATTACCAAGTCAGTCGAGTTGCTTTGTGTCATCAAACAAAATGCAGTTTGTCCCTGTGTGACAAACTAAATGCCGTTTGTCCCAGATTGACAAACTAAATGCCGTTTGTCCAACACATTTATCAGTTTTTTTGGAAAATTGTCAAAGTTATATTTTTGGCATATGGGTACGATGATTATGTGATTTTAGATTTATTTTTTAGAAAAAACACCTTCTCAATAAATGTACCCACAAACTTGTAACAGTTTTTCTGTATTTCTGAAAATTGTTACTTTTGGACAAAATGCATATAGAAAGTCTGCTCCTCAATTGTATTACATACTATGAATTTTTGTTAAACATAATGTATACGCTGTAAATTTTCAAGCATTAGTCGATTGTATATCAAAACGTGCAATATGAAGTTTCGAACGAGTGTTTCCACTCCCAGACTAAGCATGAAGTAAAATTTCGAGTTTAGAAAAGCCTGAAAGTTTGGTTTGGTCGCTCCGCGAAGCGGAGCGGCCAAACCAAATTTTCAGGCTTTTCTAAACTCGAAATTTTACTTCATGCGCCACGCCTATAAAACACTGAAATATTGTGAAGCTAGAAATTCACTGAAATTTTTTTTAAATGAGTAATAATCGAAATATTTGAATGAAAAAATATTAAATTTTTCGTCATACATTTTTAAGTCAGGTTAAATAATATAATACACTAATTTATCTTATTTAGTAATTTAACTAACAAAAAATTAATAATGTTGCGTGCATGCATTAAGGGCGTTTAATGGGTTAATATATTAATTAATCAATACCTAGATTATATTTCTTAAGTTTTTGACTTCTTAATAAATTTAATTTAACAGAAAGATTTAGGCGTTAGATCGAATATTTTGGGAAATATAACGAAATAGTAAAAATCGTAGAAATTGATCAAATCGACAATACCCGTCAACAGTTGCTTAATAGAAATCGGGTCAATTAACCAAATCACTAGAGTGTTTTATTAAAATTGAGGAAAATCGTAAAAAATAAACATTTACGGATAGAAAAGTATTTTGTACTCATAAATATTAATTATTTTTAATTCTGGATACTTAATTAATTATTTGGTTTGTTTCACTGATTTATATTTTTTTCGACTAGTTACATAATTATTTTTATAAATTGTAATAATTAGTGATTATTATATCCAAAATCACGTACTTACACAAGTCTTAACTAACTACATATATCTACAATATTATAAACTTTTGGTAAGTTCGGTGTCATCCACTATTATTAATTTTCAATTATTCCCAAAGTTTACCCTCCGCATAACGAAAGGTAATTACACGTTGGAGAAAATACGTGACAATTTATTGTTTTTGTGATATGCGCTCCTATCTTCGTAGTAAGCAAGAAGCAATTAACTGGCTCCGCTCAGTGGGGTCTTGTAATGAAAGCAACCATAGAAGGCGCATGGACTTTATTAAAAATTATATCCTCTGAATAAATTGAATGAGCTATGTGACGTGACCTAAATTGTTTAGTGAAGAGATCTAATAGAGAATTCAAATTTACTCTTGTAGGTCTTGCAAGTTTCTATTAAAAAAAAATTAAAAAAAAAAAAAAAACGCAAAATATACGTTTATACAGTCTTTTTTTTTTTTTTCTTGAATTAATTTCTCATCTGGCACTTGGTGAAACATATTACACTATGTAAAGTTAATTAAAGGAAAGGCACTTGGTATTGTTTCACAATTAAATCTTTATTCCGACTAGTTTCGGTTTGTTAGACCATTTTCAAAGGAATGTGACACATTCCTTTGAAAATGGTCTAACAAACCGAAACTAGTCGGGATAAAGATTTAATTGTGAAACAATACCAAGTGCCTTTCCTTTAATTAACTTTTTATACAGTCTGTTTGATTTATTGTGACACAGCACATATGTCCGTTATTAGTATAGATATAAAAAAAAGTTAAAGACAATAGTTTTAGTATTTTTCATGATCTATTCAGTAGCATTGTCAGAAAAACAATTGAAAATCAAATAAACACGTGAAAGCTTCATTTTCTCTAATGGAACACCCTGTATATTTTGTTTATTTCAAATAGGTAATAACCTTAGCTTTATAATGATACCACATAAGTACCCCTTCATTATACAAATAACGCGACAATTGCAAATAAATGAAATTTATCAGTTGCCATGGATAACAATTGACATAAAACAATTTATTAACGCTTTAATGTCAAAGTGGTGTAGTAAGTTCCCGTGTTGCGTGTTGTTGATTGAAATCTTTAGAGATGGGTGATAATTACTATTCTAATGATGAAAAAATGGATATGCTAAAGGTCTTGGTTAGATGCAACGATAATTCTACAGAAGCTAGTATCACTTATGGAAACATGTATCCAGAAAGAAGACAACTACATTATCGCACTTTTGCAAGACTTGAACAAAATTTACGGAGAAATGGGTGTTTTAATAATAAATTACGAAGGAGAAGACAAGAAAGAGAAGATAATAATGAAGTATTGATATTGGCCTATTTTAGAGCACATCCACGTAATTCAATACGCGAAGCAGTGGCTGACTTAGGAATAAGTATGCTAAAATATTTTCTATTCTGAGAAAACATAAAATGAGACCATATAAAAGTAAGTTAGTACAAGGTTTAAGAGATGGTGATTCTGACAGGAGGATAGTATTCTGTAATTGGCTTAGCAACAATCAACATTTATTAAATTTAATTCTTTGGAGTGATAAATCAAATTTCAACAACAACGGAATCTCCAACCGAAAAAACGACCATTACTGGGATACTGAGAATCCACGTCAAATTCGAGAATGCAGATTCCAACAAAGATTTGCAGTTAATGTGTGGCTTGGTGTGTTAGGTGATGCCATTCTGGTTATGATGGCCAAATCATCCGCAAATGCTAAGCACTGATGTTTTTTGTGGTATAACGGACTGTTATACTACAAATAACATCATTCTATAGAGATTTGCTCGCTTTATCACTACCTCCACTACGCGTATTTTAAAGTAAAGATTGGTGATCAAGACAAAGATTGGGCACCACATGTTGTATGTAAGATATGTGAAGAGGGTTTAAGGCAGGGATCCACAGATTTATTAAGACTAGGGGCCACTCGGGCAAATTATAAACTGATGGCGGGCCGCCAGAAGTATAGGTAATTAAAGACAATAAAGAATTGATAATAATGTATTAAAATTGAAAAAGAATTTATTAATTTGAAGCGTGGCACTGCATTGTGCTTACAATCTTTTTTATATTTGGCTCAAATTTACTTGTAGCAACACGTAAAACTGCTTGCAAACTTTCGTTTGCAAGGCGGTTTCGATTTTTTGTTTTATTATTATTTAGTATTGAAAAGGTTTGTTCACATATATAGGTAGAACCAAATAAGCTGGCACATTTCAGAGCGTTTATGCGCAACTCTTTGTACGTATTTTTATCAATGCAGCGGTAAAAGTTCAGCAAGTCTCCTTCGTTGAATTTGTTTCGTAAATCTTGGTCGTTTTGAATGTCGATAATTTCTAACTGCATTGACTCTGGCGCATTTTCAACTGAAATCGTGAAAGGATTGCTGAATATGTCCAACAGAGGTTTCACTTTTTTAAACTCCGAAAATCTGTCTTGAAAAGATTGAATCAAAATATATAGCTTTTCTACATAACTGAAATTAATCGCAGTTTTGTTGAATTTTTCAGCCATTTTCTTATAATTCGGAAAATGATTGTAATTTCCAGAATTCAATTGCGATCTGAAAAGTGTCAGCTTGCATTGAAAGGATGATACATGAGCGTAGAGCTGGGATATCAGTTGATTTTTGCCTTGAAGCCGTGTGTTCAACACATTCAAATAATAATAATAATAATAATAACTTTATTTACATAATACAGTATTTACATAATAGTGTATAGGTAAAACGTCAAACGCAACATACAGATATTAATTAAATTTAAAGTATTCTTCCATAGAGTATGGTTCCAGCTTACATAAATAATTAAATAAAGTGATTTTCATTTGCTTATAATTTACAATTTTTTTGGTACACCTAGGAAGGTGGTTATATATTTTTACACTGGAATACAGACAGCTTCTTTGAAATTTTGTCAGCCTATGCGCTGGTAGATTAAATTGAGGCCCTCGCCTTGTATTATATCCTGACGGAGTGTATATATTTTCAAAATAGCTACTGTTTTTCCATACAAACTTCATGCTTTCATAAATATATAGACCATAAATAGTAAGAATATTGTTGTTCTTGAACATTTCTCTACAACTCTGGTTATATGTTAATTTTAGTAATATGCGCAAAGTTTTCTTTTGATTGGTGAATACTCTATTCATATATACAGAGCCACCCCAAAGTACAATTCCATACCTGTAGTGTGATTCAATATTTGAGTGATAAAATAATTTTGCTGTTTCAGTGTTAGTATTTTTAACAAGAATACGTAACCCGTAGCAGGTACTACTTGTTCTATTGCATAATTTATTTATATGCTCGGTGAAACCTAGCGTTTCATCAATTATTATGCCTAAAAATTTTACATGGCTGGTAAATTTATAATCTTCGTTGTTTAAATTAATTGAATTAGGTGTCGTTAACCCTTGATTTGTTTTATAGAGCAAGCATGCAGTTTTTGTTTTATTTAAAAATAAATTATTTTGCTCAAACCATTTTTCTAAATTATACATATTTGTATTTCCAGTGTAGACTATATCTGGAAAAGTTTTACCCTGTATGAGCAGATTTGTATCGTCTGCATAAGTAATTAATTTGCAATTTCCCTCTATATTGTGTTCGATATCATTGACGAAGATAATGAAGAGGAGAGGGCCGAGTATGCTCCCCTGAGGAATTCCTCTGTTTGTTATTAAAGGGTTTGACAGTATAATGGATCCGTTATCTGAATTTTTTAATTTTGTATAGTGGGGTCTATTTTGTAAATATGTTTTAATTAGATCGTAAGGAACTCCCCTTACTCCATAACGATACAATTTTGTTAATAATAAATCGTGATCGATTGTATCAAAAGCTTTTGATAAGTCTACAAATACACCGCATGAAAGGTTATTATTTTCAAAATTTTCAAACACAGAAGTTATGTATTCAAATATTGCAGTGTTTATATTTTTACCCTTAAGGAAACCATGTTGTGTTTTTGATAATAAATTGTTCTTAGAAAAGAAACTTAATAATCTATTATAAATTACTTTTTCAAAGATTTTTGAGAAGGAATTTATTACACTTATTGGCCTATAATTATTTAAAAGATTCTTATCGCCTTTTTTGAAGATTGGTGAGATTAATGATACTTTTAGTTGTTCAGGATAAATTCCTGTTTCCAGTGAAGAGTTTATAATATCAATTAAGGGTGCACTGATGTAGTTTATGCAATGCTGAATTATCTGCATAGGAATGTCATCGATACCTGCGCTATTTTTATTTGTGAAACTGTTTATAATATTAAAAATTTCAGTGTAATTAGTTGGTTCAAAATATGCCGAATTTTTATTGAGTGGAATTTTTTGACAATATTTTTTCGTCGGTGAATTATCTATAGTTTTTTGTAACGTAATTGCTACTTCATTAAAGAATTTGTTGAAATTATTTGCAAGAATGTCTCGATTATCATGGTCTGGTAAAGTATGAGTTTTCTGTTTGCTTACAAATTTTCTAATTACTGCCCAGGAGGCCCTAGATTTGTTTTGTGACGTTTCCAATTTGTGTTGTATTTGTTTTTTACGTTCAGTAATTAGGAGATTATTGTATATATTTTGTTCTTTCTTATACAGTGCTTCAAAATCTGAAATGTAGGTACCAATAGTTTGATATATAAGCATTTTGTCTTTACTTATCTTTAAATCTTCACTTGTAGGGATTATTTTTTGGTTTTGCCTTTTATTAACCATTTTATTAATTGGAAATTTGTTATTAAAATGTGTTGTGAATAGATGTAAAAATTTCTTATATTTCATGTTTGGTGATGTTTCAGAGAATATTGAGTCGAAAGAGATTTGAGATAATTCTACGCAGAATGAGATTATATTAGATTGTCTAAAGTCCCTTATATTAATTAAGTTTCTTTTTGTGCTAATGTTACCTTCATATATTAAAAGTTGAGCGGTGTGGTCAGAAATATTAGTATGTACTATTTCCACATTATAATTATTGGTAGTTATATTAGTTAGAATGTTGTCTATGCAAGTTTGGCTTCGATTTGAAAGTCTAGTTGGCTCATTTATAAGGTGATGTACATTAAAAGAAGTTAATATATTAATAAAATCATGACTCATATTATTAGTTTTCAAAATATCAATATTAAAGTCACCCGCTATGAAAAATGGTTTGTTTTGGTGTAATAGGTTACATAACAGTTTTTCAAATAACTCACAAAACAGGCAGAAATCCCCCGAGGGTGGTCTATATACACATACTACTATTATAGATATTGCATCGCCCATGCTGATTTGTGTACCCGCACATTCGAAAACTTTGATTAGAGTAAACTTGGATACGTCATAGGGAAGATAGTTTATTGAATTTTTTACAAAAATTGCTACCCCTCCATGTTGTCGCTCTTCTCTACAGAAACTTGATATTATTGTAAAGTTTGGAATATTAATTAATTCAATCTGTTCATAAGATAGCCAATGTTCAGAAATACACATAATGTTACAATTTATTTCTTCTATTACGGACTCTAATTGAAATAAGGAAGTTGTTAAACATTGTATATTTTGATGCAAGAGTTTAAATTTTTTTTTTTTATTGTTTTTATGCACTATCTGTTCACATTCGGGTTCCCGATTTCTTGAAAATTTTTTCCTTCACTTCTTTTAAAAAAGAATCTGTTAATTAGAGTCTTTTGTGGCCAGAAATCCGCGTGTATTACTTTGTCTTCTATCGACATCGGAATTCCTATTTTAAAAGATGAATAAGCAGCTTGTTCATACTTTGGTTTCAACTTCTCAACTATGAAAGGGAAGTTTCCCGCTTTTTGGAGATGTTCCAGTACGTGTTCTCGCCCTACATCTTTTCGAAGTCTTGATACAAAAATCCATTTTTTTGCCTGGTGCTCTGCTACCGGAAGGCTGGAATTTATAGCCGCGCCGTTGAATTTATACGGATTTATTTTATGTTTTCTTTGTTTTTTTACCACTTCAGTCCATTCGTTGTTTATTTGTGTTTTATTTTGATCGCTGTGGTTATTGACCCCGATTTCTGCATTTGGAATTTCGTTATCTACGTTTGGCTTGGATGTTTGTTCTTTTTGTTTTATCGGATTTTTCAATGTTGTAGATAATTTTGAATTATTAATTTCGGTGTAGCTAACTCCATCTTTGGGTATATTATCAGAAGAATTTAATTGAAGGTCTCTGCAGTCTGCAGGAATCTTGTTTTTAATGTTTAGATTATTGTCGTATTTGTTTTTTAGGTCCTTTATCTCAGAGGTTAGACCCTTAATTTCATTTTGTTGTTTGCATATCATTATGTTTTGATCACTTACTTTACGTGTCAGCTTTGCTATTTCCATTTTTACAGCGATTAGTATCTGGAGTGAGCACTTTTGCAATGAGTTTTTTTCACATCTGAGGCATGCTTGTATACCAAACTTATCCTCTGATTTGGCACAGATTGTATGATATTCACCATCACAAATACTACACTTCAAAAACTCACTGTCTTTGTCGTTATTACATATAACACATTCTTTTGAAACACTTGTTACGCTTTTATTTAATTCGCTTTCAGATAGCGACCGTTCGGGACGACCCGCCATGTTGTAATGTCAACTAAAAAAGCCAAATCACACAACCAATCAGGATTTTTAAGTTCCGGGACATCCCTTTGCTTTTCCGCCAGAAATATTCCAATTTCTTCTATTAAATTTAGAAATCGTTCCAGTGTCAATCCACGACTTAGCCACCTTACTTCTGTATAATACAGTAAATCTCCATATTCGCTTTCGATGTCATCAAGGAATTGTTTGAATTGCCTGTGATTGAGTCCTCGTGATTTTATGAAATTTAAAGTCGAAACTACCACTTTCATGACATTTTGAAATTCAATTTTTTTAGAACAGAGGGCTTCTTGGTGTATAATGCAGTGAAACTGCATGAGATCTTCAGCGTTTATGTTTTTTTCTTGCAGATGCTTTTTCAGCAAAGTAACTAGCCCAGAATTGACACCAATCATCGAAGGAGCACCGTCAGTCGCAACTCCCGATAATTTTGATAAGTCCAAATCAGTTTTTGAACACTCATCCAAAAGTACATTGAGTATATCAACTCCTCTGGTTTGACCTTTCAATGAACACATTCCTAATAACTCTTCTAAGACTTCAAAATCTTGAGTAACACCTCGTATGAATATGAGAAGCTGAGCTGTGGAACTAATATCAGTGGATTCGTCGAGTGCTAATGAAAAAAATTCAATGATCTTAGTTTTTTCATTTAATTGTTCCGCAATATTACCTGACAAAGACATAATTCGTCTTTGGATAGTCATACGATTCAGTTGAATTTTCTCAAACTTTTTTGCTGCTTCTGGACACATTTTCTTAGCGGCAATTTCTATGCATTCTTTTACAAAATCCCCATCATTGAAGGGGCGACTTCGCTTTGCTATCATTCGAGAAATTTCATAACTAACTTCTGTAGCTGTTTCTGAATCTTGAATGGGTTTTGTAAACATAGCTTGCTGACCAGTAAGCTCCCGTTTTAAAGACAACATTTTTTGCTTTCTTAATTCGCCTGTAAACTTGGTAAAAGTAGGATGCTGCGTTTCATAGTGAGTTACGATTCCCACATTAATGTTATCAGTTATAATAATATTGTATTACACCAGACGCATTGTCAGCGCGCTGTTGAACAAAACCATTCGCTTCACCTTAGAGAGGAGAGTTTTGTCAATGTTAGTTTATACAACACACATCGTGTATTTTCTTAATATTTACTAATTCGAAATAAATGTTTTTAAAAAGTCTCCCGCTCGGACTAAAAACATAACTGGCGCAGTCGTTCGGATAAATTGGAGTCACAAAAATCGACAAAAATCGCGAGTTTGTGATTTTCGTTTTTACGATTCACCAAGTTACCAATCAACGTGGACAACATCTCCAGCGAGCAGAGGACAACCATCGCCGACGCTCATAGTTAAGAACATTCAGAACCGCAAAACCGCGAAAACGCGAAAAACAGTGAACAGTGCTTCAAGAAAAGAAGAAGAAAAACAAAAAGGATGAAAATACTGTAAGTTTCACTTTCCATTCAATAATCTTTTCCCAACAAACCCATTGATAATAATATATTGCATAATCAATCAATAAATCAATTCAAACACAAAAACTCGTACGTTTATGAACAGAGACAGAAGCAGAAGTCCAGTAAGACAAAACATGGCAGTACCACAAATTCAAAAATTTCACATTGACTCAATTCCAAATTTTGACGGAAACCCCGCAACACTTGCAATATTCATTCAGGCAAGCGAATTCGTAATAAATACATTCACTGACAGAGCCAATCCAAACAACCCTCAAAATGAATTTTTATTAAGAGCCATAATAGGTAAAATAACAGGAAGAGCTTTAAACATTGTAGGCAGCAGATGCAATTTAAATACTTGGAATGACATAAAACAATTACTTTTACAATTTTTCTCTGACCAACGTGACGAAAACTGTCTAGTAGGTGATCTAATGCATGTAAAACAAGAAAAAAATGAAACTGCAATTTCTTTTGGCAACCGATGTCAAGACATTTTAAGTTTATTATTGACTAAAATTCAACTGACAGAACCAAACATTAACATTAAACAAATGAAAACAAATTTATACTCTGAACAAGCACTCAAAGCATTTTTAAGAGGTTTACACAATAATTTAGCCATTCGTTTGAGAAATCCCGTAAGCTTAGAACAAGCCATCTCGTTCGTAACTGAAGAAGAAAATTTCTCTTATGCTCGAGATAATTTGACAAGACACAATTATAACAAACCGACTTTTCAGAAACATAATCCGAGACAAAATCATACATCATTCAGAAATAATTATCAACAGCGATACCCAACGCAAAATAACAATTTTCAACACAATTTTATTCCAAGAAATCAACAAAATTTCCCATCAAACAATTTCAGACAACAATTTTCACAAAGAAACAATTTCAGCAACAGACAAAATAACAATTTCAGACAGCAATTCCCGCAAAATAGTCAAATGAATAATCAAACATTTTCTCAAAATAATCATAACAGATTCAGACAAAACGCACCGGAACCAATGGAAGCAGCTACAATAAATACGCGCAGAACATTAAGACCAAATAATAATAATCATTTTCAAAGACAGATTCCCATGTCCACAACTGAAGGACTTTTTCAACAAAATGTTGATGACGAAATTCCAGAAAACGAAATGATCAATCAAAACAATAACATGTATGATAACAATGATAATGAAACTCATTATCAAAATTTTCAGTCAGTCCCCAATTACACAAACCAGACATAATAAATCTAACAACAATCAATAATTTAACATTACCATATGTAAAGATCCCACAACAAAATTTAAAATTCATGATCGACACAGGATCATCAAAAACTTTAATAAGCCCAAAAACAGTCAATCAATATTATCAAAATTTCATCGAAGAAAAACCTTTTAAAATTCAAACTGCACATCAAACAACTTTACACAAATACATTGCAAACATTCCCTTACCCAGCATTTTTAAATCAAATGATTACTTTCATTTTCACATTTTCGATTTTAATCCTAATTACGACGGTTTATTAGGAATGGATTTATTAAAACATTTAAACGCAAATATTGATCTAAACAAAAATATTTTACATACCAAAAACGGACCAATACCAATTTATTTTGAAAATCAAAGACCCTCTTTCAAAAAGAAAATTTATCTTGAACCCAGACAACAAAAAATATTCAAAGTACCAGTAAATTCACAATTAAATTTTGGAATAATCGAATACAATAAATTACACGAAGGCATTGAAATCCCACAGTGTCTAGTAAAAATTGAAAATAACGAAACTTTACTTATAATTACCAACAGCAATGAAAACCCACAAGAAATCGAAATTGAACCTTTAAATGTGTTAGAAATTGATCAAGAACAAACAAATAATTACCTCACAATAACCAAAAATTCAATTGAAGATAACATATTAAAAGAAAATCTCAAAAATTTACGATTAAATCACTTGAATAAAGAAGAAAAAGACGCAATTAGAAAAATTTGCTTTGAATACAGAGATGTATTCCATTCACCTAAATTACCTTTAACTTTCACTCATGTAGTTAAACACGAAATTAAAACAAACGATGACACCCCAGTTTATAAAAAAGCTTACAGAATGCCCCAATCACAACAAGCAGAAGCCGACAAACAAATTCAAGAACTTTTAAATAATGACATAATTCAACCCTCACACAGCCCATGGAGTAGCCCAGTAATAATTGTTTCAAAAAAATTAGACGCTACCGGCAAACCAAAATACAGAATGGTCATAGATTACAGACAATTAAACGACAAATGCACTGACGATAAATACCCATTACCACACATTACCGACATTTTGGACAAATTAGGTAAATGCAAATATTTTTCAACCTTAGACCTTGCCTCAGGTTATCATCAAATTGAGATGCACCCGAAAGATATTCAAAAAACTGCATTTTCTACCCCTAGAGGACATTACGAATACAAACGTATGCCCTTCGGATTAAAGAATGCCCCCGCGACTTTCCAACGAGTCATGGACAGCATTTTACGCGGAGTACAAAACGAAGCATGTGTAGTATATTTAGACGACATTGTAATATTTTCCACATCTTTAGAAGAACACATTCAAAAATTAAAATTAGTATTTGACAGATTACGTAAAGCTAACCTCAAAATTCAAATGGACAAGTCAGAATTCTTAAAGAAAGAAGTACAATTTTTAGGACACGTAATAACACCTGACGGTTTAAAACCAAACCCAAATAAAATAGATGCCGTAACTCGATATCCAATCCCCAAAACAGTTAAAGAATTAAAAGGATTCTTAGGACTCACCGGTTACTACCGAAAATTTATCAAAGATTACGCAAAAATTACAAAACCCTTAACTCAATGTCTAAAAAAAGGAAATAAAATTGAACATAATAATAATTTCATACAAGCTTTTAACACTTGCAAATCAATTTTAACCAATCCTCCAATATTACAGTACCCAGACTTTTCAAAACAATTCATTGTCACAACTGACGCATCGAATATAGCTTTAGGAGCCATATTATCACAAGGACCTATAGCAGTGTTTCCCAACGTGGGGCCCACGCCCCACAGGGGGGCAATTTGATTGTTTAAGGGGGGCAATTTGAAAATGTACTCGACACAGATTTATCGCATTTTAGCGAATTTAAATAAAAGCTTGTTTTTATTTTTTTACTTTTATTTTATTTTTTACTTTTTGCGTTCGCGTCCGCTGTAATTACCTTTTCTCTAGCCGTCTCTTCCTTTGTCTTATAATTTCTTTCTTTTATCTATGGCTATTCATATTTCAAATATTATTTGACATCCTGCTCGCGTGGTGTCAGACATGTACACATCTGTATGTGTACATTGTTGCCTATACTGGACGAAACACTTAGTAGTAATGGCAACAATGCGTTGCTTGCGACGCCAGTCTGTCGTCAGCTGTATGTTAAAATCGTAGTTATTTGCAACTGAGTGGCAATCACAACTCCTAGTGTTTCACAGCATTCAGATAGTGTTAATTTGAAATAAGTGTCAGGAGAAACTGTTGTTAAATCTTCAAAATTTAATAAGTACATAAATTGTTCAGATGTAAATGGTAAGTATTTGATTATATATTTATTTATTAAATAGAAAAATGCGGAGTCCTTTGGGTAAAATATATATAATCAAATGTAAAATGCTGCTTCAACCCAATCGTGTTTAAACACGATTGGGTTGAAGCAGCATTTTACATTTGATTATATATATAGATTTATTTATTTGAATATTTTTGTGATATACATCAGGGTAGTGAAACTCATATGGCAAATTCTCAGATTGAGAAAATGCTTGTCTACCATGTTGTATGATGGCAGCAGTTATCACATTTAAACACATTTAAATGAATAAAAACAATGACTGCAACCATATATACTGCTGACTTATAGATGAGAATAATTCTGAAAAGTTGAGTCAGCTTCGCAACTAAAAATTCTTAAAATTTATGTATCATATTTAAATTTTGATGATTTTGATTTCATTTGATTGCATTGTTGCAATGGAAACCATCGTGCGCGATTATTAATTATGATGGAAGTGCTTCTTACAGAGGATTTCGATTTTCACATTCAACTAAACAACATGATTTAATGTTGAAGTGAAAACGATAAGTTATTATCGAAATCAATTCAGGATATTTATGAACATTGCCGTTATTTATACCACTATTATTTAATATGTAAAGTCTGTTTAAATTGAAGCATTTGTTTAAATTATTTATTAATACCATTATAAATAGTTAAAACATTTTAAAATTGTTTTTATTTAATATGATTTTATATATTAAATAAGTTTAATGGTTTAAGTTTAATAAGCATTCAATTCTATATATTTGAACGATTTAAATTATGGCGCGTTTTCAGCTACTTCAGCTACCAAGCCGCCTAGATGTCGCTAAGTATGCAGACTACAAAAAATAACATTGAGTTTCCGTGCTGTGATATACATACTCGAATTTTAGTTTTTATTTGACCTTATACTCGTATTTATCTCTTTCAGCCCTCGGTAAAATGAGTGGTGCAAGCAAAAAGAAAATTCGTCAATATTCGGAAGAATATTTAAAATTTGGGTTCATACCCGCTATCCACGATGAACGGATTCCTTTTTGTCTTTTATGTCAGCAATGCTTATCCAACGAATCAATGAAACGAGGTCGTCTTGAGTCACATTTGAAAGCGAAACATAGTGCTCACATCAATTCCGATTTGAATTACTTCAAAACTTTGAGGAAAAGTTTTGAAAAGAGAACAACAATAAAGACTCTATTTACTGCTCATACTTCAACTAATAATCGCGTCCTTGAGGCTAGCTATCAACTTTCTTTACTCATCGGTAAAAATGGAAAAAATCATACCATAGGAGAGAATTTAATAAAACCGTCAATATCAGTATTTCTTAAAACGGTTCTTGAAAAAGATGATAAAGATGTAAGAGCAATGCCGCTCAGTAACAATACTGTTAGCAGAAGAATAGACGAAATGAGTGAAGATGTTGAAAAACAACTTGTTGAGAAGCTAAAAACAAGAAATTTCTCAGTGCAAATGGATGAATCAACTTTGAGAGATAGTGAGGCAGTATTGATGACTTACGTGAGATATATTGATAAAGGGCAATTTGCTGAAGAAATGTTATTCTGTAGAAAATTAGAAAGCACCACTACCTCAAAAGATATATATAATGAACTAATAACCTACTTTGATATGAATGATATACCAATGCAAAATATAACATCTTGTGCTGCAGATGGTGCTCCTAATATGATGGGCAAAAAAAATGGCTGCCTAAAATTGCTGAAAGATGCTAATCCAGAATTGATTATTGTGCATTGTGTTATTCATAGGGAAAACTTGGTAGCTAAGAACATCTCGCCTATTCTGAATGAAATACTACATTCAGTTATTAAGTGTGTTAATGCTATTAAAGCGAATGCCAAATGCGAGCGTCTTTTCAAACTATTTTGTGAAGAACAAAACGAAGACCATCTGAGACTCTTACTGCACACGGACGTTAGATGGCTTTCCAAAGGAAACTGCCTGAAAAGATTCATTGAACTGTATGATACTCTTGGTGATTTTTTAACAGAAAAACCTGAAATGAAGTATCTATTAACGATCGATGGCAAAGCATTTTTAAGTTACTTAGCCGATATATTTGAAAAACTTAATATTTTAAACAAACAACTTCAAGGAAAAAATAAAACTCTGGTCGATGCAAAAGCAAAGATATTTGGATTCATTGCCGTTATTGAGTTATGTCAAAAACAAATCAACAACAAAAACTTCGAACAGTTTCACTGGCTCAAACAATGTGAAGTGACTGATACTGCTATACTTGTTATAGTCAATCATCTTAATTTTATTTCGGCTGATTTGAAGGAAAGATTTTCTGATTTAGAACAAATTCATTTTCCAGCATGGATGATGCAGCCAATGTTAGTAGATTTGTCTGACATATCAAACATGAAGTATCAGGAAGAACTTGCAGAATTACAAAATGATGAGTCAGTTAAGACTCTATTTAATTTAAAAGGAACAATCGCTTGGCTTTGTGAAGAAACAGAAACCAAATACCCAAATCTAACCAAATGTTCAAGAAAACTGTTGCTACCATTTCCATCTTCGTATTTGGTTGAATGTGGATTTAGTGCAGTAAATGATTTATTAATAAAAAAAAGAAATCGGCTAAGTATAACACAACGTGGCGACTTGAGGCTGAAGCTAACCAACTTGGAGCCTAATATAAAATTTTTGTGCAGCCAACATCAAGGGCAAGGTTCTCATTAAAATTAAATAAAAATAACAAATGGATTTGAAAAGATATTGATTAAAATTATATGGAGTTCAAATTTCAGTTTTTCATTAAATGTGTGATAAATTTACCTACTGTGTTTCGTCAACAATTCCCTAGTGATTATTTCCTAATTTAAGTTTCTTAAGTTAGCAATTCAATTTTTGTATAATAAAAATTATGTTACAAAGGGGGGACATGAGAATTTTAGAAAGGCGAAGGTGGGGCATGGCACAAAAAAGGTTGGGAAACACTGACCTATAGGATCGGACAAACCTATATGTTATGCCTCAAGAACATTAAACGATTCAGAACAAAAATACAGCACAATTGAAAAAGAACTACTAGCCGTAGTTTGGGCAGTCAAGTACTTTCGACCTTACTTGTACGGACGTAAATTCATAATTTATACAGACCACAGACCATTAGTTTGGCTTTCAAAATTAAAAGAACCCAATTCCAAATTACAAAGATGGAAAATCAGATTAGAAGAATACGATTACAAGTTAGAATACAAAAAAGGTAAAATAAACACGAATGCTGATGCATTATCAAGAATTCAATTAAATGCTTTAGAAACCGATTCATTAATTAATAATTTTGATGATAATGAAATTGATAAAATAATTGACGATTTAGAAGACAGTGACCAACCTTTTGAATTACCTCCAGACGAAATAGACGCTTTACTCGAACAATTAGATGAATCTTTAGAAATCTCACAAAATTCAGCAAGTCAAAATCAAGAATCCCCAGGAATTAAAATATCCTCCGATATAATCGATTCAAAACCCAATCAATATTTCATTTATGAAGTACTCACACAAGCAAAACCAGTAAAATCAGAACAAATTGAAAAAATCAAAAGATATCACGTACAAATTAATAAAGAAAATAATCGACAACAAATCATAAAATTTCTAAAAGAATATACACCTGAAAATAAAAAATACTACTTTCATTTTGAAACAGAAAACTTAATGAAATCATTCAGTAACGTAGTTACACAATTATTCAACCAAAATGGCCCACAAATAATATATTGTACAGAAAGAAGAGAATTAATAGTTGATGCAGACTTAATACAAGAAGCTATCAAAAATCAACACGAATCCAAAACCAATCATAGAGGAATAACAGAAACTGTAAGACAATTACAAAGAAAATATTATTTTCCTTTAATGCAAGAACATGCTACAAATCACATAGCTAACTGTGCGACTTGTAAAAGAACCAAATATGAAAGAAACCCACCAAAAATTGAAATGATGCTAACAGACACTCCACACCGACCTTTTGAAAAAATTCATTTAGACATTTACACAGTAGATAATACAAAATTTTTAACAATCGTTGATGCTTTCACTAAATTAGGTCAAGCAATCGAAATAAAATCAAAAAATGCCGTAGACATTTTGAGTGCATTAATTCAATACTTTTCATTTTACGGAACCCCTGAAACAATAAGTACAGATCAAGGTTTAGAATTTCATAATCACATAATTAAAGAATTACTCGAAGCTCACAAAATAAAGATACACTTCACAACTCCAAATCACCCAGAATCAAACGGATTAATTGAAAGATTTCACTCAACCATCGCAGAACACATAAGAATATTAAAAACGAAACATTCTGATACAATCACACAATTAATGAGATATGCCATAATTGCTTATAACAATTCAATCAATTATTAACATCAATCGACGTAATTTTACAAGTACTGAATACCATCGAAACTTCAATCACTTTTGCCAGATTAAACATTTTACATAATTCAATAATTACCCATGATGAATTAAAATTTGAATTAAATAAAATAAAGTCAAAAATAAATAACTACGAATTACCTTATCTTTTAGATGATAAGAATATAAATAATTATTACTCAACAATAAACCTACGAGGTTACATAAATAAAAATGAAGTCATTTTCATTCTAGAAATTCCATTAGTTGAAAAGATGCAATATAATTATTACCAATTATATCCATTACCAATTCCCAATAAAATCAATTACAACGTAATCATTCCCAAATCCAAATACCTTTTAATAAGTGAAACGCACTACGCACGATCCAACGTCGCATGCAAAGAAATCAATCAACAGAAATATTTATGCTACGAAGAAATAATTTCACCAATGTCCGATGTTGCCAACACCTCATGTGAAATTACCTTAATCAAATTTCCAAATAATCAAATAAACTGTGAAATCAATCAAAGTGAACTTTCTCAAAATAAAATTCAAAAGTTAATAAATAACAAGTGGATGATAATTACGATAAGACAAACTACGACAATAAGCAAATGCGGAAACAATGAAGACAAACACGTACTACACGGAACTTACATCATCACCATACCAAGTTCATGTGAATTTCAAATTAATGACAAAATACTTAAACATTACCAAACGAATCAGAAGGAAATCAAAACAATTAAATTACCCAACGTAAAAATCAACGAAATCCAGACACAGAAGTCTTCGCCGAGATCAACAATTCCAATCCAGCTAGATGACATCAATCTACAAGAACTTCAAGACATTGGAAATCAAATCCATCAAACGAAGAAACAAATCGAATCAATCAAGCCATCGATATTTCATTATGACAATATCAGTGTTTACACAATAATAATTTATATATTGTTTGTATAACTCATATTTTGTATTTTCAAAAAAATTCACCCATGCCTAAAAGGAAAAATTGAAAACAAAGTCAAAGTTAAAAATCCATTAAATGAAATTGAATTAACGAAAAATTATCCATGATAATTTTCCTCTTAAGCACGGGAGGAGTTACGATTCCCACATTAATGTTATCAGTTATAATAATATTGTATTACACCAGACGCATTGTCAGCGTGCTGTTGAACAAAACCATTCGCTTCACCTTAGAGAGGAGAGTTTTGTCAATGTTAGTTTATACAACACACATCGTGTATTTTCTTAATATTTACTAATTCGAAATAAATGTTTTTAAAAAGTCTCCCGCTCGGACTAAAAACATAACTAGTGCCTTTTTACATTATATTCCTTTGCAATCGCAACAGAATTCTTGCAAATTAAACAAACGACTTTGTTATGCGACCATACAAAAAAGTATTTCTCAGTCCAAATTTCTTGAAACTGCCGATTTTCATCTTTAACCTTACGTTTTTTACTAGGCCCTGGCTTGTCCATGTTGCGTTCTAATCCTGGCTATGATTAACACAGCACCTAAAAACAATTACAGTACCTACTTAAATTACCCATCCTTTTTTAAATTACCAAAAATAATTGATTAAATATGTAGGGAAACACTTATTAATAACAGAGTTTTACTTACGATTTCACAACACAATTATACACGGCACTTGACGGGAAATCTACGTTGAATGTGGATCAAAATATATGACACCGGCTAGTCGAGTTAAAATCTACACTAGAACTATTGACACTTCACTCAAATTAAAACCGAACTGTCGGTCGCTGCGGTTAGCGTGGCTTTTATACCGCGCGTATAGAGTCGAAAACTGTCTGGAGAAATCTCGAAACCGACTCTGGAAGCTTCGTGTATCTACCTACGCGAGCAATCGGGAATTCGGGACTATTGCTATCTCGCTTGCTCTAACAATATAACCCGTGGATAAGCCGCCACCGCGCTGCCGTCGTCGCCGCGCTGCCGTCGTCGCCGCGCCGCCGGCCGCGATGCTTCCTCAAGAAAACGAATTTAACCGAGATCGGCACGAACATTACCGACCGCTGTTTCCGACGCATGCACGGCGCACCAGGGGGTGTCGACTCTTTTGGGCACTTAAGAGCGCACGCGCGAGATTCCAATTACTTTTCGAACATATTTTTTTTGGTTTTATTCTGGAATAGAATTCAATATTTTTCGAATGTATGAGAGTATTATTTTTGCTGTCGGCGGGCCACCAGTATTCGACCGGCGGGCCGTGGTCTGTGCATCCCTGGTTTAAGGCATTGGGGTAATGGAACAAGGAAGCCCCTACCCTTTGGAATACCAATTGTTTCTTGTTCTTTCTCCACCTCCCTCCAAAGCTACCCTATTGTAAGGGTAGGAGGGGGTGCCCTGTCCTCAAGACGGGTACGTCCGGCACAAGAGACGAGAGGAACGATCATAACTGTCAGAGCGCCACAAGTGTAAAAACCAATCGCATATTATGTAAATTACTACTTTGAAAGTTAAATAGAAAGTGTTTGAAACGACTACAGTTTTATTAATTGGTACACCTCGCTGTTTTTCCGATAACAATCCTCTGCAACAGCAAGAGCTTAACACCAATGATTTGGTGAGAGTCAACAAATGACTGTTATTTCTGTATGTGCAATGTACGTGGATATAACACAAAAAAATTAAAAAAACATCATTTATCCGAACCTCAAGTCCGCAATCAGGCCAGCGCCACATGGCCCAGACTTGCCAATACCTGAGAAACCAACAAATTTAGAAGATGTTACAAGCAGTTCTGAACCTGAAGTTGATGAAAACAACTTTACCGATGCCGATGATGAAATATGAAGCGTTTCTAAGCAACCGCGGTTATTTTCCAACACCGAACTTAACGACTTAGTTAGAGACTTACCTAAAATTAACTATTAGAGTTAACTTTGTAATTTGCTTGGCTCCTAATGGGTGAATATTCTATTCCCAAAAAAAAACCGTTTTTATTTAATATTAAAGTTTCATTTAATACAATAACATACTGAATAAATCGACATAAATTTAGGAATATCGAAAATCTCGACATGTAGAAAATCTTGACGGTCCACTCCCAGACTAAGCATGAAGTAAAATTTCGAGTTTAGAAAAGCCCCGCGTAGAAAATTTGTCGAGGGTCGCGCAGCGACCCTCGACAAATTTTCACGGGGCTTTTCTAAACTCGAAATTTTACTTCATGCGCCACGCGCATAAAACACTGATTTAAAGTAAAGTTAAAAACGCACTGAAAATCAACCCAACTTCAATATTTTTTCAAAATTGGATGTTTTCTTTCCTATCCATGCTGTAAACCTTCAGATATTCGTTGTTTTCTTGTAAATAAACTTCGATTCCCTGTAGTCCTTTGGTCTCCGAAGACCATGATCGGTCCTTCGAGCTGTAGCCTTTGTAAAATGGTAATAAACTTAGTAATCTAGAGTGATCCTTTAATTTGAAACTTTTAAGAACGAGTGTTGTCCACTCCTAGACTAAGCATGAAGTAAAATTTCGAGTTTAGAAAAGCCCCGCGTGGAAAATTTGTCGAGGGACAAATTTTCACCACGCGTATAAAACACAGATTTAAAATGAAGTTCAATAACACATATATCATCATTAATTAAAATCATTATATAATCAGATATATATATATATATATATAATCGATGACCTCTTTTACCAATTGGTGTCGGGGTTTTGGTATCTCCATTCTTTACATCTTAATGACTCTCTTCCATTTGTCTCTGTTCTTAGCAATTCGTTCTGCCTCTCCTGTGCTTATTCCTCTATCTTGCAGTGCCTTTGTTATGTTGTTCTCCCAGTTTTCTAGTGGTCTTCCTCTTCCTCTGTTCGTGGTTGTCCTAGCTTCCCATATTTCTTTAGCCGGTATTCCTCTTTCCATCCTCTGTATGTGTCCCCACCATCCCAGCTGTCTTTCTTCAACGTATTTTAGTATATCTTTTGTATTCATTTCTCTTCTCACATCCACATTTCTTATTCTATCTCTTCTAGTTATACCCTTTATTCCTCGTAGAAATTTCATTTCCGCTGCTTGTACTTTGCTTTTTGTCTTTTTGTTCATCGTCCACGTTTCACATCCATATGTTAATATCAGTAGATATATGGTTTGGAAGACGGTCAGTTTTGTTTTTTCTGATATTTCTTTTCTTCTAATAAACGTTTGGTTGAGTGCGTAATACAGTTTGGATGTTTTTTCGATTCTTTTGGTTATGTCTTGTTCTTGCTTGCCATTTTGCTGTATTATCACTCCTAAGTATTTATATTCCTTGACTTGTTCTAGTTGTATTTGTTCTATTTGAATTTGTATATTTTCCTCTTCCTGTGCTGCTATCATCACTTTTGTCTTGTCCTTGTTTATCGTCATATCGTACTTTTGTAAAACATTCACCCATGTATTTATGTTTTTCTGTAATCCTTCCTTGCTCCCTGACATTATCACTATATCATCCGCAAACGCACATTCAGTTATTTTTATGGGACTTAATTTATGATATCCTAGATTGAGTGCTCTCAAGAGTGGTCGACATTGTTTTATAATTTCGTCTATAAATATTACAAATAAAATTGGGCTCATGACGCCTCCTTGTCTCAATCCTCCTCCTGCTTGGAATGTGCTTGATGTTCTATTCCTCGTAGCTACATAGTTTATGTTCGTGTTGTACAGGCTTTTTATAGCATTTATTAATTTATTTGGTACCTCTCGTTGTCTTAGAATATCCCAGACTTTATTTCTGTTCACTTTATCGAATGCCTTTTCCAAGTCTATAAATGCCATATATGCTTTGATGTTTTTGTTCTTTCGTGTTTTTTGTATAATTTGCTTGATAGTAAAAATATGATCTTGTGCGCTTCTACCTTTCCTAAAACCACTTTGTGCATCTTCTAGTGTGTCTTCAATGATGTTTGTCAGTCTCTGTTGCAGTATTCGTTCATATATTTTTACTATCGTGCTTAATAATGTTATACCCCTGTAGATTTTGCAGTTTCGCCTGTCTCCGTTTTTATGTATGGGTAGGATTATTCCGATGTCCCAGTCTTTTGGCATCTTTTCTTCCTTGAATGCTCTTTTTATAATCTCCCACAGCAACATTTTTCCATTTTCGCCCATATGTTTAACCATTTCCGTTGTTATTTTATCATGTCCGGGTGTTTTTCCATTTTTTAGTTTTTGCAAGGCTTCGTCCACTTCTTCCATAGTTATTTCTTCTTCTGTGTTATGTTGTGTATTATTGTCTGTTTCTTCTCCTTCTCTATTTATTGATGGGCCCAGTAGTTCTTGGAAGTATTCCTTCCATCTTTCCATGATGTCTGTATCATTGGTAATGATTTTATTGTTCTTGTCTTTTATTGTTCCTGTGTTGGTTGTTTCATCTTTCCTTATTGTTTTTATCGTTTTAAAAAATAATTTCTGATTTGTTTTCCTATCTATCTCCATTTTTGTTCCAAAGCGGTCCCAGCATTTTTCCTTTTCTGTTTGTATTGTTTCTTTTACAATTCTTCTCTGTTCTTTATACATGTTGTAATTTTCTTCTGTTCTGTTTTGTAGGTACGTTTTTCATGCTTCTTTTTTACTTTTTAACCGTTGTTTTATGCTTTCATTCCACCAAGCTGTTCGTTTCTTGCCTGGAGTAGTCCTTAGGGTTCCACATACTTCCTTGGCTGTCACTGTAACGATATTTTTGAATATTTCCCATAATTTTTCTAAGCTTGTATCTTCTATGTTTATATGTAGTTCTTCTATTCGGTTTTCTATTTTTTCTTTATATAATGTAGCGGTATCCTCGTCTCTTAGTTTGTAGTATTTGATGGTTTCATATCTTTTTGCCTTTTGTTGTCTCCCATTTCCGTTATTTCCTTGTATTTTCGCGACAAGCAAGTAGTGATCGCTCCCAATTTCTGGTCCTCTAAATACCCTTATATCATTAATTTCGCCTTTTTTATGTCTTTCCACCAGAATATAGTCGATTATCGAGATTTCCGTTTTATCTTTTCCCTGTCTTGTGTATTTATGTATGTTTTTATGTTTGAAAAATGTGTTTGCTATTATCATATTATTCATTTTACAAAAATCTATTATTCGTTTGCCGTTACTTGTTATCTTATCTTCACCATATTTCCCCACGACTTCATTTCCTATATCGCTTCTTCCCACTCTACCATTCAAGTCTCCTGTAATGAATATTGTACCTTTGCTGTTTTCTGTAGCTACGTTTAAGTCTTCCCAAAACTTATCTTTTTCTTCGGCACTATCGTTCTCGTTGGGCCCGTATGCTGCAATAATTGTTATTGTTTTGTTCCTGTTAATTATCATCTCTAATGTGAGTATTCTTTCGGTGTGTCCCTCCCATTTATTAATAAATCGCGTCATGTTTTTATGAATGATACATCCTACTCCCGCCTTTGCATGGTTTTCTTGTTGTGTGCCCTTGTATATTAATATGTGTCCGTCATTTAATACTATTTCTCCCTGTCCTTTCTTTTTTGTTTCGGTAATTGTTAGTATGTTTATTTTCTGTTTCTCAAATTCCTCGGTCAGTTCTTCTTCTTTTCCTCTAATTCCTCTTACGTTCCATGTAGCAAGTTTCCAGATTTCCCTATGTTTAACTTTTGATTCACTGTTATTTTGTTGTTGTGTTTGGTGTCTTTGATTGTCTTTATTTACAATTTCCATATTATTATCAAGTCTTTGTTGTTTCGTTTTTGTACTGTTAGGTATTACTTTTTTGTTAGTTTATTTTTGTCAGGATTATCAAATAGTTTAGAAGTTTCTTCATCCCATTTCAAAACTGTACCATTTATAACTATTTTTTTGTATCCAACTTTTGTGTCGTTTCCTTTTTCTTTTTCTTCTCTTGCAATTTTTCTGATTGTTGCTTGTATTTCTTGTTCCTTTTTTGTCATATCAGAGTCTATATAAACACGTTCATATTTTGTTTTCAATTTATTTTTGTTTTTTAGTATACTTATTTTGTCTGTTATATTTTCAGTTTCGATAATACATTTTTGGTCACTGATTTTTGATACGCCTCTTAATTTAATAGGTAACATTAGATCTTCTGTAATGAAGTTTTCTATTTTCTGTTTTAGAGTTTTTTCATCGTTATCAAGTATTTCAAGTCCTGTTATTATTAAGTTTTTCTTTCTGCTATTCCTTTCAAGCCTTTCTACTTTTGTATGCAGATCTTTAATCTCATTCTTCATTATTTCGTTTTCTCGTTTTTGTTCTATCAATTCTTCGTGGTATTGTATTTGTTCTCTCCTCATTTCTAAGATTTCATTCATCATGCCATCATTCCTCTTTATGAGCTCTTTCATCATTGTTAACATGTCATTATCATCACTTTTGGGTTTATTTTTAGGTGACGTTCGTTTAGCGGTTTTGGTTTTTCCAAAACATTCTTCAAAAAGTTCTCTCTTGCGTTTATAATCCGTATCAGTGTCTGTTTCGGACATTTTGCTTAAATTAATTAGTTGTTTGTTCTTCGTTTATACTATCTATTGTTTCAATTGATTGATGCGTTTGGTTGCCTAGGGTGGTTTGGTTTTATTTTATTAATTATGTATCTATTGTTACTAATTGTATGTGTATGTGCTTGCCTATGGTTATTGGTTATATTCTATTAATCGGTTTCTGATCTATGTATTTCGCGTGTGTTTAGGTCCGGGTCCTCCCCTCGGAGACCGTTACCAACTTATTTCTTTATTTGTATATCTATGAGTTCTAACCTATAAATTCCTTTAATTTATAAATATGTTTATAACAGTTCTTATCTTCTCTTTGTTCACTGTATTTCACTTTCACACTTCTGTTTATCACTTCCCATTACTGAAGCCACTATTTTATTTATATTCACTGCAGTTCTATTATTATTTTTGCGCACTTTGTGACGGAGCCGATGTGTCAGGTATCACGTCGACAAATTAGTCGGTAAATGAACATTTTTGTTAATAGAAACTGATGGAATAAAATATTACTGGTTGCAAATAATAGATTCAAATTTATTTTTAAAGGATTTGTATCCGTGATTCAAAAATGAGGATTCGAATCTTTGATTCGAATCATATTTTTCACGTACAAATCCTTTATTCGAGTATTCGTGATTCGAATCATATTAGGTGATTCGGATTCGTGATTCGAATCCTGTTTTTGAGGATTCATCCCAGCTCTGCTCGAGTATTGAGTACAAGTACTCGAGTACCAAGTACAAGCACGTAACCATTAAGTACTTATATGAGTGAAAAGTACTGAGTACATCTAGTGACTAAGGGATATGATAAAAATCAGTTTATTCTTAATTTCCGCTCAGTATATTAAAGAAAAATTTATATAAACTAATCAAGTTCGGTTAGATGGCAAACTGTGAAGCTAGGTTAGGTCAGATAACAAATCGTAACCTAGGTCTTCTAACACAACTTTACGATTTGTCTCTTGTGAAATTTACTTAACCAACATCACAATTTAGTGTAGTTGGGTTAGATGACAAGTGAAGTTAGGTTATGTTAAATTAGATTCACAGTATTGCCCAAAGCAAAGAGGCCAAATAGCAGGAGCTCTGCGAAGAGGTGGAGGCTGACCCCTGGGGCAAGCCATACAAGCTGGTTATGGGCAAACTGCGCAAGAGGGCACCTGACCTGGAAGCGGTCGTACCGGGGGACACTAGGGCCGTAGTGGATGCACTATTCCCACTGGCGAACGGCATAGGCAACAACGTACCACGCGTCGCTTGCGAGGTGGAACCGTTCACGCAGGCAGAAATCTGCGCAGCAGCCAAACACCTCCCAAATAAAAAGGCACCAGGCCCTGACGACTTGCCAAATGAAGCCATTAAGGAGGCAGTTGAGGCAAACCCAAGCCTGTTCACTGGGGTTTGCAAAAAATGCATAAAGGATGGAGTCTTCCCAACCATATGGAAGAGGGCGAAGCTGGCGCTGATCCCGAAGGGCAAGAAGCCACCCGACGATCCAGCGGCATATAGACCAATAATAATAATAATAATAATAATAAGCTTTATTCCAATAAATTATTAGACAACTTAACAATATTAACACATACAATGATATGAACATTACCAGCCACCACTTAATATTAGAAATCGTCAAAATATAATGGAATTTAAATTGTAGCACATAAATTCCTCTACTGTATACGGTTCAACTTGCCGTACAATTTCATGCAAATATTTTTTGTATTTTACGAGACTAATTTCAGTTCTAATAAATACTGGTAATTTGTTGTAAAATCGCAAGCACAAGTAATGAACACCCCTCTCAGTCAGTGTAAATTTATGTAAAGGGTACATAAACTTACTCTTATGCCTCGTTGCATAAAAATGTTCATTTATGTCAGATTTGAAATAATAATTGTATTTCCTGACAAATATCAGACATTCTATGATGTATATACCAGCGACCGTTAATAAACCATTATTTCTAAATAATGTCCTACAAGAATCGTACGGACTTAAACCTAACATGGTTCTCAGCGCACGTTTTTGTAGACTTAATATGTTGTTCAAATGCGTGGAGCTGCCCCAGAAAACTATGCCATAGCGAACTAATGACAGAAAATTTGAACTATATACTAGTTTTAATATACTAAACGATACATTTGGTTTTAAAATTTTCAGCATATAGCATGTTGTACATAAGCGGGAAGACAAATATCCGATATGTTTTTGCCATTTTAATTTGTTATCTATAAATATTCCCAGAAATTTTGTGTTACATGTTATATCAACTCTAGTGCTGTTGATGGTGATTTGCTGTGGAAGGTTTGTAGCCTCGGATTTTTTAAATATAATGTAGTTTGTTTTACTCTCGTTTAAAACAAGTTGATTGTTATCAAACCAGGTTTTTATTAAGTTCAACAAAACCGTGATGTTATTTTCTAAATCTGAGATATTTTTAGATCGTACACAAATATTCGTATCATCGGCATAGTTGACGATATTATATTTGTCATTGTCAATTATTTTAAACATATCATTTATGTATATATTAAAGAGGAATGGACCCAGGACACTCCCCTGAGGCACCCCCAGAACTATGTCCAAGGCATTCGATCTATATGTAGTGCTTCCCGATACCACTTCTACTAATTGTTTTCTGTCAGTCAGATACTGTGGTCGATACAGTCAAACGCCTTGGACAGATCCAAAAATATGCCACAAGCCATCTCATCTGATTCCATTCCCTCTATGATAAATTGGGTAAAATCATATAGAGCTGTATTGATGTTTTTACCTTTCCTGAAGCCATGTTGTCGGTCGGAAAATAGTTTGAATTTTTTGAAGAATGATTTGCATTGTTCGGTGACTATGTATTCAAATATTTTAGAGAAAGATGACAAGAGACTAATTGGTCTAAAATTTTCTATTTTTGATGAATCTCCACTTTTGTGGATAGGTTTAACAACGACAATTTTTAGTTTTTCCGGGAATATACCAAAACTAATTGAGTTATTTATAAGAAAGCACAAAGGCTCACATAATGGCTCCGCGCATTCTTTGATAACGAACATTGATATTTCGTCAATCCCGTAACTTTTTTTATTTGGCATGATTTTTATAACATTCATTAGGTCATTTTGCGTAACAGGATTAAAAAACAGGGAGTGTTCGTGCATGTTAACATTTATGTCAAGATTCGCAATTAGTTTTTTCGAATTTATTAAGTCTGGTGCAGCATTTACAAAATAGCTATTTATTTTATTCACGTCCGTTTCTAGAGTAGAGCTTTCGTAATTTGTGATTTGTTTTTTTCCAGTGATGTCTTTTATAACAGTCCATGCTGTTTTGTTTATGTTGGTTGATGTTGCTATTTTATTGTTATACTGTTGTTGCCGGTCATTTTTTAGCAATATATTGTACCTCTGTTTGCAGCGCTTTAAAGTTTCTTTACATTCGGTAAAATAATGTGCCAAAATATCATATAGTTCCAACTCTCTCTTGCAGGCAATAGTTTCTGCTGATAGTACTATTTTTTGTTTTTTATTACTGGATTTAACTGTCTCCAAAGGAAATGTTTTATTAAAATGACTTAGAAGAATGCGCGTAAACTCATTAAATTGTTCATTTACGTTTCTATTTTCATACATCGTTAGCCAGTTTTCAGAATGTAGTGCACTATTAAATAATTTGAGTTTATTACTGGTAATACGTCTAAATATTTTTTGTGAAATATTTTCTTGTTCATTACTTACAAATGTAGCAATTTGAGCAAGGTGATCAGAGAACCCCGTACTTGCGACTCTACAACATTTTATACTCTCGTAATTTGTAATGATATTGTCTATACACGATTTAGTTCTGTTCGTAATTCTAGTATATTCATTAATTAAGAATCTGCAGTTATACGATTAAATTAACATATACAGATCGTTAGATGTTCTATCATGTCTAAGTATATCAATATTAAAGTCTCCGCAAATAAAAAAGTTTTCGTTATTGCTGATTAATAATGACAAGATCTGTTCTAGTTTATTAAAGAAAATATTTACATCACTGTCAGGAGATCTATAAATGCATGTTATATTAATAGGGTTGTTATTATTTATTTTAAAGTGAGCGCTTGCGCATTCAAAATTTTTAATTTCCGCTAAACGGTTTATATCTTTACATATATTAAACTTAAAATTACGATTACAATAAATAGCAACGCCACCATGTTGATGACGAGGACGACAAAAATTTGTAACACAAGTGTAGTTCATAATATTCAGCAATGTCAGCTGTTCAGGAGATTGCCAGTGTTCTGTTAAACAGACGAAATTACAATCATGTTCTTCTAAGAATACGCTCAGTTCATTTAAACAGTTCCCAATAGACTGTATATTAAGATGTAATAATATTAGTTCTTCGGTGTTGCATCCGGATGTGCGTTCTCTTTTATTAGCCAATGGAAAAAAGGGTTGATACTAATGCCCTTTGGCCACGTAGACGGGTCCTTTAGTGCTGGCAGCTCATCAATTGGGACGCTTACTTTAAACGATGTATAAATCTCGGGATGTTTAGATGTTATTTTCTCACAATCGATTATTGTAAATTTATTTTTATCCTGAAGATGGCGTTTTATATCATTACTTGTCATATGGGGTTTAAATCCCGACGTATGTATGTGTCCCATACGGGCTGCAACTTCTAAAGTTGTTGTTTCTGATGAACCATAAACACGTTTCGCCGATTGTCGTCTTTTTCTACGATTTGGCATTATAAATCCCTCATTATCATCAGCGGTTTTTGTAATCTCGCCTGGTTTATTTTCGTCGTTCGATGGTTCGATGTTTATCTTTTTTGCTGCTTTTGGATTTATTTTTAAATTTGAATTTCCATTTTGAGGTGCAAGTAACGACATCTCAGTTTTATTTTTGTAGGTTGATTGAGTTACCATAGTATTTACAGATTTCTGCTGCGTTTGAATGTTATTATTTATTATTTTGTTATTTAAGGTTAAAATTTCCTTTTTCATAATATGCATCATTTGAAATAATTCATCGATCTTAGTGTTATTATTGGGATCGGTAGTTGGTGGATCTGCCGTAGATGTTTTAGCAGCTTTGGTTTTGGGATATTGTACTAAGCAAGAATCACATACCCACTTAATGTTTTTATTTTCTAGGCATCCAGCGTCAGCCCTTTTCAGTCCACATGATAGGTGTAGTTTGCCATCACATATAAAACACTGAATGTGTTTATCACTAACACTTAACTGAACTTTGCAGGAAATACACGGCTCCTTACATTTCACAGTCGGCGCCATTTTAACTAATGATATGCCTCCTTGACGGTATCGCGAAGGTTTTAGAGAGGGCGCTGACCACCAGAATTGTGGAGGAAATAGAGACCGGCGGAGGCTTCCACCCCAACCAGTACGGGTTTCGGAAGGGGAGATCTACCATCGACGCGCTTTCAGCGGTCCGGGAAATAGCTCGGGGAGCAAACGAGGGCCCACTCAGGAAAAGAGAACACGCTGTCATGGTAGGGCTTGACATTAAGAACGCGTTCAATACATTGCCATGGCAGGTCGTGAAGGATGAGGCCACAAAAAGGCTCTCCGGGGGAATGGCGGCGATGGTGGAATCTTACCTCAAGGATAGAGCCATCATATACAGTGTAGGGGGGGCTGTGAAGGAGAGAGAGGTGGACCAGGGTGTTCCCCAGGGGTCGGTACTGGGTCCGACACTATGGAACCTGGTTTACGGCGGTGTGCTAGGGCTGAAACTGCCAGATGGCGCTACCACCTTGACCTTCGCGGACGACCTCGCCCTGATAGTGCGACACCGTGACGTGGACAATGCGCGACGAACCGTCAGCGAGGCGACGACAACAATTGTCCAATGGATGGAACAAAACGGGCTCAGGGTTGCGGCCGAGAAGACCATGGCGGTGTGGCTTTCGACAAGGAGAGCAGGGAAAACGCCGGAGGAGACACTGGACATCGCTAATACCGTGGTGCCCATTGGGAAGGCCATAAAGTATTTGGGGGTATGGCTGGAGGCCAACCGACGGCTAAGCAGACACTGCGCTGAGGCGGCGGAAGCAGCTCTAAGGGCGGATACAGCAGTGGGGCGCGTGATGCCAAACGTAGGAGGACCTAGCGAAGGCAGACTGCGATTGCTTGCTACGGTGGCCAGGGCTAAACTGGCCTACGCTGCACCGGTGTGGGCAGGGGTTATGATCTCGGCGCGGAACCGGCATAAGGTCAGGACAGCGCTCAGGACAGGAGCTCTCAGGGTAATCCGGGCGTACAGGACCGTCTCGATGGACGCCGCGGAGGTACTCGCCTCAACGATGCCTGGAGACCTGTACGTTGTGGAGAGGGCCCAAGCACACAACAGAGGAAGGGAGACTGGCGACCGGGCCACAGCCAGGGAGGAAGTTCGCAGCAGGGCCATGGGCAAGTGGCAGGAGAGGTGGACGCAGGTACAGGGTTGGACACGAACCTTAATCCCCGATGTAAGACCCTGGGTGGAGAGGCGTCACGGGGTTGTTACCCGCCAGCTAACACAGTTGCTTACAGGACACGGCAGCTTTGGGGCCTACCTATGTCGTATAGGGAAGGCAGAAAGCGGGGATTGTCGATACTGCGGGAGAGAGGAGGTCACGGCTGGGCACACGATGTTCAGATGCCCGGAGTGGCAGCCAGAAACGACCAAGCTCACAACCAAGGTTGGCATGTTGGGCGAGAGGACGCTGGTGGGACGTATGCTCGATAGCGAGGAGGCGTGGGACGCGGTTTGCGAATTCGCAAATAGAGTCATGTCCAGGAAGTATGGAGAGGAGGGAGCGATACCATCATAATCGCCTCAAGACTACCCCTGAAGAAATGCCTAGATGGCGATACCAGGGAAGAGAGGGGGAAGGGTTTTAGTCGGTACCAGAACCCGACACTATCGGCCGTAATAGACCAAAAGGCCCTTGTCTGTCTGCAGATTTCCCAATCCCTTCTATAAACAATAAAAAAAAAATTAAAAAAAGATTCACAGTTTAGTGTAGTTGAGTTATATGACAAGCTGTGAAGTTAGGTTAGGTCACAATTTAGTGTCATTGGATTAGATAATAAGTTGTAAAGTTAGATTAGGTTAGGTTCGCAATTTAGTGTAGTTGGGTTACATGACAAGTTGTGAAGTTAGGGGTGGTAAGGTTAGGTTCACAATTTAGTGTAGTTTTGTTATGTAACAAGTAGTAATGTTAGGCTAGATGATACATTGTATTGTACTTGGGTTTAATTAGTTATCAAACTTTAAAGTTAACCTAAGAATTAACTAAATCTTGTATTATGTCAAAAATCTTGAAAAATGTGAGTTCGTGTATTGTACTTGGGTTCAATTAGTTATCAAACTTTAAAGTTAACCTAAGAATTAACTAAATCTTGTATTATGTCAAAAATCTTGAAAAATGTGAGTTCGTGTATTGTACTTGGGTTCAATTAGTTATCAAACTTTAAAGTTAACCTAAGAATTAACTAAATCTTGTGTTATGTAAAAAATCTTGAAAAATGTGAGTTCGTGAACATTTTTAAAAATGCATGGACTTACTTACTGAAATTGGTAAATACTAAAAGTAGTAAGTTTTATGAATTTTTGAAATTTTTAATGAGCTCACATTTTTCAAAACTTTTGACAGTGACAGTCGAGAGTCAAGTGACAGCATTCTGGACAGCTGTATTGTGTATGTTAGGTGAGGTTAATTGACAGTTGCACAACGAAAATTTTTCGTTTAAGTATACATATCCAGATGCATGTGCTGTCAATTTTCAGATAATCATTGTTTTGAAAAAGGTTCAATTTGAAGCTTTAAACAAGTGTTTCCACTCCCAGGTTAAGCGTGAAGTAAAATTTTGAGCTTAAAAACGCCTGAAAATTTAGTTAGGTCGTGTAACCATATATTCAGGCTTTTCTAAACTCGAAATGTTAGTTCACACGCCACCGCTATAAAACACTGATTTCAAGTGAAGTTCAAAACAGACAACTTCAGAATACTGCATAAACAGTATATTATGTCAAAAATCCCGCTGCAGTATTATATTAGGAGGTGATTTCAATCTAAAGTTTCAAACGACTGATTCCCAGACTGCACATTTCTGTCAACTTTTAGCGTGTTATGGCTTGTACGGTGCTGTGAATTTTCTAACTAGAAATAATAACATACTAGACAATGTTTTTACCAATATTGACCTTGACTTTATAACAACATCCAGTGTTGATACTGGCTTTTCGGATCACCTTGGAATTAAATTCACAATTAAACTAAATCAGACAATAAATAACTCAACTGTAAGAATGGTGAGGCCTTTCACAGAAAAAGGTAAGCAAAAACTGTTTTCTTTAATTGGTAGTTCTGACTTCTCCTTTATTGATTACATTGATTGTGCAGAAACTGCCTTTGGTAAGTTTCTAGATATTTTAAAACTGTCTGTCTATGAGTGTTTTCCTTTACATAAATCAAAACATAAGTCAACTACTTATGTAAGGTGGTTTACGGAGGACTTAAGGCAGATGAGGGAAACGCTTTGTTTAATGAAGGAAGCGAGTTGTAGATTACCAGAGATAAAACCTCAATACATTAAATACAAAAACTTTTACAATAAAACACTTAAAGATAGACGAGTCTCTGCTAATGCCAAATTCGTTAAACAATCCGGTAATAACCTAAAAACAATGTGGTCTCTATTAAAACCAAATAAGCACTCTGTCAGTGACACAAGTAGTCATATCGATCCTAATAGTTTTAATAACTACTTTCACAATATTGCTAATAACATTTTATTAGACATGGCCCCAGGTAACATTGATCCCATTCAATATATGCACAAAATACCATTATATAACAGTAGCTTTGTTTTTCAGGAGGTCAGTACTATCAATGTCAGAGATGCTATCAAAGCTTTAAAAAATACAACTTATCGCGATAAATACGAAATGTCAAGTGTACTACTAAAATATCTATGTGAAGTAATAATTTCCCCACTTACTAAGTTAATTAACAAATGCATAAAATCTGGCATCTTTCCAAAATGCCTAAAAGAGGCAGTTATTGTCCCTATTCATAAAAAAGGATCTAAAGAGGACGTTCAAAATTATAGACCAATATCCTTATTACCTGTTGTGTCCAAAGTATTAGAAAAAATTATCTTCCACCAAATTATTAGTTTTCTTGACTCTAACTCGGTCCTAAATCATAACCAGTACGGTTTTCGTAGAGGTCGTTCTACAACTGATGCAATAAGGGCACTTGCTGAAGAAATTGAAACAGGCTTTGAACTATGTGAATTTACAGTCGCCTCCTTTTTCGATCTCAGCAAGGCGTTCGATTGTGTGCCTCATTGTACATTATTACGAAAACTTTATTATTACAACTTCGAACCTCTTAGTTGTCGCTTTTTAAATTCTTACTTAACTGGTAGATCACTTCAAGTAAAATTCAATAATTTATTGTCAGACGCGGCTACAGTAATCCACGGTGTTCCACAAGGTTCAATATTGGGTCCACTGCTATTTTTAATTTATGCCAATGATTTACCACCTCAATTCTGTAACTCGAAGGTAATAATGTATGCAGATGATACAACTTCCATCTGTAAGTCGAATAATCTGCAAGAAGCACTCAATATGAGTGAAAGTTTGGCTTCGCAGATGGAGGATTGGTTCAATGCTAATAGCCTCTCCCTTAATATAGACAAAACTGAAAAAATAACCTTCTCTCTAAGATCATGTGCAGGCGAACTTGGTACTTGTAGGTTTCTTGGAGTACAATTTGACTCCAAGTTGAATTGGCATAAGCATGTCACAGAATGCTGTAATAAACTATGTAAAACGACTTACTTAATACGCAACCTAAGCCAATCTTTGCCAACTGAATACCTAATGTCAGCCTATTACGCATGGTTTAATTCACATGTAAGGTATGGCATCTTAGTTTGGGGACATTCTCCGGCAAGCTCGAACATATTCTCTATTCAAAGAAGGGTAGTCAGAGTGTTAGCATCTATACCCTATCGAGCGGACTGCAGATCAGCTTTTATTGGATTGAAGATTCTCACTGTCCCGTGTGTTTTCATTCTAGAATGCCTTAAATTCACTCACACGAATATTCAATCCTATACAACTCATAGCCAAGTACATACTCATAACACGCGCAATAAAAGTAACATCCATCCATGTCGCATACGACTGACTAAATGCAAAAATGGAATATATTTTTATGGCCCGAAACTCTTTAATTTACTCCCCCAACAAGTGAAGTTACTTCCTCATATTAAATTTAAACAGTTAATTAAAGAATACTTGTCCATTCAGGCATTTTATAGCATTGATGAAAGTTTAGCTCACAAATTCTGTGATATCTCACCAACGGGTTACGAGTAAACCATTGTTTTGTATTTTATGTATTAGACTAAGCTCATTTTATTTCATTGTTTTTAACATTATTGTTCTTTGTTTTCTGTCTCTTTTATGTACGTAAACTAACTTAACCTTAATATCAATGTTTTATTTATAGTCTAATATTATTTTATAGTTCAAATACTCTTATATGACTAGTGTAAACTCTATGTACTGGCACGCAATAAATATTATTATTATTATTATTATTATTATTATATTTTGAACTTCACTTTATATTATATTGGTGTTGTATACGGGTGGCGTATGTAGTAAAATTTCGAGTTTAGAGAAGCCTGCAAAATTTGGTTTGCGACCAAAGCAAATTTTGCAGGCTTTTCTAAACTTGAAATTTTGCTTCATGGTTAGTCTGGGAGTGGAAACAATCGCTAGAAGCTTCAAATTAAAAGCTTATAAATAACAACGAACGTTTGAAAATTTACCTACATTTTGACTTTATTTGTTTCAATAACATACTTTTTTTATTATTGAAGTTAAAAAAATATGTTGAAAATAATTTTGAATGAAAAAATCAGTTTTTGTTGGCAGATTTAGGTATATGTTGAGTGCAATTGAATATACTTTAACAAACTATGCGTCTTTTTTGTTTTAAACACGATCTTGGAGCTCTTTTTTATTTTTATGAATCGTTTTCAATTGTTTTTAGTGATTCATATTTCATTTAATTAATAAAAGTATCTTTAATTAATCGCAAAAGAGACATTTATTGGTTAACTTTTCTTCTTCGAGTCCACTCCTAAAGTTAGGCCTATTTTTGTGGCGTTTACACAAGGTTCCCCCCTTAAGTTTTAAACGAAAAAAACTGTGCTAAAATATCACAGTTGGCCAAAATTATTTTTCCCCTTGAAAATATTAAATTATGCGAAAGAAAAAAAAAACGTCCATTTTATTCACATAAATTCTTTTTGGCATAATTCGACATTTTTAACACGGAATGACAATGTACGTCAACCAGAGCTGGGCAGGATTCAAAAAATTCAGGACTCGAATCCTGGATTCGAATCATTTTAAAGGATTCAAAAGAGGCATTCGAATACTTTAGTTCGACTGGATTCGTGATCCGGATTCGTTACATTTTTTTAAAAGGATTCGTATTCGAATCCAAATGTGGGTGATTCGAATACATATAAAAGGATTCGAATACTTATGAAAGGATTCGAATATTTATAAAAGGATTCGAATACTTACAAAAGGATTCGAATGCTTACAAAAGGATTTGAATCGTCAAAAATAATTCGAATTAATTGTGAGGATTAACATGAAAAATGTCTTTAGTGTGTTTTTAAGTTTCTCGTTAAATCAGTGTTTTATACGCGTGGCGCATGAAGTAAAATTTCGAGTTTAGAAAAGCCCCGTGAAAATTTGTCTCGGGTCGCTGCGCGACCCTCGACAAATTTTCACGGGGCTTTTCTAAACTCGAAATTTTACTTCATGTTTAGTCTGGGAGTGGAAAACACTCGTTTAAATGAAGACAAGCTTATACAAGACTGTCTCAGTTTAAGCCAAGTCGACCTAATGCAGTAATGACTTTGATTTTGACGTCATGTGAGGATTTCCGGGCGTGATAAAATCGAGGTTTAAATCGAAACAACTTTGCACAGTAATAATTTTGGTTTTGACGTCACGTACGGATTTCCACGCGTGACGACATCAACCAAGGTGTGCAAGTAAGTTTGTCTTGATTTAAACCGAGCCGACCTTGTATTGTTTAATTACCTTGATTGTTGACGTCACGTGAGGACTTCCACGCGTGACGTCAGCAATCAAGGTGGTTAATGTATAAGGTTGTCTTAGTTAAAAACCGAGTCGACCTTGTTAGTTTAATTACATTGACTTTTTACGTCACGCGAGGAATTTCATGTGTGATGTCAGAAAAATTATATATTATAATAAAATGGCGCCGACTGTGAAATGTAAGGAGCCGTGTATTTCCTGCAAAGTTCAGTTAAGTGTTAGTGATAAACACATTCAGTGTTTTATATGTGATGGCAAACTACACCTATCATGTGGACTGAAAAGGGCTGACGCTGGATGCCTAGAAAATAAAAACATTAAGTAGGTATGTGATTCTTGCTTAGTACAATATCCCAAAACCAAAGCTGCTAAAACATCTACGGCAGATCCACCAACTACCGATCCCAATAATAACACTAAGATCGATGAATTATTTGAAATGATGCATATTATGAAAAAGGAAATTTTAACCTTAAATAACAAAATAATAAATAATAACATTCAAACGCAGCAGAAATCTGTAAATACTATGGTAACTCAATCAACCTACAAAAATAAAACTGAGATGTCGTTACTTGCACCTCAAAATGGAAATTCAAATTTAAAAATAAATCCAAAAGCAGCAAAAAAGATAAACATCGAACCATCGAACGACGAAAATAAACCAGGCGAGATTACAAAAACCGCTGATGATAATGAGGGATTTATAATGCCAAATCGTAGAAAAAGACGACAATCGGCGAAACGTGTTTATGGTTCATCAGAAACAACAACTTTAGAAGTTGCAGCCCGTATGGGACACATACATACGTCGGGATTTAAACCCCATATGACAAGTAATGATATAAAACGCCATCTTCAGGATAAAAATAAATTTACAATAATCGATTGTGAGAAAATAACATCTAAACATCCCGAGATTTATACATCGTTTAAAGTAAGCGTCCCAATTGATGAGCTGCCAGCACTAAAGGACCCGTCTACGTGGCCAAAGGGCATTAGTATCAACCCTTTTTTCCATTGGCTAATAAAAAAGAACGCACATCCGGATGCAACGCCGAAGAACTAATACTATTACATCTTAATATACAGTCTATTGGGAACTGTTTAAATGAACTGAGCGTATTCTTAGAAGAACATGATTGTAATTTCGTCTGTTTAACAGAACACTGGCAATCTCCTGAACAGCTGACATTGCTGAATATTATGAACTACACTTGTGTTACACATTTTTGTCGTCCTCGTCATCAACATGGTGGCGTTGCTATTTATTGTAATCGTAATTTTAAGTTTAATATATGTAAAGATATAAACCGTTTAGCGGAAATTAAAAATTTTGAATGCGCAAGCGCTCACTTTAAAATAAATAATAACAACCCTATTAATATAACATGCATTTATAGATCTCCTGACAGTGATGTAAATATTTTCTTTAATAAACTAGAACAGATCTTGTCATTATTAATCAGCAATAACGAAAACTTTTTTATTTGCGGAGACTTTAATATTGATATACTTAGACAGGATAGAACATCTAACGATCTGTATATGTTAATTCAATCGTATAACTGCAGATTTTTAATTAATGAATATACTAGAATTACGAACAGAACTAAATCGTGTATAGACAATATCATTACAAATTACGAGAGTATAAAATGTTGTAGAGTCGCAAGTACGGGGTTCTCTGATCACCTTGCTCAAATTGCTACATTTGTAAGTAATGAACAAGAAAATATTTCACAAAAAATATTTAGACGTATTACCAGTAATAAACTCAAATTATTTAATAGTGCACTACATTCTGAAAACTGGCTAACGATGTATGAAAATAGAAACGTAAATGAACAATTTAATGAGTTTACGCGCATTCTTCTAAGTCATTTTAATAAAACATTTCCTTTGGAGACAGTTAAATCCAGTAATAAAAAACAAAAAATAGTACTATCAGCAGAAACTATTGCCTGCAAGAGAGAGTTGGAACTATATGATATTTTGGCACATTATTTTACCGAATGTAAAGAAACGTTAAAGCGTTGCAAACAGAGGTACAATATATTGCTAAAAAATGACCGGCAACAACAGTATAACAATAAAATAGCAACATCAACCAACATAAACAAAACAGCATGGACTGTTATAAAAGACATCACTGGAAAAAAACAAATCACAAATTACGAAAGCTCTACTCTAGAAACGGACGTGAATAAAATAAATAGCTATTTTGTAAATGCTGCACCAGACTTAATAAATTCGAAAAAACTAATTGCGAATCTTGACATAAATGTTAACATGCACGAACACTCCCTGTTTTTTAATCCTGTTACGCAAAATGACCTAATGAATGTTATAAAAATCATGCCAAATAAAAAAAGTTACGGGATTGACGAAATATCAATGTTCGTTATCAAAGAATGCGCGGAGCCATTATGTGAGCCTTTGTGCTTTCTTATAAATAACTCAATTAGTTTAGGTATATTCCCGGAAAAACTAAAAATTGCCGTTGTTAAACCTATCCACAAAAGTGGAGATTCATCAAAAATAGAAAATTTTAGACCAATTAGTCTCTTGTCATCTTTCTCTAAAATATTTGAATACATAGTCACCGAACAATGCAAATCATTCTTCAAAAAATTCAAACTATTTTCCGACCGACAACATGGCTTCAGGAAAGGTAAAAACATCAATACAGCTCTATATGATTTTACCCAATTTATCATAGAGGGAATGGAATCAGATGAGATGGCTTGTGGCATATTTTTGGATCTGTCCAAGGCGTTCGACTGTATCGACCACAGTCTGCTGCTCTCTAAACTGTACAATTATGGAATTAGAGGTGCAGCATATGACTGGTTCAAAACGTATCTGACTGACAGAAAACAATTAGTAGAAGTGGTATCGGGAAGCACTACATATAGATCGAATGCCTTGGACATAGTTCTGGGGGTGCCTCAGGGGAGTGTCCTGGGTCCATTCCTCTTTAATATATACATAAATGATATGTTTAAAATAATTGACAATGACAAATATAATATCGTCAACTATGCCGATGATACGAATATTTGTGTACGATCTAAAAATATCTCAGATTTAGAAAATAACATCACGGTTTTGTTGAACTTAATAAAAACCTGGTTTGATAACAATCAACTTGTTTTAAACGAGAGTAAAACAAACTACATTATATTTAAAAAATCCGAGGCTACAAACCTTCCACAGCAAATCACCATCAACAGCACTAGAGTTGATATAACATGTAACACAAAATTTCTGGGAATATTTATAGATAACAAATTAAAATGGCAAAAACATATCGGATATTTGTCTTCCCGCTTATGTACAACATGCTATATGCTGAAAATTTTAAAACCAAATGTATCGTTTAGTATATTAAAACTAGTATATAGTTCAATTTTCTGTCATTAGTTCGCTATGGCATAGTTTTCTGGGGCAGCTCCACGCATTTGAACAACATATTAAGTCTACAAAAACGTGCGCTGAGAACCATGTTAGGTTTAAGTCCGTACGATTCTTGTAGGACATTATTTAGAAATAATGGTTTATTAACGGTCGCTGGTATATACATCATAGAATGTCTGATATTTGTCAGGAAATACAATTATTATTTCAAATCTGACATAAATGAACATTTTTATGCAACGAGGCATAAGAGTAAGTTTATGTACCCTTTACATAAATTTACACTGACTGAGAGGGGTGTTCATTACTCGTGCTTGCGATTTTACAACAAATTACCAGTATTTATTAGAACTGAAATTAGTCTCGTAAAATACAAAAAATATTTGCATGAAATTGTACGGCAAGTTGAACCGTATACAGTAGAGGAATTTATGTGCTACAATTTAAATTCCATTATATTTTGACGATTTCTAATATTAAGTAGCGGCTGGTAATGTTCATATCATTGTATGTGTTAATATTGTTAAGTTGTCTAATAATTTATTGGAATAAAGCTTATTATTATTATTATTATTATTAAAAAAAACACTCTCTGTATTTCTCGGGATATAGATATTTCTAATGAAATCAAACTGAATTTGCAATGAAATTCAAACATAATAAGTAAAAACCAGCATATTTTCAATTTCACAATATTTCAGTGTTTTATCCGTTTCGATACGCAACGAAACCAAATGTTAAGAATTTTCTAAATTCTATGTTTTACTTCGTGCGTAAACAAGGACAGTAAATCTATGTTAAAAAACAAAAATTACATTTCTTAAGATATAAACTTTTTGTCTCGTGTAATTTAAGGCAAAAGTAATGTCATATTATGAATTGGCTGCCATTTTATTAGAAATGTAAAAAATGGGCAATGTTTTGACTGAAAGTTAATTTAAAGGTGTCATTCGTTGATTTTATAATAGAGATCAATTTGAAGCTTCAAACGAGTGTTTTCCACTCCCAGACTAAGCATGAAGTAAAATTTCGAGTTTAGAAAAGCCCCGCGTAGAAAATTTGTCGAGGGTCGCGCAGCGACCCGAGACAAATTTTCACGGGGCTTTTCTAAACTCGAAATTTTACTTCATGCGCCACGCGTACAAAACACTGATTTGAAGTAAAGTTCAGAAACACACAAATACATCTTTAATCAGAGTAACAGGGAATCAGATGTTTAGTGTTAATAATAGTGTTATCAAGTGTACAAGAAGTGTAAATGAAAAGGGGGAGGAAAGAAGACGACGAAACTCGAAGGATACTATAGAAAGTAAGGAAGGAGAAGAGTGGGTGAACTGGGCAGAGGAACAGGCGTTGGAGATACTAAATGGATGTGTGGAAGGAGACTGGGAAGGGGAAGTTACGTACGCAGGACCAAGGGGAAGCTCTGTCATCGATTACATGTTGGTGGGTGAAGAAACAAGGGAGGAGGTTAGGGAATTCATAATAGAGAAAAGATGCGGCTCGGATCACTTCCCGATAACGCTGTCCATAGGATTGGGAAATAGAAGAAATGAAGAGAGAATATTAGAAAAATATAGTTGGACAGAGAAGGCGAAAGAAATATATACAAAACAAGTGGGAACGTTGGATTTTCAGGCGGTCAAGTCAATTAAAGAATTGAACGAAATAGTGAGACAAGCGATGGTCAAGCAGTATAGGAGCGAAAAAAGGGAGACGAGTGAATGGTTTGACGAGAGATGTAAAGTAGAAAAAATCCACCTCAGGGAGGTGGTGAGAAACTGGAGATATGGAAGGGTGGAGTGGAAAGGCATGAAAGGGGCCGAAGAACATTTTAAAGAGGAGTGTGAATTTAAAAAAAAGGAGTGGATAGATAAAGAAATAAATGTTGTTAAAGAACTCAAAAATTAAAGACAGTTATGGGAATATATAAGGAGGAAGCAGCCAATTAATAGAGTTAAAGGGGAGGGAATTGGCATCAGACAGTGGGAGATGCACTTTCGCAGTCTCCTAAGGTCAGACGAAGAATATCGAGGGCTGGACACACAGAGAAGGCAGTTTGATGGCAATAACTTCACCATGGATGAATTGGAGAGAGCATTGCAGGGATTGAAATGGGGTAAGGCGGCGGGAGCAGATAATATAAAAGCAGAAGCCTGGAAGTTATGCAGTGTAGACAGAAAAAGGAAGCTGTTAGAACTCATTAATGCCATATGGAGAGGAGAGGAGGAATTTCCGGTGAAGTGGAGGGGAGGCGTAATGCGTAATAGTTCCGATTCATAAGGGAGGATCTTCCAAACAAGTAGAAAACTACAGGGGGATAACACTTATGGACTCTCTTTATAAAATCGCTATGAGTATGGTAAAGGAGCGACTTGAGGAGGAAGTGGAGGAGAAAGAGCTACTACCAGAAATACAGGGGGGTTTCCGAAAAAGGGAGGTCCACAATAGACCAGATAGCTACATTGAACTGGCTGGTTGAAAGGGCGATGAAGAGAAAGGAGAGAATGTATCTGTTGTTTGTGGATCTGAAAGCGGCGTATGACACTGTGGATAGAAAGATATTGGTGGAGTGTCTGAGAACGAAAGGAGTGTCTGAGCAGGTGATTCAGTGGATAAGTGAAGTGTACAGAGAGACGTGGTGTAATGTAAGAGTGGGAGAGAATGAGTCGGAATGTATTAGAGTGGAAAGAGGAGTAAGGCAGGGGTGTCCACTTAGCCCTCTACTATTTAATTTATATGTGTCCGATATGGAGAAGGTGCTGGAAATGGGTCAGGCAGGAGGTATTGTGGTGGGCAGAAAAAAAAAATTGGAGCCTGGCATATGCGGACGATGTTGTTGTGTTTGCGAAGACAGTTGGAGAACTGAGAGAGATAGTACAGAGGCTGGGGAGATACTTTGCAAAGAGGCGATTAAGTGTAAATGTGAACAAAACGAAGTGGATGTTATGTAAAAATGCGGGTGGAAGGAGAAAGGAAGAAGAGATTGTGTGGCAGGGAGAGATAGTTGAAAGAGTGAAAGAGTTTAAATACCTCGGGTATGTGTTTAGTGAGTTTGGAGGCACGTCCCGACATATTGAATTTGTATGTAAGAAGGCGAGAGTGGCAATGGGGCGACTGCGGAGTACATGGAGTGAAGTGTTAGCAGGAAATGTGAGAATGCAGATGGTATGGTGGGTTGCATGTATAAAGTCTGTGGTGTTGTATGCGGCTGAAGTGTGGGGAGTGAGTGCGAGTGAGAGTGTAGAGCGAGTACAACTGCAGTACTTGAAACAGATCTTAGGGTTGGATCGTACAACTCCCAGTTACATAGTGCTGCAGGAGTGCCATAGAATGTCGGTGGGGTGGATGGCAGCTAAAAGAGTGGTGAAAATGGAGAGACGGATGTATGAGATGGGTGAAGAAAGAGTGGCGAGGGAAGCGTGGGTTATGTGTTACAGGGAATGGGTAAAGAATGAGGGTGTGAGATGGATGAAGGAAAGAGGGATGCTATATAGAAAGGCCGGGTGGTCATCGATACTGGTAGAGCAAAAGCTGTCCCAGGGGCAGAAAATAGAAGAAAAAGTAGCGGAAATCCTAGCTAATGTAGAGCTGCAAGAAAGGCAACAAAAAATTGCTAATAGCAAGACGTGTCCAAGGTACAAGGTAGTACAAGTTTGTACGAGACCACCGCGGTACATGTTTCGATTGAATGGGAATGAAGTGAAAGTGCTAGCGAGGTTTAGATGTGGAAACGAGGAGAAAGCTAATAAGGTTTGGATGGGAGAAGAGTTTGGGAAATGTGTGTACTGTAAGGATGGAATGGACGAATGGGATCATTGGATGAATGAGTGTGAATGGCTAAGAGAAAGGATGAGTAAGAGAGAAAGACGAATGTCGAGAGAAGAGTGTTTGAGCGGGAGTGGAAAGGGGATTGAGTTATGTAAAAAGTTGCTAGGGTGGAAGTCAGGGAGAGGTAGCTAAATGGACGCGGAAAGGGTTATGCGAGGAGAAATTTACGTTATTTATTTATGATATTTGTTTTTTATTTTTCTATATACTGCAATGGGTGTAATGGGTACTCAATTGAATGCCAAATAAAGGTTTTTTTTTAGTGTTATCAACGATGTTCAGTGTTAATAATAAAAAAATAAGTTTTAAATATTTTTGTTAAGACAACTGGTAACGATATTTATACATAAATGGTTGAAAAAATATATTAAAATCAAATTTATTCTTAAAAGATTTTGTATTTTTAAGTATTTTTGTTTTTTATTTTTCTATATACTGCAATGGGTGTAATGGGTACTCAATTGAATGCCAAATAAAGGTTTTTTTTTTAGTGTTATCAACGATGTTCAGTGTTAATAATAAAAAAATAGGTTTTAAATATTTTTGTTAAGACAACTGGTAACGATATTTATACATAAATGGTTGAAAAAATATATTAAAATCAAATTTATTCTTAAAAGATTTGTATTCGTGATTCGAAAAAACAGGATTCGAAACTTTGATTCGAATAATATTTATCTGTTGCGAATCCTTTATTCAAGTAACCGTGATTCGAATCATATTAGGTGATTCGGATTCGTGATTCGAATCCTTTTTACGAGGATTCGTCCCAGCTCTGGTATGTAGCAACCCTTTTAATTTATTTAACAGATTCGTTGTTTGTGTCAATATGCATTATTATAAATACTGTGTCTTTCTTCCCTCTTAATGACCAAGAAGATGTGTGGACAATATATAAAACAGGATGTGAGTTTAACGGATGCAAAGTTGATTCACCTCAATTATGACATTTCTGAATAATTTGTATTTCTTAAATTATTTATATTCTCAAAATAGTTTATTATTCGTGTGTGCTTAGAAGCCATGTGTATTTTAGTTAAACGTAAAAAGTATATGACTCTACTTGTGGGGGCTAAATTAAATAACCCCTGCATTTGCATTACGAGGTGGGAAACCAACAAAAACTATCCCGGATCTTACTAGACAACCAACTAGGCAATTAACTAGCGGGAAATCTCCTTCGTTTTCCACGCACAGCCCGACCTCACCCGTAAATGTTTGTAGTATTAACTAGCGGGAACATAACTCTGCAGTAATAACTCGGGACGGCCTCGCCCGTTAACCCATTAATGGCCGAGCAGTTATAGAGTTAACTCTAAAAGTTGATTTTAGGTAAAAATCTGCAATTTTTTTAATGATTTTTTCTACTCCTATTTGTGAAATACAATTCTACACATCGATAAAAATGTGTGAAATTTGATTTTTCATACCGATGCGTGAAGTACAATGCAATTCTTATGGGATTTATTTGACGCACCGCTGCTATAAGAGCCAATACACTTTTCAGCATCAGTGAACAATTTTTAGATGGCGGTGATTTTTTAAATGACACATGTCATTTAGTTAAGTTTGTGCTGTTTTGTGTGTTGGTGAACATTGGTGAACGTTAAAATGCAGACATCACTATCTCCAGAGAGGCCTAATACCCCACCAAGGATTATTGCGGCAGCAAACGCTGCTAGTTCGTCGCTGTTGCCGAAAAAATCTCTTGATATTTATGAAAATATTTATAAAAAATTCATGGAATGGCGCACTAAACATGAAATTAATTAATTGATTGATAAGGCTGATAAATGTTGAAAGTTCATCTTCACTTTTATATAAATAAAATAATTTAAAACTTTCAAATATATATTGATAACGTCAATCAAATTACATTTTCAAAAAGTAGAATTCAAAACGACAAAATTAAACGATTAATAAAACAAAAATCAACTCATCAAGTAACCGAACAATATGTACAAGAACATATTTTTTTCAATAGATTCATAAATTTATCAAAGGTCAATTTCAACAAAAATCAAATAGAATTGTTAGAAAAAGGTTTCAAATACAATATTAAACAAAATCAAAATATTAAACAAATTGAACTATTAGCAACAGAAACCGAACTTGCGTTAAATAAAATAGATAATACTTTCCTAGAAAAATATAAATTCGCGAATTACCTGAAGAACAAAAATAATATCAAATGTGTTAATCATTATAATAATGAAATTAAAATAGCGAAATCAATTATAGAACTGTCAAAACTACATAATTTAATTTTTACTAAAGCTGATAAAGGTAACACGGTAATAGCAATAGATAAGAATGAATACATCAAAAAAATAGAAACCTTTTTCACAGATAATAAAATCACATTAATCACTAAAGATCCGACAAAACAATTAAAAAAAAAATGTAAAAGCAGCAATAAATAACTCTAACGCATTGTTCTCTGAAAAAGAAAAATACTTTTTGACATGTATGAACCCGCAAGCCCCTAAGTTTCATTTCATTTATTAACGGAATATCCTTTTTACATAAAACTATAACAACCTGTAGAAATACAAACACTTAATGTAAATAACAAGGCACTGATCGAGTTCAACTAACAATAATATAAAAATTAGATAGTGTAGAAAGTAAATACAATACATAAATACAGAATTAAAAATTGCATACAACAAAGAAACAAAAATTATTTATCAATATCGGAGAGGCAAATACGGCGCAGACTAGATTTGAACAGTGACGTAGACTGTGCAAATAATATAAAGTTACTATTATTTTGTAATTTATTTGCATAGCGCATAAGTCTATCAATGGGGTTGAACATACCGTAATTTGTAAGATGAAAAGACAAACGAAATAATGGCTTGTGCCTGCAATTAATACCTCTTGGTATATTAAAACACAACTTACATATTAAATCCTGACATTCAATAATCCCATTGACTAGCTTATGCAGAAGACATAAATCCAGTAGAACTCTCCTGTCATGCAGTGATTGAATATTGAGCTCACTGAGCATAAAGCTATGGCTGAAGTTGATAATGTGCCCGCCCATTATACGATGAATAAGTCTTAAGAATCGACTTTGAACAGTTTCAAGTTGCTGAATCGTAGTTACCGAGTACGGTGACCACACTAGAGATGCATACTCAACATGGGGTCGAACAAGCGCAAGGTATAAAAGTTTCGCAGTAGTTATACTAAAATCCAATGTAAACCTATTGACAAAACCTAACATTCTCAACGCCAAATTACATATATTGTTAATATGTTTATTAAAATTAAGTGTAGATGTAAATAGTACGCCCAAGTCTTTAATTTCAGTTACAAAAGTTAAAAGATTATTGTTAATGGAATAAGGAAATTTTATACCATTGCCACGACAAAATGATACACGGAAACACTTGTTAATATTTAAGTATAGATTATTGTCAATACACCATTCAGCAACACTGTTCAAGTCCGATTGCAACAAAGTTTGATCCTCGACTGATCTGACTTCTCTAAATATTTTTAGATCATCTGCATACAGGAGAAATCTGCTATGCTTAATCCTAATGCTGATATCATTTATAAATAATAAAAATAGCACAGGCCCACAATGAGATCCCTGAGGTACCCCCGAGGTCACGTTAATACATCTTGATAGACTTGATCCCACGCGTACACATTGTGTTCTGTTGGACAGATAACTTGCAAGCCAATCCAAGCCCAATCCACCCACACCCATAGCATGTAGTTTTTTTAACAATACACCATGCTGCACTCGATCGAATGCCTTGGAGAAATCTGTATAAATTGAGTCAATTTGAAGCCTCTTCTCCAAAGCATCCGACAAAACTGTCTTATATAGCATCAAGTTAGTCACAGTGGACCGCCCTTTAATGAATCCGTGTTGTTCTTCAATGATAATATTTTTACACGCCCACATAATTTGCTGAGAAACAAAATAGTCGAGCATTTTCGGCAATGCCGATTGGATGCATATGCCTCTATAATTCATTACATTTGATCTACAGCCACTTTTGAATATAGGTACCAAAAAACTACGCTTCCAGCAATCCGGGAATACACCGGTGTTAAGTGATGTGGTGAAAATGGCATGGATCGGCTTAGAAAGAGTAAAAACGCAGCGCTTCAAAAAATATTCAGGGATCCCATCCGAGCCCATACTGCATGAATCAGTAAATATGGATTAATTAAACTCCATAAAGAGAACAGCCCAATTAGACCGGTTGTGTCATATGTTAATGCCCCATGTACCCGACTAGCTAAGAAGTTAAACAACATTATTATAGAACACACTAAATTCAAATCAAAGTTTTCAATTAAAAATAGCGTAGAATTAATTAATAAAATCAAAGACATATATTTACCTAACACAACAAAACTAGTGTCATTTGATGTTAAGAATTTATTCACGAACGTGCCTCCGACCGAAGTTTTCGCATTGATTAAAGATAGGTTAATAAAAAACAACACAAATCCCGTAATAAAATCGGAAATTCTGAACCTTTTGGAAATCTGCCTCTCGCAGAACTATTTACAGTTTGATAATAATTTTTTTCGCCAGAAGGAAGCCTTGGCCATGGGAAACCCACTAAGCCCCCTCATGGCGGAGATATTTATGGATAACTTTGAAGAGGGATTATCCCAGTTGCCGGTCTTTAAGAAATGCGTTTATTGGTTCAGGTACGTCGATGATGTTATTTTAGCGTTCAATGGCACCGACAGACAATTAGATTCATTTTTAAATCTGTTAAATTCACAACATAATAAAATACAATTTACAAAATAAATAGAAACAGAGGGTTCCATACATTTTTTAGACTTAACCATAAAAAGAATTAATAATAGACATGATTTTTCAATTTTTCACAAACCAACACATACAGACACAACGATTAATTATAAATCCAACCATCCAATCTCACACAAATTAGCTGCTTACCATAGTATGGTACATAGGTTACTATCAATCCCAATGGCACAACATAATTATGATAAAGAATTAAACATTATTTTTCAAATTGCATACAAAAACGGTTTCAAAAAATCTATAATTGAAAAAAATAGTATTCATCACTAACATACACAGGAGAAATAAGCAATAAAGTCGCGAAAATGTTGGAAAAAATAAATATTAAGGTAGCATTCAAAACAAATAATACAATAGGGAAAATAATTAAAAATAACAAAGATAAAACCTGTATAACTCAACAAAGTGGAGTCTATTTACTAAATTGCAAAGACTGTCCCAAGACATATGTAGGACAAACCGGAAGGTCGTTCAAAGAAAGAATCAAAGAGCATAAAACCTCTTATGAACAAAGGAAAACCAACTCCACATACTCCAACCACCTCATCGAAGAAAACCACCACTTCGACGAAAACTTCAAAGTGCTGCACAGAGAAGAAAAAGGCCGGAAACTTAACATCTTGGAGAGCATGGAAATTAATAAAAGAAAATACACAGGACAACTTTTGAACGACCAATTAGACTTAACAAACTCACCACTCCTAAATTTAAATTTCGCTGAAAAACCCACCCCCCCATAAACATTGTATATATACCTGTACTGACAAATGTAATTTATCATATCTTCGCCTGAAGAAGCCACAGTGTGGCGAAACAATTGTAGCGAGTTTACAATATATATTTGAAAGTTTTAAATTATTTTATTTATATAAAAATAAAATTAATTCATTTTCGGAAAACGTAATTTTAACATATCTCGCAGAACTGGCGACAAAATTCCAGCCCTCAACACTTTGGAGTCACTATTCAATGTTGAAGAGTACAATAAATGTCAACCATAACATAAACATTGGTAATTATACTAAAGTAATATCATTTTTAAAGAGAACAAGTGAAGGATATACTCCAAAGAAATCTCGAGTTTTGGATAAAGAACATATCCTTAAATTTATAAATGAAGCACCCGATAATATATATTTATCAAATAAGGTAAGTGGAATGCAGCATAGTTTTCAAAATTCTTTTTTTTATTGATGCATCATATGTCTTATTTCAAATACTTCGCAGCGTGTTTAAATTCAATATTAAAACACGCGCGTGTTTTAAAGTTGCTAAGGACAACCACGTCAATTCAAACTTAAAGTCAAACATAAATGTCACTATCTATTAAACTTTAATAACTCGTTCATTTTATTTATAATAAATATTGAATATACAATCTGTATTATTTGAAAAATTAATATTTCCGTGCTTTAACTCGGAATCAACATTGCTCACATGAACATTGGTAACTGATTTACTTCCAGATGTGCATGCATTCGTATTTCCGCTAATAGCATTTGATATAATATTGGAAACACTGTTTTTATTGTTGATGGACTCTTCGACATATCCAGTAGCCATAGATGCCGATTTCCAACCAACTTGCCGCTGTATTTGATCTATAGTCATCCCACCGTTGGCCATAATAGTTGCAGAAGTACGCCGGAACGCATGTCCTGTGTACTTCTTTGGTTCGTCTAAGTTAAGGAAAAGTGCAATTTGAAATGGGCATAAACCAAAAGTATTAATACCCACTACTTGTTTAGTACACTTTCCCTTATCAAAGCGTAAGAAAACACGGTCAGTACTCACATTTTGAGGACGCAACAACAAATATTTCTTAATAAACCCAACGTAGGGTATACCATTACTGTCAGCGACAGTAAAACGCCGAGCCTTTTCTGTCTTAGACGGACGTATGAGAATAAGTAAGGTATTACCCTCTTCCTTAATGTCGGATAAACGCATATCGCACAATTCGCATCTGCGACAAGAACCAAAGATTCCAAAAATGGCAACAACTTTCAAAAACAAATACGTTATATCTGAAGCATCTTCAAAAAACTTTCTTAAATCTTCCTCTCTAAAGGCATAGGACTTTTTTGCGTTACAATTCTTACTAATCGCCTTCATAAATGCTTGCACTTTTCCAAATGATTTGATATCCACTCCCTGTTGTAATCGTAACATACATTGTAATTTGGAATGTATGGCCCACATTGTGGACGACTTGTACTTCTCTGACAATTCCTGTAAGTACGCAAGCATAACTTGTTCTGTTACACTGGCAACTTGGCATTCTTCCATCCATTTAATCAAACGGTTGTACTCTTTTTTGTAGGCTACTTCCGACTTTTGCGGAATCAACCGATTCTCAGCTTTAGCGCTCAAGCTATCAATCTTTGATTGCATTTTCAAAGGGTAATGACAAACTGATGAGAAATTGATAATTTGTTTATTTCACACCTTGACAACCAAAGGTACATTGATTCCGTCATCTTAAACATGCTCGAAATTTCAAAATTTCGGGCCAATTTATGGTCTTTAAATGCATCAATAAAAAAAAAATAGCGTAAAGTATGCGTGGATATCTGGTCTTTAAAGCACTTACTCTATTGCAAGCACTCCGGCTGGCGCCGTCGTGCTTGCAAAATCGTGCGTGCTTTAAAGACCTAAATATCCACTTATACTTTAATATACTAATTTATTTTCTTACTATAGGTCGTTTTAATTTTTGGACTTGCTGGTGCCCGCTCTGAGAAGAGACGAATTATATAAATTGAATGTAGAGGATATTCAAGATTTTGGATCATCTCTTGTCATAGTTGTACCAGACACTAAAACTAAAATTTCAAGAGAATTTGCTGTAACACTACATTTAGAATACTACAGAAAATACTTAGCTCTACGCCCTAAAAATTACGCTGAAAAGAATTTTTTTATTAATTATTAAAAAGGAAAATGTACCCGTCAAGTTATCGGCATTAATAAAATTGGAAAGGTACCCGCAGATGTTGCAAAATTTTTAAAATTGCCAAATGCTGAGCAATATACCGGCCAATGCTTTAGGCGTTCTTCTGCAACTCTGTTAGTTGAAGCTGGTGCCGATCTGTTAACTTTAAAAAAGCACGGAGGCTGGAAAAGTTCTGCTGTTGCAGAAAGTTATGTTGAAAATTCGATAACAAAGAAGCAAGATGTTTCAAACAAAATTTTGAATATTAGCACTAATAATAACAATAGTTGTGTAATAGGTCAGTAGGGGTCATGTGCAAATATTATTTTTGACGACATTAAATTAAAATATTAATACAAAAATCACCCAAGAAAATATTAAAGAAAAATCAACATTCAGTAAATACGAGAATAACATTAGTCGATCAAAATTTTGTATCTGAAAGAAATTACAAATGCAGCATCGCCTTAAAATAATAAACAAGTACCGGCGCGTGGAGAAATGCTAAGCATACAGAAAGATTCAGTTCAAGGTTTAACCAAGCGCAAACACAATGAATTTGCGAAGTCGGGGGAATTGCGTGACGTCAGGGATGGGTGGTATTTTATAACCATATATGGTCTGCGCGAAATCTTCCATCTCCACGATCGGGTGGGAAACAGAGTTTTAAAAGCTGTGCGGAGCGGAAAACATGAGGAGAGTCAAGAAACAGTTCGGAAGAAGAACATCACGAAAAGCACCACAAGTTCCAAATCACAGAGGGAAATAAGAATAACACAACAAAAATCAAAATTATACAACAAATATAAAAACTATACAACAAAAATGAATACAAAAGCAATCGACGGGTGTGGTCGAGCTGTGCGTGGAAAACGGAGGAGTGTTCCCGCTAGTTAATTGCTGATCACAATTAACGGGTGTGGTCGTCCCGAGTTAGTACTGCAGAGTTATGTCCCCGCTAGTTAATAGCACAAAAGCAGTTGACGGGTGTGGTCGAGCTATGCGTGGAAAACGGAGGAGTGTTCCCGCTAGTTGATTGCCTGAAAACAATTGACGGGTGTGGTCGTCCCGAGTTAGTACTGCAAAGTTATGTTCCCGCTAGTTAATAGCACAAAACCAGTTGACGGGTGTGGTCGAGCTGTGCGTGGAAAACGGAGGAGTGTTCCCGCTAGTTAATTGCCTGAAAACAATTAACGGGTGTGGTCGTCCCGAGTTAGTACTGCAGAGTTATGTTTCCGCTAGTAATAGCACAAAAACAATTGACGGGTGTGGTCGAGCTATGCGTTGGAAAACGGAGGAGTGTTCCCGCTAGTTGATTGCCTGAAAACAATTGACGGGTGTGGTCGTCCCGAGTTCGTACTGCAGAGTTATGTTCCCGCTAGTTAATAGCACAAAAACAATTGACGGGTGTGGTCGAGCTGTGCGTGGAAAACGGAGGAGTGTTCCCGCTACTTAATTGCCTGAAAACAATTAACGGGTGTGGTCGTCCCGAGTTAGTACAGCAGAGTTATGTTCCCGCTAGTTAATGACACAAAAACAATTGACGGGTGTGGTCGAGCTGTGCGTGGAAAACGGAGAAGTGTTCCCGCTAGTTAATTGCCTGAAAACAATTAACGGGTGTGGTCGTCCCGAGTTAGTACTGCAGAGTTATGTTCCCGCTAGTAATAGCACAAAAACAACTGACGGGTGTGGTCGAGCTATGCGTTGGAAAACGGAGGAGTGTTCCCGCTAGTTAATTGCCTGAAAACAATTAACGGGTGTAGTCGTCCCGAGTTAGTACTGCAGAGTTATGTTCCCGCTAGTTAATAGCACAAAAACAATTGATGGGTGTGGTCGAGCTGTGCGTGGAAAACGGAGGAGTGTTCCCGCTAGTTAATTGCTGATCACAATTAACGGGTGTGGTCGTCTCGAGTTAGTACTGTAGAGTTATGTTCCCGCTAGTTAATGACACAAAACAATCAACGGATGACGTCAGGATCTGCTTGCTGATCAGAGGAGTGTTCCCGCTAGTTGGTTGTCTGGTAAGCTCCGAGATGGTTTTTGTGGGTTTCCCATCTCGTAATGCAAATGCAGGGGTTATTTAATTTTGTTCCCACAGGTAGAGTCATATACTTTTTGAGTTTAACTAAAATGCACATGGCTTCTAAGTACAAACGAAAATAAAGTATTTCGAGAATATAAATAATTTAAGAAACACAAATTAATTTGAAATGTCATAATTGAGGTCAATAAACTTTGCATCCGTTAAACTCACATCCTGTTTTATTTATTGTCCACACATACTCCTGGTCATTAAAAGGGAAGAAAGACACAGTATTTCCGATAATGCATATTGACACAAACAACGAATCTGTTAATTAAATAAAAAGGGTTACTACATACACAATACAACGTAAATAAAATACAAATTATACATTTGTATAATACCTAGGGTCGAATCATTACAGTTGTCTAAATACTACATCCAACGAAAGTTCTGGTGTAATGTACCTAACCAACTGCACTGTAACAATTAATAATAATTATTATAAAGATAAATAAATACTTTACGTTAATAGTTTGTTTGTGTTTTGGAATTTATTAAATCGTGTAGTCGTAGAAAAAGTATAGTGTGTAACACGTGCGTGAAGACTTTTTTACACTCGCGTGATTGCTTCACTCGCTTCGCTAGTTTCGCAATCTTCGCGCTTGTGTAAAAAAGTCTACTTTACGCACTAGATACACAATATACTATTCATGAATGACTTATTGTATTACATACTGTGAATGTATCTTTTAAATATACGTAATGTATACGCTGTACATTTTCAGGCATTCGTCGATTTTAGATAAAAACGTGCAATATGAAGTTTAGAACGAGTGTTTCCACTCCCAGACTAAGCATGAAGTAAAATTTCGAGTTTAGAAAAGCCTGAAAACTTGGTTTGGTCGCTCCGCGAAGCGGAGCGGCCAAACCAAGTTTTCAGGCTTTTCTAAACTCGAAATTTTACTTCATGCGCCACGCGTATAAAACACTGAAATATTATGAAGTTGGAAATATACATTTTTTTTTTTAAATGAGTATTAATCGAAATATTTAAATAACAAAATATTAGCATTTTTCTTTATACATTTTCAAGTCAGGTCAAATAATAGAAAATATCTAATTAACTTTTTTAGTAATTTATTCACAAAAAATTGTAATGTTGCGTATATGCATTAATGGCGCTTAATGGGTTAATTTTTTTCAGGCAATTAACTCTAACTCACCCGTCAATGATTTTTAGTATTAACTAGCGAGAACATAACTGCAGTACTAACTCGGGACGACCTCACCCGTTAATTATTTTCAGGCAAATAACTAGCGAGAACACTCCTTCGTTTTCCACGCACAGCTTGACCTCACCCGTCAATTGTTTTGTGATAATAACTAGCGGAAACATAACTCTGTAGCACTAACTTGGGACGACCTCACCCGTTAATTATGATCAGCAATTAAATAGCGGGAACTCTCCTTTGTTTTCCACGCACAGCTCGACCTCACCCGTTAACTGTTTCGTCTTCTTTTTTGTTGTTTTTATTTTTTTTTATTTTGGGTTTTACGTCATCTATTTCCGCTGCTAAGGCCAATCATGACGCCGGAGATTAGGTCTACAGCTATCCGGGAATTTTGCCGAACCCGGTGGGAGTTCCAACCCACCGGTAGGGATCTTTAACGTGCACGCAACATCCAGGCAGTACACGGGTCCTACATGCATTTAACGTCATATCCGAGAAGACGCGGCATTTTTATCCTAACCTATATAAATGCAGACAACTTGTTAGGCCGGTATTTGAACTCCGGTCCGTGGCGTGGCAGTACAACACTCTAACCACTACACCACCAAGCTGCCCCTTTTTTGTTGTATAAAAACTATACAACAAAAAAGAAGACGATACATTTAACGGGTGAGGTCGAGCTGTGCGTGGACTTTTGTTGTATAATTTTGATTTTTGTTGTGTTATTCTTATTTTTATTGTAGATGTTAAAGTCATCTTGAAGATTGTTTGCCTGATTTCTATTTTCTCCTTTGATTTGGAACTAGCTTTGCTTTTCGTGATGTTCTTCTTCCGAGCTGTTTCTTCCTCTGTTTTTCGCTCCGCACCATTTTATAACTTCTGTTTCCCACCCGATTTCGGAGATCTGACGTCGTTGCCATTCCCACGATTTCACAACTCTCTGTGTTTGTGCCCTTTAAACCTTGAACCAAATTTTCTTTGAATGTCAGCATCTCTCCACGCGCCTGAACTTGTTTGTTATTTCAAGGCGATGCTGCGATCGTTATTTCTCTCGTGTGAAAAATTGTTATCGATGTAATTCTCGTATTTACTGAATGTTGATTTTGCTTTTATTATTTTCTTGGATGATTTTTAAATTAATATTGTAAATTATTTTGTCAAAAATAATATTTGCCCTCTATTGACCCATTACAATATTTTTGTTGAAATTATCAAAAAGAAAAGAATCCCCGTATATTTTAAACTTCACAGTAAATCAGTGCTACTCGACCAATCCAAATTTGTAAGCTTTTCTAAACTTGAAATAACCAATTTAAATCAAGTTGTTTTAGAAAGCTTAAAATGATTTTTAAATTTAGAACCTACAGAAACCAAAGTAGACAAGTAAAACAGATCATCATCGCACCCCTGGGGGTCGATAATGGTCAAGGGGTCGACAACCAAAAATAACAAAATATATTGAGTTTTACAAGTATGTACTTGACAATGCCGATCTAATTGAACGACCAGACTTTGGGGACAATATACCTTTTCAGCCAATGGAGGACGTCCCTGCTCTCAACGTTTAATATTAATTAGTATTATTAAATTAATTTCGTTGTATACTTTTTCTACTTGGAGGGACATAAGAGAAATCAATGAAAGAACGTGCGAAGGAGGAAAACGGATGGTGGAAGGGAATTTCAATGCCAGAATAGGGGGAGCCGGGGGAGGGATTGGAGAGGACGGTTCGGTTGTGAAGAGGAGTTCACAGGATGCATGTATAAACGGGGAGGGCAGGAGGATTATGGAGTAGGGATGGGAGATTTTAAACGGATGCACGGAGAGCGAATGGGAGAGGAAAAAACGTGCATTGAGCCAAGAAGGGCATCGGTAAGTGACTATGTGGCGGTCAAGGGAATAGAAAGAGGAGAGATAAGAGGTATAGAGGTGGAAGAGGTGTTAGGATCTGACCACCTACCGGTAATTGTGGAGATGTGGATGGAGAATGGAAGAGAAGTGGAGAGGGGGCAAGAAAACAAATACCTTGAGTGTGGGGTAAGCGCGATGGAGAATATGAGGAAGAGGCTGGCTAGGATTCAATGGGATAAGCTCAATACAATGGAGGAGATAGGGGAGATGGAGGAGATGGAGGACATGATAGTAGGATGTGAAAGGAAGAAGAAGAGAGAGAGAAGAGTTGGGAGTACGTGGTTTGATGAGGAGTATAGGCAGGCACAGAGGGAGTTGAGGAGGAAAAGGTCAATACAATAGAGGAGATGGAGGACATGATAGTGGGATGTGGAAGGAAAACGAAGGGAGATAGAAGAGGTGGGAGCACGTGGTTCGATGAGGAGTGTAGGCAGGCAAAGAGGGAATTTAGGAGAAGGCTTAAGAAATGAAGGAGAAGAGGGGAAAGTGGTGGTGGCAAGGAAAAGATATGATGGAATTGTAACGTGCCGTTTTATAGAAATGTAAATAGCGTCTTAGGGCCACTTAATTGCTACGCCTATGTTTTTTGTTTTGACCGTCAAGGAAATTTTCGGGAAAAAGCGCGTTAGTGAGAGCGGGCCATCTTGCGCGGAGGACCGCGAAACTCAGGGGACTCGAGTTTGGGCAGCCGGCGTGTGAACAAGTGTGTGTCAGGTGAGCGTTCTATTGTTTGGATTTATTTTGTTTATTATTGTCGGTGTATTGAAGTTAATAGAGATTATTTTGTTGTGGCTTGTAATTGAGAGCCGCTGATTGTTACGTGCGTAAGTCAAGCGCGTAAGTAGCCACACTTGTTCCATTTGCCTGACCGGGTTATCTTTGTTATTTTTTTGTAATAATGTTGCGGGGTTGCATGATGTCTAGTTGTACGTGTTGTTTGTATTATGGATCCCGGCCCTTTTGAATTTTCCCTTGCGCTGAGCGTAAATTCGCGTTACTGTCACGCTAGTAGCCACATAGGGTTTCATTAAATTACGTAATACTGCCAGAGTGTTTTTCAACAGTAGCTCTTCAGCCGCCCAGGGCCCCGTTCCTTTAAGACGAAGATATTTGGGAAGAGAGACGCAGCCGGACCAGACGAAAGCGGAAGCTGTTATGAAGTAGCTGCCAGCTCTAGAGGAAGGGTTTTGAGGAGTGCTTGCCCAGTAGCCAAACTCCCAAGCTGATTTCTTAAGCCAGATGTAACGCATGCGCTTATCCCTATTCCTGCAGCACTACAACGCTTGAGCAAGAAGAACTTCTGGTGAGACGTCATGTCAAATTTACTAACCATCCCTTGAAGGGCGGGCCAATGGCAGATTTATTCCAAGAAGAGGCAGTGACGCTTTCATTCATCCTGTAGCTTTTGTTTTAGATGCTGTGGCTGCTTAATTTATTTGTAAAGCTTTAAATTCATTTCCTAATATTTTAAATTCTATCCGTAATACTTTTTATTATTAAATTCCCTATGGTAAAGCCTATATTTTCATTATTTAGTTGAGTAATATATTTTGTTAACATTTAAATTTAGCCGAGTAATTTTCTTTACTAACTCCCGAACGAATTAGCAGTGAATACTAACAAAAACTTGTACCACTTCAACATCAGTCGGGCGCCAGTCACTAGTGACAGAAGGGGGGAATCTGTCACTAGTGACTGGCGCCCGACTGATGTTGAAGTGGTACAAGTTTTTGTTAGTAGTAACCCCCGACGGTGCGCCGCTTACAGATCAGCTGGCCGTGGCATTTGTGAAATTTAACGTCACAACGGTATATATGAGAGGAAGAAGCTGCAGGCGGTGGAAAGAGTGAGCGAGGAATTGAGAGAATGCAGGAACGAGGCGGAAATGTGGAAGGTGCTGAGGAGAGGGGAAAGAAAGAGGTAGTTAGGAGTATCGTTGAAAGAATAGACAAGGAAGTGCAGTGAAGCAGGCGAGGGGATGGAGAAGAAGAGTTTACCGAGAAGGAGGTCAAAAGAGCGTTCAAGGAGGTGAAGGGAGGGAAGGCAGCATGGAGAGATGAGGTGAAGGCAGAGATGTGGAAGGAGATTGGGGAAGAGGGGAAGAAGAAATTTAGTGAGCTACTGAACCAGATGTGGACGGGAAGAGTGAACCTACCGGCAGCATGTAGGGTGGGGAGGATGTGCCCGATACACAAAGGAGGGGATGAGAAGGGTGCGGATGGTTGTAGGGGGGATAACAGTGATGAGCACGGGATACAAGATAGCTATGATGATGGTAAAGAATAGGCTAAAGGAGCAGGTAAGAGAGAAGGGGCTGCTGCCAGAGACGTAGGAGGGGTTTTAAGACGGGTAGGGGGGCGAGAGAGCATGTCTTTACCCTGACAAGAATGGTAGAAAAGGTGATGGAAGAGAAGGGAAGCGTGTATGCGGTGTTTGTGAACCTGAAGGCGCCGTACGACGCGGTACCGAGGGTAGGATTGTTAGAGTGTTTGAGGAGAAGAGGGGAGAGTATGGGAATGGTAGAGTGGGTGAGAGGAGTGTTTGAGGAAACATGGGCAGTGGCAAAAGTGGGAATAGAGGAGTCGGAGAAGTTTAAGAGGTGGGAGGGGCTTAGGCTTGAGCCCTCTGTTGTTTAACCTCTATATGAGTGAATTAGAGGAGACGATAAGGAAAGCACAGGTGATTGGTAGAGTAAGGTGTGGATGTTGGCATATGGGTGGGGGCAAGAGAGTGGAAAGGGATGAAGGATATGCTGAAAAGTGCGGAGAGGTTTATGGATAAGAGGGGGTTGAGCGTGAATGTAAGAAAAACTTAATGGATGAGATTCAAAAACAAAGAAGAGTGACAGAATGCATGAGAGAGGATGGAGCTGGGGTAAGGACGCTGGAAAAGTTGTGGGAAGAGAGGGAAAGCAGGATGAAGAAAGGAGGTAGCGATTAGTCTAGATGTAATGTATTATTATGCCAATAAAGGTCTTTTTTTTACTTTCTTTACTTGTTTAAAAAACAAGTAAATAAATAAAAGAGATGATATTAAAGGATAAATTAAAAACACTTGGTTTGTTCCACTATTTGTAGTGTTTTTAATTTATCCTTTAATATCATTTCAAAATGTCCACCAAGTGATAAATGAGAAAGTTATTCAAGAAATATAAAGAGATATAAAAAGTTAATAGGTATTAAGTGACTTATTTTTTGATTAAATAAAATATTAACAATGTGTTATTTATTTAGATATTTTTTTTTCTTTTATTAATTTATTCATTCCAAGGAATAAGGCTCAGGTTCGAAACTCACATTTTTCATTTCAGTCAGTTACAAAATTAACATTCTCCGCGTATCAGTCGCAAAACGCTCATTCCCTAAACTTTAAAATTAAAAAAAAAAACTATTTTTATTCTTTACTCGTGGGGCTTCATACTCATCGATACAAACTATTAAAAAAATAAAAAAATTAAATAATTAATTAATTAAAGTAATTTCTTTAATTTTTTATAAGTTTTTTATTTAATTTTCCAAGAAGTGAAAACGTTCAATTATATGTAAGTGGACAGGCGTGTAATAACCACGCCTGCATTACTTTTTCATCCATTCAGAAAATACAAAAGCAATATTCCAATTATTATTTCATTTCGTTAATGATAACATAATCCGAGATAGTATGAAAAGCAAGATAGATATGTGAATTAATTAATGTGTAACATTCTTGATAGGCGTGTGATAATGCCCGGAACACAAAGAAGAACATTACTTTTTGAAATACAGCTGTAATATTCTCACGTGGTTTTCATCGATTTCCCAAGCAAACTCTTAATTTCTACCGCATGTCATGTATAATTCAAATAAGTCGATACTCGAAGATTATTAAGTGTTAACTGCTAAAGCATACAATTAGCAGTGTTTAAAATAGTAAATGCGTCCACTGACCAAATACAGGGGCGTATTTCTAGCAAGATGCGGCCTAAGATCATACAAAATTGGGCCCCCCTCTAATAAAACAAAAAGCAATCGAAATAATAAAAACATATCTAAAATAAAGCCAAAATCGGCTTTAACATTTCACAGCGACTATTGTCATGATTCTTAACAGTCATAATAGTGTAAGGCCAATATAAACAGTAGCCGAACCGCGAATGACCTACTACGCCAGTTATGCTACGAAAAGAATGTGGATATTCTGCTTATCAGTAAGCAGTACCAAAACCACTCCTCTTTAACCTGGTACCGTAACGAACTGGGAACGTCTGCTATTTGGATCCGAGAAACAAAAAATCACGCAACCATAAGCGGAAACGGTAGGGGCTTCGTATGGGTGCAGTGTAGAGATATTACATATCTTAGCTGCTATCTTACCCCAAACGACCCCATAGAAGATTTCAGGGAAAAGGTAGACGCGTTGGAGGACCAACTCCTCAGTATACGTGGTAAGGTGATTGTCGGATGCGATTTTAATGCCAGAAGCACCGAATAGGGAATGCCAAATACCAACTCACGCGGCAAATACCTACTGGAAATGGCTGCCAGAACCGGGTTAATAGTCCTAAATACTGGCAACACAACAACTTTTTGCCAGCCCGGGTACTGCGAGACTATCCCTGACGTCACTTTTACCAATGAGGAGCTCGCTAAAATAGCTAAAGATTGGGAAGTTATAGAAGATTATATATATATCACAGTGCATCTTCTAAATACCCGAAGCGTACGTCAGCTAGATACAAAAATATCAATTCTTTGGAACGTTAAGAAGCTCGACGAACGCAAATTTTTTAAAGTGATTTACGTCGGTGTACCACATCTTACGCTGACCGACGAGCATATCCATCGTACTGCAACTGAAGAAATCACAGATAAAACAATGCGACTTCTAAAGTAAGCCTGCAATGCATCGATGCCCTCCTCTAAACCAAGGCATAACACGCATCACATATCAAATACAACAACCCTACAAAATCTGCAGTTGCCCATCACTCTATTGAAACAGGTCATAAATTCTCCCTCAACAACACCAAGCTATTAAAATTCTCCACAAATTATCACTTAAACCTGTACGAAGCTTTTTACATGAAAAAACATAACGCTGATCTGCTAAATTTCGATTTGAGCCCACTAGACAACCCATTACTTAAACTCGTTCCGTTGTAATAATTTTTGTATTTTTCTTGTTATATGTTTTCATGTTTTTATGTATATTGTAACTTGTGTATTTTTCTTGTTTTTCTATTTTATATTATTTGTTCCAATTACACTTAAAATAGATTTAAGATGTCGACCTAATTGTCGGTTTTTCCCTTAACTCCTAACCCCCGCGCATCATTACGTAATTACTCCTCCTAATCCGCAGGTATATATTAAGCGCATTTTAGCTTTCAAGTTTGTATTTGTCAACCATTGATAATGATCACATCGTGATCGAAATGTGCATTTGGTACTCCAAATAAATAAGTGAAGAAAAGATACAAGTGTTTCATTAATTTAAAACCATCTTCACGGAACTCAACAACAATTAAGTAATTAAATGCATAACACGCAGCCTGCCTACTGGTGGGCCGACGAGATCTGTGAGCTCCGTAGGACTTGTCTCCGTCTAAGACGTAAAGCACAGCGGGCAAGGACCAGGGATGAAGCAAACAGAGTTTCCGGAGAGCACAAGCTTCTGAAAAAAAAGCTTCGACACACTATAAACCGTAGCAAGGCTATCCAATGGAGGAAGCTCGGTGAAGAGGTGGATGCCGGTCCCTAGGGGCCTGGGCTACAAGATCGTGACAAAAAAACTCGGAGCTGAAACAGCGAGCGCCGTCATGGACGAGGAGACGATGAAAGACATCAGTACCTGGTTTTCATCCCATCCGCAGCGAATTAACATAGCTGAGACAGTCGACAGTAGCGAAATACCAACGTTCACTGAGGAAGAGCTGAAGGTTGCTGTAAAATCGCTCAAGAATAGAAAATCCCCAGGACCGGATGGAATCTCTGGGAAAGCATTGAAGGTTTTCTTTAGGACTTGCCCAGACCCTCTGCTAAACATGTATAATGCAAGCCTAACGGCTGGAGTCTTTTGCTTCCGCTGGAAGACCGAGCGGCTTGTACTAGTAAGCAAGGGAAAAGGCAGCGCCAAGGAGTATATTATAAAAAGGGGCGATCAAATGGGCTCTTTTTGGATACGATTTTATGAGCCGACGCAATGTCTATTTCATCATCCTTCTCCGTCACTAATTCCGTGATTGGTGGGCTGATTCATTCTATTGCATAGAACGATGCGACGTACTACGCCTGTCCAAATCGGCTCCCTGCCGTTTCTTTCTCTCTTCTTTTTCTATTTTCTCTCTTTCTACCTACTAAAGCAGTAGGACGACTCGGCGGGCGAAAATGTTCGGAATAAAGGCGACCACGCTTCCCCTACGGAACGGGTGAAGAAGCGCATGTCGAGAGCGCGAAATTTTAAATTTGAGCGCTGTCTTCTAAATAATGTAATATATGCAGCTATAACTCCATCAATATAAAAGGCAATGTTTTAAAAATGTAATAAATGCTGCAATAACTACGCCATTATAAGATAAATACCCTCTTAGATTAAAATTAATAATATTATTACAAATATAATAAATACAAATTGAAAAATAACGTCATTATTTGTATGTGAAAATTATTAATGGGTTATATCTTGTTGTTAATTGCATATTTAATAAAAAAAACATATTTTGAATAAAAAATTACTTTATTATCAATAAATTATATTCATAATTAAGAACGAACTTCGATTATTATATAAATAAGAAAGAAATTTAACGAAATCACAAAATCTTGCAACAATTGTATTTAAAATAAATATACCAAGGAATATTAAAAGATATATGTAAACATTGTGGAGTGAAAATTAGTTTCACATAACGCGATTAGTTAATTAATTATTCTGATACAAATAAACAAAAATAATACAAACATATATTTCAGGCCATTCAACTTCCAATAAAACTTGCACCGGTGACTCAATATTTCAGAAAGACCAAATGATTTTTTTAAATTTGATAGCAAAACACATTGATTTCTAAATAAACACTGTATTTCTGTACATTTAATTCAAACATTGATTAAAATATTCAAATTAAATTCGCGATTTACGAATATATTAAACAAATTATAAATTTCAATACATATAATAATAATATCAATATTTGTATACAATACATTGCAAATTGTAAAAATGTTATTATCTATTCTATATAAAATAAGAAATTGAATTTTATTCGAAAAGAAAAGACAACGAACAATCATGATATTTTTTATTTTAAGATATAGAGGATTGAATAAGTTGTATATTTATATTTATACAGGAAATTTTTCTCTTCAATATACATATGTTTTCTAAGAGTTTTTAAAACAGTTCAATTTGAATCTTTAAAAGAGTGTTTTCCACTTCCAGGCAGAGCATGAAGTAAAATTTCGAGTTTAGAAAAGCCGGGAAATTTGGATTTGGTCGTGTAGCGAAGCGGAGCGACCAAATCCAAATTCAGGCTTTTCTAAAGTCGAAATTTTACTTCATGCGTCGCACGTATTTAACGCTGATTTCAAGTGAAATTCACTCGTTCACAATATTTCAGTAATTTCAGCGTTCAATCCGCGCGACGCATGAAGTAAAATTTCGAGTTTAGAAAAGCCGGGAAATTTGGATTTGGTCGCTCCGCTTCGCTACGCGACCAAATCCAAATTTCCCGGCTTTTCTAAACTCGAAATTTTACTTCATGCTCTGCCTTGAAGTGGAAAACACTCGTTTATAGCTTCAAAATGAACTCTTTTAAAAAAATCGAACAAATATCTGAAAATTGCGATATGTATACTTTAAAGAAAAATTCGCTGTATTTATATTTAAACATTAACTTGCAATGTTATGCAACCAGATAGAAAAAATCATAACAATAATAGTTTCTAAACATCATCTATAATCTATTTCTTCAAACAGAAATGAATGATCATTAATCAATACGGAGAATGATAGTTAATATCGGTTCTCTTTTTCTAGCTGGTTGATTCCTAACTTCGCAATTTAATTTTTGAAAATTTTCAAAATTGTTATTACACATTCGTGGGGTTTTTGAGTTTTCGTCTATTTTATTCGTCTTTTGACAATTTTAATATGTTTGTAATTTGTGACAATTGATTATTTAATTTACTTGTAATTATTATTTCCAAAAATATACAATTTGTGGTCCCTACACTGGTCATTGTCTACAATCCATCCAATATCGCTCAATTTATTTTTTAATAATGCTCTCAAACTTTTATTAAATTTACTCATTGATTGATTTGTTTTGAAAAAATCATTAAATATATTGAGGCATTTTATAAAAATATTTGTGAATGTTTCATTTGGTCTTATTAAATGTTCAATTCCCTCCATGCAGCCATAATCCCTAAATTTGGTTAAAATTTCTTCTTCTGTAAAACCCCCTGTTTTACATAAATAACAATTAATTTTTTTAAAACATTTAGAAAGTACAAAGCCTGCGTAATAAACTGCATTGTTCATTTCTAATTTTGACATGTTATTCATTGTTTTCTCCATCTCTGCTTCATCTTCAATGTTCTCCGCAGAATTTAATTCCATTTCTTCTTCTTCAATTTCTTCTTCGGATTCGCCATCCGATGAAATAGTCATTTCACTGATACAGAAATAAAATATTTAATTAAAATATTGCATAAACTCAGGATAATAAGAATAAAAGCTTTAAAAAATCGGTATTCACCTGGATAGAATATTTTCTGATGCAGTAACAAGCAATTTTTCGTCGTCATCTTCTTCACAGTTTCCGGTGCCCATGCTGTCCAAAAGCCGAATATGCATGTTGTGCTGCAAAGCCTGGCGAAAAGCTTTTGCTGTTGGATTTGGATTATGTCCACCTCTAGATCTAATACTTGAAAAAGTATTTTCCAACGTATCCTGTTGTAACCGTTTTGTTGCAACATAGATTTTTTTTTCTCGTGGCAAGCAATCTTCGTGGCAATAAATATTTTTAATTTCTCTGTTTTTTTTTTTATTAAAAACTTTTATACTCTTCATCAGCTCAAATCCCTCTTGCAAAGTGTTTATGACAATTTTGTTGTCATCGTAGACAGAACATCTATATACATTTGGATTGTATAAATTGAAGCTGTTTAACGAATCAAATAAATTGTTCATTTTTAGAACAATGTAATGTATTTGTTGCTATTGCTGTCTCCATTGCAGTGTGCATTCTTCTATTAAATATCTGCGTGGCTAAACTAACACTCATTTTTCTAAAATTTGTTGGATGAATATGCCTATCGGTTATTTTTGTCAAACCTGTAGCTAATTGGCAGGCTTTATTAATATTATATGTGATTCGGATATCATTCCATGATATTTGTTTATTTTGCACAAATATGTCTCTGCTGACCAAGTTATTCCTTATGGATTTAATTAAATGGGGGGTATCGAATATTGGGAATACCTTTTTATTATTCACTTCAAAATAAGGTTTTTCTGAAGAAACCCCCAATAAATTATATACTTGCCTATTACAAGGCGCTTGGTCACACACAACTACACATACCTGTAGTCCAATTTGAAAACACTTGTGTATGTTTTCCATAATTAGTGATTTCAATGTTTCTCCTTTAATACTTCCAGCCTGCAAATAATAAGAAATTGGCTGCTTCCAATTCTTAAACAGCCCTCGAACCATGAAAACCATTGCATGGTTGGCAATTTTTTGATTTCTTCCATACATGCCCAAATCTTCATAACCCTCAACTAGATCAAGTGCTGAATTATATTCCAAGCCATATTTAATTTTCATTTCGTCAAACATTAGTACACAATATTTTTCAGTGTCCTCCATATGTTTTACTTTATTTTGGAAATGTTTAAATAATGTTGTGCTCGTGCCAGTTGGTAAATGAAACACTTTTAACCATTCTCTTATTGTTGGTGGTGCAGGTAGCCATAATTTTGATTTATGGTACATGAATTTATATAGAGAAGGGGATTTGTAAAAATATGCCAATGCCAATTGTTTTTCATCAAATGTCCATTTAATTTTTTTGTTATGGTAAAGCTGCATTTTCACCAGTGATTTCGAATCATTCGATGCATTTTTTAATAGCGTATTTCACGTTGATTGAAACACAGTTGTTACCTTTTTTTTAACCTAATGATTTTTTTATTTTGTTGATTAAATAAATTCCGTTTCCTTGCGTTGACTTTGGGCATTCCAGCGGAACTTCGATTAGTTGGCAATATTTCAATATTATTGTGCTTGCTTTTCGACGGAGTTAGGAAATGGATTTCTTTTCCTTCAACTCCACGAGGCGGTGAGTTTTCCATATCCCTTGCCACATTTAAATTTGCCTTTCCATATGTCCCTTTCATTGGAAGATTAACCTGCACCGGTTGATCCATTCCATCTCTCGATGTTGACGGCTGCGCTTCGTAAAATGCAAAGGGCACTGCATTTTTTGTTAACATCTTTCTGTTTGATGTATTCAATATATACTTCGTATCGAAATGTCTTTCACAAATCACTTTGTTAACTAACAATTTTTTGTCAAACACTTTTAACTTATCATGTCCACTTTTTTCTATCCACAAATGTTGATATAAGGGATTTGATGGAATTTTGAAAAACGTCAAATGACTGTTATTCATTCTTGTATTTGTGCAATTTAAATACACACAACAATGAGATTTTGTAGTCGCGAACTCCATTTTAACGATATTGATAAGAAGAAGGTTTAATTTTAACTAACTTAAGAAAACGGACAAATACCATGTCCAATGTGGTGTGATAAGAGTGGCGGAAAAACAAAGTAGTGGGAGAAATGACACCCCGTTGCTCTACCCTATATAACATTCCACAAAAATCGGTCGTCTTCCAGAAATAAGGAATAAATCTTTTAATCCTCTCGTTTGTGAATTATCACGTTTTGGAAGTTTATCGTAAGAAAGAGATCGATTTTGAATAGGTTTATGAGTTTATTAGGGTAGACCGATTTGTAACGGTCGCGCCCTTTCGCACAGCAAGGGAGTTGTTTTCGTACAAATGCGCACCCAGTTGAAAGATCATTAAGTATTAATAATGAGTACATTGCATTCGAAATGTACATCTAACGAATAAAAATAAAAGTGAAGTGAACAAAATGTTTTTCATTGTGATTAAATACTCCACATAACTCAGTCAAACAATTCTATTTTTAAACATCAAGCGCTAAACATCTAAATGTCAACACATAAACATTTTGCTGTAAATACTTGTAATTATTAGAACTTTGAATATACCAAGTGTTTTATTATATACGAAACAAATTAAACATCTGCCTTAGAGTGGTGATAATTAAAAAAATCTAAACACATACCACATCGCTACATGCTCTTTATCACCGATTTTAATATGAATATGACTGGCTCTACTACCAAAATGATCCACGAGCCGCCACTGAACAAAAGTACAGAAGTCAAATTTGATAAAAATTTATGAAAATCACAACAGATTTGTATTTTAATCAATAATTTTGATAAAATTATTATTTTAATGCGAGAAAAAATCATCAATTGAAAATATTTAATTAAATAACATAAATTACTTGTTCCCCTTAATCCGGGATTTTTTGTAATTACGGCTGTTCATGACCAAACAAAAGAAGGATTATGCGAAAGTTTGTATTTTGACTATTATTATTATTTAATTTATTATCTATTAATTCAGTTATTAAACATATGTTTTTTTATTAAAAATGCCATAAACAACAACAAATAATGACGTTATTTTTATATTTTAATTTATTATTTTTGTAATAATTTTAATCTAAGACCGTATTTTTCTTTCAATGGTGTAGTTATTGCTGCATTTATTAAATTTTTTAAAACATTTCCTATTATATTGATGTAGTTATAGCTGCATTTATCACATTATTTAGAACGCAGCGTTCAAATTTAAAATTTCGCGCACTCGACATGCGCTTATTCACCCGTTCCGCAAGCGAAGCGTGCTCGGATTTATTCCGAACATTTTCGCCCGCCGAGTCGTCCTAACTCCTACTGCTTTAGCATACTGTGATGAAATCATCTCCGCTCAACGCATATGTGTGAATGAAATTAGTGCACCAATCACATTCGGAGCGACAAACGCGGAAAGATCATTCCCTCTCTCTTCAAGAAGTGAGTCAAAGTCTCGGTACGGAAAACGGGTCCAAATTTAATACATGTGTTTGCCCCTCTATATAATATACTCTTTAGCAGCGCACTCCAACCGTCCTCATCGCCCTCTATGTATGTTATATACGGCTAAAAAAGTGCTAGAAAAGCTCATACAGCCCCGCCTCTTATCCGCGGTCCGTTCAGCCGGTAATCTATCTAAACAGCAATACGGTTTTCGCCGTGGACGCTCTACCATCAATGCAGTGCGGCAGGTTGTAAAGGCTCTCGAAAGGGCACAAGAGGGGAACCGCCACTCACGGAAAATTGTACTGCTAGTCACCTTAGACGTTAAAAATGCTTTTAATTCAGCACGGTGGTGTCACATATTAAAAGCATTGCGAAAGTTCCAGGCCCCCAACTACCTTATTAGAATTGTAGGGAATTACCTAGATGATCGATCGTTAAACTACAATATAACTGAGGGACAACGCTCGCGGAAAGGCACAGCAGGGACAGTTTAAGGATCAATCTTGGGCCCAGATCTGTGGAATGGGGCATACGATGGCCTGTTGCGTCTGAACATGCCCGAAGATTCACATCTGGTGGAATATGCAGATGCCGTGACAGCACTCATATCAGCCCGCACAGTTGAGTTGGCACAACTGAAACTCAACCAGGTCATGAGAAAAGTTAGCAGATGGATGACAGACCACGGGCTGACACTGGCAACCGCGAAGACAGAGATCGTTATTCTCACCACAAAAAGAATACCAACGATATTGGAAATATTAAAAGTGCGATTCTTTTCGCAATCTACAACAAGTTAGTAAAAACTTGTTGTAGATTGCGAAAAGAATCGCACTTTTAATGTTTGAAGTATTCTGCAACCAAGAATTGGCAATTTCATTTATACTTATGTTTGAACGGTAACGTAACCGCCAGTCTAAGGTGTCAAATTGTTTAGAGGGAATGGCAAAGCTATACTGATGAGAGATAAATCTCGAAACGCGTCTATAGATGGCCTGAATAATTTGACCCAAATTGTTACATTTGCAGTAGGTTACTGTATGTAACAGCAAACACTTGTTGTATAATTCAATGTCCGTCGGGGTATTAGCCCGGGAAGTACTTGTTTCAATGAGTGTTTGATATAATCTTTGTTAGACTAACTTGTTTTAGATTGCGAAAAGAATCGCACTTTTAATGTTTGAAGTATTCTGCAACCAAGAATTGGCAATTTCATTTATACTGATATTGGAAATGTTCGTAGGAGAGGAGCAAGTGACAACGAAGCCAACAGCAAGGTATCTTGGCATTACAATAGATACCAAACTCTCATTTAGCTGCCATATTCAGAAAGTGGCAGAAAAGGCAGAAGCCGTGATGGCATCCTTAAGTAGGGTCATGGCTAACACACATGGTCCGAAGCCTAGTAAACGCCGCGTACTGATGACGACAGTCCAGTCCTACTATATGGAGCAGAGATATGGGGAGACAAAATGATTGTACAATTCCACCGCAAACGTGTAGCCTCCATGTAAAGAAGAGCAGCCCTCAGAGTGGCGTATACATACCGTACGGTCTCTGAGTCAGCGGTTCTAGTAATTGCGGGAGTAATCCCCATTAGGCTATTGGCGATCGAACGAAAGGCCATTTACGGTCAGAAGGCCGAGTATGGGCGCGAACAGGCCAAAAAGATGGAAAGGGAGAGAACACTCCAGCAATGGAGTAAGGGTAAGGGCAGGTGGGTTGCCAGGCTTCTCCCCGTCCTAAAACCGTGGGTAGAGCGAAAACATGGAGAAGTATCCTACTACCTGACGCAGTTCCTGAGCGGACATGGATGCTATCGGTACTACCTCTACAGGATGGGAAAGTTTGCAGCTCCAGCGTGCAAATATTGCGGACACGCTAAAGAGGACGCGGAGCGTTCTTCTTTTGCGAAAGGTGGCCGCCAGAAAGATTGGCATTAGAGCAACGACTCGGAGAACTGTCTCCAGAGTCAATCATAAAAAGTATGCTTGCTAGCGAAGATCAGTGGGACCTAGTAGCGACCTACGCGGAGATCGTCCTCCGCAAAAAACATGAAGAGGAAGCGCAAGGCGAAATTTGAAAGGCCTATTTGGCAGGTCGAAAGGACCAACCTGAAGTAATGTGGTGAACGGTTCCGGTGTCCTAAAAGATAGTGGGAGGGGTTTTAGTCGGTAGCCGCATGGAGTACGACACACAGTATGTAAATGGATTTCCCCTTACACCATAAAAAAATGTGTAACGCGCTAGGCGACCAAAACAAATTTTCAGGCTTTTCTAAACTCGAAATTTTATTTCATGCTTAATCTGGGAGTGGAAATAGTCGTTAGTGACGAATGCCTCAAAATGCATACGCTGAATCGAAATATGTATGCTTGAAAGAAAAATTGTCTGTACAGGTATACAAAATAATATTTTAAAAATGTAGTTATAAGCTCATATAATTATTTAAAAAAAAACATTTTAAACAAATTAAACATTTGAAACAATTCGAGCATGTGCAGTCAAACAGAGTAGTCGCGTTTTCTACCCGAGTTGCAATAGTGATTTTTCAAGCATAATCCAGAGTGTTTTTTAACAAAATGCCCCATACTAGGAGCGATAAACCATTAGTGCTTAATGCAGCTACAGCGAAGCAGTTGATAAAAACCTTATTAAACGATAAGGAATTTATCAGTGAACTAATAGCAAATGTGACCGCCTCATTTAATTCTAAATTCGACGAATATGAACGCGCAAACAAAAAATTGAAACAAAAAGTTTCCCAGCTGGAGGAACGGTGCGACCAACTCGAACAACGTACGCGCTCACAAAATATGCGCGTCCACGGACTGGAAACAAAAAATCTATCTCAACATCAAATCGAAAATACGGTTATTGATATATTATCATCGAAATTAAAAATAACCCTACAAGACGGTGATATTGAAGAATGCTTTGCTATGGGACCTCCGACTGCTGAGAATAGAACTGTTATGGTTAAATTTCATAATCAAAAAACACGCAATATGGTTTTGTCAAAAAGAAAAAATCTCAAAGGGTCTAAAATTGTTTTCAAAGAAGACCTTACTAAACGAAGAAATGAACTCTTCAAGATGGCGCAACAAAGATATGGACCCAGGAACGTTTGGACGAAAAATGGCGAAGTTTATCAAAAATCAGGAAGCAAAACGGTACGCATCAAACGCCAAGATCTCGACGAATCATATCTAGATGCCATAAATGATATCGAGGACACTTCCGATACTTCTATTAAAATCAGTAACTAACAATTTTACGGCAAATAAATCATTGTTTGTGTTTGTGATAGAATATAACTTTTTGTTTTGATTTTTGACAGAAATAATGTTTACTGCTTAATTTGCTATACTCGGGTATGAATTAAGCGATATCGAAAATAATTTAACTTCTAGAATTAACTATAATTTAATTTCGTTTATTTTATCTACGGCATTTTTTTCATATTTAGTCTATTTCATTTTAAAACTATTCAATTTATTTTTATTTAACTTCTAGATTTACCTATAATTAATAGTTTCACAGCATATTTAGTTTGTTTCATATTTTTTAAATAGAAATATTTAATTTCTCTATATTTTCTTCGGTAATCTTGACGCTCATCGTTCTCCCTTTTTCTTAGTTTCTTAACTTGCTTTATTTAGCTTGTAAAATTATTCATTTTATATATTTTTATTTGGCATGATGTTCTACGGTAATGGGAAGATTTAAGTTCGCAGGCATAAATTGTCGATCATTACTTGTCAACTTTGATTTATTAAAACTGCAAATAAATTCAGGTAATTATGATATAGTTGCATAATATGAAACCTGGCTAAGGGAAATATTTCTGATGGCCAGTGTCATATTAATGGTTATAAATTGTTAAGAAGAGATAGACTCTCCAGAGGAGGGGGTGTAGCTTTTTACTTAAAAAGTAACATTAAGTATAAAGTGATGCACAGCGATCACTCGATAGAGCAACTGTGGTTCTCATTTTCACTGCACAAATTTACTTATGGGGTGGGTGTTGTTTATAGACCTCCCTCTTTTAACGTTTCAAGTTTATTGAATTCATTAGAAATATCTATTAGTAACTTAATTCCTTGCACAGACGATATTTTTTGTATTGGAGATTTTAATATTAATGTACTTGATGTTAATATCAACTCTGTTCGTTTACTCGATTCTCTGCTATCCACTCTTTTACTTAAACAGATTATTAACAAGCCCAGAGTAACAAACACTACATCTACACTTATTGATTTAATTATCACTAACAGTAAGCAAATACCTAATGTCAGTTGCGAGAGTTTACATAATTACTCTAACCACTGTATGATCTCCTGTGACATCCGTATAATCAAACCTAAAATTAAACCTGTTACTCTTACTTACAGACCTTTTAAGGATATTAATATAATTAATCTTAACATTATCACTAACAGTAAGCAAATACCTAATGTCAGTTGCGAGAGTTTACATAATTACTCTGACCACTGTATGATCTCCTGTGACATCCGTATAATCAAACCTAAAATTAAACCTGTTACTCTTACTTACAGACCTTTTAAGGATATTAATATAATTAATCTTAACATCGACCTTACACATTGCAGTTTTAATTTTATTTACTCTTTAGCAAGTATTGACGATAAGATTTGTTATTTCTCTTCAACACTGTTGGACCTATTTGACCTCCATGCAACCCGAAAACATCAACATTTACAAAAGATAATTGTCCTTGGCGAACTGATAATATTAAAAAATTAATAGACCTTCGAAATAATGCCCTCCGTATATTCAAAAGAACACACAATCCCAATCACTGGAATTATTACAAATCGCTACGTAATTTAACGACGTCAAGTATTAATAATGAAAAGAAAGCATATTTTGAGTTTAGGCTGAGGTCCAAAGATTCTAGAGTGTTGTAGAAAGAGTTAAAAAAACTCAATATTGGCTCTAGAGAGACCTCTAATGTCGAAATCTCGAATGAGTTAGATGTAAATGTAATTAATAACTATTTCGTAGGTTTTGTTTTTAATCTGTTTTGTGGAGTTTCGTGTTTTGTTGATGAGTGTGGCGTGTATGTGGTGGTTTTAATTGTTACAAGCGACGGTGATGATGTTCGCGGGCTGGCCCCGAAGAAAACGCAAAGAGGAACGTTTCTCCACAGTTTGGTGAATGGAGATGCGTAGCAACGCAATAAAAAGTCCGACCTGCACTTGAGTCTGATGGAACCTGAGATTCCGAGTGTTGGCCCCTGGTCAATAGAATTAAAAATGTAATTAACTAATCTATATTCTTTTATGTCACTTTCAATCATATTTCATCATCTCATTTTCACTTAAAACAATGTTATATAAAGTCACTCCATATTAATCATTTCACGCCATTTTCATTTCAATAATTTTTCAATAATTAACTCACCGTTCTGTTAAAAAATTACGGTTTTTATTTTTTGTATCATTTTATTGTAGTGAAATCCCTGAAGAAGGAGCCAAAAAGCTCCGAAAGCTCGGAAATTAATAAATTAATTGGATTAAGCAACTAGCCTATCATTAGTGGTCGATTACCCCGTTACAAAGTTTTGTGTTTTCCCAACAAGTACGACCGTTACTTCCCTCCGTGGTTTCTAAGTAGTTCCAGGATGGGGTTTTACCAATCAATCCGAACATCGTTCGGAGATGATGCAGTATCAAGATTGAAACAGTGGGCCAACATCACCACCAGGCTAGCCAAGGCGAGGAATCACAGGTATTTTCTACTCAGATGCAGGAAGGAAGGAGTGCTACCGCGGCACATCTCACGCAGACCGCATGCAGTTTTATCCTTCATGGATGTGGCGAACGAACGGATGAAGAGACATTTGATCACTTTTAATAACAGGTTGGGAACACACACCTTATCTATTGAAATTAAAATAATTTGTTCAGAGATTGATAACCTCGAGCGCCAACAGGCCGAAATCACTGGGTTATGCAACCAAATACTCCCCCACAATATTTTTAGCAATTTCCTGGATCGCATGACCCGATCTTATACTAGAGAGTTTAACATCGCACGCTCTAGGCAGAACCGCAAACTTAGCGTGCTCCTCACAGACACCATTGATAATAAATTCTTTAAAAATAATTCAAAATGGATTCACAACTCAACTAACATTGTCTTGCCTCACGAAGCTAACATTTTATTGTCTTTAGGTCATAAGTTCTCTCTACCGGTGATATCCAGGGACATGCAAGTCGAGAGACTTCTAGCAGACGTGGAGGCCACTCTGGAGACGCTCCCTCGGGAACAGCAGGCAGTTGCTCGTGCGAAAGTTACTAATCAAATAACCAATTTCCTTCAAGAGCCGCAGGAGCCACGTGTCAATACCCTCCTCAAAAAAACAAAAACCTTCTTGAAAAATAATCCTTCAGTTATCATTACTAAAGCCGACAAAGGCGCCGTGACAGTGGTAATGAATGAAACCGAATACAAATCCAAGTCACTGCAACTCTTGAGTGATACTAATACCTACAAACCTATCCCTAGGGATCCGACATCAGCTATTCAAACAAAACTTAACAAACTTGTAAAAAAAGTGTACGACAAAAATGAAATAGATGAGGCAACAGCCAAGAAACTCTCTATTCACAGCGCAGTTGCACCCAAGTACTATGGGTTGCCCAAGATACACAAAGCTGATGTCCCTCTCAGGCCCATTATTTCCTCTGTTAACTCTCCTACATATAACCTATCATGTTTCCTTTCAAAAATATTGACACTGGCTTTTGCGAATCTAACAACATATAATATAAAAGATACTTTTACTTTCGCTGAAGAAATTAATGAACGCATGCTGCCTGATGGTTTCGAGGTGGTGTCTTTGGATGTGGTGTCCCTTTTTACCAACATTCCTATGAACCTGGTCATGTCAATTATAAGGAGACATTTTGACAAAATAAAAGATTTCACCGAGTTGAAAGAAGGCACTTTTTTAGAACTTGTTGAGTTCGTGGGGGAGAACAGCTATCTCACATACGATAACAGATTTTACAAACAAATTTTTGGCACACCTATGGGGTCTCCCATGAGCCCCATTTTGGCACTTATAGTCATGGATGACGTTCTCAACAGTGTCATCCCTAAATTGCCATACCAACCAGCGTTTGTAAAGAAATATGTCGACGATTTGCTACTGGGCATTCCTGAAAACAAGCTAAATGAAACTTTAACCATTTTCAACAGTCACAATCCACACATTTAATTCACAACTGAATCAGAAGTGGAACGTTCCATTCCCTTCTTGGACACTCGGGTTATAAGAGGTGAAGGGAACGTTCTACTTCTAGATTGGTATAGGAAACCCACGAATTCAGGGCGGTACATTAATTTTCACTCTAGCGCACCCAACAATGTGAAAATAAATGCACTGTTAGGGCTGAAAGACCGGGTCCTTAAGATCTGCCACATATCCTTTAGGGATAAAAACCTAAAGATTTTAAGAGATATCGCCCTGAACAATGGTTACCCTCAACCGATTGTTAATAAAATTTTCTTCAATAGACCAAATCCAAACCCAACGGATGACCCAGTACCAAATCCGAATTTAGTCGATAATGAGATGCCTGAGCAGCCCCCCCGGATTCAATACACAAAATTGCCTTTCATTGAAGGACTTACACATAAACTTGTTGGTGTCCTGAGGCATGACAGTGTTAAGATAGCTAAATATAAAGCCAATCCATTAAGTAGAATTTTCACAAAGGTAAAAGATAAGGTCCCAGTATCAATGATGTCAGGAGTAATCTACAGGATCCCTTGCTCGGCATGTGATCTGTCATATATAGGCCAGACGGGCCAATGGCTTAAAGCCAGAATGGCAAAACACAAAAGTGATTGCAGGCTGAATAAAAATACATGCGCACTAGCCATTCACACAAATGAGACAGATCACAGGCCGAACTTCACTGACGTAAAAGTCCTTGACACAATGGATAACTACAGGAAAAGAATTTTCCTGGAAATGTACCACATAAAAAAGGAAGGGACCGGAGCCATGAATTTCAAATCAGATACAGATAATTTAAGTAGCACTTACGCTTACTTAATCGAACTGGGTGAAATTAGAAAGGCACCCAGAATATCTTTTGACTTTACTGTTTGAGCTTCATGCCTCCGGTCCACAGGTGGTGTTTTTGTGTGGATTTTTGTGTTCGGTTTCTTAGTGGGTTGATTTTTTCGGAGCGGGGTAGGTTTGTAATAGGGTTCAGATTGTAATAAAAACTTACTTGTCATTTACAATGGATTTGACCATGTGATCGGGGATGTTGTGACGGATGTTTTTAATTCAATTATATACCCTTCCTATATCTCTTCTTTTTTCTACTGTAACGATGCTGGGGGAGATGTTTATTGAGTTGCATAAACACCACTGAGGACGGCTGTGTCTTGGAGGGTTCAATCACACCGTATGTGTGAGTGAACTCTCCAAGCATTTCAGTCGCTCGGGATACTAAATTTTCAATTGTTAAATGAATCAAAGCTGTGTGTTTTCACTTTGTAACCAACATCATTAATTGTAACCGCTAATTATAGGCCATCTAAATATAAGCTGCTTCTTCTTATGCTGTACGCGTGAAATATGATTGTTGCTCCATTTTTAAACTGTGGAATGGTCACAATACAAACTGAATCGGGTTCAGCTGGCGAACTTTTCACCACATATTCACGGAGTCTGGAGTTTTGTGCTTCTCCCCTGTCGCCCGAGGAACCAAGCAGTGAGAGCACGGTTCGTCGGGAGACGGGGTGAGGGGTTGAGGACGCCAGTTCACTTTTCTCCCTTCTCACGCCGGACTCATCAATTCAAATTTCGCGGGTGTTCTCGCGAGTGAGACGGGCTTTGAATTTCGCGGCTGTGTGTGCCGTGTTTCACGGCTGGTCTCTCTCGCGTGATCATCTTCGCGCATCCCCACGAACTGAAGTTGGCCGGCGACGGCCACCTTACTGTCATTCTAACCACGCACCTGTTGCAAATACCAGGTTGTGTTTTTAATCTGTTTTGTGGAGTTTCGTGTTTTGTTGATGAGTGTGGCGTGTATGTGGTGGTTTTAATTGTTACAAGCGACGGTGATGATGTTCGCGGGCTGGCCCCGAAGAAAACGCAAAAAGGAACGTTTCTCCACAGTTTGGTGAATGGAGATGCGTAGCAACGCAATAAAAAGTCCGACCTGCACTTGAGTCTGATGGAACCTGAGATTCCGAGTGTTGGCCCCTGGTCAATAGAATTAAAAATGTAATTAACTAATCTATATTCTTTCATGTCACTTTCAATCATATTTCATCATCTCATTTTCACTTAAAACAATGTTATATAAAGTCACTCCATATTAATCATTTCACGCCATTTTCATTTCAATAATTTTTCAATAATTAACTCACCGTTCTGTTAAAAAATTTCGGTTTTAATTTTTTGTATCATTTTATTGTAGTGAAATCCCTGAAGAAGGAGCCAAAAAGCTCCGAAAGCTCGGATATTAATAAATTAATTGGATTAAGCAACTAGCCTATCATTAGTGGTCGATTACCCCGTTACAAAGTTTTGTGTTTTCCCAACAAGTACGACCGTTACTTCCCTCCGTGGTTTCTAAGTATTTCGTAAACTGCATTCCATCCACTTCTACAGATAGCTCTGAATTAAACCAATACTATAACTCGTATTTACTTTTTCCTCACAGCCCTAAATTTTCCTTTGCTAAAGTAAGTGATTCTGAAGTAAATACTATTATTAATAATTTATCAGAGGGTTCAGCAGGCCGCCAGAGCCTGCTGAACCCTCTGATAAATTATTAATAATAGTATTTACAGCGCTAAAATGCTTAAATTATGTTGTCCATTTATTACACCTTACGTAACACACATAATGAATAATTGTCTCTCTCGTGGATATTTTCCTTCGTTTTGAAAAAAATCCCACATAATCCCTATTCCTAAAAGGACCTCAGTTACTGATTCTAAGGACCTACACCCAATTAGTTTATTATGTACGCTTTCCAAAGTTTTGGAAAAAGTAATTGAACCACAAATTAAATGTTACCTAGATCGTCACTCTATCCTCCCTGACACGCAGTCTGGCTTCCGTAAAAAATATAGTTGCTCCACAGCTCTAGCCGACATCACAGATAGTATAATTATTTCCCAGGACCAAGGCCTTCTGACATTACTTATACTACTGGACTTCTCGAAGGCCTTCGACACCTTAAATCATAATACCCTGCTTGCTATACTATCTTACATTGGCTTCGATCCGGTATCCATTCTTTTTTTCAAAGAATACCTAAGTAACCGATCACAAATAGTAAGCTTGAAAAATAATTTGTCGAATGAGCTGGAAACTCATAGAGGTGTACCACAAGGCTCTATTTTGGGGCCGTTATTATTTCTAGTTTATACTTCACAAATTTTTTCAAGTATCAACTTAAATAACTACCATCTTTTTGCAGACGATACTCAATTGTTATATACTTTTGCAGAGAAGGACACTATTGTTACGTGCGCTAAAATTAACTCAGATTTAAATAGAATCGTTACAAAATGCAATGAGCACTCTCTCCTAATAAATAATTCAAAAACTGAAGTTATTCTGTTTGGTCCAAAAAAAGCGAGAGTAAGAGTATTCCTTTTACTTTCAATTAGCTTGGACAATACCAATTTTATTGACATAAACAATTGTGTTAGAAGTCTAGGAGTTTATATAGATAGTGAACTAAGATTCCACAGTCATATCTCCCGTTGTATCAATAAGGCATACGTAAATCTTAGGTTAATATACTTAAATCGGCGATGTTTATCGCAGAAATTGAAAACTATATTATGTGAATCCCTGGTTTTGTCACACTTCAACTATTGTGATGTAGTATACAATTTTTGTTTAGATAAAAAAACAATTGATAAAATTCAACGTATGCAAAATTCTTGTTTGAGATTAATCTTCGGTATTAGGAAATTTGATCATATAAGTCATAAGCTTCAGGACCTAGGTTGGCTTAAAATGAGTGATCGCCGTTTATTTCATTTTGCCACTTTTTGTCACAAAATAATTTGTTACCGGCACTTTTTAACAAGTTCCGCCAACTGCTATTTTGTATATGTATTCATCATTTCCAAATGAGTAAAGTTCGCGCCATACATTAGTTTAGTTTTACCAACTAGCGCCCTCGCATATCTGACAGCTCAACTTCACCCTCTCGTGGTGGAAGCTCCTCTCAGCTATCCAGTTTCAGGGTTGTCCAAAATATATACGGATTGTCCCATCTGCGATGGGACGCCGCTACCTGCGACCGGCCCGATCGCGCGAGCGAAATGTACGTGCGAAGCACAAAAGAATCGGGCATGACGTCAGGGGTTATAAAACCGCCGAATGCAAGGGATAGGAACATCCCCTACGTAGTTCGCGTATGTAGAATACATACGCGAACGTCACAACCCTCATCGGATAACTGAGAGGAAGACCATTCCAATGACACTAAACACGAGGGGGTTATTTCAATTTTGTACGCTATAGAAGACGAGCTGTCAGGAGGATTAATTGTTATTAATTAAGATTCAGGCAAGGTTTAGTGTATCCCATATGTATAGGAACTAGAGCAAAAGTTGCGCATTGCAAGTTACTATTTTTTGACCTAAGTCACATTCTCGTTCGACTTATGCTTACGGAGTTATTAAATTAAAACTCATGAAACCACCATTTTAGCCTCCGATCAACATGTGTGACATATGTACGGATGCATAATTTCATCTCACACATGTTGATCTACTTTATATTTCAATATTTTTATATAAAATATTTATTCTCATTATTTTTCTGTGGCGAGAAATGGTGGGTACCTGAGAGGGTTTTCGATATAAAAGAGCTACCACTGGACCACAGAATTCACTCTGTACCCAGCATCCAAAAGTGTAAGTCGTCTGTAATTCTGTGTAAGTTTTTATTTTTTTTTATTCTTGTCTTGTTATTTGTTTGTTAATTTATTATTCGTGTTTTAATATATTTGTTAAAGTTGAGAGCCATTTTTTTTATTTCAAATCGTATTTTTTTTTCAAATAAAATAGAATCAGTGCTTCAGTCGATTTTCTTAGTTAAGAATTGAGCTTGCTAGTCGGTAGTTACTTGGTAGTGAAATAGTTGCTATTTTTAATAACTATTTTAAAACCGAAGTACCCACCCCGTAACAAATTAAAGACAAGACTCCACCTTATATTTACCACAAAATTAAATTCCGGTCTGACGTTCATACACTTAATGTACGCTTTAGAGGATTACTAACTCCACCTCAACATAAATCTGTTTTTGCAGAAAGATCATTCTCAATCCAAATTTCTAAAGTGTACAATAAGGTACCACTAGAATGCAAAGCGAAATGTGTCTTAACTTTCCGTAAACATTATCTCAATCATCTTAAAGACAGATAGATGTATATTTTGTATTTCAATATTGCCGATTTAATTATGGAATAATTTAGATTACTGATATTTGAAACGCACTGAAACAAACTTCTGCGCTTGTTTGATATTTATCTATTACTTATGTTTTCAATGGTTAAGTTGAAAAACAGTCGCGGCGACCCAGCCAAAGACTGAACTTCGCCATTAGATTCCAAATACTCGATTATTATCTTTTGTGTAAAAATGCATGTAACTAAATAGTATTTGAAATAAAGATTATTATTATTATTATAAAACGAACCCATTTGAAGCACAACACTTGTTTTTACAATTGTTCAAAACATTGTTTTTGAACAAAGTGTTTTATACATAGCAACATAACAACATTTGTCAATTGACTACATTCTAACAGTTATGAACAATAACATGATAACAAATGGCATTATTTAGAGGATTTTACTATCTTTTATCTTTATCATTATTTCCAAACAAAATTACAATGTTTCTTACGAGGACAAATATTTTTATATATTCCATATTGTAATAGGTCAGTAGGGGGACATGTGCAAATATTATTTTTGACGAGATTAAATTAAAATATTAATACAAAAATCATTCAAAAAAACAACAAAGAAGAACCAACATTCAGTCAATACGAGAATAACATTAGTCGATCTTTTTTTTGTATGAAAGAAATAACAAATACAGCATCGCCATAAAATAATAAACAAGTTTCGGCGCGTAGAGAAATGCTAATAATAATAATAATAATAATCTTTATTAATGTCCACAGGTACATTCGTCAGAATCAATACATAAATATACATTTTCCCTTATAATTATTTAAACATAAAACATAATTTTATTTAAATTTAATAAGATATTCATCCAATGAATAGAAGGCATTATCCAAGAGTAGCAATTTAACTTCAATTTTAAAATTAGCGTGTGTTAGATTTTTATATTTAGATGGAAGGGTGTTATACAATCTTACTGCGTGAAATCGGGTGCTATTTTGTGTGCTTTTCAATCTGTTATATATAGGACGAATCGCATTTGCATTTCTTGTTTTAATATTATTTATATCGTGGTTAGTGGAATAATTATCTATGTTTTCATGCATATATGTGAGACATTCCAAGATATATAACGACGGTAGTGTAAGCAAATTTGATATTCTGAAATATTCTTCGCAATCTTGTGTATATTCCAGCTGACAAAGAATTATTACTGCTTTTCGTTGAGCTGAGAATACTGCATTTGCACCTGACGAGTGACCCCACACAATAACTCCGTAACGTATGTATGATTCGATTAAAGAAATATAACATGCTCTTAGAGTATCATAGCTCACTACAGGTGCAAGCCGACGTAACAAAAATACATTTTTATTAATAGTTGATGTTATTTTGGACGTATGCGTTTTCCAGGTTAGTTTACTATCAATATGAAAGCCTAAGAATTTTACTTCAGTTACGAAGTCTTCTGGGATTGTTTTTAAGGAGAATTGAATATTTACAGTTTTATTATCATTTAAAATTAATTTATTTGCAGAGAACCAATTCAATGCATTTTCCTGAGTATTTAAGTTTTCGCTCTGTAGTTCTGTTTGCGACCTTCCTCGATTTACTAGCGTTGTATCGTCTGCAAACAATACTACATTATCTTCGCCAATATATTTACAAATATCATTTATGTATAGTAGGAATACCACAGGCCCTAGCTTTGAGCCCTGTGGCACACCTACATTACTAATGTATTTATTTGACAGCTCTTGTTTGGATTTTACCTGCTGTATACGATTGGTTAGATAACTTATAATTAGTTTACAGCTGGAGTGGTGAAAATTGTACATATATAGTTTCTTTAAGAGAATTTCATGGTTCATACTGTCAAACGCTTTCTGCAAATCAAGGAAGGTTGCTTGTACGAGCTCATGGCTGTTAAATGCATCTAGGCATCTTTCTACTAGGTTCAAAGTAGCAGTTGTAGTGGAATAGCCATTTCTGAAACCGTATTGACTATTGGATAGCAAATTAGATTGGTTGATAAAGTTAATAATTTGTTTTTTTAATATATCTTCAAATACTTTTGAAACTGTAGGTAATATCGATATTGGCCTGTAGTTATTAACATCGTTTTTAGATCCTTTTTTATAAATTGGTATGACAATGGCTCTCTTGAGGCATGATGGAAATATTCCTTTTTGAATTGATATGTTGATTAAGCGGGTTAATGGTGGAATTATTGTTTCTTTCACAGATTTTAGTATGTCGGCTGTGCATTTATAGATGTCCCTGCTCTGACTATTTTTCAATGTCATTATACTACTTACTGATACTGATTCAAATTTGAAGTAGTTATTGTCATTTATAGATAGACTAGGTAATATAAGATCTGTACTTTTATGTTTCTGATATGCTTCATCAACTAGTTGTAATGTTGCTTTCATTTTTTTAATATTTATATTTATTTTATTCGAATGGCGTGAATTTACATTATGATATTTTTGGGGGAACGATGTGGTTATAGCGCAATGCAAAATATCCATAAATGTATCGAATTTGGCATCAAGTGAGCCATAGTCTTTATCTATAAATGACCAATCGGCGTCATTCAGTAGATGAAACAACCGGAACTTACCCAAATCAGTAACAGGTCTCGTTATTCGTGTAACCTGATCATTCTGCTTTGAATAAGTCTTCAGTTGGACATCGAGGCCAACATGATCTGATAAACCTGTGTATAAGGGGTTGACTATTAATGTTGCAAGTTACTAAAAATGTTGTCTATTCTGTTATCAAAGCGTGTGTTAAAGTGAACTAATGGACGTAGTCCAAAACTTATAAAGAAATTGCATACCTCAAGAGCGTCTTTGGAGTTGTTTTTAAAATTTATATTAAAATCACCTCCAACGACAATATTTTGTGTAAGATCTATTGATGTCAATAAACTATTTATTCCATTAAGAAACGTATCGATATTACCACTAGGAGGTCGATATATATTGATTACAATTACATTGATGTCGGGCAAGAATGTAACGGAAAGTTCAATATGATTTTCTACCGAGTAATTATTAATTACAGGCTCCGATAAAATATTATTGGACACTAGTATAAGTGACCCTCCATATGCCTGTTTTCTAGTGAAAGTAGAAGATAGACTGAAATGCTAACATATACAGAAAAATTCAGTTCAGAGTTTAACAAACGCAAACACAACAAGTGTGCGAAGTCAGGGAAATTACGTTGACGTCAGAGAGGGATAGGTTTTGTGACCATATATGGTAGTAGATAAAGTCTACAAAAATCAGGGGAGGGGAGAACTTTGAGAGCAGCGAAGAAACGATTCTAAAAATCAGTTAGTTTTGGGACAGGGATGAGGAGAGTCAGTATTTAAATGGAAACGGGTACACTTGAGAATAGGAAGTCTCAGTGGGATTTAAGCTAGTGAATTAATGTTGATAAAAAGAGTTAAGTGTTATGAATCTGGCATCGGCAATCCAGGCCTACGTGACTTCGGGCGTGAGAGTGAAGCCGAGAAACCCGAAGATGCGAAGGTGGCTGAAAATATGCAGATGAGGGGAATAACGGGAACTTGAAGAAAAGGGCATTCAAGAACGGGCGTTGTTGAAGAGTGGTTGGTTTACAAACATGTGCTAGGTTGTGAATAAAATGAATTGAACTGCTGGAACGCTGATCTTTTATTTTACGTTAAATTAATTTATAACATAAGTGATGTATTGAGAATGGAGTTAGGGATAACAACGTTGGAGGCACCATCACGTAAGAGTAAAATTAATTCTACATCAAGCTGACTAAGTTGTAATCAAACAATCTCTGCGCGACCTGGACTCCGTCGTTATGATACCCGTAATGGATCGAAAGTTACAAATTTTCGTTAATAAATGTGTATAGGTAAAGGTTTACTATCAAAATGTTCGCGGTTTGAATTCTAAATGTAACCGAGTTTATCATAATACCGCTGTTAGTGATTTCCCTATTCTTGCCCTTACTGAGACGTGGCTGACTGAAAACGTGTCCAGTTGTGAACTATTTGGAAATAATTACAATGTGTTTCGTAATGACCGTGATTGTATCTTGTCTCAGAAGAAACGCGGGGGTGGAGTTTTAGTGGCTGTACATTCTTCGATAAACGCATCTGTAATACCAGTTGACCACTTTATACTCTCTACAAATAAAATCGAGTTATTAATTGTAAAAATACTAATTTTGAACGCCAATCTTTACATTATTAATATTTATGCATGTCCGCCGGTTTGACTAAATCAGGTTGCCACTATTACTGCAACTCTCGAGAACTTGAATTTTTTATTCAATAGCAATATTGTAATTGTCGGCGACTTCAATCTAAGTGAGTATGTAACTAATCCAACTCTAAACCAACCTAATTTATGTTTATATAATTGTATTCAGTTTCTTGGGCTCGAACAATATAATATAATTCATAATTCGTACAATCGTATTTTAGACTTAGTCTTTAGTAGCTCACATTGTGTAATAAGTCGTGTTCATGATCCTCTAGTTGCCGAAGATAAACACCATCCTTCGCTTGAACTTAATATCGGTTTGTCTGTAGATATAAGTAATGCTCATTCATCAGCAATATTCAAAAATAATGTCTCTAATCGCTCTTTCAATTTTAAAAAAGCTAATTTTATTGATTTATACAATTCAATTCTTGCAATAGATTGGTCTGATATCCTTACAATTCAATCTGTAGAAAATGCGTGTTCGTTCTTTTATAGAAAATTGTATGAAGTATTTCATGACAATGTCCCTTTAGTTCCTATAAGTCCTTGTAAATTTCCGCCTTGGTTTTCAGGTAAGCTTAGAAGCAAGATTCGGGAGAAAAATAAATACTTGAAGTTAAAAAATTCGCATCCTCTCTCCCAGTTTTTTAAAATTCGTTACTCTAAATTAAGGTCGGAAGTAAAATTGCTTTCCGAAGCTGATTATACCTCTTTTATAAGTGATACTGAAACCAAGATTTCCAAGGAACCGGGCAAGTTCTGGAACTTTATCAATTGCATCCGCCATGAATCCTCTATCCCTCCAGTCATGGAATATAAAAATCTTTCTCTATCTTCACCACTTGATATAGTGAATGCATTTGCTGCACACTTTTCCAAATCATTTACTGTTTCCACTAAACCTGTTATTAATGCTGTTTATAATAACCTTAACACTGTAAATGATTTTATTAGCATTTCTAAGGTCACTGATGATTTAGTAATTGAAGCCCTTAGTAAGCTAAGTAATAAAGTTACCGCGGGCCCTGATGGTATTCCTGCGGTAGTACTTAAGGATTGCCGCAATATGCTTGCACTTCCTCTATCTCATATATTTAATTTATGTCTCCTTCACAATACCGTTCCTAACCGCTGGAAAAGTACGCGCATTGTACCCGTTTTTAAATCTGGTAATAAAAGAGATGTCCTTTATTATCGACCTATAGCTATCATCTCAAATGTTGCTAAATGCTTTGAGTTGACATTATGTAAATTCATAAATCCCTACATTAATAACAAATTATCATCTAGGCAACATGGGTTTAGACCTAATAAATCAACGTTATCCAACATTTTGCAAATGGCGCAAACTCTCTCGGATTATTTAGACAACCGAATCCAAGTCGACGTAATTTAGACCGATATATCAAAAGCTTTTGATAGAATCGATCACGGTATACTTGTAAATAAGCTAAGCCTAGTTGGGCTCTCAACAAACCTATGTAATTTACTTTACAATTACCTTACCAACAGACTGTTATTTGTAGAATACAAAGGGTTTAAGTCTTATCAATTTATTGCTTCTTCGGGTGTCCCCCAAGGCTCCAACCTCGGACCGGTACTGTTTAATTGCTTTATTAATGATATTGCTGATGTAGTTAATCATAACATGTTAATGTTTGCTGATGATTTGAAAATTTATCATCCTATAAATACATTAGACGATTGTGTGTATCTTCAGCATAATCTCGACCTGATAGTAACGTGGTGCAAGAACAACAGCATCACTTTAAATGTTTTAAAATGTAAGACATTGTCTTACACTAGGAATAAGTCACAAATAACGTTCGATTACATGATTAATGGCTCTGTATTATCCCATGTTGAGACTTTCAAAGACTTAGGAGTGTTATTTGACAATAAACTATCTTTTAATAGTCATGTCATGAAAGTAGTATCGACCGCAAATCGTTCGTTGGGCTTCATAATACGAAATACTAAACCTTTTAAGAATATCGATGCCATTAAAATACTATACTATTCGTTTGTAAGATCTAAACTTGAATATGCCTGTTGCGTTTGGGATCTATACTACGCAAAATATTCTTTGATGGTCGAGGCCATCCAGAAGAAATTTGTCAAATATCTTCACTTTAAGAAGTTTGGTTCATATCCTGGGACTGATTATAATTATATTGAACTATTGCGTGAATTCAACTTACACTCCTTAGAAAGTCGCCGAAAATCGCATGCAGTGACCACCTTGTATAAAATACTCAACAATCGTATGGATTGCTCTGACCTACTTGCACGAATTAATATTAATGTGCCTGTTAATATAAGGAACAAACGTCTTTTTCAGTTATCAATCCCAAATACAAATATTATGCTTAAGTCACCAGTGTATTCAATGTGTTCATTATATAATAATGTGTTATCACTTCATCCGGATATTGACATTTTTAATTATGTGTGTGAAGCTGGCAATATTTACAGCAATAACCCGGCGCATCCACCATCCACCCAAAAAATATTAATAAATCAAAAATAATTATTTTAACATATTTCTCGACTATAATCTTGAATTTGTTTTTTTACGTATCGTTTCTAATATCGTTGCTGTAAATAATACACAAATAAAATTTCAAATTAATTGAAATTATTAGGAACAATTGGTCATCCGTGTCAGGAAATTAATTATTTAAACATATTTCCAGATATCCGACATGCATTTTTTTTGTAGTATTAAGTAACTAATAGTGCTATTGTTAGAATACAATAACAATTTTTACTATAGGGAATGTATCTTCCGATGATTTTTGAACATTAGTGAATGCATTGGAAAGTCAGTCATTCCGCGATGAGTAATTAATTGTTTAAACATATTTCAAGGTGGCCGACATACGTTTTGTTTATTGTTTTGAGTAACTAATAGTGTTATTGTTAAAATATATTAACAATTTTGAATATAGGGAATGTATCTTTCGTCGATTTTTGAACATTAGTGAATGCATTGGGAAGTCAGAAATACGCTATCAAAAATAAATTGTTTAAATATATTTAAAGTCGGCCGACATAAATTTTGTTTATTGTTTTAAGTAACTAATAGTGTTATTGTTAAAATACAATAACAATTTTTAGTATGGGGAATGTATCTTTTGTCGATTTTTCAACATTAGTGAATGCATTAGGAAGGCAGTCATTCGCGATGCGAAATAAATTGTTTAAACATATTTCAAGGTGACCGACATAAATTTTGTTTATTATTTTGAGTAACTAGTAGTGTAATTGTTAAAATACAGTTTTCAATATGGGGAATGTATCTTTCGTCGATTTTTGAACATTAGTGAATGCATTGGGAAGTCAGAAATACGCTATGAGAAATAAATTGTTTAAATATATTTAAAGTCGGCCCACATAAATTTTGTTTGTTGTTTTGAGTAACTGATAGTGTTATTGATAAAATACAATTACAATTTTCAATATGGGGAATGTATCTTTCGTCGATTTTTGAACATTAGTGACTGATTGAGAAATCAATCATTCGCGATTACAAATTAATTGTTTAAACATTTTTCAAGGTGGCCGACATAAATTGTGTTTATTGTTTTAAGTAACTAAAAGTGTTATTGTTAAAATACAATAACAATTTTTAGTATGGGGAAAGTATCTTTCGTCGATTTTTAAAGATTAGTGAATGCATTGGGAATTCAGTCATTCGCGATGAGAAATAAATTGTTTAAACATATTTTAAGTCGGCCGACATTAATTTTGTTTATTTTTTTAAGTAACTAATAGTGTTATTGTTAAACTACAATAACAATTTTCAATATGGGGAATGTATCTTTCGTCGATTTTTGAACATGAGTGAATGCATTGGGAAGTCAGTCATTCGCGATGAGAAATTAATTGTTTAAACATATTTCAAGGCGGCAGACATAAGTTTAGTTTATTATTTTAAGTAATTTATAGTGTTATTGTTAAAATACAAAAACAATTTTTAGTATGAGGAATGTATCTATCGTCGATTTTTAAAGATTAGTGAATACATTGGGAATTCAGTCAATCCCGATGAGAAATTAATTGTTTAAACATATTTTAAGGTGGCCGACATAAATTTTGTTTATTGTTTTAAGTAACTAATAGTGTTATTGTTAAAAAACAATAACAATTTTCAATATGGGGAATGTATCTTTCGTCGATTTTTTCCGATTAGTGAATGCATTGGGAATTCAGTCATTCGCGATGAGAAATTAATTGTTTAAACATATTTTAAGGTGGCCGACATAAATTTTGTTTATTGTTTTAGGTAAAAAATAGTGTTATTTTTAAAATACAATAACAATTTTCAATATGGGGAATGTATCTTTCGTCGATTTTTGAACATTAGTGAATGCATTGGGAAGTCAGAAATACGCTATGAGAAATAAATTGTTTAAACAAATTTCAAGGCGGCGGACATAAATTTTGTTTATTGTTATTAGTTACTTATAGTGTTATTGTTAAAATACAAAATTCATTTTTATTATGGGGAATGTATCTTTCGTCGATTTTTAAAGATTAGTGAATGCATTGGGAATTCAGTCATTCGCGATAAGAAATTAATTGTTTAAACATATTTCAAGGTGGCGGACATACATTTTTTTATTGTTTTAAGTAACTAATAGTGTTATTGTTAAAATACAATAACAATTTTCAATATGGGGAATGTATCTTTCGTCGATTTTTTAACATGAGTGAATGCATTGGGAAGTCAGTCATTCGCGATGAGAAATAAATTGTTTAAACATATTTCAAGGCGGCAGACATAAGTTTAGTTTATTATTTTGAGTAATTTATAGTGTTATTGTTAAAATACAAAAACAATTTTCAGTATGGGGAATGTATCTATCGTCGATTTTTAAAGATTAGTGAATACATTGGGAATTCAGTCATTCGCGGTGAGAAATTAATTGTTTAAACATATTTTAAGGTGGCCGACATGAATTTTGTTTATTGTTTTAAGTAACTAATAGTGTTATTGTTAAAAACCAATAACAATTTTCAATATGGGGAATGTATCTTTCGTCGATTTTTTCCGATTAGTGAATGCATTGGGAATTCAGTCATTCGCGATGAGAAATTAATTGTTTAAACATATTTTAAGGTGGCCGACATAAATTTTGTTTATTGTTTTAGGTAAATAATAGTGTTATTGTTTAACAATAACACTATTAGTTACTTAAAACAATAAACAAAATTTATGTCGGCCACCTTAAAATATGTTTAAACAATTAATTTCTCATCGCGAATGACTGAATTCCTAATGCATTCACTAATCTTTAAAAATCGACAAAAGATACATTCCCCATATTGAAAATTGATTTTGTATCTTAACAATAACACTATAAGTAACTAAAAACAATAAACAAAATGTATGTCCGCCGCCTTGAAATTTGTTTAAACAATTTATTTCTCATAGCGTATTTCTGACTTCCCAATGCATTCACTAATGTTCAAAAATCACGAAAGATACATTCCTCATATTAAAAATTGTTATTGTATTTTAACAATAACACTATTTGTTACTTAAAACAATAAACAAACTGTATGTCGGCCACCTTGAAATATGTTTAAACAATTAATTTCTTATCGCGAATGACTAAATTCCCAATGTATTCACTAATCTTTAAAAATCGACGAAAGATACATTCCCCATATTAAAAATTGTTATTGTATTTTAACAATAACACTTTTAGTTACTTAAAACAATAAACAAAATTTATGTCTGCCGCCTTGAAATATGTTTAAACAATTAATTTCTCATTGCGAATGACTGACTTTCAAATTCATTCACTAATGTTCAAAAATCGACGAAAGATACATTCCCCATATTGAAAATTGTTATTGTATTTTAACAATAATACTATTAGTTACTTAAAACAATAAACAAAATTTATGTCGGCCACCTTAAAATATATTTAAACAATTATTTCTTATCGCGAATGACTGAATTCCCAATGCATTCACTAATCTTTAAAAATCGACGAAAGATACATTCCCCATATTGAAAATTGTTATTGTATTTTAACAATAACACTATTAGTTACATAAAACAATGAAAAAAATGTATGTCTGCCACCTTGAAATATGTTTAAACAATTAATTTCTTATCGCGGATGACTGAATTCCCAATGCATTCACTAATCTTTAAAAATCGACGAAAGATACATTCCCCTTATTAAAAATTGTTATTGTATTTAACAATAACACTTTTAGTTACTTAAAACAATAAACAAAATTTATGTCTGCCGCCTTGAAATATGTTTAAACAATTAATTTCTCATTGCGAATGACTGACTTCCCAATTCATTCACTAATGTTCAAAAATCGACGAAAGATACATTCCCCATATTGAAAATTGTTATTGTATTTTAACAATAATACTATTAGTTACTTAAAACAATAAACAAAATTTATGTCGGCCACCTTAAAATATATTTAAACAATTATTTCTTATCGCGAATGACTGAATTCCCAATGCATTCACTAATCTTTAAAAATCGACGAAAGATACATTCCCCATATTGAAAATTAATTTTGTATTTTAACAATAACACTATAAGTAACTAAAAACAATAAACAAAATTTATGTCCGCCGCCTTGAAATTTGTTTAAACAATTTATTTCTCATAGCGTATTTCTGACTTCCCAATGCATTCACTAATGTTCAAAAATCGACGAAAGATACATTCCCCATATTGAAAATTGTTATTGTATTTTAACAATAACACTATGAGTTACTTAAAACAATAAACAAAATTTATGTCGGCCACCTTAAAATATGTTTAAACAATTAATTTCTTATCGCGAATGACTGAATTCCCAATGCATTCACTAATCTTTAAAAATCGACGAAAGATACATTCCCCGTATCAAACATTGTTATTGTATTTTAACAATAACACTATTAGTTACTTAAAACAATAAACAAAATTTATGTCGGTTACTTTCAAATATGTTTAAACAAATAAGTTCTCATCGCGAATGACTGAATTTTCAATGTATTCACTAATCTTTAAAAATCGAAGAAAGATACATTCCCTATATTGAAAATTGTTTATGTATTTAAACAATAACACTATAAATTACTTAAAATAATAAACTAAACTTATGTCGGCCACCTTAAAATATGTTTAAACAATTAATTTCTCATCGCGAATGACTGAATTCCCAATGCATTCAATAATCCCAAAAAATCGACGAAAGATACATTCCCCATATTGAAAATTAATTTTGTATTTCAACAATAACACTATTAGTAACTAAAAACAATAAACAAAATTTATGTTCGCCGCCTTGAAATTTGTTTAAACAATTAATTTCTCATAGCGTATTTCTGACTTCCCAATGCATTCACTAATGTTCAAAAATCGACAAAAGATACATTCCCCATATTGAAAATTGTTATTGCATTTTAACAATAACACTACTAGTTACTAAAAACAATAAACAAAATTTATGTCCGCCGCCTTGAAATATGTTTAAACAATTTATTTCTCATAGCGTATTTCTGACTTCCCAATGCATTCACTAATGTTCAAAAATCGACGAAAGATACATTCCCCATATTGAAAATTGTTATTGTATTTTAACAATAACACTATTAGTTACTTAAAACAATAAACAAAATTTATGTCGGCCACCTTAAAATATGTTTAAACAATTAATTTCTCATCGCGAATGACTGAATTCCTAATGCATTCGCTAATCTTTAAAAATCGACGAAAGATACATTCCCCATATTAAAAATTAATTTTGTATTTTAACAATAACACTATACGTAACTAAAAACAATAAACAAAATTTATGTCCGCCGCCTTGAAATTTGTTTAAACAATTTATTTCTCATAGCGTATTTCTGACTTTCCAATGCATTCACTAATGTTCAAAAATCGACGAAAGATACATTCCCCATATTAAAAATTGTTATTGTATTTTAACAATAGCACTATTATTTACCTAAAACAATAAACAAAATTTATGTCGGCCACCTTAAAATATGTTTAAACAATTAATTTCTCATCGCGAATGACTGAATTCCCAATGCATTCACTAATCGGAAAAAATCGACGAAAGATACATTCCCCATATTGAAAATTGTTATTGTTTTTTAACAATAACACTATTAGTTACTTAAAACAATAAACAAAATTTATGTCGGCCACCTTAAAATATGTTTAAACAATTAATTTCTCATCGCGAATGACTGAATTCCCAATGTATTCACTAATCTTTAAAAATCGACGATAGATACATTCCCCATACTGAAAATTGTTTTTGTATTTTAACAATAACACTATAAATTACTCAAAATAATAAACTAAACTTATGTCTGCCGCCTTGAAATATGTTTTAACAATTAATTTCTCATCGCGAATGACTGACTTCCCAATGCATTCACTCATGTTCAAAAATCGACGAAAGATACATTCCCCATATTGAAAATTGTTATTGTAGTTTAACAATAACACTATTAGTTACTTAAAAAAATAAACAAAATTAATGTCGGCTGACTTAAAATATGTTTAAACAATTTATTTCTCATCGCGAATGACTGAATTCCCAATGCATTCACTAATCTTTAAAAATCGACGAAAGATACATTCCCCATACTAAAAATTGTTATTGTATTTTAACAATAACACTTTTAGTTACTTAAAACAATAAACACAATTTATGTCGGCCACCTTGAAAAATGTTTAAACAATTAATTTGTAATCGCGAATGATTGATTTCTCAATCAGTCACTAATGTTCAAAAATCGACGAAAGATACATTCCCCATATTGAAAACTGTTATTGTATTTTAACAATTACACTACTAGTTACTTAAAATAATAAACAAAATTTATGTCGGTCACCTTGAAATATGTTTAAACAATTTATTTCGCATCGCGAATGACTGCCTTCCTAATGCATTCACTAATGTTGAAAAATCGACAAAAGATACATTCCCCATACTAAAAATTGTTATTGTATTTTAACAATAACACTATTAGTTACTTAAAACAATAAACAAAATTTATGTCGGCCGACTTTACATATATATTTAAACAATTTATTTTTCATAGCGTATTTCTGACTTCCCAATGCATTCACTAATGTTAAAAAATCGACGAAAGATACATTCCCTATATTCAAAATTGTTAATATATTTTAACAATAACACTATTAGTTACTCAAAACAATAAACAAAACGTATGTCGGCCACCTTGAAATATGTTTAAACAATTAATTACTCATCGCGGAATGACTGACTTTCCAATGCATTCACTAATGTTCAAAAATCATCGGAAGATACATTCCCTATAGTAAAAATTGTTATTGTATTCTAACAATAGCACTATTAGTTACTTAAAACTACAAAAAAAATGCATGTCGGATATCTGGAAATATGTTTAAATAATTAATTTCCTGACACGGATGACCAATTGTTCCTAATAATTTCAATTAATTTGAAATTTTATTTGTGTATTATTTACAGCAACGATATTAGAAACGATACGTAAAAAAACAAATTCAAGATTATAGTCGAGAAATATGTTAAAATAATTATTTTTGATTTATTACTATTTTTTGGGTGGATGGTGGATGCGCCGGGTTATTGCTGTAAATATTGCCAGCTTCACACACATTTTTTAATTGCATATCTTCTAAGGCGTTCTTCGACTTGATTGTTGAGTATTTCGAATAATTTTCGCTCATATTGTATTGTATTTTGCGTATACTGTTTTTTCCTTTACTGTTTAGTGCCAATCTTTATTTTATATTGTCTCATATCTTTTAATCAATCTGTAACTGGATTCGTCCGTTGATTGAAATAAATAAATAAATAAATAAATAAACAAAACCGGCGAAATAAACATCTGGGAAAAGGGGGGGAAGAGGTATTCAGAATATATGTGAAAATAATGTAATGTTCGAATGATTAAAAAAAAAAAACAAGAAAGAATAATAGAATGAGGGATGTATAGTGGTTAATGTGTAAGGCCGACTTGAGCGAGAAAACGAGGTATGTCCTACTAACTAATCGATCCAGTCGATTGATGTATAAGGTCAATCCGAGTTAGTATTGCGCTAACTGTCCTACTAACTAACCACACGAATGAGGGATGTATGGTTGTTGATGTGTAAGGCCGACTTGAGTGAGAAAACGAGGTATGTCCTACTAACTAATCAACCCAGTCGAATTAGTATTACCCTAAATGTCCTACTAACTAATCACAAGAATGACGAATTCGATTATGAGTGGACCGAGGTGAAAGGTCGTTCTACTCATTAATCGAGAATGTATGGCGATTGATATGTAGGGCCGATGTGAGAGATTGTTCCACTAACTAATCGCAAGTGTTTCGAGTGTGTGATGCTAACTCCGGGATGGTTTTTGTAGGTTTCCCATCTCGTTGCTCCCACAAGTAGAGTCATACAATTTTTGAGTTTAACTAAATGCACATGGCTTCTAAACACAAACGTTTGATACAATATTTTGTGAATATAAATAATAAAGAGTCTTAAAAAACACCATTTAATATTCAAAGCTTGAGAAATTTAAATAATAATACAAGCCAGAAATATTGTTGGAATTATTAATTATTATTATAATCTGGTGGATAATTTCATGGTATTTATTTTTTAAATATGATTTCCGGCATATATCCGCCGCGGCTACGAGTTACGAGTCCATTCGATCAGTCCAATTTCTCACAACTTTTTCCAATAAATCGGACCGTAGAAAATTTGTCTCGGGTCGCTGCGAATTTTTACGGGGCTGTTATAAACTCGAAATTTTACTTCATGCTTAGTCTAGGAGTGGAAAACACTCGTTTAAAGGTTCAAATTGAACTCTTAAAGAAAAACAACGAATAACTAAAGATTTAAAGAAGATAAGCTGAATTTGGAATACGTATACTTTAAAGAAAAACTCCTTCTACATAAAAGAAATGTCATTTGGTTGTACTATAAGCAATCAGCTGTTCAGCTGTCAGCACGTAATGTACTTGGCACAGCTATTACGTGCATGTGTACGTAATGTCAATTATATTTGTCAAGATGACAGTGTGGTATGATGCGGTTACTAGATAGGGCGTAGGTAAATAAATAAAAGGGTTATCACACACACAACACAACGTAGATAATAATTTAAATTATACATTTGTACAATAGCTAGGGTCGAATCATTACAATATATTCTTTAAAAATTAGTCTAATGCTCTGTTTTCATTCACATTTTTTATTCTTTGATAAAAAATATGCGCAGCATTAACAGAACCTGTACCTTTTTAAGATTGAAAAGTCATGGTTTTATAAAAAAAATCAATTTGTTCAATTTTGTTTAATTATTTAATTATTCATTCATAAATTTCAGTGATTATTATTTAATTACCATAAAGCTGACAAATCTTAATCGTTGGAAATGAAACATAAACATTTCTAATTAGAAGTGTTAATTGAATCACTGTTAAACATCGGTGAATAAGGGTTAAATTACACGTCGTCGGAGACAATCGCCCTCAATTTGACGCAGTTTGCGTTTCGCAAGGTGATACAATTGAATTTTCAGTAAAAATTAAACAGTGAATCGCGATCGTTATCGCCCGCCCGGCCTTACATTAATTAAAAAGCTCCCTCCGCCAGAAGGATTAATGATTAATCGCCGGATTATCACAGCGTTTTATACGTGTAGAAAAACAATATATTATATAATACAGAAATCGTTCGGTGTTTAATTGAAGCCAAATTGATTTTAGCTCAAACCAGCTGCAGATATATAGTGCATTTGTTTAACGATGTAAAAACTTCAGCTCGTGTTAATGGTTTTTCCGTTGGGTAGATTTTAATTAAATTTAACACACATTTAATTTACAGTATTTTTCAACGAACTTTAACATTTTTAAAATAATTTTAAAGACATGTTCTTCTTTTAGTTACGTGAAGTGTTTACTATTAATTATTGTTGTAATTCCTTTCTTCACTGATTAGTTTTATTTACTATATGTACATATTCGCGGATAATCAGTCGAGAGAAGAGGTTGTGATCGTGATAGTCAAGAGCAGTCGTAGCTTTACCAAGTAAGAACAAAACAGTTAATAATAAAAGTTGGCAAGGGCACTGATGTGGTTGCATTGCACACAGTGTGAAATTCTTATTTAAAAATATCTTATGAAAGCGGAGATTTGATAGAGTAATTAGATCAAATCGTTCTCATTTTAACCTGCGCACATTAGTTTATGCGCTTTATACATTTTTTTTTTTGTGCAATTGGGCGATGTACTCGACGTTCGCAAATTAATATCTATTTATCGCCGGCTTATCAAACACTCTCTTGTCCGGTCAAAGAAAAGGCACCAATTTTAAATGTACACAACCTTTGTATACAATTAAGCCCATTCCATTCCGTTGTCTTCTTTGTTTGTCTACATTTAAAGTCGCTTCAACAGACACTGAAGCGTGAAGCGAGTCTCCCCGTTTTTCCCTAAGTGTAAAACTATTAACAATTAACAATATAAAAATACAATAATATATATTATGAATTTTTCACTAAATGATGTCAGAGAACTTATTAATGAACATACTAATGAAATTAAAAAAGAAATAAATAAAAAACTTCATACTGACATCTTACCACAAATTGATGCGTTAAAGAACGAAAACGAACTATTGAAATCAAAAATAGAACAACTAGAACAGAAGCTTAAAAAGAACAATGTCATTGTACTCGGATTACCCCCTAACGTTACCAATAGCAAAATTGATTCTCAAAAACTTCTAGATTTTCTTAATGAAAAGCTTGGGACGGTAATTTCTAGTAATGACATAAGTAACATAACTATACTGGGGAAGAATGAAAAAAAACCTGTATTGATAGAATTCATTAGATATGAGGTGAAATCGCAAATGCTTAATAATGCGGGGAAACTTAAGGGATCTAATATATATATATAAGCAGCGACCTAACTACAGAAGAGCGTCGACAGAGAAACCAACTGCTTCCGTATTATCGTGAAGCAAAAAATGCCGGCAAACAAGCAAAACTATACACGTCGCATGTCCTTATAAATGGTGTTAAATACAACCTCGCCGAACTTTTAGAACCAAAATCCGTTAATGAAGACGTAGATCACAATGTGGATGACGACGCGGATGATGACGTGGATGGCCAGGATAAAAAAAATGCAGTAAAGCAGAAGAAAATTTCTGAGGGGGTGAAAACTAGAAACCAGAAAAAAAAAATAACTATTAATAATATAATTATGTGTATCTGTATACGTACTGTATGAGTGAATGTTAGAGTATTTATAACGTGATTTAAAATGAACAAAATTTACTTAAACTGTGTCATATAAACATACGATCACTTGCAAATAAATTTCATAGTTTACAAGCTAACCTTGAATGTATAAATGCTAACATAATAGGTATCTCGGAAACCTGGTTAACTGATTCACACGCTAGTGAGTCGTTTATTCTGAATGGATTTAACCTCATAAGAAGTGATCGCCCAAGTCGTGGTGGAGGAATAGCGTTGTACATTAAAAATAACTTACACTATTCTGTGATTGGATCAGAAATAAATCGATCGATCGAACAGCTTTGGATCCAAGTTATCTGTAATCATAAATCTATCGCTGTTGGAGTCGTTTATAGACCTCCTCAAGGAAATTTTACAGAGTTCTTAAACAATTTTGAAAAACATGCATTAGAGCATGGTCTAACCAATGACTATATTGTATGTTTGGGTGACATTAATGTAAACTTATTAAACTTAACAAAAGCAAGTAGTACATTTGATTCATTATTAAATTCGCTATCACTTAAACAAATTATTTCTGAACCAACCCGCGTTACCACCACAACTGAATCATTAATAGACATTATAATAACAAACCAACATAACAGTATAAATAACAGTGGAGTTGTAGATACACACGGCTTATCCGACCACTTTTTAGTGTATTGTGAATTTTCAATAATAGTACCAAAAACGCCGCAAAAAATTATAGAAATACGAGACATTAACAAAATAAATCATAATGACTTTATCTCAGACTGTTATAAACTAGATTGGTACCACATATTCGATATTCATGATGTAAACAATAAAGTCATCTTCTTTAACAATAATATCTTAAGTCTTTTGGATAAACATGCTCCTCTTAAGAAAATTAAAGTCAGTAAAATATCACCTCCGTGGATGACATACACCATTAGAGAAATGATTAAATTAAGAGAAAATGCTTGTAAAAGGTACAAACGAACAAATAATCCTGCACACTTCGAATTTTATAAGTCAATGAGAAATGTAGTGAATAAAGCAATCCAGGCTGAAAAAAAGCATATTTACAATTTAAAATAAGAAACTGCAAGGGAAATAAAAAACAAATATGGGCTGAGTTAAGAAAACAAAACATTTACGGGAAACCGGCTACAGCTGTCCCAGAACACTTAAAAAAACCCAACGAAATAAATAAATATTTAGTATCGGAAGTCGAACAATTACCAGTGGATGAAAACATCATTAGATATTATAAAGAAAATAAAATGATACAATTTGACAGCGAACTTAGTTTCTCCACCGTATCGAACAGGGAAGTGAGGCAAATTATCAATAATATAAAATCGAACGCCATCGGCACAGACGGAATTAGTGTAAGTGTACTAAAGCTGTGCTTAGCACAACTTTCCGATTATATTACAGATATAATAAATGAGTGTATTCTTACCTCAACATTTCCGGATAATTGGAAGGAATCACTGGTGATACCGATACCAAAAATACCAAATCCGTTAGAGTATAAAGACCTAAGACCGATACACATTCTTCCAGTTTTATCAAAAGTTTTAGAAAAAATCCTAGACAACCAAATACGAAATCACTTATCAGAACACAACATATTACCTCAATTTCAGTCCGGATTTAGATCAGGTTATAGTTGCAATTCTGCACTTACTCACATAATAGATGACATCATGCGTGCAACCGATGCAGGCAAAGTTACAGCTCTAGTGTTAATTGACTACAGCAAAGCTTTTGATAGATTAAATCATCAAATTATAGAATCCATTTTTAGCTATGTAGGATTTTCTGAAGAAGCAACTAAATTATTATCGAACTTTTTTGTCAACAGAAAGCAAATAGTAAGTGTACAAAACATAAAATCGACGTTCCTTCACACAAACTGTGGTGTTGGTCAAGGTACCATATTAGGTCCATTGATATACGCGCTTTACACTGTATCGCTACCCTCAATTATCAAATATTCATCATATCACGTATATGCTGACGATACGCAACTGTACGTTTCTTTCAACTTAGAAGAGATACAAAATGCGCAAAATATGTTAAATAAAGACATCGATGGTATCATCAAATATTCTGCTCAACATGCTCTGCACATAAACAATACCAAAACAAATTTAATATTTTTCGGTCCAGTAAACGCAAGAAAAATTGCTGCGGCCAATTTCAACGTAACCATCAATGGAACTAGAATACCTGCCAGTGACTGTGTAAAAAACTTAGGACTTTACCTTGATTCTGAATTAAAGTTTAAACAAAATACCAATAGTATCATAAGAAGGGCATATATTGCACTCAAGACCTTATATATAAACCGGCAATTAATGGACACTCAGACAAAAATAACTTTGTGTGATGCGCTGGTGCTATCGAACTTTAATTATTGCGACACAATCTATAATTATTGCATCGATAAACGCGACTCTGATAGGATACAGAGGATGCAAAAGTCATGTCTAAGATTAATATATGGAATCCGCAGACGCAACAGAATATCCCACAAATTGCATGATTGTAAGTGGCTTAACATGGCAAATAGACGGAAATTACATAGTGCATGTTTTTATCACAAAATTTTACTTACAAAATGCCCACCATATTTATATAATAAAATTCGGTTTCGAAGCGACATCCTCAATATTAATATCAGAAACAAAGGACAACTATCAATGCCAAAGCGTAGACTACAGCTATTCAAAAGATGTTTCTCATACACGATAGTCCAATGCATGAACTCGATACCATTCGCACACACTAATTTACCAGGTTTTAAATCAAAATATAAATACATGTTATTACATTCTCAACATCTTTAGGCTTATTCATTTGCAAAAAATTATATATATATATTTTAAGAAATGTATTTATGTATGAATGTTTTTAGTAATTAGGTATTCTTAGAATCCGATGTTAAATCTAAGTTTTCTTTTTCTATGGTATTTTTAGTTATTGGGCTTAGAGGAAGACCAATCACAGCAGTAAGTTTACACCGAATGCTATGAATGATCTAAGTCCGTTTGACAAATGCATCAGATATATATATATATATATATATATATATATATATATATATATATATTGTTAAGTCACTTTTCTTTTGTACTTGTGTTTATATCATTGGAAATATGCAGTTTGTCAATAAATGATTTATTATTATTATATAGTAAAAAATATATATAGTAAATAAAACTTATTAGTGAAGAAAGGAATTATAACAATAATTAATTATAAAGATGTGTATTTTAAATTTAAATTTAAATTGTTGATAATTTTAAATACTAGCCTTAAGTCACAGACATTAACATAATTTCCTGAGTAGTTTAGATGAACATTTTTGCAAAAAAATGTTTGTACACAAATATGCGGATTTATTTGTGTACAAACATTTGTTTGCAAAAATGTTAATCTAAACCACTCAGAAAAAGTAAAATATGTGACGAATTACATCAAATCGCGCGTCAAATGTCGGGCCTCGTCAGGTCACGCGGATTTTTCAGTGGTACCAACCAGAGCTGAGCAGGATTCAAATCATTCAGTATTCGAATCCTGGATTCGAATCCTTTTAGAGGAATCAAAAGAGGCATTCGAATAGTTTAGTTCAACTGGATTCGTAATCCGGATTTGTTTTAATTTTTTTAAGAGGATTCGTATTCGAATCCAAATGTGGGTGATTCGAATCCATATAAAAGGATTCGAATCCTTATGAAAGGATTCGAATATTTATAAAAGGATTCGAATATTTATAGAAGGATTTGAACATTTGTACCCATAGTGGAAATAAAAAATCCAACAAGTTTATGTTTTCCAAAATGGTTCAGCGCAGCTCTTAAAAGTAAATTACTCTCAAAAAAACGCCTTCACACACAATTCAAAAAATCGAATCTGGAGTCTGATTATGAATCTTTTAGGAAAGTAAGATCCGAATGCAAAATTCTCATTGATATTTGTCATAAAGAATATTTGCATAAAATCGAAACCAATATTGCTTATGATACTCAGTTCTTCTGGAAGCACGTAAAGCCTAAACGTAAGTCAAATGGTTTTCCAGACTCTTTCGAACACAATGGAATCACAACAAGTGACCAGAACGAAATCGTAAATCATTTCGCTACATACTTTGGCTCTGTGTATAAGGACTCGACTAACTCCATTGACGCGGGTCTTAGCGATACACTTAATAAAAGACTAGCACTTTCTTCACTAAAAAACATTTATTTTCGCTAAATGTACATTTCGAACACTACGTGCTCATTATCAATAGCTATTGATAATGAGCACGTAGTGTTCGAAATGTACATTTAGCGAAAATAAATGTTTTTTAGTGAAGAAAGTGCTTGTCTTTTATTAAGTAAATTATATTCAACTCTTCACGTAACTCAATCCAAATACAATACATTAGCGATACACATTTGAATTTACATTCTATATCCGACATTAAAATATCAGATATACTGCAAGAACTTTCGAGCCTCAAAGAAAACAATTCCATGGGCTCGGATGGCCTTCCAGCATTATTTATTAAACTATTAATGGATATCGATAGCTAACGCCATCTAATGCTTCATAGTGGCATCGTCAGTGACACGAATGCACAAAGTGCATATACAGGTCACTGTTTCGTCCACGAGCGAGCAGAATTCTGTTTGTGAAACCAGAAAACAAATATCAAAATTGAATTTGTGTTCAGTATTCCGGCACCAGATACCCACAGACGCGTTTCGGACTTCAAGGTCCTCTTCAGTGTGGTCCGGAATACTGAACACAAATTCAATTTTGATATTTGTTTTCTGGTTTCACAAACAGAATTCTGCTCGTTCGTGGACGAAACAGTGACCTGTATATGCACTTTGTGCATTCGTGTCACTGACGATGCCACTATGAAGCATTAGATGGCGTTAGCTATCGATATCCATTAATAGTTTTCACATATTGGCTTGAAATTGTCAGAAATGTTCAGTATTCCTCAGCACTGGGTCGGGACCACACTGAAGAGGACCTTGAAGTCCGAAACGCGTCTGTGGGTATTTGGTGCCGGAATACTGAACACAAATTCAATTTTGATTATTTATTAAGCAATGTTCATTTTCATCATGCCGTCCCCTTTGGATTATATTTAATAATTCCTTGAAAACTGGCGAGTTCCCAGCCTACTGGAAAGAGGCGATTATCAATCCCATCCATAAGAATGGTTCTAAAAACATAATCGACAACTATAGGCCAATATCAATTTTATCTCATATTCCAAAACTATTTGAAAAACTTATAACTCATCAATTATCCCCTATTATTGATCCATTGATAGTTAATGAACAGCATGGATTTCGACGTGGACTATCAACGGCCACGAACCTACTTGTATACGGGAACTTTATAACGGATGCCTTGGCAAACGGTCAACAAGTTGATTCTGTATATACAGACTTTGCCAAGGCATTCGATAAAGTTGATCACGGTATACTGCTGTCTAAACTGCTTAAATTGGGCATACTTGGATCCCTCTTCAAATGGATCCATTCTTATTTGGATGGTAGAACACAGAGGGTTCGAGTGGGAATGTATAATTCGGCATTAATACACGTGTCTTCTGGTGTACCCCAGGAGTCACACTTGGGTTCACTACTCTTTAATATTTTCATAAATGATAGCACTACTCTAACGTACACGTTTTGCTATCTCTTATTTTTCAATTAAAATATATGACAGGTTGTAATAATAAGTAGAAAAATTAGGAATAAATTCAATTAAATTAAAAACACAGTATTTAATGTAGGCAACCCTAAAATCATAAATGCAATCAATGATTATTTTTATTAATTAATATTAATTTAAATTAAAAGATATTTTCAAGTGTTATGATGCCATATAATCCTAGAAATCGTGCAGTTTGATCCAATAGTCTTGCCAGTCCTCTTAGTTGCATAAAGCGCGAGATTTGGAATATTCAACGGTTTTCTAAAAAATGTAAACACCATAGCGTTATTAGGTAATAGACAAAAGGGAAGATTCAATCAGATAATAAGAGGAGTTATTAATTGTATACAAGTTTCAAATTTAAAGGGATTAGTGAGAAAATGTATTTAGATTAAACCTAACCTCTAAGGGAAGTGTTAGTACTTACGTTGTTATTATTGTCTCTAGGTAATTTTCAGAGTCTTCTAAATTTATTTTTCCTACGTAGTTATCGAATTTGTTGCATAATCCACTTAAAACTCACTTGTTTTTGTTAACTTTCCGATCGCCGGCTGTCAAAGGTTTGTTGTTATTGTCAATAGATCGAAAATACCAATAGATTTATAAATCCAAGTAGGGGGCATCCGATTCGGTTAATCATTGAATTAATCCTTCGAATTTTTAATCTGAGTGGAGCTGTGTGCTCAAGAGGTTAAAAAAAGGGGGAACGACGAAAGCGTGCTGTGTGCCGTGTCGTTTGGAAATTTTATAATCTGCGAACATCGGTGCGATTGATTCAGCAAAATCCCGAAATTATAATTACTCTAATTGAGGCCGCAATTCATCTTCAGAGCTCGAAGTTTGAGTTGTTGAATTTTAATCACCAATTAAATTTTTCGTATTCCGGCTGGGTGCTGGCGGACGTTTTGTTTTCCGAGCGAGGGTACTTTTTGCGGTTTGGACTTTCTCGGGGAGTTTGCTGTGGAAGTCGGAATTGTCGGTAGGAGTAGGAGTTGCTGGCGGAAGGTGAATTGAATTGCTGGAACCTGGATGTTGTTCATGAAGTAACGGAGACGGGCCGGGAGGAATTCACGAAGCGAATTAAGATAAGTCCATTGAGAACTTGTTATCAAAATTTTTTTTGTGAGTGATTTCGTTAAGCCGAACAGTGACATTTAAAAATTAATTAGTGGAATTTATTCTTGTTTAAATTAAAAGAAAAAAAAAAGGAGGATTATATTTATTTTGATCTCAAGCGTTGTATTGAAACACGGAGTACTTTTACAAAAATTGTAAAGAAGGTGACGTCATTTTCTGGGGAAGTTTATTTGTGTGTTTTTTGAAAATCTCTTTAAGTTTGTGATCTCGATATTGATTTTTTGTTTATTCTCTGGTTTTGATTATTTTGTTTTGACTAATATTAATAATTATTAGTTATTTTTGATTTATTACATTTTTTAAATTTTTAATAATATACTTTTTAATTTGAATTTTTCTATTACGATCTATTTATTTTACTACCCTATAATTTCTTGATTTTAACTAAGGGTAAGTACTACTATAAATATTTTTTTTAAATCAAGTGGCGCTCAACATTTTATTTAGTTCTTTCAATTTATTTTGATCCACGACTCAGCCTACCGAAATCGAGCTGCCGTTCGCGGTCACACTACATGTTTTCATCATTCTAAGTGCTTGTTGTTCGCAGATGACATGAAAATCTTCACAGCGTTGGAAAATAATTATTCATCTCATCTTCTTCAGCAAGATCTTAATAGATTTCAGTCCTGGTGTGCATTAAATAGAATGCAACTAAATATCGATAAATGTAATGTAATGTCTTTTTACAAAAGTAGGTCACATGTTGTGAATAATTATTTTCTAAATGATAAGCGCCTTACGCCATTAAATTCAGTAAAGGACCTAGGTGTGACATTTACTAACAATTGGAACTTTTCTACTCACAATAACTTAATACCACCAAAAGCCTTCCAAATGCTTGGATTTTTAAAAAGAAATTCATCTGAGTTTCAAAATCCAGCTACACTTAGTAAACTTTACGTGGCTTTAGTTCGCTCAAACCTCGAGTATTGTTCCATATTCTGGAATCCTTACACGTTAATGGACATAAACAATATCGAAAGAGTTCAAAGAAGATTTACGAAAATCATATCATACAAATTTAGCTATGACGATAACCACTCTGTTGTCTTGAACAAACTTAACATGCACACACTAGAGCATAGGCGATTTTGTTGTGATGTGATATTTGCTTATAAACTGTTAAATGGCCATATAAATGCACCTATTTTATTAGAGTACATTTATATTCACGTACCATCTAGACCACTCAGAACTAATTATACATTCTTCGTACCTGCTTCTAGGACTGATTATGCAAAGCAATTTGGTACTCGGCGTTTACTTCACAACTGCAACAAAGTTCAAATAGATTTATTTCACACAACATTGGGTAAATTACGTAATTATTTATTTAAAGAAATAAATGTTAATGCTTAGAAATTGTATACCGATTTTACCATATTGACTCAGTCCTCGTTCAACTTCATGATGTCATTCTAATTTTGTTTGTGATTTTAATGTGTTATATTTTTTGTAGCTAGATGTAAACAATTTATATATGTTTTTGTCATTTCTTTATTGTATTTGCATGGCTTTTATTATTGTTATCCTTAAATTACTGTACCTATATTTTTATATTACATGTAATCATTCATTTAATTAGTGAACCATTATGTCATCTCATTAATGAATCCTTAGCTAATGGCGTTTTTCCAGAAATATTAAAATTAGCAGTAGTTAAACCAGTATACAAGAAAGGCGGCCGTGATAATATGGAAAATTATAGACCAATAAGTATTTTATCGACTTTTTCTAAACTGTTTGAATACTATGTCGCAAAACAAAGTATATCTTTTTTACAAAAATATAATATGATGTCGAAAAACCAACATGGCTTTACTAAGCATAAAAATATAAATACCGCATTATATGATTTTACCCATTTCATCCATTGTGCTTTTGAAGGGGGCCAGGTCCCTTGTGGAATAATGCTAGATTTATCTAAAGCATTTGACTGCATTGACCATAACTTGCTTCTATCGAAGTTATACAATTACGGTTTCCGCGGAGTCGCGTATAATTGGTACAAATCCTATTTATCTAACAGAAAACAAATAGTAGAAATAATGAATAAAGGTGAAAAACTGCGGTCAAGTGCTCTAGACGTTGTCATGGGTGTTCCACAAGGGAGTATACTTGGTCCCTTTTTGTTTAATATATTTATAAACGATCTTTATCAATTGTCATCTCCGAAGCTAAGGATTGTCGGATATGCCGACGACACCAATCTTTGTATCGTTGGAAATACTTTTGATGATATGGTAAGAAATGGGGAACTAGCACTAATTGCTATTACACAGTGGATTAAAAACAACAATTTATTGCTAAACGAAAATAAAACTAAATGTATTCTATTTAAAAAAAATGAAATCGGCAATATGCCTAATAACATTTCATTTGGCAATCTAAATTTTCAACTTTCTCAATCGTCTATGTTTTTGGGAATTAACATCGATGAAAAATTAAAATGGTATTCTCACATTGAGTATTTACAAGGTAAATTGGCTAAAATTAGCTTTATGCTATATACTTTAAAACCTCACCTATCTTTAGATATATTAAAAATAACTTATTATGCCAATTTCGAATCTTTGGTCAGATTTGGAATCATACACTGGGGTAGTTCGCCTAACATAAATAAAATTTTCTTAATCCAAAAACGTGTGCTCGGGATCTTATTAGGTCTCAAAAGCTCTACATCATGTAGGTCTTTGTTTGCATCGAATAACTTATTAACTGTCACAGGAATTTATATATTAGAGTGTCTAGTGTTCATATGGAAACAAAAGCACCTTTTTTCAGATGGAACTCAGATTCATATCTACAATACACGACATAAGGATAACCTTAACTACCCTATACACCGATATTCACTCACCGAAAAGGGCGTGAATTACACATGCATAAAATTATTTAATAAATTGCCGACTTACTTGAAAAATGAGCGGTGTTTCAAATCATTTAAATCAAAAATAAATATTATTGTAAGAGATATTGAACCTTACTCTCTAAATGAGTTTTTAGAATTTAATCTAAATTACTTACATGTGCCTATTGCTTAAGCATGTTTTTCTCTTATGTGACGCATATTCTTATATTAAGTATTCATGTATATCTTGTATGTTTATATTTATATTAGAATAAAGATTATATTATTATTATTATTATTATTAGTATGTTGCTGTAAAATTGTTGATCCGTGAATAAATATTATTATTATTATTATTAAAGTTATTTTGTGTTTATAATACGGAAATCTTTGGAATAAATTAATATATTTCTAAAGTAAGTTTTATTTAGGAAATAATACGTTTTATAATACCGGTCATTAATAAAATTGTCAATAAAAATGCTCATAAATTTGGCGAATACGAATATAGATATATTGGGCAAACCGGCAGTTCATTCGAAACCAGAATGAAAGAACATAGAAAATCTGTTTTAGATAATAAACCAACAACTGGCTTTTCCAAACATTGCATCGCATACAATCACTTCTCTAATCTGCAAAATTTTAAGATTTTGCATTCAGGTAATAAGGGATACACACTAAATCTAAAAGAAAGCCTGGAGATTAACAGGGCCATAAAAATTCGGAAAAACATAGTAAACGACAACGAGGAGATTTGGAGTTCCCCAATTTCGACTTCCCTTATTACCTGAAACAAAAATATGTATATATATACCTAGACAATAATTTTTTTCTGTACATTCCTTTGAAAATGGTCTAACGAACCGAAACTAGTCGGAATAAAGTTTTAATTTGTGAAATAATACCAATTGTTTTTAATTTAAATAACTTTACATATTCTAATATGTTTCATCAAGTGCCAGATGAGAAATTAATTCAAGAAAATAACCAATATTCTCATCCAAATCGAATACAGATACCGATTTCCTACTGGAAACTTAAAATACATTAATAAACATAGAATGGCGTTTGTTTCCGCGAGTAGAACAAACTTTGTTTAAGAGTCGAGGGTTGGCCGGATCTGCTTTATTATATAATATTGAGATCGAGTGAAATATAAACAGATATGTAGTGTGAAATATAAACAGAAATGTAGGACATCGTGTATATAGAAAGAAAATTGCTCCCCGTGGAGGAAAACTTACGTGTGAATATGTAATTACGGGAGATGCAGCTGCGAGATAAAAATCGGGTTCATTTATTTCACTTTCCGCAAGGAAAAATCAGGAATATCTTCTACTCGTTGCTCTATTCCTTGTTGATCGTCATCGGCTGAAAGCAAACAAAAACCGAAATTGAATAAATAGAATAGAAGCCAATTAGTATAATTTTTAATATTAGTAAATAAATGTTCATTTTAGGTATTTAAAAAAATAAATATTACAACCACAAAAATGTAACCGTAAATTAAAATAAATAGTATATTGTACAATGAGCATGGAATGAGGCGAGTGCAACAACTCATACGAGCAGGAAATGGTCATTCCAAGCAAATTGTACATTGTGCTTTTTCCACGACTATACACTGTAACGTACACGTTTTGCTATCTCTTATTTTTCAATTAAAATATATGACAGGTTGTAATAATAAGTAGAAAAATTATGAATAAATTAAATTAAATTAAAAACACAGTATTTAATGTAGGCAACCCTAAAATCATAAACGCAATTAATGATTATTTTTATTAATTAATATTAATTTGAATTAAAAGATATTATCAAGTGTTATGATGCCATATAATCCTAGAAATCGTGCAGTATGATCCAATAGTCTTGCCAGTCCTCTTAGTTGCATAATAGCGCGAGATTTGGAATATTCAACGGTTTTCTAAAAAAAAAAAATGTAATTACCATAACGTTATTAGGTAATAGACAAAAGAGAAGATTCAATCAGATAATAAGAGAAGTTATTAATTGTATACAAGTTTCAAATTTAAAGGGATTAGTAAGAAAATGTATTTAGATTAAACCTAACCCCTAAGGGAAGTGTTAGTACTTACGTTGTTATTATTGTCTCTAGGTAATTTTCCGAGTCTTCTAAATTTATTTTTCCTACGTAGTTATCGAATCTGTTGCATAATCCACATAAAACTCACTTGTTTTTGTTAACTTTCCGATCGCTGGCTGTCAAAGGTTTGTTGTTATTGCCAATAGATCGAAAATACCAATAGATTTATAAATCCAAGTAGGGGGCGTCCGATTCGATTAATCATTGAATTAATCCTTCGAATTTTGAATCTGAGTGGAGCTGTGTGCTCAAGAGGTTAAAAAAAGGGGAACGACGAAAGCGTGCTGTGTGCCGTGTCGTTTGGAAATTTTATAATCTGCGAACATCGGTGCAATTGATTCAGCAAAATCCCGAAATTATAATTACTCTAATTGAGGCCGCAATTTATCTTCAGAGCTCGAAGTTTGAGTTATTGAATTTTAATCACCAATTAAATTTTTCGTATTCCGGCTGGGTGCCGGCGGACGTTTTGTTTTCCGAGCGAGGGTACTTTTTGCGGTTTGGACTTTCTCGGGGAGTTTGCTGTGGAAGTCGGAATTGTCGGCAGGAGTAGGAGTTGCTGGCGGAAGGTGAATTGCTGGAACCTGGATGTTGTTCATGAGGTAACGGAGACGGGCCAGGAGGAATTCACGAAACGAATTAAGATAAGTCCATTGAGAACTTGTTATCAAATTTTTTTTTTGTGAGTGATTTCGTTAAGCCGAACAGTGACATTTAAAAATTAATTAGTAGAATTTATTCTTGTTTAAATTAAAATAAAAGGAGTGAATATAAGTAGGCAAACTAGATAAAAAAAAAATATATATATATTTATTTTGATCTCAAGCGTTGTATTGAAACACGGAGTACTTTTACAAAAATTGTAAAGGTGACGTCATTTTCTAGGGAAGTTTATTTGTGTGTTTTTTGAAAATCTCTTTAAGTTTGTGATCTCGATATTGATTTTTTATTTATTCTCTGGTTTCGATTATTTTGTTTTGACTAATATTAATAATTATTATTTATTTTTGATTTATTCCATTTTTTTTTAAATTTTTAATAATATACTTTTTAATTTGAATTTTTCTATTAAGGGGATTATTGCAGTGTAACACGCCGATCGTGTTGGAAAGACCCACATAGTTTAGAGTAGCTCATCCGATGCCAAATTTACAGCACAAGTGTGGAGAATACAGTCAGAGAGAAAAGCGGCAGTTCGCTGTGCATTTGTGCATTGCTCCTTGGCATGAACGGATGGGGTCTCGCGTCGCGTGGAATAGACGAAAAAAAACAAAGCGTATAAAAAAGACGGATCGAACGAAAGTGTCGATTCGTATTATTTAAACACGCTGATAATACATACAAGCTATGTATTGTTTTCAATTCGTTAGAAAGCGTTATCGGATCCTGTGTTATATATATACTAAATCTTTATTATTTGAGAACTATGTACAATAACTTTAGTATTAACAAAACAAAATTATTTTTATATTGCATTCCCAAATAAGGGCTATCGACCATAAGTCTTTCTGCCCTTGTTTTTATCTTTGTTTTTTTTTTCTTTTTTTTTTAAATTATGTAGGGGAAGGAGGGTGGAGTGAGGATATATATTCGAATAGGGTGATGTGCGGGTTTTTGAATTTGGGGGGAATGTCAGGTTTTCTGGGGATACACATTTGTTTGAGTAGATCGTAATTACTATCGTTGCATGCAAATCGCTCTACTAGGAATCGAAGTCTGTCGCTGATTGGTAATATTTTTGTTGTTTGGTAGAGGAGGGTATTTGAGGGATTATAGAGAGGATTTTGGGGGTGCCGAAGTTTTGTAAGAGTACGGAGGGACGATCTCTCCGCAACCTCGAGGTTGTTGAGGGTGGATTTGGAGGGATTTAAGTAGAGGATGGAGGAGTACTCCAACATAGGGCGACATATCATTTTATATATAGTTGCACACGTATTCGTATTAATTCCCTGGTTTTTGTACGTGAGACATCTGAAATATTTTGCTCTCTTAATTGTCTTTGTTTTAGTTAATGATGTGTGTTTTTTAAATGATAATTTGTTATCGAAATGGATACCAAGGTATTTACATGTAGGAGATGGATGAATTATGGAGTTGTTTATGGATATCGATGGAGAATTAGGTGTTAACCGGTGGTAGGGTAGGAACAGTTGGGATTTATTAGGATTTATTTTGAGTCTCCATTTGGAAAACCACGCAGAGCTTTTTTTAACTAAGTTTTGAAGGGAATCTATGGTTGAGGTTAGGGTTGTTGAGTGGGAAATTAGGGCGGTATCATCGGCAAATTGTAGAGGATATTTAGCAAGGTCTATAAAATTGGGATTAGGATTGTAAAGGTCGTAACAGAATACATTATATAACAGTGGGGATAGAGGGGAACCTTGGGGAACACCTTGTTCTGGGTGAAAAATAAATGATAGGGATTTTTGGATACGGATTTGTAGTGAGCGGTTTAAAAGGAATTTTTGGATGAGTTTTATGAGGTGAAGGGGAATGTTAAGGATTCTGCACTTATAGAGAAGACCCCGATGCCATATACTATCGAATGCCTTAGCTATGTCCAGAAATAGTTAGGCAATTGGAAGTAAGGATGGTTAGTGGAAGTGTAGTGGAGCGTTTTGGAAGAAAGCCGAATTGGTATATAGGAATACGATTCTTTATTTGAGAGAGGATTTTTTGTTTTAATAAGGATTCAAACAGCTTTCCAAGGACGGGTAGGAGAGTAATGGGACGGTAGTTATTTACGAGAAGGGGATCGGTGTTAGGTTTGTGGATGCAGGTAATAATACCGTGCTTCCAATCCGGTGGAAATATTTGTTCACTATAGTTGTAGTTAAAGATTTGAAGGATATATGTATGTATGGGGTGAGGAAGAGCTTTTAGGATTTGTCTGGGTACTTTGTCATGTCCAGGGGCGGTGTTTTTACCTTTATGTAACTGTTCGTAGTATGTCTCTTCGTCTAATTTGTCATCTGTGGGAGGGGGCGTATGAGGTGTATTACAAAATTGGTTTTCGTACCAGCTGTTTACTTCAGCGTAAAAAGTGTCGTCATAGGAAGTGTCTTGTGTCGTTTTGTATGTGTTTTCGTAGTGTCTAGCGAATGTATCTGATACGCCTTTGTCTGTTGTACGTGTCTGGTTTGTCATTGGGTCAGTTATTTCAGTGATGTTGCTATAACATTTGTATTTGCTAAGTTTTTTGATTTCAGTCCAGTATTTTTTTCCTCCGTGCAAGTCGTTGATATTGTTACAGGCCTCTAGCCATTTACTGGTTTTATATTCTAGTATTAATTTTTGTATGTCTTTGTTTAGTCTGTTAAATGTTATTTTAATTCGTTCGTCCTCTAACTGTCTGTAGTCTCTGTATAGCTGTCGTTTGTATTTTATCAATCTCAGGATAAATTTAGGAAGCGGATACTTGTAATTTTGTTTAGGAATTTTAGGGGTGTGTCGGTCGATTGATTTGGAAAGAAGGCTATTGAAAGTGGAAGTGGTTGAGGAATTTATATCAGGATGGGTGGAGATAAATTGTAGGATGTCGTTTGATATTTTGGAAATATTTGCGTGCTTGTAATCAGAAATAAATTCAGGTAATGTTTGAGTAGGGTTTTGGTTGATTTTTAGTTTAAATGAAATAGAGAGATGGTCTTAGCATAAATCGGGAATTAAATGGACTGAGTGGATTAAGGGTTTTAGATTGTTGGTGCATAACAGGATATCAGGGGTGCTAGCTTGGTTCATGAGGAATGTGGGGTTGGTTTTAATTCGCTTAAAATTGGAGTGGGAAAGGAAGTTATTTAAATGCTTATGCTTGGCTTTGTTCATATTAAAATCGCCTATTATAATGGCATTATCATATAGGGAAGCTTTGGTGAAGATTGTATCTTCTATGGAGGATGTAGGATGGATATAAACTAGGAATAGATGAATCTGACAGGAGGGGAAGGTGAGAGTAGCATGTATGCATTCATTCATAATGTTGTTAATCTTAGGGGGGTTTGCCTTTCCTAAGGAAACTAAGGGGTGGGATAGGATTGCAGATCCGCCACGGTGATTATGATTATATATATTTGCCGGGATTTGTATAGAGGACCAGTTTCTGAAGGTTATAGGGTTTTTGGCTTTAGTTTCTACCAACATATTTATGTGGACTGGATTATTAGAGAGATAATGGTTTACTAGATGGGATTTTTGGGAGAGGGAATTAATGTTTGTATATAAAAAACACACCTCATTATCCATTTCGACTTACTATTTCTGTTGAGCCTGATTGTACTCCTGTGGTGGGAATGACTGTGGGAATAGTTTCAGGAAAATCTAGATCAAACATCACAATAAACATTCGATTCCCAGAAAACGACGCATGCGTGTCGATACGATAATATGTAATGAATCTATCTTTTAATTTTTTGAGGAGTTCTTGTCTATCTGACTTACAGTTATTTACTTCGGTAGAATATGTGTCAATAATAAAATCGTGCAAGGTTATTGGTTGATGGACTCGGGAATTTTTAGTAAGCTTAGGGTCAATTTCGGAAGTCTTTTTATTTGTAGGACGAATTGGAACATTTGGAATCCCCGTTATCCGTTCTAGTGGTCTGTTCGGGCATTTGGTCGACCATGCTCCATGGGTGGTGTCTCCGCAAGATCGGCATTTTGGAGGAAGCGCTGATGGGCAGGTTGTTGTTGGGTGTGTTCCTGAACATTTAGCGCAGAGAACAACTTCCTTGCATTGCTCCGTGACGTGGTCGAATTTATTGCATTTCCCACACGGTAGTGGGATGGGGGGTGGTGCGGCACTTTCCTCTACATGGTATGATTTGCACAAGAATCGGAATTTATCATGGAGTAATTTTGAATATGCGTCGTGTGATCCCGTGATTACCCTAATGATCCTCGTCTTTTGTCCCGTGGCTTTGGCTGTGATTCTCTTACAATATCTATGTTCTATTCCTAACTCGTTAAGTCTGTTGCTTATGGCATTGTCTTCAATTTCCAATTCGATTCCTCGAATTACGCAGCAGTAGGAAGCGCTAGGGGGTTTACCTGGATTCATTGTAGATTTTGTTTTGTATTCGCCGTAGTTTTGAATAACTTTATCAATTATTAGTCGTTGTAAGCCTTGAACGACGCCTTGATTTTCCTGAGGATTGTATTTTAGCAAAAATCCAAATTTTGTTTTAATAATTTCAACATTATTTACATTGAATTTGTATGAGTCCCATATTTGTGCCATTTTTATACGAGTTGTCTCCATTGTTGTTTTAAAAACATAAGTGTTATCTGCGTTGCTTAATGTAGTGTTAGTTTTGTTTTGTGTGTTTGTTGATTGATTTAAAACGGGTGGTTGTGTTGCTGTGTTTTTAAAAAATTGTACTTCTTGAGTTGTAGGTGGTTGTTTTGCCATGTTTATTATTGAACGTAAATCTTGAGTTGTAGGTGGTTGCGGTAGGTTTTTTGGCATAGTGTTAGAACTAGAGGGTTGTGGTGATTGTTGTGTTGAAATGTTTAATAGTAATTGCTGTAGTGTATTATTTGTAGTCTTAGGCAGATTTAAATTACCTTGCTTTTTTTTCTTTTTATTCTCCTTTTTATCGGTGTCTTTCCTCGGGCGACCACGGCCTCGTTTTTTTGCTTTGAATGTGATAAATTTGCCAGCAGTTTCGTCGTTTGTATCTTGCGTCTCCAAATCCATGTATGATGACTCAGAGTCTTCGGAGTCTTGCATTTTCTGAGGGCTGTCGCCCCTATCAGGCTGATTTCCCTTTGTTATCCGTAGGATTCGTTAGGTCACTTTTATAAAGTACGCGGCAGCGCGCTGCGCTGGATGATTTATAATTTCGCTCGCTCTGTTCGTCCGCACTGTACGGCGTCTCGCTCACGTGTGTATCCTGTGTTATTTTTCGGTATTTACAAAACTGATGATTCTTATTCTTGTCATTATAACACATTATTTTTACTTTTAAGACTCCAGTTTCGACAGCCGAACAAACTATGTGTTTTATTTTATTAAATTATAGATTATTTCTTAAAAATATAATAATAAAATAATTCATGTTCATAAGCTCATTGTGAATATTTATATGCCGCACATATATGAAAAAAAACATAGGATTTTCAATCATATTTTTTAAATGGGAATATTATCTTCCCTAACTGCTATTGCCATGAAAATAATGTGTATTAATTTGGCCTCTGCCCAATTGGGTAAATACCCCCAATTTTGGTGAGAATTTCAATTTATATTCGGTCAAATATTCTAGTTTTTATGAATGCAACAAATAAATAATAGATTGAAAAAAATTAAACGGAAAGCTGCCCTGTTTTTTTTTATGTTTAGTACAGGGTTTACAAAATGATGATGTGTATAAATAGGCTCAGTCAACTTAGCCCCCCGAAGTTCGACTTTTTTGAAAAAAGCGATTGCGCTAGACCGGCCTTAGCTAGCGCCACAAAAATTAGAGCTAGCGCCATTTAGACAAGAAAACTACGGGGATTTGAACTTTCGGGGGGCTAGGTTGATGCTAGCCCCCCGAGTTTGGATTTTTTAAGTTTTTTTATACTATTCGGATTCCTGAGAGCTAGCGCTACCAATTTAAAAGCCAACGCCACTCCCACAGCCCCAAAAAATGATAAAACATTTTTAACCCTGGCCCCCTAAAATGAGATGTTTTTAATCAAATTGGGTGGAAAATATAACTTAGAGCTAGCGCCAACAGAATATGACAAAAATATTCTCTCAAAAATATCAGGTAAAAAAAAGTTCACATCCAAATTTTGATGCTAAAGCTTTCAGATCCTGTATGCGTATTACCATTTACTTCCTGAATTTTAATACAAAATGATGTTTGGCAAATAATATACCGCTTCCAACAAATAGTTCGGCGTTGTAATTACTTTATTTATGTTCATAGACACTGGCTATGAGAAACATGATGCCTAGAAGACAGTAGCGTAACTGACAATTGTGTTTTCACTCCTAGCTAATTTAAATCGTTATAACTCAAGAACTTACCGTACGATTTAAAAAACTCTTTTGGCATTATAATTACTATACTAATGTTTATAAACACTGGCAACGAGATAGCTTGCGCTAGTAAGACAGTGGCGTAACTGACGATTGTTTTTGATCATTGAAATCGTTATAACTCGGAAACTAACCTTACGATTTCAAATTTTTTTTTGGCATTGTAATTGCTATACTGAAGTCTATAAACACTAACAACGACATAGCTAGTAATATTAAAGGATGCATTAAAATCACTTGGTTTGTTTCACTATTTGTTTCTGTTTACTCGACTAGTTTCGCTTTTTACGGCATTATCAAAGTTCACTCTTGATAATGCCGTAAAAAGCGAAACTAGTCAAGTAAATAGAAACAAATAGTGAAACAAACCAAGTGTTTTTAATTTATCCTTTATTATTATTTCAAAATGTTTCACCAAGTGATAAATGAGAAAGTTATTCAAGAGATAGCTAGTGCTAGCAAGACAGTGGCGTACCTCACGGTTGTTTTTTTTATGATAACTTAAATCATTATTACTCGGTGGAAAACACTCGTTGGGAGTTTCAAACTGAACGCTTTTCAAAAACAATGAATGCCTGAAAATTTACCTAGTACACATCGGGTTATGTATGTACCTAATCAAAACATGGGTATCTTTTCGATGCTACAAAATTGTGATTAAGCTCCTTTCGTTGCTATTCAATTGACTTTATTTTCATTCTAACACAATCTATCTCAATATCCTGATTCTACGATATACAGGGAGTTTTTCTTTAAAGTAGACGTATTCCAGATTCACTTTATTTTTTTTAAATCTTTAGATATATGTTGTTTTTACAGGAATTCAATTTCAAACAAGAAAGTTACGGGGGTTTGAACTTTCGGGGGGCTAGGTTGATGCTGGATGTTTCAAGTTTTCTTAAAGTATTCGGATTCCTCAGAGCTAGCGCTACCAATTTAAAAGCTAGCGCCACCCCCACAACCCCAAAAGATTATACAACATTTTAAACCCTAGCCCCCCGAAATGAGATTTTTTTAATCAAATTGGGTGCAAAAGTTCAATTCAAGGCTTTAAACGAGTGTTCTCCACTCCCAGACTAAGCATGAAGTAAAATTTCGAGTTTAGAAAAGCCCCGTGAAAATTTGTCGAGGGTCGCGCAGCGACCCGAGACAAATTTTCTGGGCTTTTCTAAACTCGAAATTTTACTTCATGCGCCACGCGTATAGAACACTAAAATTTTGTGAAATTTGTGTATATTTGAACCTTACTTGAAATCAGCGTTTTATACGCGTGGCGCATGAAGTAAAATTTCGAGTTTAGAAAAGCCCAGAAAATTTGTCTCGGGTCGCTGCGCGACCCTCGACAAATTTTCACGGGGCTTTTCTAAACTCGAAATTTTACTTCATGCTTAGTCTGGGAGTGGAGAACACTCGTTTAAAGCCTTGAATTGAACTTTTGCACCCAATTTGATTAAAAAAATCTCATTTCGGGGGGCTAGGGTTTAAAATGTTGTATACTTTTTTGGGGTTGTGGGGGTGGCGCTAGCTTTTAAATTGGTAGCGCTAGCTCTGAGGAATCCGAATACTTTAAGAAAACTTGAAACATCCAGCATCAACCTAGCCCCCCGAAAGTTCAAACCCCCGTAACTTTCTTGTCTAAACGGCGCTAGCTCTAATTTTTGTGGCGCTAGCTAGCGCTAGCTAAGGCCCGTCTAGCGCAACAGTTATTTTTTAAAAAGTCGAACTTCGGGGGGCTAAGTTGACTGAGCCGTATAAATAGAGGATTGCAATAACATTCAATTTCAATTCATTTATTCCTTATTTACTTACTATCAAAATATGACTCATCATAAATCAGCCAAATTTGAAAAAAATATATTGGGCTCGGTGCAATGTTGAGCAAGAAGCTTATTATTTGAAATGCATTATAATAACTACCTTATTATTATTATAGTTCTATTTTTTCTAAAATAATTAACAATGAATATGCACGCAGTTAAACCCTACATTTTTTTAAACATTCGTCAAACAAATATTACCTGTGCTCAGTAAAAAATAGTTGATTTGTAACTTTAATCTACGACAACGTCATATTGGTGTTATTCTTACTATTCTTATAGTTTTGATATCATTGATTCGTTGATGAAGTCGCAGTTGGTTCAAATAGGTCCGATTGCTAGAAACTTTACAATTTACTTTAATAATTTTATTGCGAGAAGTTTAATGGCATTTAACAACTGCTTTAATAACGAAAGATTTAAGACGAAATAATGATTTGAACAAGACTGATTGTTATTCGATTGCTTCTGGCTTATTAATCAGCTTAAAAAACTTTAAAAATAATTTAATAATACCGACACTGTCAAATAATAAGGAAAGCCATTAAAGGTATATTACACATCTTTATTTAAATTAGTGAAACATTTCGTGTTTTCTATATTAGTGAACATGCAGTATAAAAAAATACTTATTCCATTAGTAGTCAGAAAGCATGAAAATAAAACACTAGTACAATAAAATATCGATTATAATTGCGAAATATTAATTTTACGAGAATAAATGCTAGCGACGCGAGCCGTTTTTGTTAACTATGATTGAAAAAAGAAAAGAAAAACAAACGCGAAGCCGCACAGCGTTCACCGGCCCAGAGATAAACGCTGGCCGCATGCTGCTCGCCCCTCCAATAATTGTGCAGATGAGTGTACAACGCGTTCAACTAAGAGAAGATCCGCAAGGCGGCGGTATTTTACGGTCTTATTTTTCAAGATTTTTATTTTAACCTGACTCGGGCATGAGCTATCGCATCCTTATGAAATGTTCACATTATATTCCTTATAGTATAAACTAGTAAGATATGGGAATATTTTTTTTAATTTTGAAAAATTTAACATTATTTTTTTCATACCTCTGAAAGCAAATTGTTTAAAAAAAAAGTACTTCGATATTTTACTAGATAATTGGGCTTAATATACGCTGTCAAAATTTCAACTTTCTAGGACCTTTAGTTTTTAAATAAACCTAACATTAAATTTCAGACCACTGTTATATTCCCCTTAAGATCTTTTTATTTTACTACCCTATAATTTCTTGATTTTAACTAAGGGTAAGTACTACTATAAATATTTTTTTTAAATCAAGTGGCGCTCAACATTTTATTTAGTCCTTTCAATTTATTTTTGATCCACGACTCAGCCTACCGAAATCGAGCTGCCGTTCGTGGTCACAACACATACAGGTTGTTTCGTCTTAAATTTTATTTTTTTCTGGAATATCTATAGAACATAATAAAAAACTAAATTTGTAACTAATTGGAGTAGTGGAGAGAAAGAAATGTACTTCTTGATATTAAATTAATATCAAGAAGTACATTTCTTTCTCTCCACTACTCCAATTAGTTAAATAAACACTTGATACAATGGACAACACACACACTATTTTAAATTTGTACCGATGTAAAATATTCTTATGAAACGAAATATCATTTTTTTCATTTATTTATTTAATAAAATAAACTCACTAAAATATTGCACGAAAAAAAGTTTTTCTAATTTTCGGAAAATTCAAATTCGTGCCACATATCAGTGAAACTATTTTGTTAGATAAATCAATAAAAAAATCACAAATCATGACAAAGGAATATTTCACAATTATTTTTTAATTTGTTTATATCTACAAAACAAACTGAAAAACTAATAATAATAATATTTATTACCCAACAGGACATCCCAATTACAGAGTAATATTAAAAAAATAAAAATTCTTAAAATGATATATATATAAACAAAACAAAATAAAATTACAAAAATAAAGATAAAGATCACGTGATTCTATTTAAACAAAATAAATTAAATATTTAGAAATTATAATATTAAAATAATGGCAAAATAACTAAGAAATAACAATAGTTAGTCTATGCAGCCGTTTGTTGTTATTAATATCAAGTACCAGAAATTATGTTCTTGAATTCACGTAAGTCCAAGTGAAAAATATCACAATGAGTGGCAAATATGTTGTGATACACACAAATGCGACGCACTGGGGACAGTTCCAAGACATTAGTTTGAGCTTTTTGAACATAAAAGCTGGTACAATGACGTGTCGAGAGTCTAGGTACATAAAAATGTATCCTTTGCAAAAGTTCCGAACAATCAACTGAATTATGTAGTAACTTAAACAAGAAGATTTGACCGTGAATATTCCTACGTTCGACCAAAGTAACTGCATCAAACTCTTCTAAAAGTAATTCATGACTGAAACCTTGAGGGGGGTAGGTACCATGCGTTTTATACCACAAGTATTTATAAAATTTACGCTGAATATTCTCGACTGATTGAATAGATGAAATATAAATTGGATTCCTAACAATTGAGCCATATTCTAGAATCGATCTCACATATGAGTTATACAACGTTTTTAAACAATTAATATTATTAAATGATCTAGTATTACGTATGATGAATCCAAGAGCTCTGTTAGCTTTTAAGATAATAGCGCTGTAATGATGTTTAAACGTAAAAAGCGAATCATAGGTTGCCCCTAGATCTTTAAATACATAGAGCCTTTCAATTGACTGATTATCAACAGTATATGTATATATGATCGGATTTCTTTTACGCGAATAAGTCACAACTTTGCATTTGGCTACATTAAGATAAAGTTTATTAGTTTGGCACCATGTACAAAGTATGTCAAGCATGTTTTTTAATTGCGAACAAGATGAAGAGTCATAGATAGTTGAAAACAATTTAAGATCATCGGCAAATAATAAGTGTTTACAATCTGAAATGAAGCTCAAGTCATTTATAAAAAGAAGGAAGAGTAGCGGGCCAAGGTTTAAGCCTTGGGGTACACCAGAGCAAACCAAAAATGTCTTTGATTTAAATCCATTAAGTGGACGATCACATAAGTATGAGTTAAATAACTTAATTAAATTGATATTGAAACCGTAATTATTAAGTTTTTGCAAAAGTACAGCATGATCAACACGGTCGAAGGCCTTCGCAAAGTCTGTATATATACAGTCGACCTGACCTTTACCATCGAGTTCGCTGCACACATACTCATTGAAGCAACATAAATTAGTCATTGTTGACCTGCTTTCCATGAACCCATGCTGATAACTTGAAATATAGTTTCTGACTTTCGGGTATATGTAATTATAAATTATTATCTCAAAAACCTTAGCACAGTTGGACAACAAGGTAATAGGTCTGTAGTTGCTGACTTCCTTGGAATCGCCAGATTTAAGTACGGGACATATTCTCGAATTCTTCCAGACTGCGGGAAAAATGGTGAACTTAAGTATTAGATTAAAAATTGTTTCAAGGGGTTCAATTAAAACAGAAGCACAATCTTTGATTAAAAAAGTGGGGATACCATCCATGCCGCAGGACATGGTATTACCTAAATGTTTTATTGCACTATGAATATCGTCAGAATTGATTGAAGTTATGTTAATAGATTGATAGTTATTATAGGTTTCTGAGGATAAATTGGCATGTGAGCTCATAAGATAGACACTTTGAAAAAAATCGGCAAAGGCGTTTACAATAGCAAGAGGTGAGTTTAGTTCAACATCATTACAGTGCATAATGTGAAATATTTGTGAAAAGAATAAAATTTAAAATTGTTTGGTACAATATATACACAAGGCCCGAATTAATCCCGGAATTTCCCTTCTTAATGACCAGGTTGACCTAATGTACACCCCTCTCTTCGAAGCCGTATAAATAGTTTTTAACGTGTAATTTATATTTACTTTAGTTTGAGAATGACTACTAGATAGTCGAAACTAGTCACACAATTAAATGTAAGATCCAGTGGTTAAACAAAGTAAAAAGTGTTTTATTTACAAGTAAAATTTAAAAGTTAATTACGCTAGTTTACCAAAATTTAATATTCTTATATGTAATAACGGTTAACGAAGGAAACATTTTATTAAAACAAACAAAAAGTGTATACTTTCCTTGACGTATACCTATTTTTGGAAAATATTTCATCCATAAATAAAGATGTAGCAAAGACAACAACATGCCGAGTTTTCAGCGTTTAAATAATGGCATACTAAATGCCTCATAACTTTAATACAATAGAACTTCTTGATTGTAGCGAATACACCTAGTCGTGTTTCTAAGTTTAGTCGTATCGTCAGATAAGGGATGAACGCTAATATTGTCTTAGTAAATATCATAGGCGTAGCCAAGAGAGAGCAGTTTCAAATAAAATCAAGAAGGCCTTTATAGAAAAACAAGTAATTTATAAGCTATTAATGTTTCATGATTTAAAAAAAGGGCCTAATAATTTGATATTACACCAAAGTAAACATGTTTTTAAACTTCTCTAAGCTTCTTTCGACAGATTTCCTAAAGAGTAGGTTAAGTGAAATAAAGCTATAATGGTGTTTCAATATAACTAATGGCTGGCATTTTTATGGATAGCATAGAGAAGAAAATGTGCAAATTGCCTCAATTCAAAAATTGCCTCTATTGGTGGAGATATGTAGGTAATATATTAGGTGCATTCACTGGCATGGATAGAATTTTAAATAGCTCTTTAAACCTTCAACACGAAAAAATTAAATTCACAATAGAAACCGAAATACACAATACAATATATTTTTTTAAGATCTAACTATAATAAAAAATAATAATAATAATAAATAGGACTTCTCAATATATATACCATAAACCAACGCATACTGATATGACAATCAATAATATTTCTTTTCACTGTATACCGGGTGTTTGATTAAGCGTGGCCACCGGCTGTATCTCAGAAACTATGCAGCCTAGCGTGCTGGGGCAAAAAAATTCACAGTAAAAGTGGCCAACAGAAATCACTGGAAATTATTTTTAAGTTCTCAACTCCGTCGCTAGAGGGCGTCGCATTTATCGCCAAACAGAAAAACAGGTTTTTATTATAAAACTGCTAAATGACGCTAGATCGAAACATACAGATCGTAACCTACGGTGATTTTTCCTCAATTTTAACTACTCACTTGTTTCTTTATCTCGCAAATATGAAGTAGGGCAGAGCTGGAAACTGTGGTCATTGAACTGCATGTAACCTTAGTTACGATTAACTAAAATTAATGAAATCAGCCTCATTTGATAGGTAATAGAGAGCACTTTGAAATACGTATTACTCTCTCTTTAATTTATTTTTTATAGTAACCGCCAGAGGTCCTTTTTGATAAAATAACCATATTTTCTAGATTTTCCTAAAAATTTCAAATTGTTTATTACCCCCATTTTCTTAAATTGTTTTCATTGTTTTTGTCAATATTTAAATTAATTTTATAAATTTTTACCAGTTTTGTAATTTTCCTGCTGAATTTGACAAATTTAATAATATCAAATGGCTTTTTTATTAGTGTTTTGGTCAATTTGAATAAAATTCTATGACTTTTCTCGGACTTTCCCGGTTTTAATGATATTCAATGAATTTTTTATTTACGTGATTTTCAGGCATTCGTCGATTTTATAATAGAGTTCAATTTAAAGTTTTAAACGGGTGTTTCCACTTCCAGGCTAAGCATGAAGTAAAATTTCGAGTTTAGAAAAGCCCCGTGAAAATTTGTCGAGGGTCGCGCAGCGACCCGAGACAAATTTTCGGGCTTTTCTAAACTCGAAATTTTACTTCATGCGCCACGCGTACAAAACACTGATTTAAAGTGAAGTTCAAAAACACACAAATACATCTTTAATCAGAGTAACAGGGAATCAGATATTCAGTCTGTTATCAGCGATGTCCAGTGTTAATAATAAATAATTAGGTTTTAAATATTTTTGTTAAAACAACTGGTAACGATATTTATATATTAATGGTTGCGAAAAAATAAAAAAATCAAATTCATTCTTAAAGGATTTGTGTTCGTGATTCGAAGAAACAGGATTCGAATCTTTGATTCGAATCATATTTATCTCTTACGAATCCTTTATTCGAGTATTCGTGATTCGAATCATATTAGGTGATTCGGATTCGTGATTCGAATCCGTTTTACGAGGATTCGTCCCAGCTCTGGCGAATGGGTATGTGAATATGGTCTAGGAATGAGAAATGAAAGAGGAGATCGACTGCTTCAGTTCTGTCAGGAAAACAAACTAGTCATTAAGAATACGTTCTATAAACTTCCAAAACGACGACTATATACATGGAAAGCACCGGGAGACTCAAAAACTAAAGTAATTCGAAACCAAATAGACTTCATAACTATAAAAAACCGGTACAAAAATACAATTACATCAGTAAAAACCTACCCAGGAGCGGATATTGGGTCAGATCACAACCCACTAGTGGGCAAATTCCGAATGAGACTTGAAAGAATTCAGAAGGCAAATCAAAAGAAACAAATAGACGGTAGCCGCCTAAAAAACCAAAGAATAAAACAGAAAAGGAGATCCAAATAAAACAAGTTCAGTCAGCTTAACCTGACAGGTGATCAGTAACAGGTTAAGCTGACTGAACTTCGCCTACGCTTATAAGTATTTATTTTGTATTTATTTTTTGTATGACAAATAAAGGCATTTATTATTTATTATTATATTATTCTTATATAGTTGCTTTGCTTATAATATCTCAACAAGTTGCTCTTGTCTGACCTTATCAAATGCTTTGTTGTAGTCAACAAAGCAGGCAAAAACTTCTTGATTTACATCTAGGCATCTTTGGGATAGTATATTAAGCGCAAACAATGCTTCCTGTGTACCATACCCATTTCGGAATCCAAATTAAGTTTCACCTACGCCTTCTTCTAGTTTTCCGTAAATTCTATTTTGAATGATTTTGAGGAGGATTTTAAGCGCGTGACAGGTTAACCACTTAACCTACGAAAAATTAAACATAAATGTAATTGAATCTTTATTACGGGCAGAAAGCAGTAGTTCAAGTGGTGAGCGATATGACCGATGAAATCCAAATAAAAAGAGGAGTCAGGCAAGGATGTGTATTGTCACCGTTACTGTTTAACATTTACTCTGAAGAGATCATGAAAAAGCGCTAGAGGAAGAGGAGATAGGCATAATGATCAACGGAAAAGCTATCAACAACATCAGATACGCAGACGACACGGTCCTAATAGCGGAAACCCTGGAAGAACTACAACACATTATAAACAAAGTAGTAGCAGCGAGTGAGGAGAAAGGTCTATCACTGAATGAGAAGAAAACGCAATTCATGATTATTTCAAAGACACATAGAGATCACGGGAACATCTACATCCACGGCCACCCCATAAATCGTGTACACAAATATAACTACTTAGGAACTAATGTTAGTAACAACAACGACTTAACACAAGAAATAAGAATAAGGATCGAAAAAGCTCGCGCAGCGTTCGTGAGCATAAAACGTGTATTCTGTACCCATGACATCAATTTAAACCTTAAAATGCGATTAGTTAGATGATACGTTTTCTCCAAATTGCTCTATGGTATGGAGTCATGGACACTAAATAAGAAAGACACCAATAAACTAGAAGCCTTCGAGATGTGGGTTTATGGCAGAATACTTGGGGTGTCATGGACCGACAAAGTTACCAATGTCGAGATTCTCAGAAAAATGGATAAACAACGAGAAATTCTAATAACCATCAAAAGATGAAAGCTTGAATACTTGGGCCACGTAATGAGAGGATCGAAATACCAACTGCTGCAGCTGATCATGCAAGGAAATATCCAAGGAGGGAGAAGTATGGGACGCCGACGTACATCTTAGCTTCGAAATCTGAGAGAATGGTTCCATTGCACATCTACCGAATTATTCAGAACAGCTATTTCAAAGATAAGAATAGCATTGATGATTGCCAAACTTCGCAGCGGAGAGGGCACTTAGAGAAGAAGAAGTATTCATCGCTCCCTCTGGCGCTTAATATCTAAACTTAAGTAAATCTGTGTGATGTGCATTGTTTCTATTAAATGAGCCTAAGTTTGTTAAATTTGGTAAAACCTAACTAAAGTTACATGCATTTAAACGACCAGACATTTTCTGCGTTTTATCTAACATCTGGCGCCGAGTAAAGTGGTCTTAACCGGTAATGTAATATTACAATTACAAGTGATAATCAAATCATAGAGTGCTTTGCATGTGATTCCTGTTTTCATCTATCCTGTGCAATCAAGAGGAATAATCCGTCACTGGATAATAAGAACTTTAAATGGATCTGCGACGACTGTGCGGAGAACTGCAAAAAACGTAAGTCAAGAAACCGCAATCAAATCCCTATTGATGAACATTATGATATGGTCAGTCAACTAAAGGACACAACATCAGAAATGTTTGGAATGGTGAAAATGATGCAACAGGATATTATAACCTTAAAACTAAGAAATAAACAGAACACATTGCCGAAGGAATCTATAATATTAAATTCTAACACCAATGAATTCCGAAAGATGTCACAGAAATTCACAAACACTGCAAATCTCCGCGAGAGCCAGGTATCGAACAAAAAAGAATTCACAAAAACTGCAAATCTCCGCGAGAGCCAGGCATCGAACAAAAAAGAATTTACAAAAACAATAAATAACAACGAAGAAACCAAAACAGAGCAAACTAATAAAACGGGAGCTATTAAAAAAACTCTACCGATAACAAATTTAAAGTCAATGCCGTCCACGAAGAAAATAGACGAGGAGGGCTTCAAAAAGGTTATATATAAAAGAAATAAACGCAAAACCGAATCCATTCGAGGAGCGGCGCACAACGTCTCCATTAAAGGAGTCCCAAAAGTAAATAACATCCACGTATGCAGACTCGACCCTACGCTAACGCAAGAAGAACTTCAACAATACCTAATGAAGACGTGCCCTAAGGTCAGATGCCAAAAGATGCAATTTAAATACTCGTCATTTAAAATTTCTGACACCATGGAAAACATCGAAGTATTAAAAAACCCGGATATATGGCCAGAAGGTGTACAAATTAATCCTTTTTTACCGTGGATAGGAGAAAGGAAAAAAGCAACCTAAATAAACACAAAACCATAAATATCCTTCATCAGAATGCCCAATCACTAGGAAATTCACTAAATGAAATCTATTACTGTGCACAGGAGTACAAATGTAACTTCATCTGCGTATCAGAACATTGGCAAACAGACGAGCAAATACGGATGCTAAACATACCAGGCTATAAACTTACTTCCTTCTTCTGTCGACCTCCGAATAAACATGGAGGTGTTGCGATTTATGCAGAAGACAACTTCAATACTCTACGGCGGGGCGACATTGAAGATATGTCCGAAGAAAATTTGTTCGAATGTGCGGCAAACGAATTTATACTTGACACTAACTTTTCACTTATCGTAGCGGTAATTTAGCGTACCCCACAGTCAGACATAGAAATATTTATAGACAAGTTAGATGAACTCCTTAGGTTATTATTTGAAGAAAAAGTAAATTTCTTTATCACGGGAGATTTTAATGTAGATATACTAAAATTAAGCAAAAGATCATTAATGTTTTTAGATATAATACACTCCAACGGCTACTATCTTCTTGTAAATAAAGCGACTCGTGTAAATGCTTGTTCATCAACATGCATAGACAATGTAATTACTAATATGGAATGCGCAAACTAATATAATTCAAACTGCAATATCGGATCACATGGGCCAAATTATAAACATGCCAACCGAGTCTAATGCCAAGAATAATAATCTTATATCTAAACGACTTTATCAGGAAGAGACCATTGAACACTTTTGTACCGCAATAAGTAATACCCTCTGGGACCCAGTTTACGACATCAGTGGTACTGACAATAAATACAACACCTTCTTATCGATCTTCAAAAATGCATTCAATAAGTACTTTCCTATTCGCACTTTCAGACAAACATCCAGAAAACATAATATATACAGTGATCCTTACTTACAATATCTTAAAGACAAAATTTTAACATATGAAACCGCTGCCACTTATAATAACAATTACAAACCAATATTAGTCATACAAACAGAAATTCAACTTCCATTTGAACTTAAGCAGACGTAACTATTATACAAACCAAATTATACAATCAGATAATAGAAACAAAGCGAGCTGGCAAGTAATAACAGACTTAACAGCCAGAAACATAAACCCAACCCTGCCGACTGGAGACCTTAAAGAGAAAGTAAACAGCTTTAATACTCTATTTATAAATAATGCACAAAACATGATCTCTGAAAATTTAAATTCTGCGGAGCGAATAAATATATCAAATAATCAACATTCAATATTTTTAAAACCTACCGATGAACAGGAAGTAATAAATATTGTAATGAACTTTAAAGTAAAAGGAGTAGTGGGTTCGATGACATACCTTTATTCATACTAAAACGAAGTATACAACCAATAATTCATATCATAAACAACTCCTTTGCAACGGGCACCTTCCCTAATAACTTAAAAACAGGCGTAGTTAGACCCATATACAAAAAAGGGGATTCTAATGACCTTGCTAACTATAGGCCAGTAAGCGTGTTACCGTCATTTTCAAAAATCTTCGAACACGCCATGACAAAACGTATAATTGAGTTCATTAATAATCATTCCATATTGAATGATAACCAACATGGTTTCATAAAAAGAAGAAACATAAACACAGCAATATTTAACTACACAAAATTAATATACAACGCTTTAGATAAAGGAGAACTAGCTTGCGGCATATTTCTCGACCTGTCAAAAGCATTTGATAGTGTACCGCACAATCGTTTATTGGACAAATTGCATTTGTATGGCATTCGTGGCACAGCAAATCAATGGATCAGATCATATTTAAGTTCCAGACAGCAAATAGTTAAAATAACACACTTAAACAACGAGTACGTCTCAAATCCACAGACAGTAAAATCCGGACTTCCCCAGGGCAGTGTGATGGGGCCATTACTTTTTAATCTATATCTTAATGACATCTTTGATTATGAAACTTCAGAAAATTACTCGATGATAAACTATGCCGATGATACCAATATTGCAGTCAAGGGTAGGGACTTTATAGAACTAAAAGAAAATTCGACAATTATATTACAGTACGTGGAGAAATGGTATTTACAAAACGATTTACTGCTAAACAAAGATAAAACTAAATGCATATTATTCAATTATACAAGACCTACCAAGTACCGCTTGCTTTAACAGTAGTAAGTACTTAATTTCTTGAATTAATTTCTCATCTGGCACTTGGTGGTGGTCAATCGAAACAACAGCTATAGATGCAGAAATTATTTGTAATAAAGTGTTCTCAGACAATGAAAGGTCATTAATAAAAAATAAAATTGCCAAAGTCATAACACAACACAAAAGAAAATTAATTATGAAAAATAAAAATTCATCAGAACTAAAAACAATTAAGAATTTAAAAAAGAAACTAGACAATAATAACTTGGTTCTCTCTAAAGCCGATAAAGGTAACACCGTATCAATAATGCCTAGAATTGATTACATTAAAAAACTGAAACTTTACTAGATTCTGTTAATTTTACAATCTTATCTAAAGATCCCACGAATAAATTTCAGTTAGAGTTAAAAAAATGCATTAAATCTTGCGGAAATGTAATACTTGATAAGAATCAATATAAATTCATCAAAATGAATCCTAGAGCACCCATATTATACGGATTACCTAAATCACACAAAGAAGGCATTCCGATGAGACCTGTTGTATCATATTTATATGCTCCAACATACAAATTATGAAAATTTCTTAATTCAACACTACCTTCGTTTAATAATTTCAGTCCACCACATGCAATAAAAAATTCAATAGAGTTAGTTAATAATTTAAAATCGTTAGTGGTCCCCCATAATGCAAAACTGATATCGTTTGACGTAAAGAGCCTTTTTACGTCCATACCAATTCAGAACCTAACTGTAACCTTAGAAAATTTAATCAATAAAAGTAATAATTCTGATGAACGTAAAAAAGAAATGTTGCTATTAATTAATCTGTGCCTTAAGCAAAATTAGTTTGAATTTAATGATATAATATACTCACAAACGGAAGGGTTGCCAATGGGATCACCATTATCACCTCTATTAGCTGAAATCTTTATGTCTGACTTTGAAGTGACTCTTCTCAGTAAGACAGAGGCTAAACCAAAATTTTACTGGGCAAGGTACGTAGACGATATCTTTTGTATTTGGACGGGAACGACAAGACTATTAAATGCATTTGAAAAATACCTAAATTCCATCAATAATAATATACAATTTACTACTGAAACAGAAATGAACAATAGCTTAAACTTCCTTGACATAACCATTATTAAAAATAATAAAAAACTAGAATTTAAAATACACAGAAAAGAAACATATACGGACTCAATCATTCCAGCCAATTCAAACAACACACAACAAATAAAATTAAGTACATTTCACTCTTTTATTAATAGAATAATTAACATTCCTCTAAGTGAATCTGATTTTAGACAAGAATTAAACGTTATTACAAAAATTGCCGAAAATAATGGTTATAACAAGGAAATTATAAATAATTTATTAAAAAAGCATAAACAAGAACATTTAATTAAATACTTTTACGCACCTGAGCAAACAATAGAATATAAATGGCATAAATTGAATTTTGTTAATGACCTGTCATATAATATAGTCAGTCATTGTAAGGGAAAAGACTTTAATATTATATGTTCAAACCCTTTAAATTTAGGCAAACTATTAATAAACAATAAATCGAAAACTGATAATTCAAAGAAATGTGGAATTTATGAAATACAGTGTGATGAATGTGATGCAATTTATATTGGACAAACCGGCAGATCTTTCGAAATCAGAATGAAAGAACATAAAAAATCTGTTTTAGATAATAAACCAACAACTGGCTTTTCCAAACATTGCATCGCATTCAATCACTTCTTTAATCCGCATAATTTTAAGATTTTGCATTCAGGTAATAAGGGATACGCACTAAACCTCAAAAAGGGCCTGGAGATTAACAGGGCCATAAAAATGGGGAAAAATATCGTAAACGACAACGAGGAGATTTGGAATTCCCTAATTCTGACTTCTCTTATTACCTGAAACAAAAATATTGTATATATACTTAGGAAATATTTTTTTCTGTACATTCCTTTGAAAATGGTCTAACAAACCGAAACTAGTCGGAATAAAGATTTAATTGTGAAACAATAACAAGTGCCTTTCCTTTAATTAATATTGTCAGCTCAACAAAAGTGCTCGGTATAACGATAGATACATCTTTAAAATGGAGGCACCACATACAAGACTTATGTAACAAGCTAAGCAGAGTTTGTTATATGCTACGGGTATTAACAAGAAATGTTGATACCAACATAGAAAAAATTGCATACCATGCAAATTTTGAATCACTGCTGAGATATGGAGTCATACACTGGGGAGGCTGTTCAGATATTAACAGAGTCCTAATATTGCAGAAACGCGCTATTAGAATTATATGTAAGGTAGGACCTAGGGAGTCATGCCGTAATAAATTTGGATTGTCAAATATGCTAACAATAGTAGCTTTATATATATATGAATGTCTACTCTTCATGCGATATCATAATTCAATTTTTTCAGACAACGAGAATGTTCATGAATATAACACAAAAAATATGGTATACCCGCAAGTAAACTTAGTTCACACACAGAAAAGTGTTCATTATATATATCTGCGTTTATATAATCAGCTACCAAATGAAATTAAAAAAGAACAAAAACTAAAGACATACAAAGAAAAGACTTTTCGTCTCCTCTGTGAAATAGACCCATACACCCTAGATGAGTATCTTAATTTTAAATCTTCGTAAGATGATTGTATATTGTTATAGGACACTATTTTATACATTATACCCATGTCTCTATTTCTGTGTATTTGTATAAAATAAAGCAGTATTATTATTATTATTATTATGTAAAAGCTAAATAAACGAGAATATAGTTAAAATTAAGTAAAATTTTGCGTAGATTAAGAATTTCATATTTTTGACGTAGCTTAATTTGGCATTTATTTGATAATAACTTGTTTTTATGTTGTATGATAAAGATATTTCCAGCAATTTTTCTTGGACCCTTTTACTATGATTTTTTTTACTGCAAGATACTACGATAGATAGTTTCTGAGATGGCCACCCTTAATCAAACACCCGGTACAATATAAATTATCTGCTGATCGATCAATGATTCATTGAGCATTTTCAATTCCAATGTCAAAAGAAAATTTTGAAAGAGAAATGATCATAATTAAATATATTGCAGTTAGAAATAATTTTAAAATAGATAAAATAAATAAATTAATCACAAACAAAGAAAAATAAATTATTAATAAATCAATATTCCCAACAATGAAATGCAAAGTTGAAAATTATAGGTCAATAACTTATAATGGCTATTTAAGCTAAAAATCAGTAAAAATTAAAAAAAATTGGCTGTTGCCATCGTGAAACCGCTAACGCATATGATAAATTTCGTCTTGACCACCAGTAACTTTCCTGATGAATTAAAATTGGCAAAGGTGATTCCCATTTATAAAAAGGGTGATATAGAAGATATGAACAACTATAGACCTATATCGTTGCTACCTGTATTTGCAAAAATTTTGGAAAAGGTAATGTCGGTACAAATAACTGCGTACTTTGTGGAAAACAGCTTGTTTTCTGGTAGCCAATATGGTTTTCGTCGAGGATTATCTACCGTTGACGCTGTAATGGATCTGATCAATCAAATCATTGAGTCGTTTGAAGCAGGACAGTCAACGGTGGCTAATTTTATTGATTTGAGTAAAGCATTTGACTGCATACCTCACGATACTCTTATTGATAAATTACATACATACAATTTTCACGGCACCAGTCAAAAATTGTTGCTAAGCTACCTGACGAACAGAAGGCAGGTGTTTTCCATAATGGTATGTACTCAGAACCGATGTCACTGGATCGAGGTGTGCCACAGGGCTCTATTTTGGGACCGCTACTTTTCCTCATTTATATAAATGATTTCTCGAACTACATTGAAGGTGGTAGAGTAATCCAGTTCGCAGATGACACCACGCTGGTTTCTTCTGGTTCAGATATGGAGGTCATTAATACTAAAAATACAACGGCTTTAACGAAGGCTGCCGCCTGGTTTCGATGCAATCGACTTTATCTAAATGAGGAGAAGACGGTCACTAAAACATTCACCTTGAATAAATCAATCAAGGACGTTACCGATACCCATGTCAAATTTCTGGGAATCCATCTAGACCAGCGCTTATTATGGGCAGATCATGGGGAAGTAGTTGCTAGCAAGCTGAATAAATCAACATTTCTCTTACGAAATCTCTGTAATAACCTATCGCCAGCTATGGTTCGTTCAGCTTATTTTTCCCTCATACATGCCCATCTAGCGTATGGTCTATTAGTATGGGGTCACTCGTCCAGCGATCACAGACTGTTCGCTCTGCAAAGACGAGCAATCAGGATATTAACTGGAATTGGCTATCAAGACGATTGTAAAAATCATTTTGTGCGTCTTCAAATATTGACACTACCGTCTATGTTTATTCTTGAATGTCTACTCTTCATGAAAAAGAATATGAACAAGTATAACCTGCATGACGATATTCATGAATATAACACTAGAGCGAGAGGAAATCTGTACCAACAAAGGATTAGATTGTCACGGAGTCAAACTGGAACAAATTATTACAGTATACAGTTTTTTAACAAACTCCCAATTCAACTGAGAAATATAGAATTTAAATCTTTTAAATCTATAGTGAGAAAATTCCTAGTCGAGAATGCATTTTATAATTTTAACGATTTTTTAAACTGTAATTTTAATATGTTATGTAATTGTTTGTAACGTATACTGCTGCTAAGAACTATAATTTTTAAAATGTTAATTTATCTATGTTGCCTTGTTAAATAAAGGTACTGTGTTTGAATCTATATCTATAACTTGACCTATGTAAACTATGTATATGGTTTTGGCATTAATAAACATATTATTATTATTATTGTTATTATTATTATTATTATTCTCGTGTGGGGTTCGCTAGTCCCCCATCGGGCGCCTTCCCGGGTTGCGGATAGGGGAATGCCTCCCAGATATGGGTGGTACCTGGGAAATGAAATACCAGGGGCGGACAAAAACTAGGAAGGGGTAGACCGGACTCCTCTGCCGTAGAGAAGACAACCAGTCTACGGAAGGCCACCCGAATAAACCAACACAACAAAACATGATGATGTGTGATACTTCAAACGACATACCCCAGGTGGTTGACAATCCTACCACTGGTTCCGATCGGGTGAAAGCCCCGGTGGCCAGTGCCGGCCCTATGGATTCTGGGGAGGGCCAGTCTCACATAAGCAAGCTTAATGATCTCGCTGAGAGTGACATCTTCAGAAAGCGCACTACGCTTATGCGTACTCCACCATCTGCGCAGAGAACACTGAGCGAAATCACTTCGCAAGAAGTTGAGGAAGAGGTACAATTGGTAGATGTGGCGAATTACGTATCTCCAAAGAGGACCTACATCGAAAAACTAAAAAACGATGAGTCCTGTGAACTCAGCCGGTGCAAGGAGATCATAAAAAAGATGAAAGCGGCGACGACAAGGCAGAGGAACATGTCCATGGACATAAAAAACGGACTTAAAGAGCTGGAAGAGGCTATAGATGTCATCGAGTACTGCAGAGGTAGCTGGCTAAGAGCACACTCTGAACTAGTAGAGCGTCAGCAGCGGGAAATGAAGGAAATAGCCACGGTTGCCAGTAATAAACGAGCTGCAAGCAGCCCCATCGCTAGTAATATCGATAAAAGAAAGAAGGAAGGTGCTCACCCCGTCCAAGCAGCGGCAACTAGAAATGATGACTGGATACCAGATAAAAAGATCGCTAAAAAGCAAAAGAGAAAGAAGAAACAGGCTCAAAAGGAAGCAGCTAGGGCTAATCAAACGCCACAAATAAGTGCCGTTATTACGCCTAAAGATGGAGAACCCCGCAACACTGTAAATCAAATAAAAAATCATCGGTTGCCACACAAGCGCCGCAGTGAAGCTCTACTGATCGAGCCGGCCCCGGGTAAGTCTTATGCGGATGTACTTGGCGAAATCCGTAAAAAGGTAAACCCGGCGGACACAGGAACAGTGGTAAAGTCCATCCGTAAAACACTATCAGGGGGAGTCCTTGTCCAGTTTGGGCCTAAGACAGTAGATAAGGTGGCCTTCGGAAACGCCCTAAAAACCACCCTGGGGACCAGCGCGACAGTCCGCAGTCTTGAGCCCAGGGAAACAATTGAAATTAGGGACCTTGATGGGCTTACAACCCCCGAGGAAGCGACTGAGGCAATTCAAAAAAAGCTAGGCGATCTCGCCCGGGACATCAAGGTATATATCGTCAAAACTGGCGATATGGAACTAAAAATGCCTATCGTCAGCCTTGGTGCTAAAGGAGCGAGTGAACTACTAAAGAAGGGCAACATAATAATAGGGTTGGTCAATGCTAGGGTACGGCCAAGGACAGCGATACCGCGATGCTACCGGTGTCTTGGTTTTGGACACTTTGCCAGAGTTTGCAAAGGGCCGGATAGAACCCGCATCTGCTATAAATGCGGTAAAACTGGCCATAAAGGAAAGGTATGCACGGCCCCGGAGCATTGTGTGCTCTGCGCTGAGATGGGCTATAGGAAAGAAGACTTGGGCCATGTCCCTGGATCTGGAAGATGCGCTGTGTTCAGAGAAGCCATAAAAAAGGCGAAATCAACCGTAAAATGATACACATACTACAAGCTAACATAAACAGAAGCAGAATAGCGGATGAACTGCTGCGCCAAATGGTGTATGAGAAAGAGGTCGATATACTGATAATCAGCGAGCAGTATAAAGACCATACATACCCAAACTGGTATAAGGACGACCTTGGGACAGCCGCTATCTGGATCCGTGAGCCAACAAAGCTTATAGTATCGGCAAAAGGAACTGGCAGGGGATATGTGTGGGTTAAATGCGGCAAAGTCACATTTTTTAGCTGCTATTTCACGCCAAATGAGCCCATACAAGCCTACAAAGACAAGATTGATGCCCTGGAAGATAAAATAATGTCCGCGCAGGGTAACACAATCGTCGCAGGCGATTTCAACGCCAAGGCAACAGAGTGGGGCATGCCCAACCCAGACTCACGTGGTAAATATCTCCTGGAAATGGTTTCTAGAACCGGCCTGGTTACTCTAAATGTCGGAAACACAACAACCTTCCGACGACCCGGGTACGGCGAGACCATTCCATATATGTCGTTTGCCTCAGAGGAACTGGTGCGCTGGATAAACGACTGGGGCGTGATAGAAGACTATACGGGCAGTGATCACCAGTATATCACGTTTTGTATTTATGACGGTCCGAGACCATCGCCGAGAGATTCCTACGAGCGAAAACGCTGGAATGCTAAAAAGCTTGACGACACCAGTATGGCTGCAGCCCTTAATGCCGGCTTGTCACAAGTAGCATCTGGTGCAGATGCTATAAGCAGAGCTTAGGCAGAGCGTGTCACCAGCGACACTATGACACTTATCCGTGAAGCCTGTGACGCTTCCATGCCTTTTACAAAGCCGAAGCACAATAAGCGGCCGGTCTATTGGTGGACCCCAGATATTAGCAATCTGCGAAAGACTTGCCATTAATTAAGGCGCAAAGCGCAAAGGGCCCGAACCAGAGAGGAGGCAAACCGACTCTCAGCCGAGCGTAAAGCTCAAAAAAGGTGCTCCGGCACACCATTAACCGGAGTAAGGCCGATAAATGGAGGAAGCTGGGTGAAGAAATCAACGACGACCCTTGGGGCCTTGGCTACAAGATAGTTACCAAGAAACTGAGAGCTAGTGAACCAAGCGCTATCATGGACCCAGATAGAATGGCAGCAATCGTCGATACCCTGTTCCCGTCACATTCGCCCAGAAGAGAATCAGACGAGCCCGTCAACATCGACGAAATTCCTCTCTTCACTGAAGAAGACCTAAAAACGGCGATTAAATCCCTCCGCAACGGAAAGGCTCCAGGACCTGACGGTATCCCAAGCGAGGCATTAAAGAGCATTTGCCGGGCATGCCCTGAGCTCTTACTGAACATGTATAACGCCTACCTCAAGGCAGGTGTCTTCTGCTCCCGCTGGAAGGTCGCGCGTTTGGTACTGATCAGTGAGGGTAAAGGAGACGCTCTGGCGCCGTCATCATATCGCCCCCTTTGCATGCTAGACACGGCAGGCAAAGTACTTGAGAAGATGTTGCAGCCACGACTCCTGTCGGCAATTCAAGAGGCTGGCAACCTCTCTGACCGACAATACGGCTTCCGTAGAGGGCGATCTACTACGCTGACGCTGTCCGAGAAGTAGTTGAAACCGTTGAGAAAGCTGAAGAGGGGAACCACTTCTCTCGAAACATTGTGCTCCTAGTCACTTTGGATGTTAAGAATGCTTTCAACTCGGCTAGGTGGAGCAATATGCTGGATGTATTGAGGAGATTCAGCTTTCCCAATTATCTACTACGGATAATTGGGGATTACCTCAACGAGCAAACGCTGACCTACCGAACAACTGGGGGCAGTCGTACATTTAGAGTGACAGCTGGAGCTGCACAAGGATCCATCTTGGGCCCGGATCTCTGGAACATCGCATACGACGATCTCTTGCGATTAAGCATGCTCGAAGATTCTCATCTAGTTGGATATGCGGATGATGTCGCAGCGCTGGTGGTAGCCCGCACAGTCGAACTAGCTCAGTTGAAATTGAACCAGGTCATGCGGAGGGTAAATAGTTGGATGGCAATGCATGGACTGTCATTAGCAGTCGCTAAGACTGAAATTGTCATCCTTACCAAAAAGAGAATACAAACAATTCTTCCCATGTTAGTGGGGGAAGAGACGGTGCGGACGAAACCAGCAGCGAAATATCTTGGGATAGTCGTTGATTCCAAGTTGACGTTCAGCGAACATATCCGTCGAGTCGCAGAGAAGGCCGAATCTGTAACGACCTCTTTGAGTAGGATCATGGCTAATACCCATGGTCCGAAATCAAGCAAGCGACTCCTGCTCATGAGAACCGTGCAATCCATTCTGCTGTACGGAGCGGAAATATGGGGAGATAAGATGCTCATAGAAGTATATAGAAAGCGTATTGCCTCTGTACAACGGAGGGCGGCTCTTAGAGTAACTTGTGCATATCGCACGGTCTCTGAGGCAGCCGTCCTCGTTGTCGGTGGAGTAATCCCTATTTGGCTGCTGGCTATAGAGAGGAAAGCTATATACGAGCGAAAGTCGGAGATTGGACGAGAGCGTGCCAGCATAGAGGAGAGGGCACGGACTCTAGAAAGGTGGCAGGATTCGTGGTCCACTATTGATAAGGGCAGATGGACCGCTAGACTGTTGCCCTTCATCAAACCATGGCTCGAGCGCGTACACGGGGAAGTTACATACTTTCTCACCCAGTTCCTCAGCGGACACGGATGTTTCCGTTATTACCTCCATCGGATGGGAAAGTATGGAACACCCGAGTGCAACTACTGCGGTAGCGGGAAAGACGATGCGGAACACACGTTCTTTTTCTGCCAGAGATGGGCAACGAAAAGAGACGCATTGACGACAGAGATAGGGCATTTGACCCCAGAAACCATCATCGGGAAGATGCTCGAATGCGAAGCAAAGTGGAACAGAGTGGCGACATTTGTGGAGGATGTCCTCCGCGAAAAACATCGAGAAGACGCCGAACATGTCTTGACATGAGCGTCAGGAAGAGGCCCAACCCGAAGTAATGTGGTAAACGGTTCCGGGTTGGTGTCCTCGGCAATAGTGGGAGGGGTTTTAGTCGGTAGCCGCAAGGAGTCCGACACTATGTACGTAAATGTATTTCCCCTCCCAACTAGAAAAACAAAAAAAATATATATATATATTTATATATATATTGTGACGTTCACAATTTTGAACGCCCATAAATTTAATTTAAATTAAAAAGCGCGCGCGGTCATTGTCGTCTTAAGTCACCTTCTGGACACAATTGACTATGCGCGAGTGTCCGAGTAGATCTTTCGCCGTTTGGCCATTGTCGAAATGGTGTTCTGTGCGTCAAGATTGCTGATAAAGATTTTTCTGCGTTTCGTTGTTTGGAGCGTTTAAGACGCGCACGAAATAATCTGCCGCACGCACATCGCTAAAAGAGCCGCACAACATCTTAGGTAATGTAATTTTACCGTTTTGTTTAACTTATCTAACACCCCTCTCTGTGATATTGTAGGCTCTTAATTTCTCTTAAATGCTCTTAAATGATCTTTTAAATGAGTTCTCAAAACCCTTAAGTGCCGCTAAATTTCTTGCGGTGTGGTTCATCTCCTTTCTGATTGGCTAATTATCAGCCCTGTTGTCCAGTTAGCTGTCCGACTCGCTTCAGAATTTTGTCAGGGAGCGCCGTGGATGAAGGCGTGAGGTGCGGAGCGCGATCGGAGGGCGTTATCTGCAGGCGGCCGGCGCGCGTTCGGACATCAGAGGACACAGCCGGATAAATAAACAGGCCTGATTTTTTCTATTTATTTTTCTATTCCGAACTGCGCGATTTTATCGCTCGTGTTTAAAAATAATTAAGTGCCAATTACTTAACTTGCGTCGAAGTTGTGTGTTGTGATTTTTACGGTGAAGTCATATTATTGTTGTTGGTTTCTTTTTGCAAAAAAAATATTCACTAGGGTGAATAATTAATTAATTACGGTGGCCACGGTGCCAATTTCGATTTTTTTGTTTGAATCTTTTGTGCTGAATTATTTTAATTCTAGAATATAATATTATTAATGAATAAAATTAATTGTTGCTAAAATATTGAGTGTTAGGAGTGTGCTAATCCGACGGTCATTTGTTAATTTATTTGACTTGGATATGATAATTATCCGCTCGGATTGGACAATGGCCATTGGTATAACCACCGAATTTAATAATTAAAGTTTAGTTTTTGAAAAGCAAAATTTTCATATTATTGGGAATAGCAACTCTAATAAATTTTGTGTCACCTAATTAAACTTTAAAGAAAATATTATAACTTTTAAACAACATTATTTAGTCGTACTTATTAAAACGTTAATAAAGTAAAATATTAAATTATTTAATTGTTCTTTTGTAATTGATTATTATGAACTTTCTATTTGAATCGAACATCTAGGTTTAGTAGTTTCCGTCGCGTCAATTCCTGGTGGGGCAAAATTTGAAAGACTACTTGGCGCCAAAAAAAAAATCGAACCCCTCCCCATGCCCTAGCTAGCCCACGTCGGGAATTTTCAAGCAACTTCATATACATATTGTTTGGTTCAAATAAGAAATAAATAATTGAATAAAATTTAAAATAAAATTAAAATTAACCTTCACGTTTTTTTTATTTAGCCCAAGCGAGGCGTCACAATATATTATTAAAGAAAAACTTCCTGTATGTTATTATGCTGTATTCAACTTAAATATTATTAGGTAATTACTCATATTAAGTCATTTCTTGCGACTGATGAAGGAGCAACTCTCAAAGCTAACTTAAATATCTAATCCATGTTACATATCAAATATTTAGCTTATTTATTTTGATAGTTGTTGCTTACATTATACGGCTCAGTCAACTTAGCCCCCCGAAGTTCGACTTTTTTGAAAAAAACTTGTCAGTTACGCTACTGTCTTCTAGGCATCATCTTTCTAATACCCAGTGTCTATGAACATACATAAAGTAATTACAACGCCGAAATATTTCTTGGAAGCGGTATTTTATATGCTAATCATGATTTTGTGTTGAAATTCAGCAAATAAACAGGATTTGAAAGCTCTCGCATCAAAATTTGGATGTGAATATTTTTATACCTGATATTTTTTAGATAATATTTTGTTCATATTCTGCTGGCGTTAGCTCTAAGCTATATTTTTCACCCAATTTGATTAAAGAAATCTCATTTCGGGGGGCTAGGGTTAAAAATGTTTTATCATTTTTTGGGGTTGTGGGGGTGGCGCTAGCTCTTAAATTGGTAGCGCTAGCTGGCGCTAGCTCTGAGGAATGCGAATAGTGTTAAAACACTGGCGGAAAAGATAACTTAGAACTAAGCTATCATTTCGATCACATTTGGTCCAATGATGAGCTTGGTTTGATAAATAACAATTCATCATCAATGCCAGCCCAATTAATTAGTGAGACATTTAGTGTTTATAATTTATTTCAAATTTGCAATCTACCGAACGAAAACAATATTTTTCTTGACTTAATTTTTGCTCACGAAGGTTTTACAGTATCAACAGCAACCGAGTTATTGTTTGAGGTTAAACAACATCATATACCATATTTAATTTCTTTGCCTATGTGTTCCTCTGACGAAAGGCTTACATTCAATGAATACGTATATGCTTTTGTTCGTGCTGACTATTCTGTCATTAATGATTATTTATCAAACATCGATTGGCAAGTGATATTAGACGGTACGATTGATATGATGGTTGATTTATTTTACGGTATACTATATAATGTTCTTGAGCGATATATAAAGGGTGTTTTTTTTTAGATGTGTGGTTTTCAAGTCGGCACAACTTTTTTCGGAGATGATCTTTTTGACAGCTGTCACTTGATTTATGCTCAGTTTGGTTTGCCATTTCATAATGAATAGACTTACTCCTGAACAACGTTTGCAAATCGTGCAAATTTATTACCAAAATAATGGTTCGGTTCGCGCGACGCATCGCGCGCTGCGTCCAATATTCGGTCGACATAATCGCCCAGCAGAGTCGGTAATTCGAGCAACCATGGATCGGTTTCGCACCACCATTACTCTAGTGGATAGTGCGCATCCTCAGAGACGCCGTACAGTGCGCACCGAAGACGCTATTGCTGCTGTGGAGCAGAGTATCGAAGAAGACCCGAATGAGTCTATCCGCCATCGCGCGCAATAATTGGAGCTGTGTCCATCAACTTTATGGAAGATTTTGCGGAAGGATCTTGGTTTGCGTGCTTACAAAATCCAACTCGTGCAAACATTGAAGCCAAACGACCATCAAGCGCGTCGCACGTTCGGTGAATGGGCCCAAAACGAGATGGCCACCGATCCCGATTTTCACAAGAAAATTTTGTTCAGCGATGAAGCTCACTTTTGGTTAAATGGGTATGTCAATAAGCAAAATTGTCGCTTCTGGAGTAAAGATAATACACAAGTCATTGTTGAGACGCCGTTACATCCTCAAAAAATCACTGTTTGGTGTGCTCTATGGGCAGAGGGAATCATTGGTCCATATTTCTTCAAAAATGAAGCCGGCCATAATGTTACAGTCAATGGGGAACGCTATAGAGCCATGATTAATGACTTTTTCGTGCCTGAATTGGAGGGTGTTGATGTGGACGACCTATGGTTCCAACAAGACGGCGCTACATGCCATACAGCCAACGCAACAATCACTTTGTTGCAGGAAACTTTTGGTGAGCGCATTATCTCGCGTCGTGGACCTGTGGCGTGGCCTCCAAGATCGTGCGATTTAACACCGCTGGACTATTTCTTGTGGGGTTATGTGAAGTCGTTTGTGTGCGCAGATAAGCCCGAGACGATTGACACCTTGGAAGAGAATATTCAGCGCATTATTGCTGACATGCGGCCCCAATTGCTGCAAAAAGTGGTTGGAAATTAGGCCTCTCGGCTGGAATTTATTCGAGCCAGCCGCGGCGCCCACTTGCCCGAAATCATTTTTAAAACATAATGGCAAACCCTTATCTTTATGATAAAGCTAAATTCTTGGCCATAACATTAAATTATATGCGTTTTATTTCTTCTTGAAAACCACACGTCTAAAAAAAACACCCTTTACCACTGAAATGCATCAAGCCATCAAGTTATCCAGTTTGTTTTGATGCTGAACTAATTAATGTAATTAATCGAAAACGGACCGCTCACAAAAACTACAAACAGTGCCAAACTTCTGAAAATTACAGTAAATTCAAACATTTGCGCACAAAATATGTAAATCTAAGAAATATCTTGTACACTAAATATATAAATTCAGTAAATGTAAGCATACATAATAATCCCAAGAAGTTCTGGAGCTTTGCGAAGTCTAAAAATTCGCTTTCTGATTTTCCAAACGTTATGCGTTTTAACTCTAAGACCAGCACCAATGGTTCAGATTGCGTAAATTTATTCGCGGACTATTTCTCCTCAGTTTCTAGCAAAGATAAACCTTTATACATGCCATCTTTCAATGTTTTATCAGAAGTTATTCATATGCCACTTAAAATATCCAAAAGCTAAATATTTGAGGCTATATCAAATTTAAAACACAGCAAGAGCACAGGCCCTGATGGAATACCCACCATATTTCTTAAAAATTGTATTTACTCCATCACAGTTCCAATATTTTTATTATTTGAAGCATCGTTGTCGCAAAATGACTTCCCTAACTGCTGGAAGAAGAGTTATATTATACCTTTGTTTAAATCCGGCAAAAAAGATGACATTAAAAATTACCGAGGCATCTCATTACAATCGGTTATTCCGAAACTGTTCGATAGCTTAGTCTCAACTCAATTGAATTGGATGTGTAAAAATATGTTCATAAATGAGCAACATGGATTCCGATCTGGCAAATCTACCTCAACTAACCTTTTATCTTTCAGTTCATACATTATGTTATATATGTATATATGTATTAAATGGTTATTATTTTATTTTATTCTATACTGTATATATTATTGTGTATTGTTCTACAGAAAGAGTTTTTTGTTATATCTGTAAGATAAGCCGCGTCCCAGATGTTCTCGGACGCGCAGTGTGAATTAGCGAGCAGAAGAATAAACACCTTAGCATATTATAAAGTGATTTATTTACAACGTTAGTGATTCCCCACTTACTAATACTAAATTCGCGTACATTAAATCTGCGGATTTAACAGTGGCGACGAGGATATTTAATTATTTTATCATATTATAAAATAATAAAAGAAACGCGTGGACAATGGCGGACCAAGGAATGGCGCACGGGGTGATTGGACATTTACGTGAGTTTAATCACACTTTAAATGATTGGACAATTTTTCAACCGCGCCTGTTAAACTATTTTACGGCAAACTCCGTAAAGGATGATCTAATGAAGAGGGCAATATTTTTAAATATATTGTCGGAGCAATCGTACAAACTGATCTACGATTTATGTTTACCGGATAAACCGGAGGAAAAAACATTCAAGGAATTAGTGGATATATTTAATAAACATTTTGGTGGCCAAAAATCAATATTTGGTGAACGATTTAAATTCTACAACGCGAGACAAGTGACTGGTGAATCGGTTAAGGATTGGGCAGCAAGAGTCAGAAGTTTGGCTGGTCATTGTGAATTTGGTGAAGAATTGCAAGTTTGTCTGCGAGATAAATTCATAATGGGTCTCTGTGAGAAGAAGATTATGGAAAAGATGTTTGAAGAAAAGGCCGACTTATCCGGAGAGGACGCAATTCGCATAGCAAGCTGCAAAGAAGCCACATGGTCAAATCCGGAAATGGGGGAGCCATCTTGTTTCGTCAAAGGAGAACCCATCCATCACGTTAGATCATCGGGAAAGACGTCATCAATGGTTTCGCCATCTTGTGACGTGTGCGGAAGAAAGAATCATTCATCAGTAAAATGTCGGTATCGTGAGTGCATATGTCATAATTGCAATGTTAAAGGTCACCTTGCGCCAGTATGCAAAAATAAAGAATCAAATTTAGCTAATAATAATAATAATTATTATCACCAAAATAATAAAGTAAACAAAAGTAAAAAGAAATTTCATAATTATATTAATGAGGATGAGAACAATTCACTGTTTACTATATTAGGAAATTTTAATGGAGGAAAACCGTTTTATGTGGATGTACTAATTAATAACTTAGAGTTAAAATTCCAAATTGATACTGGTGCAAGCGTATCTGTTATTTCTGAAAACATGTTTAATAAATATTTTTCTTTTATTACGTTATGTCCACCACAAAAAGAATTATTCGCTTATACAGGAAGTAAAATAATTCCTATAGGCAAAGTTGAATTATCCGTTAATTTTCAAAATAAAATTTCAAAATTAGATTTTTTTGTAATACAAAACAGTGGACCGCCTCTCTTAGGCAGAGATTTTTTAGAGAAATTCAACATTGGTTTAGAAAAAATAAATTACTTAAATGGAAATAATGAAGTTAAAAAATTAAGAAGTAAATTTAAATCTGTTTTTGAACCAAGTCTCGGTACGTTTAGTAAAGGTACCGCTTCCTTAAAATTTAAAAACACAACTATAACTCCAAAATTTTTCAGGGCAAGACCAATTCCATTTGCACTCAGAACAAAAGTGTAGGATGAACTAAATCGACTGCAAGAGATGGGAGTCATAGTTCCAGTTGATTTCTCGGAATGGGCAACACCAATTGTTCCTGTTTTAAAGGCAAATGGAGAGGTTAGGATCTGTGGAGACTTCAAAGTAACAATTAATCAGTTTTTGGAAACAAATAAGTATCCTTTACCTCGACAAGAGGAGTTATTTTCTAAATTAAGCGGAGGCAAAGAATTTACAAAATTAGATTTAACTAATGCCTACCAGCAAATTAAATTAGACGAAAAATCAAAACAATTAGTTACTATTAGCACCCATAAAGGGTTATTTCAATATCAAAGATTGCCTTTTGGTGTAGCATCTGCTCCAGCCATATTTCAAAAAACAATGGAGGCACTTCTTGTTGGTATCGAGGGGGTCGTTTGTTTTCTGGACGACATTTTAATTACCGGTAAAACAAAACAAGAACATGAAAAGACATTGATTAAGGTGTTGTCGAGATTAGAGGACTCTGGCTTAAGAATTTCCTTAAATAAATGCTCATTTTTTAATAAATCCGTTACTTATTTAGGTTTTGTCATTGACAAAGATGGTTTGCACCCATGTAAAGAGAAAATTAAAGCAATAAAGGATGCACCAATACCTCAAAATGTTTCTCAATTAAAGTCATTTTTGGGGTTGGTAAATTACTATGGTAAATTTTTTAGAAATCTGGCTACACTTTTACATCCACTTTACAATTTATTAAAGAAAAATGTAAAATGGCAATGGTCTGAAGATTGTCAAGAAGCCTATAATTTAATTAAAAATAAATAAAGATGTCTTAGTGCATTTTGATCCGAAATTACCTGTAAAATTAATCGTAGATGCTTCAAATTATGGAATAGGTGCATTAATTTGTCATGTACTACCAGACAAAACAGAAAGACCTATTGCGTTTGCCTCTAGAACGCTTTCAATTAGTGAACAAAAATACGCACAAATAGAGAAAGAGGCTTTAGCAATCATATTTGGTATAATAAAATTTAATGAATATTTGTATGGATCAAATTTTACCATAGTAACTGACCACAAACCATTAATTTATATTTTTCATCCAAATAAAGGCATACCTCAATTTTCAGCAAACCGCTTAAGGCGTTGGGCAGTAATATTATCAAATTATAACTACCAGATAGAATATGTAAAATCAGAGAAAAATATTGCAGATAGTCTGTCAAGACTGCCGTTAAAGAATTGCCAAAAGGAAGAATACTCAAACGAGAAGTTAGAATATTCTAATTATTTTTATTATACTGAAGATATTAATGTAAATTTCCAAAATATTCAAATAACTACTAAAAAGGATAAGTTATTGCAGGAAATAATAAGATGTGTAACTACAGGCAAATGGCCTGATTTTATTTTTAAAAATAATATATATAAACCGTTTTATGTCAAACGGTATGAATTAACTGTCGAAAGTAATTGCTTAATTTGGAATAATAGATTAGTTATACCTCAATTGTATAGAGATAGAATTTTACAAGAATTACATAAAAGTCATTTAGGTATAGTAAAAATGAAAGGGATAGCTAGGTCATATTTTTGGTGGCCAGGAATAGATGATCAAATCGAAACACTGTGTAACTCTTGCGAGGCTTGTAGTTTAAATTCCAGCAGCCCTGAGAAAAATAAATTAACACCTTGGCCATGGCCAGAAAAACCCTGGGAGAGAATACACATTGATTTTTGTGGACCATTTCTAAATCAATATTTTTTAATTATTGTTGATGCTCATTCAAAATGGTTAGAGGCATTTCCTATGACCACAATTACTTCAGAAGCTACAATTAAAAAATTAAGGGAAACGTTTGCAAGATTTGGCTTACCTAAAATTTTAGTTTCTGATAATGGAACACAATTTGAATCGTCACATTTTAAGGAATTCTTAAGCAAGAATAATGTTAAGCATATTTTATCACCACCATACCACCCTCAATCCAACGGAGAAGCAGAAGCCGGGGTAAAAATCGTAAAGAATGCATTGAAGAAGGCAATATTTAATAATAAAAATTCTGATCTAAATCTATCATTATGCAATTTTTTATTTGATTATCGAAACTCCACACATACTACAACTGGTGTTGCTCCGTCTGAGTTGATGTTTAGACACCGAATTAACACTCGGTTTAGTTCATGGCTTCCAAATAATAATATATCAAGAGAAAATGTCATGAAAAATCAAAGTAAACAAAAATTGTATTATTCGGGTAAAAATTCTCAAATCTTTCATGTGGGGGAAAAGGTAATAGCAAGAAATTATAAAAATAATAAGATTTTTTGGGAAAAGCGCAAGATAACCAAACAAATTAAAAAAAAATGTTTATTTGGTTTATATTCCTGAAAAAGAGATGACGTGGAAACGTCATGCAAATCAATTAAAAAAAATGTCTACGCCCATAATCAATTCAGCATTACCAACTCAACCTGTAATTACAAGTCCTGTTACACCGGTTACAGGGGGTGTTGATAGGCCCAAAAGGAATGTTAAACCACTTGAAAGATTAGGGTATTGAAATATTATGAATGTTATATTTTAGGCTATTGATTATGGTAAATTTAATTAATAACGTTTTCTTTAGGGGAGAGATGTTATATATGTATATATGTATTAAATGGTTATTATTTTATTTTATTCTATACTGTATATATTATTGTGTATTGTTCTACAGAAAGAGTTTTTTGTTATATCTGTAAGATAAGCCGCGTCCCAGATGTTCTCGGACGCGCAGTGTGAATTAGCGAGCAGAAGAATAAACACCTTAGCATATTATAAAGTGATTTATTTACAACGTTAGTGATTCCCCACTTACTAATACTAAATTCGCGTAGATTAAATCTGCGGATTTAACACATTATAAATGCATTTGAAGCTAATAGCTCGGTCGACACGATTTTTACTGACTTTGCTAAAGCATTTGATCGTGTCAACCATGAAATACTAATTGGAAAGCTTACTGCCCTAGGAATCCATGCTGATGTAGTCAATTGGTTTAGAAGTTTTTTAATTGATCGTATTCAGTGCGTAAAAATTAAAAACCATCTTTCTAAGGAAATCAAAGTGGATTCGGGTGTTCCGCAAGGATCACATTGCGGGCCGTTGCTGTTTTTAATTTTTATTAATGACATACATCGAGTTATTAAACATTCGTCTTTTTTGCTATTTGCCGATGACTTGAAGCTATTCAAAAGAATCGACTCACCAAATGATTGCTTATTGTTGCAAGAGGACTTATTCTCAATTTAGAACTGGTGTTGCAAAAACTATCTTTTATTTAATATTTTTTTTATTTTGGGTTTTACGTCATCTATTTCCGCTGCTAAGGCCAATCATGACGCCGGAGATTAGGTCTACAGCTATCCGGGAATTTTGCCGAACCCGGTGGGAGTTCCAACCCACCGGTAGGGATCTTTAACGTGCACGCAACATCCAGGCAGTACACGGGTCCTACATGCATTTAACGTCATATCCGAGAAGACGGAGTGTTTGGCATTTTTATCCTAACCTATATAAATGCAGACAACTTGTTAGGCCGGTATTTGAACCCCGGTCCGTGACGTGGCAGTACAACACTCTAACCACTACACCACCAAGCTGCCCTTATTTAATATTAATAAATGTAAAATAATGAGGTTTTCTAGGAAATTTACTCCTTTGGATTTTTCTCCTTCTTACTTTATAAACGGTTTCGAATTAGTTGAGCTTGATGAAATTGTGGATTTGGGCATAACGTTCGACAAAAAATTGACATTCGGTAGCCATATTAATAGAATTTGTATGAGAGCTCTAAGGATGCTTGGCTATATAAGACGATTGGCAGTCGATTTATCTTCAAAAGCATTCAAAGTCGTTTATTATGCTTATGTTCGTTCCGTTCTTGAATATGGATCATGTGTCTGGTCACCATATCAAGTAACGTATAGCAATAAGATCGAAACAATTCAAAATAAATTTTTGAAAATAATGCTATTTAAATTAGGTTACAACAAGGATACAAATATAAATTTAGTTCGTCAGGAGCTTACTATCGATAAATTATGTTGTAGAAGAACTTTCGCGGACTTGAGCTTCTTTTATAAATTAATTAGTAACCAAGCGGACTGTTTATATCTCCTTAATCAAATTAATTTCTGTATTTTAGAGTGAGGGTAGGGATCATTTACGTCACAAATGCGCGCTGAATTTAAATGTGGTTACTTCATGGTAAACTTTAGGTAAACATGCACAAGCTGTAAATTTTCTGACATTCGTTGATTTTTAAAAGAGTTCAATTTCAAGCTTTAAACAAGTGTTGTCCACTCCCAGACTAAGCATGAAGTAAAATTTCGAGTTTAGAAAAGCCCCGTGAAAATTTGTCGAGGGTCGCGCAGCGACCCGAGACAAATTTTCTGGGCTTTTCTAAACTCGAAATTTTACTTCATGCGCCACGCGTATAAAACACAGATTTTAAGCGAAGTTTGAATATTCATAAATTTCACAATATTTGAGTGATTTATAAGCGTGGCGCATGAAGTAAAATTTCGAGTTTAGAAAAGCCCAGAAAATTTGTCTCGGGTCGCTGCGCGACCCTCGACAAATTTTCACGGGGCTTTTCTAAACTCGAAATTTTACTTCATGCTTAGTCTGGGAGTGGAAATCACTTGTTTAAAGCTTTAAAATGAACTTAAAAAAAAAACAGGGAATATCTCAATGACTAACTAAATGTCAAAACAAAATCACCAAACATCATCAGTATCTAGGGCTAACGCGATAATACGAAATGTATTAATATTTTTACAAAATCGCACATTTCTTAAAAACTGTTGGAAGGATATGGCAACAACCCAGTATCAATAAAAAGGAAATTTAATTTCGCATCAGATAAAGTATCTCAAGATAGATGGTTCTATTTAAGAAAATGAAGTTATGCATGTTTGAAGTACTGAAGAATACCGTCGACGGACTCGGTTCAATTTAGAAAATCTGACTAATGGCAAAAACCTAAACAAATACTACATTGCTTCCCGAATCCAAAACCGTAAGCCGCACAACTCTGACTTATTTCGTTTTGAAGATATTGTTAATGGCGCACAGAGGACGATTTCCATCATTTAGGCGATCATTTCGTGAAAAATTAACTTCAAGGTTTAACCATGACGCACGTTTTTACAATGAGTTGTAAGTTCAAATGTTTACCAGGTAAAATTTGCAGCCTCTTAGACCCGTTCCACAAGGGTAGGGACCGTGATAAAGTAACGCATTACCATTTAGCGCGCGACCGTTGCATTGCAAGTGTCTGAAACGTTTAACTTGACTGTGTTTTATTTCATTTCTGTGTACGTTTTATTTATTAAAAAAATATGGAAAATTGCTCCCCAAGTAAGTAGTTAATATATCTGTTTAAAGTTTGCATTTACATTAAATCACTTTTTAGAAATAATTAATTTAAATTTGAGATGAATTGATGGTATATGTCTAATCTCCATAGACATAAATTAATTATTAATTATTAAATACGATTGCATCACTCATTTCAATAATGCAATCGTAACGTACACACAATTCCAGACGGTCACCTGATGCCCCACTTACGACAGACACGGCGACCGCCAGCCCAGCCAAAGGACTACGCAACTCCTGCAAGTCAGCGATTGATGCGATTAATACGGATAACATAAATAGCATTACTCACTTCAATAATGCAATCGCAAACAAACACAATTCCAGACGGTCACCTGGTGCCCCACTTACGACAGACACGGCGACCGCCAGCCCAGCCGACGGATTACGCAACTCCTACAAGTCAGCGTTTTACTCCGTGAACTTGTAACCATCAGCGTCCAAATCACCTCGAGTCAGCACCAACATCTAATATAAATACCACCACGGAAGACGACAAAAACCAGAGTTCTTCTGACTCTCAACTCGTTACAATATTATTGTCATGTACTTATCAATTATGCAATATATCCTATTTAAATCCACTACTCTACTCTGAACTATTACATGGTCCTTCGAACCAATACAGCGAAAACAATTTCCATGCTCTAATCCCTCCCCTTCAGATACAATCCATCATAAAACGCGCAAATGCTAAGCTCCCATCCAATCTACAAATTCTATCCTCGCCTATCATCAACGTTCAAAGCAAACAAGAGAACAACACAATACACATTCATGGGCACTTCCTTATTGTGGATACATCGCAATTCACTCTAATGAAAGCAACAGCAACACCATGTCAAATCAACAGTACATATTACGAGGCACTAGTCATATCGCAAGATATCATCGCAGTTGACTACAATCAACAACTGTACTTCCATCTACAAGAAGCAGAATTTTCCGCCTGCAGAACTCTGACACGACATGAGTACCTCTGCGCACCTACCCAAATCATGGACATCGAGACGCATCCCGAATGCGTTATTAGTCAAATATTTGATCGGGAAGATAAGTTACAATGCAGAACAAAAAAGTTTCCACTACACGCAATTACATGGAAGCAACTACACATGTCAAACACATGGCTTTTCATCACACCGTCGCCCATAAAGATAGCCATATCCTGTAATGGTACACGGGAGGATATTAAATTAAACACCACGGGTGTAATCCAAATAACCCAGGATTGCTCCATTCGCACACAACATGTGATTCTCACACCAAACCGAATAGACTCCACACCAATCTTGGCAACATATTCCAAAAAGGCGGACGTTCCATTTATGGGTGGACAAACATTACCACCTATGAAGCCGGTCGATTTTAAATCCATTTTAAGATCAAACAATCATATGGCAACCAACATAATCGGCGAAGAAGTGGCACTCGGGGAACAGCTGTCGTCCATCAACTGGAAGCACATTAGATATCACGCTTCATGGACCAGTGCCGTCACAACCTTGTGCACAGTTTGCATGTTGGGGGTGGGAATTGCAATTATCCACACAATCTGGAGGAAATATCGGAAAAGATCACCAGCGGAACGTCAAAACGAACCTCCAAAGACGCCCATTCCAGCATCCAGAAGGTCTCCAGAATACAGCACAGTCCAGACACCAAGGAATGACAGAAGATATCCAGTTCCAAGGAATATCGAGTCCATCCAACTTCAACCACTGGTGCCCCATACTCCCGGCGGGCAGAATGTCTAATCTCCATAGACATAAATTAATTATTAATTATTAAATACGATTGCATCACTCATTTCAATAATGCAATCGTAACGTACACACAATTCCAGACGGTCACCTGATGCCCCACTTACGACAGACACGGCGACCGCCAGCCCAGCCAAAGGACTACGCAACTCCTGCAAGTGAGCGATTGATGCGATTAATACGGATAACATAAATAGCATTACTCACTTCAATAATGCAATCGCAAACAAACACAATTCCAGACGGTCACCTGGTGCCCCACTTACGACAGACACGGCGACCGCCAGCCCAGCCGACGGATTACGCAACTCCTACAAGTCAGCGTTTTACTCCGTGAACTTGTAACCATCAGCGTCCAAATCACCTCGAGTCAGCACCAACATCTAATATAAATACCACCACGGAAGACGACAAAAACCAGAGTTCTTCTGACTCTCAACTCGTTACAATATTATTGTTATGTACTTATCAATTATGCAATATATCCTATTTAAATCCACTACTCTACCCTGAACTATTACAGTATAAATTACTGAAACGCGACAAATAAAAAGTAAAGAAGTATGCTTCGTCTTTCTTCGTTTACTTTCATATTTTGCACATCTATAATCTAACTGTTATACTTAGTATCTAAAATAAAATTAGCTGCCCCGAAGTGCCTCACGCGTTTTTATATTATTTTTTAGATGTTTGGTCCATTTTTCGCAAAACATTATTTGAGGTTTGGCGGAAAGGAACAACTATGCAACATAAAAATTCCGCTGTTATGGAATTTGTTATGAAGAAATTTAATATAAATTACAATTATGAAAATATGGACATTTTAAAAAACCAAATTAGAAATTTTACTTCGAAAGTTTCTTTGAAATGGCAAAAGTCAAATCGGACAATTGTTCGTTTTGAAGAAAAATTTTCACAGTGGCTAGATGAACCCGAAAAATTTGACTTTCAACACAAAAGCCAGGAACCACAACCCGGCCCATCCAGAAGACCGCATAAATCATTTAATGATTTACCATCTGTTTCCAAAAGGCGTAAAACAAAATTGTTGCGAAAAAATTATTCGCAAGAGGAATTACTGTTTGCAACTAAATCAAGCTTTCATTCGTCAGGCCAACGAGATGCGGCAAACATTTTGCAAGAAATCAGTAATAAATCAACAGCTACCAAATTAAAGGAGGCTTACAAATCTCCATCAAAAGAACTTATTAAGTACTCCATTCAAGAAGCACTTTCATTATACATTGATGGGCATTTTACAAAACATTCGTATAAATTAATGTACAATGGCGCAAAAGCACGAAATGCCAATATTTATCCTAGTTATGATTTAATAGTAAAAGCTAAGAAAGAATGTTATCCAGAAGAAAACTGCATAAATATCAACGAAACATGTGCTGAAGTTAAAGTTCAAGCTCTTGTGGATCACACTGTTAGAAGACTGTTTATGTTATTTGAGAACACACTATTAAAAAATAACGAATCATTGGGAAATAAATTCATCATAACGTATAAATGGGGATGCGATGGAAGTGCAGGACATTCATTATACAAACAAGCATTCACAGATTCATCACGAACCGATGAGTTTTTATTTACTGTTTGTATAGTTCCTCTACAAATAGTAAGTTCGGAAAACGAAAATATAATATGGATGAATCCTAGACCTTCTTCTACCAGATTTTGTAGGCCACTTAAAATTATATTTGAGAAAGAAAATAAAGAATTAACAAAAACAACTGTAGCTTATATGCAACAACAAATGACAAATACACTTCCAACTACAATATTTAGTAAGCAATCTAGTGTTATCTTCCATCACGAATTTAAATTAACTATGATTAACGGCAAAACAGTAGCAATTATAACCGACACTTCCTGTCAAAGTTGTAGTATATGTGGTGCAACACCAAAGTTAATGAACGATTTAGAGAAGGTTGTAAAAATGCCTAAGACTGCCAGTGGGTGTGATTACGGAATTTTGTCACTCCATGCGTGGATACGATGTTTAGAATGCCTTCTTCATATATCTTACCTTATTGGAATAAATAAATGGCAACTCCGAGATGAAGCAGATAAATTACAAATGAAGAAGAGAAAAGAATCTATTCAATCCGAATTAAGGGAAAAATTAGGCCTGTTAGTTGATATTATAAAACAAGGATATACCCATGGTTTTATATGCCTGCGAGTGTCCACAAAATTTTGATACACGGAGGAGACATAATAAAAGCAGCAACTTTACCAATTGGCATTTTTTCTGAGGAAGCGTTGGAAGCTCGTAATAAGGATTTGAGAAGATATCGAGAGCACTATTCAAGGAAGTTTTCTCGCCTGCAAACAATAACCGACCTGTTTCACACCCTTTTGTACTCCTCCGATCCATATATATCAACAATTTCCAAAAACACGAATATTACTAAAACTTATAATATTAAGAGTTCGGATGAAGAAGTATTAAGTTTATTAGATGAGAATGTATCAGAGGAAGCAATAGATGAATTCGAAAAAAATAAACAATCTGACAGCGAGAGTGATTAAATATTAAATTTAGTGTCTAACTGTAATAATAATTGTTTTTTCATTAATATAATACTTTTAAACTTATGGCATTTTTTTATTCACAGTGGGCCAAAAAACGGTACAAGTTTTGTTCTCTCTCATATATCTTCGTAAGTTATTAATATTTTTTAATAATTAATATAACAGTGAAAAGCCCAATTCTTATAGAAAAGATGAAGTACTTTTGCTATAAAGAAATAGTACTAACTGAAATATTCTGCGTCATACCATGAAGGCATGCAAAAATATTTTATTTAAGAAATTTATTGTTTCTAAATTATGAATACCTTATCTTGTTTACTTAGGCGAACCATTTTTATTGCAAAAACCAAAAATGACTGATAGAAGTAACAGCTAATGCCTGAAGTTCATTGGAAAACAAAAACAAACTATAGCCCACTAATTCGCATGCCTACAAATGCTGTGCATTATAAACTCAAGCATTTGCAGAGCTTTAATGTGAAATATCGGCGATAAAAAAAAACTTTTTAAAAATGCAATTAATTATTTTTGCATTCTACACAGTGCAAACATTCTGTTCTTCAAAGAATTATTTAATGCGTCAATTATTATTGAAAATATGAATATTTCCAATTTGTACCGTTTTTTTTGCCCACTGTGTATAATCCATTATACAAATTCTTAAAGTAGTCTAACTAATAATTATTTATTATTTACACGTATTAGATGAAAAATACGAATAAAATTGCGTAGGGGGACAGTTCTTCCACTCCATTTCTTCCACTCCATTTCTTCCACTCTATTTCTTCCACTTACCAATACTTCCACTACACCTTTACTTCCACTCCATTTCTTCCACTGACCGTTACTTCCACTAGTTCTTATTTCCACTAACCATCACTTCCACTAGTTCTTTTTTCCACTCCAGTTCTTCCACTTACCAATACTTCCAAAAGGAATGCATACATGCTGAGATGATTGCGCCCCACCACCACGGAGAATCGGTTGTTCTTTTTTTCACTAGTTCTTCCATAATTCGAAATTCGAAAATTGGATCGAAGTCTCAAGAATAGCAAACATTGTCAAAAAATTTAGTAAATTCGACGAAGAAAATAGGATTCTGGAGTACCTACAAGCTGTAGGCCACAATATCTCTCTGTGATTCTTATACTGTATAAAATGTGACATAATATTATGTAATTTGAATAAATTGTACAATTATTTTGAATTGGAAAAAAGGTATGGTGGAATTGGTGGTTAGTGGAAGTAAAGGTGTAGTGGAAGTATTGGTAAGTGGAAGAACTGGAGTGGAAGAAATGGAGTGGAAGAAATGGAGTGGAAAAAAGAACTAGTGGAAGTGATGGTTAGTGGAAATAAGAACTAGTGGAAGTAACGGTCAGTGGAAGAAATGGAGTGGAAGTTGCGTCGCACAATCATAAAATTGAGTCAATAATTACGTTCGAATATACATGATTGCCTAGAAAGCGTGAATCGTCCACTGTGTGGCGTCGAGCTCTAAAATCGTAAAATTTATCAACAAAAAATGTAATAACTCGAAAACGGTTCAATTGAGACCCAATGTTGTGTGCATAAACTCATGTTTATTTTTATCGAGCAATCTAAATATGTAAAAATATATAGGGTGTTCTATTTAAAATAAGGAAGTTGGTGTTTACTTCCGGTATAACCGCAAGGCCGCCATATTTAGCAATAATTTTGGGTTATGAAAAACTTGATTCTGAACAACTTTTATTTGAAACTTTTTTTGCTATTTTCAACGATACGCCCACTATGGACCGATTTCCGCTTAGTCACTCACCTTGTATAATAAGACAGAACATAGAAATAATTATAATAATACAATTCCACGATTAGTGTTACCCTGTTTGCAATAGCGGTTAATGGGATTGCAGCATCCGTCAGAGCACCAGTAGAAAGATGCCTATATGTCGACGACCTTGCTATTTATGTCACTGGCCCAACTACTGCCTTCTGCGGTAGAAAACTGCAAGACGCGATAGATGGGATAACACACGACGCTGAGCTGAGAGGCTTTACATTTTCCCCGGCCAAAACAGGGTGCGTACACTTTTGCCGTTTGCGCAGACCTCACCCGGACCCTCGTATCTTTGTTGGCGGATACCGCATTCAATGTGTAGAAAGTCATAGTTAACGAATGAGGATGTTTTCATGAATTTCGTTGATGAAAAGAATATTCTTGATGATTATAAAAGCAAAAAACATAGTTTAAAGACAGAGAATGTCAACAGAAATAAAATTAGAAGGAAAAGAGAGGTGTATCCTCCTGAAAGTCCCGTCTTTGTTGAAACAGCTGTTTTTGTGGATAGAGATTTATTTGAGCATATGAAGACGAATTTTCCAGTGGATACTGAAAGGGAATTAATTCGATCCGTTTTGGCTATGATTAATGCTGTAAGTCGTTTTTATAATAGCTAAATAACAGGGAAATTCCAATTTTAAATAATAAACAGTTTCAATGATGGTCAATATTTAACAATCGAAATTATATTTTTTTAATGGATATTAAATATATCAATGGATTTAAATAAACTTAAAATAAAACACTTTTAACCTTTCTTTCGATTTCGATAGTGCCCTTAGGTTTCGGAGGCACATCGACGCACTGGCAGCCAGATGTAAAAAAGCAATTAATATCATCAAGTGTCTAGCCAACATTAACTGGGGGGCGAGCAGGGAAGTACTACTGCGGCTGTATAAAGCCTTGGTACTGTCAAGGCTCGACTATGGCTGCATGGTCTATGCATCTGCCCGAAAGACCCTGGTAAAAGTCCTAGACAGCACACATGGAACAGGCATCAGACTCGCCACGGGAGCCTTTAGAACCTCACCATTTAGAAGTCTCTGCTGCGACTCGGGAATTATGCCACTGCACTACAGGCGCCTTGCATTCGCTCTGCGATATGAGGCGTCGGTAACGGTTGACCCGAGTCATATAAATTACTGTATTTTCGTCAACAACAAACAGTATGGGGCTTACCTCCGTAGGCCCACAATAACAAGACCGGTGAGTGTTCGAGCGCGTGCGTTTAGAGAATAGTGGCGAAGACATTTGGCTTTCCCCCATCGCAACGGCCCTTATTACCTGAAATTAGCTGTAAAATTTGTATAAATATCGATACATTTGTAAAATTTTGTACATATCTCCTTGAGAATGACCTAAGGTCGAAACTAGTTGGAGTAAAAATAAAAAATCAGTGAAACAAACCAAGTGTTTTAATCAAAGCGTATTAATGCAAATAGACAGTCCAGCCTGCTTACCTTTCGGGTGGGGTGATGTTCCACCATGGACAATAAACAGAGTACAAGTTATCTGGGACATGTTGACCCTTAGCCGAGAGGAATCTGATCCCCAGGTCATCTCAGCCTGATTTGACGACATAACAATACAACACAACTCACCTCATGCAGTGTATACTGACGGCTCCAAAACTTTGAATGGAGTGGGGTCCGCGATTGTCATGGATAACGCGGCACATTCATGGTTGCTTCCCGCAGTTTGTAGCGTATACACTGCAGAATTGTACGCAATATGGCAAGCGCTGCGCTACTGTGATATGTCGTGCCACGAATCATTCCTCCTAGTCTCAGATTCCCAGTCTGCGATACTTAGCATCGCAAATAAGAAAGTGGATGATAAGTTAGTGCGCAATATACTGTCCACATACCAGCACCTGGTAGCAAGATCCCGAAGTGTAACCTTCGTCTGGGTACCCTCACATAGAGGGATCAAATGTAATGAGCTAGCAGACGCTGCAGCCCGTCTGGCGGCTGAACAGGGTCATCCAGACCTCGCATTTTGCCGCCCTGATGACGTACAAAACTACATAAAGTCAGCGATAAACGGTCGACAAATCAGACATCCAACACTGTTTTCCATTCCGTTCCATAAATCCAACTACCGTCTTAATAGTCCACTTTCTCGGTTCATGCGTACGTCAAATAAATTATCCCTAAATCCGAATTTCGATCTTTTTGTTAATTCGTATCCTAAATTTATATCTAATCTTAAGCGGTTAAATGTTTGTTGTTCTCTTTAATTTGCCAATTTGTAGACATGTTTTTGTATTTATATATATTTTGTATTATGAAATTTGAATTGTATTACTATAACATATTATGTATAATGGATTTTTTCGTAAATAAATAAATAAATATTATATCGTCGTTATTTTGATGTGATATTCTTTTACAAAATAGGGTTTTGGTATCAAGGGACTCTACGTTATCAGCTCGATGAGTTCATGAAACCTTCTATGTAGAGAAGTTAACTCAAATCACATTTACTTAAATATATTCTCCTATTTGTTGAGAACTACTTAACTAAATTTTTTGAAACAGTTTTTTGTGTTTTCTAAACATGTTTGTTCAACTTACGTACGAGGTTTTATCAAAACAACGATGATTATAATATAATATTATACAACATTACAACAGAAGTTCGACTTTGATTTCATAAGCTCTCGTTCTAACTCGCCAATTATAAACTAGTAATTTGTTGATATTAAAAACATAAATTATTTTTAAAATAGTTTAAAAACACCAATAGGTGTGTACGTTTTGCGTAATGCAAATTTCAATAACCACATCACGTTATCGAAAATTGTACGTATCGCAATTGTTGATAAAAGGGCATTTATTGCGCAATTTTAACCACAACAATATATATTAACTGTTGTTAAATATAATCGATTTAATGTTAATATGGCAGACATGTTTACGCCGGTAATCGGCAGTGTGAGGTAATGAATAGATAATTAATTTAGTTTAAGCGATCGTATTTAATATTTATAAGTAAATACCATAATTTGTTAAAACAAGGTATCAATAAATAATTGTAATGAATAATATGTTGTAAACAAAATTAATTGATAATATAATGTTGTTATTGGTACTACAACAGGCTCAAATACAAGCGGTGGGACATTGGGACAATTCCCAATGGGCCGGTGGTCTCCCGAGACTATAGAGCAATATAAGGGTCAGGTCTTACTAACTTAATTAAAATGCAGTTATATTCCTTTCTTCACTTTTATTTTTCGATGCTAGATGTACATTTCGGGTATTATGTATCCATTATCGATAGCCAACCTTGGTTACTAATGGACCGGTAATTTAAAAATTAATTTTTCGAGCTATAGCTAAATTACATTTCCTCTTGCCCCAGGATACCCTTATGTTCTCATAAAATTAGAGCAATAACTTAATGTAACTGCTATATCTGTTATATGGAGATTATATTCTTAATTAATACTTTTTCCGGTGGCTTGTGATAAGCCGCTGTAGCGAATTTTTCTACGTAAAATACACCGTAGTAATTAAAAAGTTTTTCAATGCTCTTTGCGTTCAACCGATAATTAAAATAAAAACGTGGGAGTCCAATTAAAAAAAAAATAACGAATTCAGTTATGAAATATTTATAACCTTTAAAAACTATCGCATGTTCAATTAAAAAAAATCTCTAGAGTGCGATGGAAAATATTCTAGGTTGGCAACTCTGAAAATATACATTATACAGGGAGGGGCAGAAAAAGCTATCGATTTCAAATTCTTTTTTCTCAGAAGAGGGAACAGGTAGGGTAATGGGGTAAAAACCGTTAGAAAGCCGGTTTTATGCCATTTGTCATTAGTCAACATGCCTTGGTCTGGTGAACATCGTGCTTTTGTTATCGAGCGGTTTATCGAAAACGGCGGTTCGATAATTGCTACACAACGTGCTTTTCGAATTCATTTCGGACTCGGGCGTCATGATCCTGTTCCGCATCACGCTACGATTAAAATGTGGGTGTCAAATTTTTGACAGACGGATTCAGCATTGAAAAAGAAGTCGCCTGAACGTCCCAGGACAGCAACAGCAACAGGACCTGAAAACGTGGCCAATGTGAGAGCCGCGATTGAACGTTCCCCGCGTCGTTCGGCACGAAAACATTCGCTCGCTTTGGCGATTTCCAACCGCAGTATTCGGCGAATTTTGCACCGGGACCTCAAAATGCATCCCTACAAAATGGTTGTTGCACAGGAATTAATTGAAAGGGATTTTGAAACCCGTATGAACCTGTGTCCCGATCTCCGAGAACTCCCAATAGACGATGATGTGCTCTTCACGGACGAAGCCCATTTTCACCTTTGTGGCGCCGTAAACAGGCAGAATTTTCGATATTGGAGTGACGAAAATCCTCGGGAAATCCATCAGAAACCCCTCCATAGCCCAAAAGTGACTGTGTGGTGTGCTCTTTCTCGCCTAGACGTCTTACTCCATCCTTACTTTTTTGAAGAAAATGGGCAAACCGTAACGGTCAACAGCGAGCGCTATTGTTTCAAGCTGGAAAATTTTCTTCAACCCAAAATGGAAGAAAATGGCGTGGAAAATGTGTTGTTTCAACAGGATGATGCAACTGCCCACACATCGCGACGATCAATGGACATTCTCAGGCAAATGTTTCCAGGACGCCTCATTTCTCTGAGAGGTGATATTGGCGGGCCGCCGCGCTCACCGGATCTCACTCCATGTGACTTCTTCCTTTGGAGTTACCTCAAATCGAAGGTATTCCAGCATCGACCAAGGACCCTTCTTGCTTTACGAAGGAAAATTACTCGGGCAATTGAAGAAATTCCTGTGGAAATGACGGTGAAAGTCATGGAAAGCTACCGCGAGCGCCTAAATCAGTGTATCCGCTCCCAAGGACGACATTTGAGTGATGTGCTTTTCAAAACTTAAATTTAAAAATGGCATAAAATTTGCGATATGTTAATAAAAAAAAATTTTTTTCAAGTTGTGTGGTTTTAATTTTATAACGTTTTGAAATCGGATAGGTTTCTCTGCCCCACCCTGTATTTATTGTGTCTGACGTTTTATATGTCAATTCCTGAAGTGTGTAGCCAACTTAAATTTGAAAAAAGATTAAATCATGGCACTCTAGAGATTTTTTTTTAAATTGAACGTATGATATTTATGCAACACCTAGAAAGTATGCACAAATGTTTTATTTAAATTTAATGTTTTAGAATTTTTTCATAAAACGCAGCTTTTTATGAAAAGTATAAAATAAATATATCATTCTAAAACATAACAATATACCGAGTGATCTAGACCACTCGTGTTACCCCTTTAAATATGTTGTTATTATTTTTTAAAATAAATAAAGTCGTCAATTAACGTGGTCCGTTTATTTCTTCTAGAAAAATATTAACATTCTCAGCTAACCACAATTTAAAACATCTACCATAGCTGAAATAAAATCTCATTCTAATCTAAATGAATTATCTTGAACAAGTTTCTCATCTTTCACGTGGTGAAACATATTTAACTATGATTTAATAAAGAAAACACTTGGTTAAATTTCACTAATATTAGTGAAATTTAACCAAGTGTTTTCTTTATTAAATCATAAATGAATTAATAATAATAAAGGATAAATCAGAAATAACACTTGGTTTGTTTTCACTATTTGCAAATATTAATTTTCAAATTTTTTAGTGCCAAAATACGGAAGTTTGTCCTAATTTCATGGGTCTATCAACTTGCCTCCCCCCCCCCAACTCTAAATTTTTAAACGAAAATGTTGCGTCCGAATGGATTTAATAAAAATCAATATTTTAAAAACTAACCGTTAAATTTTGATTTAAAGAAGAGATATTAGTTTAACAATGCCTTAAAAACTCATTGTTACTTATGAGAAAAGTTGCGCTGTTTTCCCAGTGGCGACACAAATTTATTTATTATTATTTAGTAAAAATCAGAAAATATTGATTTTTATTAAACAATAATAAATAAATTTGTGACGTCACTGGAAAAACAGCGCAACTTTTCTCATTAGTAAAAATGCGCTTTTAAGACATTGTTAAAGTAATATCCTTTCTTAAAATTAAAATTTAACGGATAGTTTTAAAAATATAGATTTTTACTAAATAATAATAAATAAATATGTGACGCCACTGGGAACACAGCGCAACTTTTCTTATCAGTAACAATGGAGTTTTAAAGCATTGGTAAAGTTATATCTCTTCTTTAAATCAAAATTTAACGGTTAGTTTTGAAAATATTGATTTTCATTAAATAATAATAAATAAATATGTGACGCCACTGGCAAAACAGCGCAACTTTTCTTATTTGTACCAATGTGTTTTTTCGATATTATAAAGTAATATCTTTTTTTAAAATCAAAATGTTACGGTTAGTTTTGAAAATATTGATTTTTATTAAATAATAATAAATAAATTTGTGACGCCACTAGAAAAACAGCGCAACTTTTTTTATTAGTAACAATGTGCTTTCAAAACATTGTTTAACTTGTAGTGGTTATCGCGGTTTCCGATAAGCCACCACATTCTATAAACTAATTCTCTTAACTATATTGCTGAGAAGTCAGTGTTTGGAGAATATAACTTTATTATTTAGTTGATTTTTTTTTAGGTTTCTGTAAAATATCTACAAATTATTTGTTATCTTAAAAATATCCCGTTGTCATGGCTTTCTATTTTCCACTCCGCCTCCCTGATATCTGGCTCCAACATGCTACAAAATAATATCTCTTCCTAAGATCAAAATTTAACAGTGAGTTTTGAAAATATTGCTTTTTATTAAATAATAATAAATAAATTTGTGACGCCACTGGGCAAACAGCGCAACTTTTCTTATAGGTAACAATGAGTTCTTAATGCATTGTTAAAGTAATATCTTTTCTTTAAATTAAAATTTAACGCTTAGTTTCAAAAATATTGATTTTTATTAAATAATAGTAAATAATTTTGTGACGCCACTGGAAAAACAGCGCAACTTTTTTAATTAGTAACAATGTGCTATCAAGACATTGTTTAACTAATATCTCTTCATAAGATCAAAATTTAACGGTTAGTTTTGAAAATATTGATTTTCATTAAATTATAATAAATAAATTTGTGACGCCACTGGGAAAACAGCGCAACTTTTCTTGTTAGTAACAATGTGTTTTTTCGGTATTATGAAGTAATATATTTTCTTAAAATCAAAATGTTACGGTTAGTTTTGAAAATATTGATTTTTATTAAATAATAATAAATAAATTTGTGACGCCACTGGAAAAACAGCGCAACTTTTTTTATTAGTAACAATGTGCTTTCAAAACATTGTTTAACTAATATCTCTTCCTAAGATCAAAAATTTAACAGTTAGTTTTGAAAATATTGCTTTTTATTAAATAATAATAAATAAATTTGTGACGCCACTGGGCAAATAGCGCAACTTTTCTTATAGATAACAATGAGTTTTTAATGCATTGTTAAAGTAATATCTCTTCTTTAAATTTAAATTTAACGCTTAGTTTCAAAAATATTGATTTTTATTAAATAATAATAAATACATTTGTGACGCCACTGGGAAAACAGCGCAACTTTTCTTGTTAGTAACAATGTGTTTTCTCGGTATTATGAAGTAATATTTTTTCTTAAAATCAAAATGTTACGGTTATTTTTGAAAATATTGATTTTTATTAAATAATAATAAATAAATTTGTGACGCCACTGGAAAAACAGCGCAACTTTTTTTATTAGTAACAATGTGCTTTCAAGACATTGTTTAACTAATATCTCTTCCTAAGATCAAAATTTAACAGTTAGTTTTGAAAATATTGCTTTTTATTAAATAATAATAAATAAATTTGTGACGCCATTGGGCAAACAGCGCAACTTTTCTTATAGGTAACAATGAGTTTTTAATGCATTGTTAAAGTAATATCTTTTCTTTAAATTAAAATTTAACGCTTAGTTTCAAAAATATTGATTTTTATTAAATAATAGTTAATAAATTTGTGACGCCACTGGAAAAACAGCGCAACTTTTTTTATTAGTAAGAATGGGCTATCAAGACATTGTTTAACTAATATCTCTTCGTAAGATCAAAATTTAACGGTTAGTTTTGAAAATATTGATTTTTATTAAATAATAATAAATAAATTTGCGACGCCACTGGAAAAACAGCGCAACCTTTCCTATAAGTAACAATATGTTTTTTAAGCATTCCTTAAGTTATATTTTTTCCTAAACATTAAAATTTAACGCTGAGTTTTATAAATATTGATTTTTATTAAATAATAATAAATACATTTGTGACGCCACTGGGAAAACAGCGCAACTTTTTTTATTAGTAACAATGTGCTTTCAAGACATTGTTTAACTAATATCTTTTCCTAATATTAAAATTCAACAGTTAGTTTTGAAAATATTGATTATTATTAAATAATAATAAATAAATTTGTGCCGCCACTGGGAAAACAGCGAAACTTTTCTTATTGATAACAATATGTTTTTTAAGGCATTGTTAAAATCTTTTTTTTTTGAAATCAAAATTTAACTGTTATTTTTGGAAATATTGATTATTATTAAATAATAATAAATAAATTTGTGACGCCATTGAGAAAACAGAGCAACTTCTCTTATTAGTAACAATGTATTTTTAAGGAATTGTTTAAATAATATCTCTTCCTAAAGTCAAAATTTAACACTTAGTTTTGCAAATATTGATTTTTATTAAATAATAATAAATAAATTTGTGACGCCACTGGGAAAACAGCGCAACTTTTCCTATAAGTAACAATGAGTTATTAATGCATTATTAAAGAAATATCTCTTCTTTGAAAAAAAATTTAACGGTTAGTTTTGAAAATATTGCTATTTATTAAATAATTATAAATAAGTTCGTGACGCCACTGGAAAATCAGCGCAATCTTTCCTATTAGCAACAATATGTTTTTTAGGCATTCCTTAAGTTATATTTTTTCCTAAAATTAAAACTGAATGCTAAGTTTTATAAATATTGATTTTAATTAAATAATAATAAATACATTTGTGACGCCACTGGGAAAAGAGCGCAATTTTTTTTATTAGTAACAATGTATTTTTTACGCGTTGTTTAACTAATATCTCTTCCTAAAATCAAAATTTATTACTTAATTTTGAAAATATTGATTGTTATTAAATAATAATAAATAAATTTGTGACGCCACTCGGAATACAGCGCAACTTTTCTTATAAGTAACAATGGGTTTTTAAAGCATTGGTAAAGTTATATCTCTTGTTTAAATCAAAATTTAACAGTTAGTTTCAAAAATATTGATTATTATTAAATAATAATAAATAAATTTGCGACGCCACTGGAAAAACAGCGCAACCTTTCCTATTAGTAACAATATGTTTTTTAGGCATTCCTTAAGTTATATTTTTTCCTAAAATTAAAACTTAATGGTAAGTTTTATAAATATTGATTTTTATTAAATAATAATAAATACATTTGTGACGCCACTGGGAAAACAGCGCAACTTTTTTTATTAGTAACAATGTGTTTTTACGCGTTGTTTAACTAATATCTCTTCCTAAAATCAAAATTTATTACTTAGTTTTGAAAATATTGATTTTTATTAAATAATAATAAATACATTTGTGACGCCACTGGGAACACAGCGCAACTTTTCTTATAAGTAACAATGGATTTTTAAGGCATTGGTAAAGTTATATCTCATGTTTAAATCAAAATTTATCAGTTAGTTCTGAAAATATTCAATTTTCATTAAATAATAATAAATAAATTTGTGACGCCACTGGGAAAACAGCGCAACTTTTCTTATTAGTAACAATGTGTCTTTAAGGAATTTTTTAACTAATATCTCTTCCTAAAATCAAAATTTAACAGTTAGTTTTGCAAATATTGATTTTTATTAAATAATAATAAATAAATTTGTGACGCCACTGGGAAAACAGCGCAACTTTTCCTATAAGTAACAATGAGTTATTAATGCATAATTTAAGTAATATCTCTTCTTTAAAAAAAGAATTACCGGTTAGTTTTGAAAATATTGCTTTTTATTAAATAATAATAAATAAATTTGTGACGCCACTGGGAAAACTGCGCAACTTTTCCTATAAGTAACAATGAGTTATTAATGCATAATTAAAGTAATATCTCTTCTTTAAAAAAAGAATTACCGGTTAGTTTTGAAAATATTGCTTTTTATTAAATAATAATAAATAAATTTGCGACGCCACTGGGAAAACAGCGCAACCTTTCCTATTAGTAACAATATGTTTTTTAGGCATTCCTTAAATTATATTTTTTCCTAAAATTAAAATTTAACGCCAAGTTTTATAAATATTGATTTTTATTAAATAATAATAAATACATTTGTGACGCCACTGGGAAAACCGCGCAACTTTATTTATTAGTAACAATGTGTTTTTTAGGTGTTGTTAAAGGTATATCTTTACTTAAAATCAAAGTTTTACGGTTAATTTTAAAAATATTGATTTTTATGAAATAATAATAAATAAATAAGTGACGCTACTGGAAAAATAGCGCAACTTTTCTCATTGATTTAAATTAAATTGTTATGCATTGTTAAAGTTATATTTGTCGTTAGATTCTAATTTTTGCTATTACTTTTTGAAATCTGAGTTTTTTATTAATAATAACAATAATTGTTTCTTCCTTGATATGGCACTGGAATAATAATGCAACAATCTTAAAAAATAATATTATTGGTTGTATCATAAATGCTTTTAGACGAAAAAGTATAGTGGTTGTGACTTAAAGATGTGTTTTCGATTATTTTTCTATAATTGTTTTGTTTTAAACATGTTTTAAATCTTAAATATGTTTAAAACATGTTTTAAACGTTAAATTTGTTCTAAACGTTTTTTTTTATTATCTTAGATTTGATAAATTATATTTTATACTACTTCATTAATTTAATTTAATTCATTTATTTACGGAAATCTCCTTTCTACAAAAATTGTAAGCATTTACATAAATCATCATAAACAATATAATGCACAAATAAGTCAACTATTCAACATAAACTTTGAACATCTTTATCCCAAGTGGTTTGACAATTCAAAATTAAGAGTGGTAAGCTAATCTCAGGGGTACTTACAAAATAAAAAATAAACAAATAAATATTGAATAAATAAACATATATATATATATATATATATATATATATATATATATATAATAAAACAATATATTAATAATAATAATAGAAAATATGTATAGAATATATTCCACACTAATAAGTTGATGCGGTGCAGGCGGCACTTGAAATGAGTGAATCGAGGATTTTATGTTTGCGTTTTAAGTTTTAGCAAAACTGTTGAAGGTTTTTCAAATTACATTATTAATCATAACATTTTATTACAATAAAATATCACAACTGCGTGTGCATAAATGGGATTTTTAAATACAGGGAATTTTTCTTCCAGGTATACATACATATGCATACACTGTAAGTTTTACGACGTCCGTTGTTTTTTTAAAAGATTTAAATTTGAATCTTCAAACGAGAGTTTTCCACTCCCAGACTAAGCATGAAGTAAAATTTCGAGTTTAGAAAAGCCTGAAAATTTGGATTGGCCGCGTAGCGAAGCGGAGCGGCCAATCCAAATTAGGCTTTTCTAAACTCGAAATTTTACTTCATGCGCCACGCGTACAAAACACTGAAATATCGTAAAGTTTAAAATATACGGCTTTAGCAATCTAATGTGTACATGTGAATAAAACATGAGTCAAATTCTGCGCTGAACAAATTGTTTAAAACAGTGATTATAAGCAACCCAATAACTCTAACGTATATTAGGTTGCCTATAATAGTTGTTGTATGTGTGTATTTTTTTAACTTCACTGTAAATCAGTGTTTTTAAGCGTGGCGCATGAAGTAAAATTTCGAGTTTAGAAAAGCCTGATTTGGATTGGCCGCTCCGCTTCGCTACGCGGCCAATCCAAATTCTTAGGCTTTTCTAAACTCGATATTTTACTTCATGCTTAGTCTGGGAGTGGAAAACACCCGTTAAAAGCCTCAAATTAACCGCTTTTAAATAACGAATTCCCGAAAATTTAAAAAAACATTGTAATTATCAGGCTATGTATACTCAAAAGAAAAACGCCCTATATATTCTGTTTTAAACACGTTTCAAACATGTTATAAACACTTTTTGAACATGTTTTTAATTGTTAATGTTTTAAACGCCGTTTCAATAAAAAAGTTAAAATACATTCAGTTATAAGTAAATTTTGTAAGTTGTAGGTTGATTGAGTTAATCTTCAGTTTTGTACAATATTTCAAACAAAATAATCCTCTAAAATCATAGATTATAATCTGAGCTAAATTAAATTGAAATATGTCAAGTAGTTCTTTAAAATTATTGAGCCAAAGTCGAAAGTTAGTAAACTTTCGACTTTGGCTCAATAATTTTAAAGAACTACTTGACATATTTCAATTTAATTTAGCTCAGATTAGAATACAGTATTTATAAGTAAACCTAAGAAGTTGAAGGTTGATTGAGTAATCCTTCAAATCTTTACAATTTTTCAAATAAATATTCTCCTAAATTTATGGATTTTATTACTACCTTTCGACTCTGGCTCAATAATTTTGAAAAACTACTAGACATAGTTTAATTTAATTTTGCTCAGGTTAAAATACAGTAATTTTAAGTAAACCTAAAAAGTTTTAGGTTGGTTCAGTAATCCTTCAATTTTCTACAATCTTTCAAAAAAAAATATTCTCCTAAATTTATGGATTTTTTTACTAACTTTCGACTTTGGCTCGATAATTTTGAAAAACTACTTGACATATTTTACTTCAATTTAGTCCAGGTTAAAATACAGTAATTGTAAGTAAACCTAGAAAGTTTTAGGTTGATTCAGTAATCCTTCAATTTTTTACAATTTTTCAAACAAAATATTCTTCTAAATTCATGGATTTTATTACTAACTTTTGACTTTGGCTCAATAATTTAAAAAAACTGCTTAACAAATTTTAAATTGATTTATTTCAGGTTAAGATACAGTAATTCTAAGTAAACTTAGTAAGCTATTGGTTGATTGAGTAATCGTTCAATTTTTTACAATTTTTCAAACTAAATATTCTCCTAAATCCATGGATTTTATTACTAACTTTCGACTTTGGCTCAATAATTTTGAAAAACTGCTTAACATATTTTAATTTAATAAAGGTCAGGTTAAGATACAGTAATTCTAAGTGAACTTAGTAAGTATTAGGTTGATTGAGTAATCCTTCAATTTTTTACAATTCTTGAAACAAAATATTCTCCTAAATTCATGGATTTTATTACTAACTTTCGACTTTGGCTCAATAATTTTGGAAAACTGCTTAACATATTTTAATTTAATTTAATTCAGGTTAAGATACAGTAATTCTAAGCAAACTTAGTAAGTTTTAGGTTGATTGATAAATCCTTCAATTTTTTACAATTTTGCAAACAAAATATTCTCCTAAATTCATGGATTTTATTACTAACTTTCGACTTTAACTCAATAATTTTGAAAAACTGCTTAACATATTTTAATTTAATTTAGTTCAAGTTAAGATACAGTAATTCTAAATAAACATAGTAAGTTTCAGGTTGATTGAGTAATCCTTTAATTTTGTACAATTTTTCAAACAAAATAATCTCCTAAATTCATAGATTTTATCACCAACTTTCGAGTTTGGCTCAAAAATATTGAAAAACTTTTTGACATATTTTAATTTAATTTAACCCAGGTTAAAATACAGTAATTCTAAGTAAACTTAGTAAGTTTCAGGTTGATTGAGTAATCCTTTAATTTTGTACAATTTTTCAAACAAAATAGTCTCATAAATTCATAGATTTTATTACTAACTTTCGACTTTGACTAAATAATTTTGAAAAACTACTTAACATATTACAATTTAATTCAGCCCAGGTTAAGATACAGTAATTCTAAGTAAACTTAGTAAGTTTTACGTTAATTGAGTAATCCTTTAATTTTGTACAATTTTTCAAACAAAATAATCTCCTAAATTCATAGATTTTATTACTAACTTTCGACTTTGACTAAATAATTTTGAAAAACTGCTTAACATATTACAATTTAATTTAGCCCAGGTTGAAATACAGTAATTCTAAGTAAACTTAGTAAGTTTTGGGTTGATTGAGTAATCCTTAAATTTTGTACAATATTTCAAACAAAATAGTCTCCTAAATTCATAGATTTTATTACTACCTTTCGACTTTGGCTCAATAATTTTGAAAAACTGCTTAACATATTTAAATTTAATTTAGTTCAGATCAAGATAGAGTAATTTTAAGTAAATTTAGCAAGTTTTAGGTTGATTGAGTAATCCAATAATTTTTTACAATTTTTCAAACAAAATATTCTCGTAAATTAATGGATTTTATTACTAACTTTCGACTTTGGCTCAATAATTTTGAAAAACTGCTTAACATATTTTAATTTAATTTAGTTCAGGTTAAGATACAGTTATTCTAAGTAAACTTAGTGAGTTTTAGGTTGATTAAGTAATCCTTCAATTTTTTACAATTTTTCAAACAAAATATTTTCCTATATTCATGGATTTTATTACTAACATTCGACTTTGGCTCAATAATTATAAAACCTACTTGACATATTTTAATTTTATTAAGCCCAGGCTAAAATAAAGTAATTTTAAGTTAACTTAGTAAGTATTAGGTTGATTGAGTAATCTTTCAATTTTTTACAACTTTTCAAAAAAAATTATCTCCTAAATTCGTGGATTTTATCACTAACTTTCGACTTTGGCTCAATAATTTTGAAAAACTACTTGACATATTCCAATTTAATTTAGCCCAGGTTAAAATACAGTAATTCTAAGTAAACTTACTAAGTTTTAGGTTGATTGAGTAATCCTTAAACTTTTTACAATTATTCAAACAAAGCATTCTCCTAAATTCGTGGATTTTAGTATTAACTTTCGACTTTGGCTCAATAATTTTGAAAAACTGCTTAACATATTTTAATTTAATTTAGTTTAGGTTAAGATACAGTAATTCTAAGTAAACTTAGTAAGTTTAAGGTTGATTGAGTAATCCTTCAATTTTTTACAATTTTTCAAACAAAATAATCTCCTAAATTCATAGATTTTATCACTAACTTTCGACTTTGGCTCAATAATTTTGAAAAACTGCTTAACATATTTTAATTTAATTTAGTTCAGGTTAAGATACAGTTATTCTAAGTAAAGTTAGTGAGTTTTAGGTTGATTAAGTAATCCTTCAATTTTTTACAATTTTTCAAACAAAATATTTTCCTAAATTCATGGATTTTATTACTAACATTCGACTTTGGCTCAATAATTATAAAACCTACTTGACATATTTTAATTTTATTAAGCCCAGGTTGAAATAAAGTAATTTTAGGTTAACTTAGTAAGTATTAGGTTGATTGAGTAATCCTTCAATTTTTTACAACTTTTCAAAAAAAATTATCTCTTAAATTCGTGGATTTTATCACTAACTTTCGACTTTGGCTCAATAATTTTGAAAAACTACTTGACATATTCCAATTTAATTTAGCCCAGGTTAAAATACAGTAATTCTAAGTAAACTTACTAAGTTTTAGGTTGATTAAGTAATCCTTAAACTTTTTACAATTATTCAAACAAAGCATTCTCCTAAATTCGTGGATTTTATTATTAACTTTCGACTTTGGCTCAATAATTTTGAAAAACTGCTTAACATATTTTAATTTAATTTAGTTCAGGTTAAGATACTGTAATTCTAAGTAAACTTAGTAAGTTTAAGGTTGATTGAGTAATCCTTCAATTTTTTAAAATTTTTCAAACAAAATAATCTCCTAAATTCATAGATTTTATCACTAACTTTCGACTTTGGCTCAATAATTTTGAAAAACTGCTTAACATATTTCAATTTAATTTAGTTCAGGTTAAGATACAGTAATTCTAAGTATACTTAGTAAGTTTTAGGTTGATTGAGTAATCCTTCAATTTTTTACAATTTTTCAAACAAAATATTTTCCTAAATTCATGGATTTTATTACTAACATTCGACTTTGGCTCAATAATTATAAAAATCTACTTTACATATTTTAATTTTATTAAGCCCAGGTTTATATAAAGTAATTTTAAGTAAACTTAGCAAGTATTAGGTTGATTGAGTAATCCTTCAATTTTTTACAACTTTTCAAAAAAAATTATCTCCTAAATTCATAGATTTTATCACTAACTTTCGATTTTGGGTCAATAATTTTGAAAAACTACTTGACATATTCCAATTTAATTTAGCCCAGGTTAAAATACAGTAATTCTAAGTAAACTTAGTAAGTTTTAGGTTGATTGAGTAATCCTTAAATTTTTTACAATTATTCAAACAAAGCAGTCTCCTAAATTCGTGGATTTTATTACTAACTTTCGACTTTGGCTCAATAATTTTGAAAAACTGCTTAACATATTTTAATTTAATTTAGTTCAGGTTAAGATACTGTAATTCTAAGTAAACTTAGTAAGTTTAAGGTTGATTGAGTAATCCTTCAATTTTGTACAATTTTTCAAACATAATAATCTCCTAACTTCATAGATTTTATCACTAACTTTCGACTTTGGATCAATAATTTTGAAAAACTGCTTAACATATTTCAATTTAATTTAGTTCAGGTAAAGATAGAGTAATTTTAAGTAAACTTAGTAAGTTTTAGGTTGATTGAGTAATCTTTCAATAGTTTACAATTTTTCAAACAAAATATTCTCCTAAATAATGGATTTTATTACTAACTTTTGACTTTGGCTCAATAATTTTGAAAAACTGCTTAACATATTTTAATTTAATTTAGTTCAGGTTAAGATACAGTAATTCTAAGTAAACTTAGTAAGTTTTGGGTTGATTGAGTAATCCTTCAATTTTTTACAATTTTTCAAACAAAATATTCTCCTAAATTCATGGATTTTATCACTAACTTTCGACTTTGACTCAATAATTTTGAAAAACTGCCTGAAATATTTTAATTTAATTTAGTTCAGGTAAAGATACAGTAATTCTAAGTAAACTTAGTAAGTTTTAGGTTGAGTAATCCTTCAATTTTTTACAATTTTTCAAACAAAATATTTTCCTAAATTTATGGATGATATTACTAACTTTCGACTTTGGCTCAATAATTATAAAATAAACTACTTGACATATTTTAATTTTATTAAGCCCAAGTTAAAATAAAGAAATTCTTAGTAAACTTTATAAGTATTAGGTTGATTGAGTAATCCTTCAATGTTTTACAATTTTGCAAACAAAATATTCTCCTAAATTTATGGATTTTAATACTAACTTTCGGCTTTGGCTAAATAATTTTAAAAAACTACTCGTCATATTTTAATTTCATTAAGCCCAGGTTAAAATACAGTAATTCTAAGTAAACTTTGTAAGTTTCAGGTTGATTGAGTAATCCCTAAATTTTGTACAATTTTTCAAACAATATAATTTCCTAAATTCATAGATTTTATCACTAACTTTCGACTTTGGCTAAATAATTTTGAAAAACTACTTGACATATTTTAATTTAAATTAGCTCAGGTTAAAATACAGTAATTATAAGCAAAGTTAGTAAGTTTTAGGTTGATTGAGTAATCCTTCAATTTTGTACAATTTTTCAAACAAAATAATCTCCTAAATTCATAGATTTTAGCACTAACTTTCGACTTTGGCTCAATAATTTTGATAAACTACATGACATATTTAAATTTAATTTAGTCCAGGTTATAATACAGTAATTCAAAGTAAACTTAGTAAGTTTAAGGTTGATTGAGTAATCCTTCAATTTTGTACAATTTTTCAAACAAAATATTCTCCTAAATTTATGGAATTTATTACTAACTTTCGACTTTGGCTCAATAATTTCAAAAAACTACTTGACATATTTTAATTTAATTTAGTCCAGGTTAAAATACAGTAATTTTAAGTAAACCAAGTAAGTTTTAGGTTGATTGAGTAATCCTTAAATTTTTTACAATTTTTCAAATAAAATATTCTCCTAAATTCATGGATTTTATTTTAAACTTTCAACTGTTACCGAATAATATAAAAAAAAACAAGTTGACATATTTTCATTTTATTAGACCCAGGTTAAAATATATTCAATTTTAAGTAAATTTAGTGAGTTGTAGGCTGATTGAGTAATCCCTTGATTTGTCACAATTTTTCAAACTAAATATTCCGTAAAATTCATTGGTTTTATTACAAAACTCTAACTTTGGCTTGAACATTTTTAAAAACACTGCAAAATATTTTAATTTTCCCTAATGAAGATCAAAGTCCAATAACTTATATTTAGTATTATTATTATTATTATTATTTATTTACGGAATTCACCTTTTTTACAATTGAAATTAACAACATTAAAACAATAAATAACATGTAGGAATAAAATATTGAATTAAAAGATAAATATAAATAATTATGATCACTGGTCATTGTATGAAATTTGTCAACTTAATGCGCTTTAATTTTTTAAACTGCGGCAGTGAAGATGTGAATAATAAAAAGTCGTTACTACGCGACAGTAGGTTTGCGTAACGCATCATACGATCCATGGGATGTAGACACAATGAGCTTCATGTCGAATTAATAATCTTTTAAGAAAGGATAAATCAGAAATAACACTTGGTTTGTTGCACTATTTGCAAATATTAATTTTTGACAATACTTTGTTTGTATAACACTTATTGAGTGTTATACAAACAAAGCTTAAAGTGTTTTATAGTTAAATTAACATGTATAACAAAGTAAAACACAATAGAAAATATATTAATTTTTGAATTATTTAGTCCTAAAATACGCAAGCAGCGGAAATAGATGACGTAAAACCCAAAATAAAAAAAATAAAAGTTTGTCCTAGTTTCATGGTACTGCAATCTTTTCTAATAGGCGAGATAAGGATAAATTAAAAATAAAATAAGTTATTTGAACATAAATTATTTGTCCAATTTATATTACTTATTAGCTTACTTGCCACGTGATAAAACAATTTAGAATAACAGGAGAAGATCATTGTTTATTTCAGTTATTCCATTTATTCTCTTATTATATTCTGGCTTGTTTCAGTTTCTAAATCATTATAAAAGAATATATAAAATGACAGCAGTGTATATAAATAAGTACAACCAGGCAATAAAATGATGTAGGCAATTATAAAATAATATTTAATTGTTCGTTAATGCACATTCTATCCATGCGTTAAGGAGGAATCGCTTGGATCCCCCAGCCCCCCGCATTAATTTTCAATTGTTACATACACACACTGATACAAATCGCTAATGGGCGTTAAATTAACTGTGAAAATACGTAAATATTTAAAGAAATGATAGTTCATTATAAACTTAATTAGTTTTAACAGCAGCGTAACTAGCGGGTGCAAGACCCCTAGTTGAGTTTATAATAAACCATCAATTCTTAAAATATATACGTGTTTTCGCTGCTAATTTAACACCCATTAGCGTATTATATCAGTGTATGTATGTAACAATTGAAAATTACCGTAACACCAATTATTTTCATAATAGCCCAAATTATTATCTCACAAAATATTTAGCATTGCTCGCTCATCGTAGATATTAGTTATACGAACTCATTAATAGTCAATAAGTTTTAAGGGTGATGCGATACACAGAAATGCGGGAATGGAGATTAAATTGAAAAAAACAACGTAAACAAATAGTCAATTTAAAAGTAATCTGGTGAAAGTATAGGAAACTAATTGAACTTTTAAAGTCGATATAATTTCACAGAAAAACCAATTAATTGAGTTTATATTAAAATTAATTCCAGGATTCTGATGTAAAAGAGACAAATAGGGTTTTTCGTTTGATTTATCTGGAATTTCGTTTGAAAATTCGAGTTATCCGATATTAAATTCAAATTAAACGATATTAATATTTTGTACATCCCTCCTTGAAGATGACCAATGGTGGAAATCATCAATTATTGTGAAACAGTAAACATAAAATTATAATTTTTGACATTTTATATCTCTTGCGCAAGAATGTTACCAATGTTACCGAAACAGCTGGGTAATATATCGTATGTTCAATAAAAAAAAACCTTTAGAGTGCTATGATTATTTTCTTTTTTTAATTTATGTTGACTACACGCATTAGGAATTGTCATATAAAACATCAGACATAATAAATATAATGTATATTGTCAGAGTTGCCAACCTACAATATATTCCATAGCAGAGCTGGGCAGGATTCAAATCATTCAGGATTCGAATCCTTTTAGAGGATTCAAAAGAGGCATTCGAATACTTTAGTTAAACTGGATTCGTGATCCGGATTCGTTACGTATTTTTAAGAGGATTCGTCTGGATCTGGATCTAGATCATAAAGGGGTGTGTACCTAGACACAGCAATTAGGCCCCGATGGGCCCTTTTTGCATCCCCCCCCCCCCCATAGGGTTGTGTCACTCCTCAGCTCAGCCATGCCACTCTGTCGAGAAAGGCCAGCAGAGCAGCGGTTGACTCTTCCCTAATGTTGGCCAATGTCGGCCATCTGGACCCCAGAATTTCCTCCCTTTGCGAGGCGAGTGCTGGGCAATCACAGAGGATGTGCTCGGCAGTCTCGTCCTCCTCATGTCAGCCTCTACAATCTGGCGAGGCAACGACTCCCATTTTGTAGAGATGCCCATTTAGTCCACAGTGGCCCGTAAGATCGGCCGTTGTGCGTCTCAGATTATTTCTCATTTGCAGGTATTGTGATGCCGTCTTTTTGTTCGGATACCCTAAGGTTTCCCTAGACATCCTACAGTCCTTAATGTCATCCCAGCGTTCCCTGAATTTCTTCAGGATTTCGTTGTGGATCAATTCGTTTAGGGTCGAGATAGTGGGTTTTACTATCGGCTGTGGCGAGGAAATAGTTTCCCCAGCCGCTGCTCTAGCCAGTTTATCCGCCTACATTAGGCGTAAAGATGGTAACAGTACTGGGTTGGCGGAGGGCGGAAAAAAGAAAGGAAATGATATAATTTTTTGTTTTATTATTATTTTGTTATTATTTTTTATGTAATTTTATTTTTTATATGCCAATAAAGGTCTTTTTTTGTATGTAAAAGCGAGACTGTAAGAGCAAACACAATATTTTTTCCTAAGCCCCCCCACGAAATTTTTATAACCCCCTTTAATTTTTTTTTCTGGCTGCGGCCTTGTTTATTCTTTCAGCTTAATAGTAGTTTTTTATTCTACTACCACTAGTTTTTTCTGCAACTAGTAGTAGTAGTAGTACAGGCTCCATTTACGGAACTAGAAGCTCTGTCTGCTAATAGCGGCAGTTCTTTCTGCTAGTGGACAAATCGTTTTTAACTGAAAAAAAATAAACGTTACAGTTTGTAGTAGTGGTTCTTTCGGCTAATAGCTCTTAGTAGTACTAGTACAGGCCTCATCTGCTGGTAGCAAGATATCTGAAACTACAACCATCTGAGCTAGAAGTTCTGGCTGGTAATAGTGCTAGTTGTTTCTGCTAGTAGAAATAGTGTTTTCAGTAAAACAGCCTATTTTCTGTAAATCTTTAGATATTCCTTGTTTTTTATTAAGTTCAATTCGAAGCTTTAAACGAGTGTTTTCCACTCCCAGACTAAGCATTAAGTAAAATTTCGAGTTTAGAAAAGCCCCGTGAAAATTTGTCGAGGGTCGCGCAGCGACCCGAGACAAATTTTCACGGGGCTTTTCTAAACTCGAAATTTTACTTCATGCGCCACGCGTATAAAACACTGATTTAACGAGAAGTTTAAAAACACACGAAAGGCATGTTTCATGTTAATCCTCACAATTAATTCGAATTATTTTTGACGATTCAAATCCTTTTGTAAGTATTCGATTCCTTTTATAAATATTCGAATCGTTTTATAAATATTCGAATCTTTTTATAAGCATTCGAATCTTTTTATAAGGATTCGAATCACCCACATTTGGATTCGAATACGACCACAATGAGACGCCTATCCCAGGTACAAAGAATAGCTTGTCTCGGCGCGACGGGTGCAATGCGCACTACCCCGACTCTGGCAATGGAAGTCATGCTATGTCTTCCACCGCTGGATCTGTATGTGGAGAAGGAGGCCATAAATATCATACTCCGTCTCCAAGCTGAAGGGTTATGGACACGTAACACATGTGGGATGGCTAGAGGCAGCCTCTGGAGGAATGTCTGCAAAGATATACCTCTGTTAGAGGCTAGAAACGACCTGTGCTCGCCCACAAATACCGTACCGGAAGGATACGAGGTACGCGTCCACCCCTCGATGGACATGAGAGAATCGGCAAATCGCATTTACACCGACGCATCATGTAAAGAAGGACGCTCGGGACTGGGGATATACTCCAGGAACCTGGGCATCAACCTAAAGACTCCAATGGGAGAGAACACGACCATCGCACAACTAGAAGTGATGGGAATAGCACTTGCGGCTGAAACCATACAGAACCGCAACGTAAGGAACAAAAAGCTACTCATCCTAACAGATAGCAGGCAGGCTCTGATGGCTCTGAAAAACAGAGTAACGACATCGGAGACAGTTTTGGACTGCCACAGCAAACTCAGGCTTGCTGCCGCAGAAAACAGAATCGAGATATCATGGGTGAAGGCCCATGACATTGATGTAGGCAATCGAAAGGCGGATAAACTGGCTAGAGCAGCGGCTAGGGAAACTATTTCCTCGCCACAGCCGATAGTAAAACCCACCATCTCGACCCTAAACGAATTGATCCACAACGAAATCCTGAAGAAATTCAGGGAACGCTGGGATGACATTAAGGACTGTAGGATGTCTAGGGAAACCTTAGGGTATCCGAACAAAAAGACGGCACTACAATACCTGCAAATGAGCAGAAATAATCTGAGACGCATAACGGCCGTTCTCACGGGCCATTGTGGACAAAATGGGCATCTCTACAAAATGGGAGTCGTTGACTCGCCAGATTGTAGAGGCTGTCATGAGGAGGACAAGACTACCGAGCACATCCTCTGTGATTGCCCAGCACTCGCCTCGCAAAGGGAGGAAATTCTGGGGTCCAGATGGCCGATATTGGCCGACATTAGGGAAGAGTCAACCGCTGCTCTGCTGGCCTTTCTCGACAGAGTGGCATGGCTGAGCTGAGGAGTGACACAGCCCTAGGGGGGGATGCAAAAAGGGCCCATTGGGGTCTAATTGCTGTGTCTAGGTACACACCCCTTTTATGATCCAGATCCAGATCCAGATCCAGTGGCATCGTTGTCATTGACGATGCCACTATGGAGCATTAGATGGCGTTAGCTATCGAATTCATTTAATAGTTTTCACATATTGGCTTGATATAGTCAGAAATGTTCAGAATTCCTCAGCACTGGGTCGGGACCACACTGAAGAGGACCTTGAAGTCCGAAACGCGTCTGTGGGTATCTAGTGCCGGAATACTGAACTCAAATTCAATTTTTATACGCCGGGTGTTTGATTAAGCGTGGCCATCGGCTGTATCTCAGAAACTAGCATGTTGCGGCAAAAACTTTCACTGTAAAAGTGGCCAAGAGAAATCGCTGGAAACTATTTCTTAGTTTATAGCTCCTCCGCAAGAGGGCGCTATCTCCATAGTAAAAGATTAAAACAATTTTTATAAAATAAATGCTAAATTAAGCGACGTAAAAAATATAAATATCTTAATCTACGGTAAATGTTACCTGATTTTAACTATCTTCTCGTTTATTTTTATGTCTCACATAAGATGCGCAGGAGAACAAAAATGTCTAATTACTTAAATGCCTGTAACTTTTGTTAGGTTCTACTGAATTTAATAAACTTGGGCTTATTTGATAGATAATTGAATGCACTTTAAAACATAATTTAGATATCAGAGGGTGCGATTGAGACAATCACCGTATTTTCTCCATTTTCATTAAATTTTCAAACTGGAAGGTATACGTAAGTTACAATAGTTAATTAAAATGAGATATAGTGTAAAAACTGGCGAAAACCGTGTAATAGGTCAGTAGGGGTCATGTGCAAATATTAATTTTGACGGAATTAAATTAAAATATTAATACAAAAATCACCCAAGAAAATAATAAAGAAAAATCAACATCCAGTAAATACGAGAATAAAATTAGTCGATCAAAATTTTTTATGTGAAAGAAATAACAAATGCAGCATCGCCTCAAAATAATAAACAAGTACCGGCGCGTGGAGAAATGCTAAGACATACAGAAAGATTCAGTTCAGGCTTTAACGAACGCAAACACAACAAGTGTACAAAGTCAGGGAAATGAAGTTGACGTCAGAGAGGGAAGGGTTTTGTGACCATATATGGTAGTAGATAAAATTTAAGCAACAAAATTTGGGGAGGGGAGAACTTTAAGAGCAGCAAAGAAACGATTCTAAAAATCAGTTAGTTTTGGGACCGGGACGGGGACAGTCAGTATCTGAATGCAAATGGGGACAGTTGAGAATGGGAAGTTTCAGTGGGACGTGAGTTAGTGAAGTAATGTTGATGAAAAGAGTTAAGTATTGAGAGTTAGAGAATGGAGTTAGGGATAACAACGTTGGAGAGACTATCACGTAAGAGTAAAATTAATTCTACATCAAACCGACTAAGTTAAAATCAAACAAACAAAACCAGCGAAATAATTTAAACATCTGAGAAAGGGGGAAGATGGGGGGGGGATGAGAATGAGGGATGTATGGTGGTTGATGTGTAAGGCCGAATTGAGCGAGAAAACGAGGTATGTCCTACTAACTAATCGAAACAGTCGATTGATGTGTTAGGCCAATCCGAGTTAGTATTGCGCTAAGTGTCCTACTAACTAACCACACGAATGAGGGATGTATGGTGGTTGATGTGTCAGGCCGAATTGTGCGAGAAAACGAGGTATGTTCTACCAACTAATCGAAACAGTCGATTGATGTGTTAGGCCAATCCGAGTAAGTATTGCGCTAAGTGTCCTACTAACTAACCACAAGAAAAAAATAACTCGATTATGAGTGGAATGAGGTTAAAGGTCGTTCCGCTCATTAATTGAAAATGAATGGCGATTGATGTGTAGGGCCGATGTGAGAGATTGTCCCACTAACTAATCGCAAGTGTGTCGAGTGTGTGATGCTAGCTCCGAGATGGTTTTTGTGGGTTTCCCATCTCGTAATACAAATGCAGGGGCTAGTTAATTTTGCTCCCACAAGTAGAGTCATACATTTTTTTGAGTTTAACCAAATGCACATGACTTCTAAGCATAAACGTTGGGTAATATATTTTGTGAATATAAATAATATAAGACATATCAATTCATTAGAAATGTCATGAAAGGTCAATAAACTTTGCATACGTTAAGCTCATATCCTGTTTTATTTATTGTCCACACATCCTCCTAGTCAAATTAAAAGGGAAGAAAGACACAGTATTTACGATAATGCATATTGACACAAACAACGAACCTGGTAAATAAATAAAAGGGTTACTACATACACAACACAACGTAAACAATAATACAAATTATAAATTTGTACAATACCTAGGGTCGAATCATTACAACCGCATCCCGATATCTTCATCCTAACCGGAGATATATTCAAATTTGTGCAGAATGGGATATTTTGTACTAATAGCGCCATTTGATTGTTACTATAGACACTAAATTAAATCGGAATATATGTGTTTAAAATCAAAATCAATTATTTATCAAATTAGTCAAAGTTTATTAAATTCGGTTAAACCTAATTAAAGTTACAACCATTTTAATGATTAGACTTTTCCATTCTCCTCCGCATCTTATGTAAAAGCAAAAGAAACGAGAGGGTAGTTAACCTGAAGCTAAATTTAAAGTAGATTAGGATTTACATATTTTTAACATATGTAGCCTAATTTGACATTTTAAATAAGATCTTGTTTTTATCCTTGCGATAGAGATTGCGCCCTCTCCTAGCAAAGCTAGTTTTATTTTGTTATGTTTTGTTTGTTATTGTTCTAATAAAGTAAGTATTGTAATAAGTGTTTTTAATTTTAGTAAATATACGCTGTTTTAAATATTTTACTAATCTCATAGCTGCCTATACTTTAAGATTTTAAATAATCATAAATTTAACATATTCGCTTTCTAAAACATACAAATGGGGTAAAGGAATTTTTAATATTTTAAAAATTATTTTTATTGACCTCTCGAACATAAAACAAAAGAGCTTAAAGGCCTAGTAGATTTTAAAATATATTTTTATATGGTGCGTGGTTGAAAATGGGCAAATCTACCAGACTTTTTACTATATCTTTAATTAGGATAAAGATATAAGGATGTGGTTTTCAACATTTTTCGCAGTGTTCCTTCCTGTAATAAACTAGCGTAAGAGAACTATAACTTATCGTTTGTATTTATTAAGAAATTTAAGGAAGAACGAAATAAGAACTCAATGAGCCCGTCGCTCGGCCCACGAGACTAACTGAGCCCTTATCTTGAGAATCAAAGATAAAGGAGACAATGGTGACGTAAGTTCGCAGGTTCTACGCACATTAAAACCAGTACCTTAACTCTATTTAAGTTTAAACAGGAAAAAATAAGAAAAAAGAGCTCAATACGTTCACTCAATACGAGACAGATTGAACCCTTAGATTGAGAATGAAAGATAAAGAAGACAATGTTACGTAAATCCGCAGATCGGCCCACGTTTCTACGCACATTAAACCAAAATCTAGAAAATATGACGGTTGTTCCAAAAACGCCCTCTGGCGCTTTCTATAAGAACTAAAGTAAACGAGAGTAAACAGTTATTTAAAGTACCTTCAATTGCCTATCCAATAAAACTAACTTGATTAATTTCGGTTAATCCTAAGAAAAGTCACACGCAGTTAAATGATCATACTTTGCCGCTCTTCCCTGCTTCATATGTGCGAAATGAAGAAACACGTGAGTAGTTAAAATTGAGTTAAATTTAGCGTAGATTACGATTTGTATATTTGTAACCTAGCTTAATTTAGCATTTTTTTGTAAAAATCCGTTTTAGTAATTAGCTATAGTTGTTACGCCCTCTAGCAGCGGAGGTAAGGACTTAAAACTAATTTCTAGTGATTTCTTTGGGCCACTTTTACTTTGCAATTTTTTACCCCAACATTCTACGCTACATAGTTTCTGAGATAGAATTATTATTAGTTTCTAATATTCAGCCGGGGCCACGCTATGGGGTTTGCTCGGTGTTATCGAGGTGTTAAAAGTAAGTATTTCTGTATTACCTCTCCCCACTCAACAAAATATTTACGTATATTTCGGCTGTGTAAACCGGAAAGTTCGTTGTGGTCCTCCTAGTTTTAAGACAAGGTTTAACATGTAGAATTTTCATTTGATAGAAAGTGAATTTCATTTGTTACATGATAAAAATCAAACGAACAATCCTGTTTTAATGTGTAATTCTATATCTTTAGTTGTACTAAATCTCTTGGAATCTTTTTGAACTACCACTTCATTTTTACTTTCATGATATTTGACATCTGATGTATGACAGTTCTTCAGTATACAACACCCGGTTAACGAAATGGCACGCTATACTCTCGACAAACGTTGGGAATTGTTAAAAATGTACTTTGAATGTAATTCGTGTATTGTAGAATTGCGTACAAAATTCGGTTGCGAATATGCACTAAATGCAAGTGTTCTGAAAAAAAAATGTGCACAAAGTTCGTGAAATTGGTATGCTGGTGGACCGTACTAAAGTTCCACACGCTCGTCCGGTTCGAACAACCGAGAATATTGCTGCTGTAGCCCGTGGTGTGCAAGCCAACCCGAGAACATCGACTCGTCATCGCTCTCAGCAATTGAAAATTAGTCGCACTACCTTGAGGCGTATTTTGCATAAAGACATCTGTTTATTCGCCTATAAGTTCTAAATAACACAGCAGTTGAAGAGAGTTAACCATCCACTTCGATACAACTTTGCTAATTGGGCCTTAGAGCAGCTGGAAGCCGATGGTGAATTTTGGCGAAAAATTATCTTTTCCCAATAAGCGCATTTTCACCTCGGGGGCTATGTAAACAAGCAAAACTGCTCAGGGCTTGAGCTTGGCTACTGAGCGCGTCGTCAGGTGGTGGATAGCCGAACATCCTGAGTCGTCCTCTGGACTTTTGCCGGGGGACGAAGCAGGACAGTCTCGAATAAACTAAATAAGAGACCGCGAACCAACTCCCCCAGCTCAAGGTGTCATGCGACCCGTGCCGAGGAGCTAATAGCACCCGGGGTATAAGGGTGTCTCGCACGGAGCCTCCAAGGTACAAGGCGCCCCCTTAGAGTAAGTAGCCTTACCTCGCTAATCGGGTCACTGGCGGGATGGACCTCTTAGATACCCGGTACTCGTGGGAACTACATGGACCAAACACAAACCCAAAAAACAAAATCACAGCAGAAAGGGGAACTTCGTAAAGAAGAAGACCCTACCACTAGACACAATCCCGAAACCAGCGCCGAGGCAGGGACAGTGGGGGTGGATGTCCAGCATCGAACCCTACCTCCCCAACCCAGCGGATCGAAAGCCCAGGGCAGCCAAGCATACCCGGGAATTACCGAGGCTACAGTAGGAGTATCCAAACTCCAGCTGGAACCGAGGCTCTCCGGCTCCCAAAAAAGGAAAGCCGCGATCAATTTGGCCAAAGCACGTGGGGAGCCAATCAAACCCAGGAAGCGAAGGTCAAATCGACAATGGGTTCGCGAGGAAGAACGTCGAGGAGTTCGTCAAACCCGACTGCAAACCCCCTCACGAACCCTACTCCAAACCAACAAGAGGCCCCGCTCGGAAACTAGCACACCCTCTAATGGAGGCCAATATAAAACTCCAGCCAAGAGAACGCGCCCAGCCTTGGGCATGACCGAGGTGAGACCCAGCACTACAGCTGGGGAGACCTACAGTCAGGCACTAGGGGCGGCGCGAATGGCTGTGGTACTCGAAGAGTACCCAGAATAAAACCTCACGGAGGACCAGGGAAAATCCGTACAACGAACCATATTAACTGAGGTATGAAAGTGCGAACCTTCCAAAGGTCCTCAGTTCACCAACAGCTACTTCGAGAAGGGGGTTGTGTACATCACGTGTGCCAACGAAACTTCCAAGGAGTGGCTGCTGGAAAAGATCCCGACAATAAAACCATGGGAGGGCGCTGCATTGCGCAGCGGAACTGCCAAGGAAATTGTCAGGATGACCAAGGTTGGAGTCTGGATACAAAAGACGGACCTAATCGAGGCCAAGGATACGGCTGACCTTATCAGTTTGCTGAAATCCCAGAACTCTGGGCTCGAAACAGCAAAATGGAAAGTAGTCAGCCGAAAAGAGGAGGATAAAGGAGCAACCCTTATCCTCTACATAGACGAGGGTTCACTGAAGGCTCTGGAGAAGGTAGGATTTAAAGCCTACCTGGGTTTCTCCTAATTAACCTTCAAGATCCTCGGAAGGAAGCCCGACACCCTGGAAGGCAATGGAGGTAATACAGATTAACCTCCACCACTCCAAGGCGGCCACCGCTGCCCTGTGCCGCCAACTCCAAACAGGGAAATACGGCCTGGCCCTTATACAAGAACCCTGGCAATACAGAGGCATTGTAAAGGGCCTTGGTAACACCGGAGGTAAGTTAATATATGACACAAACTCCGAAAAGGTCAGATCCTGCATTTTTGTAAGGAACGACATAAACTTCTTAAAACTGCATAACCTCTGCTTCCCAGATCTTGTCGCAGCGAAGGTGAAACTCTAGGGAGAGGGAACCACACTCGAGGCCGTTATAGCCTCAGCATACCTCCCCTACGACTCCCCGCAGCCCCCACCTTTCAAGGAACTTGAGGAGCTAGCGACCTACTGCAGGACGAAGAAACTGCAGCTGTTGGTAGGTGCGGACGCCAACGCCCATCACCAACTCTGGGGCAGCTCAGACACCTATAAAAGAGGTGAGTACCTATTAGATTTCTTAATGTCCTCGGACTTTGAAATTCTTAATCGGGGAAAAGAACCCACTTTTGTTACTAAACAACGTCGCGAAGTGATCGATATAACGTTTGCGTCGCGAGGTGTAAGTGCCTAAGTGCCCAACTAGTGAAGTGGTATGTGTCGGACGAACCATCTCTCTCCGAGCACCGTTACATCATTCTGGAGATTGGTCAAACCCGTGAAACCAAAATCGAGTTCCGAAACCCACGAAGAACATGCTGGGAATCATACCTTGAAGACCTTGGCACCTGCCTTAAGGGTACCAAGGAAAGCATCAAAAACAAACTGGACGTAGAGCTTGTGGCAGAACAAGTCCAAGAGGCCATCCTAACCTCTTTCCAGAACAACTGCCCTACAACGAGGAGATCTTCCGGCAAAATAAAAAACTGGTAGAATGAAAACCTCGAAACACTAAGGAGGGACACACGCCGGCTCTACAACAGAGCGAGGAAATCTGGTGAGTGGGAGGAATATTCCAAAACACTAACGGAGTACAGCAAGGAGATCAGGAGGGCGCGCCGGGAGGCGTGGAGGATATTCTGCTCGGAGATTGACCAAGTCCCCGAGGGAGCAAAACTCCACAAAATCCTAGCGAAAACCTCCGACACCTCTTGCGGACCAGGTGGATCATTTACAGAAACCGGCAAGGAAACAGCGGAGATCCTCATGAGAACCCATTTCCCCGGATCTGAAATCCTGCAAAATGGTGCAGACACTCACTCAGTGCTTGTAACCCCTGGTAAGGCGGCAACACAACAAGACTGGGAAATCTCAAAGAAAATTGTAACCTTTGAACAAATCAGGTGGGCGATAGGTACATTCCACCGATATAAATCACCGGGACAAGATGGGATCTATCCAGTGCTCTTGCAGCAACTACTTCTACCGGTGCTATGTAAACTCTTCAGGGGCAGCCTGGAACTAAAACACGTGCCAACTACCTGGAAGAAAGTCAAAGCGGTCTTTATTCCTAAGTCTGGGAAGGACTTAACCCAGCCAAAAGGTTACAGACCAATTTGCCTGACATCGTTCCTACTTAAGACGATGGAATAACTAGTTGAAAGACACATAAGGGAAACCTCACTTCTAGAGAGGCCGCTCCACCCCTTTCAACACGCCTTTCAAGCTGGAAAATCATGCGAGTCTGCCTTACACCATCTGGTAGTTAAGGTAGAGGCCTCGCTGAAAAACAAAACAGTGGCTACATTTCTCGATATTGAGGGAGCGTTTGACAAGACCTCTATCAGAACGATCGTAAGAGCAGTCGAAAGTCATACTGTGGAAACCACGATAAGCTCGTGGCTGCAATCCATGCTGACGGACAGACTAGTAATTACGGAACAATTCCAAGAAAAAATCAGCTTAAAATCCAAAGGTGGATATCATCAGGGGGGCTTTCTATCCCCCTTCTATAGGACATGGTGGTGGATAAGCTACTCACGTTACTAAACGACTCAGGATGTTACGCCCAGGGATATGCGGATGACATTGTCATTCTCGTCACGGGAAAATATCCAACTACTATAACAAGCATCATAAACAATGCCTTGAAAACTGTAGAACGATGGTGTGGGGAGGTGGGGCTAAGCGTTAACCCCACCAAGACTACGGTCATCTCCTTCACAAAAAGAAGGAAATGCGCGGGCCTCAAACCCCCAACCTTCTTTAACCAAACTCTACAACTAACCAATGAGGTCAAATATCTAGGTATCTACCTAGATAGAAAACTCACATGGAACCGTCAATTAAATCACACAACCGACAGAGCAACAAGGACGCTAATGACAACAAAGCGTGCTCTGGGAAAAACATGAGGCCTTAATCCAAAAATGACTATGTGGATATATAATGCAATAGTAAAACCCATGATCAACTACGGATGCACCACTTGGTGGCCGAAAGTAGAACAAAGTACTGCGCAGGCAGCTCTCTCTAGAGTACAGCGACTAGCCTGCTTATGCATAACTGGCGCACTGCGTACAACACCAACAGCCTCAATGGAAACCCTACTAAACCTCCAACCGCTGGACTAGGGGCATATAGGTTGAGGACAACTGGAAACTGGCACCCTACAGGAAACCACTCCAGAATAGAACAGGTAGTTACCAAACCTCTATTACAAATGAGAAGTGACTACATGATACCACGCTACTCCCTGAAGAGACCCTTCACAATAGAATGTGAGGGGGACAATGAGAAGCGCAACCCTTCACCTGGAACCTTGATCTGGTACACCAATGGGTCAAGAAGAGAAGGTGGAGCAGGCGCTGGGATTCACGGCGTAACCCCAAAATGTGACATCTACGTGTCTCTGGGGAGGATGGCAACTGCACTTCAAGCCGAGATCTTCGCGATTAACCAATGTACCATGGAAAATCTGCGACGGGGATATAAGAGGCAAAAGATCCTGATCCTCACCGACAGCCAAGCTGCTTTAAGAGCACTCAACAGCTATAAGATCCAATCTGAGCTATCATGGGAGTGCATCCAAAACCTGACGAAACTGGCGACGGAAAACACCGTAACACTACGCTGGACGCCGGGACACACAGGGGAGGATGGCAACGAGAAAGCCGATGCTCTGGCAAAGATTGGATCACGCAGACCCTACATTGGACCAGAACCAATGCTACCGATTCTCAAAAAATCAATAAGACCAAGCGCAAAAGAGTGGACCCTAGAAAGACACACCGAGCGCTGGAAAAACCTGACAGGGCATAGACACAGTAAACTACTGGTGGAAAAACCCTGCCAAGAACTAGCAACTGGGCGCTCAGACTCAGTAGAAACAACCGTAGAATGGTCACAGGACTGATAACTGGACACTGTACCCTAAGGAAGCACCTGCATAACATGAAACTGTTCACAGAAGATCCAATATGCAGACTATGCCTGGAAGAGGATAAAGACGCCTCACATGTACTATTCAAGTGCGAGGCACTTTCCACCTGGAGGGAAGCAAACCTTGTCCAAGGGAATCCAAACCACTTCCCGAAGGGAAAGATGATCGAAACGCTGCTGGGACTAGCCAAGGAAACAGAGCTTTTTGATTAACTACGGTAACGGAAAAAGTACAATAAGCCACACGGCTGCGGGGCTAGGGCAGAAATAACCCTAACTTCCGGTTCCTGCCCCTAAAAAAAAGCAAAACTGCAGGATTTGGGCATCGGAAAACCCACACGTGATCGTTGAGCAGCCATTGCATCCCTAACGAGTGACCGTATGGTGCGGACTATAGGCCGGCGGCATCATCGGCCCATTTTTCTTTGAATCTGGCGAAATGGTCAACGGAAACCGCTATAGGACCATGATAGCAAACTTTTTTTGGCAGCAAATTGCTGGTTTGGATGTGAGCAACATCTGGTTCCAACAAGATGGGGCGACATGCCACACTAGCAACGAAACTATCGACTTATTGCGGTCAAAGTTCGAAAATCGTGTAATCCGCCGTCGTGGAGATCTGAATTGGCCAGCAAGGAGCTGTGATTTGACGCCCATGGAGGTTTATCTCTGGGGTGCCGCTAAAGAACGTTGTTATGCCAACGATCCAGCAACGAGTGACGATCTTAAAGTCAATATCCAAAATGCCATTGCTGAGATAGAATCGCAGACGTTGGGAAAAGTTCTGAAAAATTGGGTCGAGAGAATGGACTATTGTAAGGCCAGCCATGTATAACCGGATACTCTTGGCTACAAAATAAATACAACATCATGAAATTCCATCTAGCCGTTTGTGTTTTATTATCATTTTAAAAAGATTCCTTGCGGTGGCCCACCCTTTATATTTAGTATTATTTAAATGCTCAGATTTAATAAAGAAAACACTTGGTTAAATTTCACTAATATTTTGGTAATATTTAACCAAGTGTTTTCTTTATTAAATCATAGTTAAATATGTTTTACCACGTGAAAGATGAGAAACTTGTTCAAGATATTTAAATGCTCTGTTTACTAAATATACAAATAAATAAATAAACTCGGATTAATGTATGCTCGATTTCTATCAATAAGTTGAAATTCATTTTCAATAAAAACCGTTAATTATTTTGTGCCGGGTTAAACGAATTTTAATGCAGACTTCCAGGTTATTTTAAAAGTGCTTATTTCTTAGGCAAAAAATTAAACGATTTTTTCAAATCGTTGCACTTCCTTTCCCAAACCAAACGAAAACTAGCAGTCATTCCGCATTAATTCATAATATCCGGTTTCGGAGTTTCTTTTCCAATCCGTGTATTTTATATTTCCGAATACGAAGATCGTCTAATATGAAAATGTGACATGTACACATATGGCATAAGTTCAATGAATAATTTATAAGGTTCGGTAAAAAAATTTTAAAAAATGATTATTCGTAAATATGTATACAGACACTCAATTCCAAGGAATAACTTATGAACACTGATTGTAGCTGTAATTTAATAATTTTAATATCTCCTGAATTGTGATTTCATTTAGGTCTTGAAGTTGCTTGAACTTGTTTGTTTTGTATAAATTTAAATGTTTTACTTTTACTCTCATTATTTCACCTAAGTTAATGCAAGAAAGATGGAAAACGTTTGTTATTATTAAAAATGATTAAGTATTCAATATTCAAAGATAAAACTGACTTGGATTTAATGAGTTCATACAATTCCTGCAAGGAATAATTTTATTGTTTAAATATATACATTACTCTTTCACAATTTGTAACTTTATGTTATTACTCCTATATAATATTATCTATTTTATAAACATAAGTATTTTGATTAGTCAGGTTCAGGTTATATGCAAATTGCAAATCTGTTATTAAGAGAGGTATATCAACAAAATTGTAAGTTTTCTATGCATATCTAATGTTTGGTTTAACCCATTCAGCGCCATTGATACATATACGCAACATTATTAATTTTATGTTAATTAAATTACTAAATGAATTAATTTTATATATTATATTTATTTATTTATTTAATTGATGAGGCGGATACATGATGAATAGAGAGCGGATTTTATGCAAAATGCATATTTTTGCATATTTTGCAAATTTACTCATAGAATGCATATTTCGCCTTATAATGCATATTTTAACATATATTGGAATATTTAACATTTTGTCGCGCGGTACATTGCAACACGAGCAATTTTCGATTTCGGCCATGAACCAAAACATGTTGTCATTCGGGGAAATACCGGCCAAATTGATCAAATTAATTGCCAATTTGTCTTGCGATAAACAGTAAATTATGTGTTCCTATGTTTGTGTCGGTTTACTTTGAAATATGCGTAATGCGGCATTGGATCAAGCGGTAGAACGAGAAAGAAATAGTTTCGTGCGTAAGGGAATTCTCATATTTATTTAGAGGCGAGCCCGCCGATTTAGTGAATGATTGCAATTACGAAGTTTATTAAAAAAATAAATAGCCCCCCTATACCGTATTAATTCACAAATCTTCAAGTGAATGAGAAGTACATATAGAAATTGTTGAAATTAGTTAAGGGGTCATTCAAAAAGTACGTACACGCTCCCGGGGTGGGAGGGGGTTGGTCACGGGTGTACGGAAACGGGGGGGGGGGGGGGCGAATGAAAAGTGTACGTACACCTCGTTCCTTCTTAATAATTTGATTTTGATTCTAATTTGTATATATTTCGATCTCTATCGATTCACTTGATGTATTCATCGTATTACATGTGAACTAAGCTTTATACGGGCGCGTTTCGAACAAGTTTCCAAGTGCTGCCATCTATACTTCCACGGTGAAATCCATTCGAACTCCAGGTCATAACCTAGAAAGGCTTCGTTCGAGATAACAATCTGAAGAAAACGTTCAAGATAAAATACGTGAAAGGAAGGTAAGTGTTGCTACACAAAATCACTCATTGCGATAACCTAACAGATAATAACCAAAAATCCATGAATGTCCGCCAAACGTAAATTGATATACAAAAGTAAGTAAAAATATTGTCATTTTCAGAAATGCAACATGGACCGGAACAAAAAGTTTCAAGAACTGTTTAAACAGTACAAAGAGGCCTATCCTGATATGCAACCTGCTAAATTGCAAAAGATCAGTACTGACTTTTGGAACGATGCGAAGTCAAAAGATGATTTCGAGCAACGCATCGAGGAAAAGTTACGAGAGCTTTTCAAAATGGCGAGTACGAAGAAAGGCGCACTGATGTCATTTTGGATCAAGGTATTGTGTCATCTGAAAATGACATTCAGTCACATGATTATCTTAGAATTATATACCCGCTAATAATTGAATAATAACAATATTAATGTAAAAACAATAAATATATATTATATATTTATTGTTTTTACATTAATATTGTTATTATTCAATTATTAGCGGGTATATAATTCTAAGATAATCATGTGACTGAATGTTATTTTCAGAGTACGACAAATCCAACTGCGGTCGCAAGTAAAGCATCCACCTCCGGGTCTGATCTTGGTCCAGGTTCAGCAGCGAGTGATCCAGGAAACAAACCATCGACCAGTGGGACCGATCTCTCTCAAGAGGTCCAATCCGACGAGCCAGGCACAGCGAAGTACAAAACTCCAGCCCAAGACGCTGTGTCTAAAGAGATATTGCGTTTGGATTGTGACATTCAGGGATTAACCATAAAGAAAAATGCAAACTTACTCTCGGAGGAAGAAGAAAAATCTCTGAAAGACAAGAAACTGAAATTGGACGAGTGCAGACAAAAACTGGCAAAGTTGAAGAAAGAGCAAGAGCGATCAGTCAAAACCAGAGCTGTGTTCAAACGGAAACTACAGGAAATCGCCGAGAAGGATCCATCAAACTCTTGGATGACAAGAACGAAGAAAGGACGACCGACGATCGAAGCAGACCAGCCGGACCTTCTACAAACGATTGTCGACATCGTCACCTACGGAGGAGCGGCTGATTCCCGACGCAGAACCGACATGATACGTTCCGTGAAGACTTTGGATGAGCTGACAAACGCATTGAAGACTGAGTTCGGCTTCACTCTCAGCAGAAGTAGCGTTTATTTGCGTTTACTACCTCGGCGAGCAGATTCTACAGAAGGCAAACGTCATATCCGGACAGTCCCAGTCAAACTCATCAAAGCACAAAACGAGACTCATCGAACTCACACTGATGGTAAATTTGCGGCCGCGACGATTGGAAATCTGGAGGTATTGGCATCGGTACTGGGACCAAAGGAAGTCTTCTTCATAAGCCAGGATGACAAAGCCCGCGTGCCCATCGGACTAACTGCAGCAAACAAACAGTCCCCGTTGCTGATGCACTTGGAGTACCGCGTCCAGCTACCAGACCACGATTGGGTGATAGCTCCATCGCACAAGTTAATACCCTCCGTTTATGCTCTGATTGAAGTCGACCAAAATAAAATTCAGAGGAAAGATGCGGTCTCCTATTCAGGACCAACGTACATAGCCATTCGATCAGCTAAACATTCATCGTCGACAGCCTTTTCCCACGCCACAGATGTCGACCACATTTTCGCGATGGATGAGTTCGCCGACGTGCTGAAACGGCCTGACGGTTTGGCTAAACCTGTCGGGATATTCACAGTTGATGGTGGTCCGGACGAGAACCCGAGGTACGTGAAAGTGATTCAAACTGCAATTCATCATTTTCTGGACCACGATCTGGATGCTCTGTTCGTGGCCTGCAACGCCCCAGGACGAAGCGCATACAATCGCGTTGAAAGACGCATGGCTCCATTGAGTAGAGAGCTTAGTGGAGTTATAATTCCACACGACCACTTCGGAAACCACCTGAATTCCAGAGGTCAAACTGTTGATGCTGATCTGGAAAAGCAAAATTTCGCAAAGGCAGCAACTGTTTTGGCGGAAATTTGGTCGCAGGTAGAGATTGATCATTTCCCTGTGATAGCCGAATATATTGACCCAGAGAAATCGGAAATGAGTCCTACGCAGCTTCTCGAAAAAGATCTAGCTTGGGAAGCCAAACACGTGAGAAGCAGCCAGTACTGTCTGCAAATTGTGAAATGCAAAGATGAATCTTGTTACTCTCAGTTCCGAAGCTCGATCCTGAAAGTTTTGCCGGAAAGATTTTTACCAGCGCCTGTACCCATAGCACAAACTCACGAAGGACTGCAACTCAACGAACCGTCTGGTGAATTCCCATCACTGTTTCTGCATCAAACCCTCCAACCGTCTATAAAAGCTGATCTCCAAGACCACTCTTCTGCTGATGTTGAATTGCCTTACGATACAGCATGCCCGTCAGTCAAGAAGGACTTGAAGCGAAAGATCTGTCCCAAATGCAAGTTGTACTTCGCTTCGTTAACTTGTCTGTAAAAGCACCAAGCCTTTTGCAAATCTGTTTGCGATTTGCCGAAAGTCCGACCCGTCCGGATAGCAGCTCGTCGTCAAAGGGAGGCTTTGGCCATCATCCGCAACATCGAAGAGCAGGAGGACGCAGAATGGATCGAAGAGGACTTCATCGACGCCGAAACACCGGAGGTGGTCACGGAGGGCTGTAACGAGAGTCTTGCGGCAGTTGTGTCGCTGAAGGAGCATAGGCAATCTCCATGGGAATGATATAAATATCTATAAATGTTGTTTCGTAATCGTTATTGTAACCGTTTTTGCCCACTGATACGGCAGCTAATATTTTATTTGTGTTGGTTGTATATGAAAGGATATATTTGTGATCTCATTATGATATAAAGACAAAGAAAGACGAAATAAAATATGTTGTAAATTTATTGTGTTTTCCTTCAAGTAATTCAATTATTTCAGCGCTAGGGGGGGGGGGGTACTGATGTGTACCCCCCTGCGTGTACGTACACATCAGTAGCTGGTGATTGTACGGAAGTGTACAGAGAGGGGGGGAGGGGGTCAAAAAATGGAATTTTTGGTGTACGTACTTTTTGAATGACCCCTAACTAACATTAAGATGCCGAAAGAAAAAAATAATTTAGTTCCGGTATGGATCAAAAATATACCCGAGCTCCGTCTAGACGGCGCAAAAGTATTTTGTACCGCATGTGGAAAAATAGTAAGTTACTTTACACATAATTCTAAATTAACCATTCATATTGAGTGAGCATTTAAATTTCAGGTCTAGTTATTAATGAAAACTCTAATAATGTTTTCAATTAACCCATAATGGTTTTAAAGTTCATAAATGTCACATGGTAAGTCGATATAACTATTAAACAAAAGCGTGGAAAGCATTTTAATGGATCTATACCTAAAGTCTAAATGCTCACACGATGTGTAAAGACTATAATTAATTTAGACTATTGTATTAGACTTGTATCTTATAAATTGTGTTTGTTCAAAAATAAGATGTTATAAACAGCATGCGAAATCTTCAAAGTCTAAGACGAAATCTATTGCAAACAGTATTTTTGAATTTGGTTCCAATTTTAATATTGATGCGTTTTTTAGATCACATCAGAAAGAAAATCACAAATTACGCAGCACATAGAAACCTCTTTCCATAAAAAAAATTGAATAAATGAAGAGAACCAAATTTTCGCAAACACTTTTGCGAGAATCTTTGCTCGGGGAAAAATCGAAAAGGAATGAACAAGAGGAATTCAATTTTGCATTATGCAATGCTCTTGTTAAGGCAAACATTCCATTAAAAAAACTTAATAATCCTAGTTTTAAGTCATTTTTACAAAAAATTAGCAACAAACAAGTGCCTGATGAAAGCACACTCCGAAAAAGATATGTCAATGATGTCTATCTCGAAACAATGGGACATATAAAAGAAATAGTAAAAAATAAATATCTCTATTTCGTTGTGGATGAAACTACAGATTGTTGTGGACGGTATGTTGCTAATTTAATGATAGGGTGCTTAAGTGAAAAAGAGCCTAGTACATCATATCTAATTGCATGCAAAGTCCTTAATAAAACAAATCACTTAACAATAGGGCGATTCATTAACGAGATATTTATGCAATTTTTTCTTCCGGATATTGTTCCCACAAATAAAATTATTTTGATGCTGTCCGATGCTGCACCTTATATGGTAAAAGTGGGTACCCAATTAAAAATATTATTTGCAAATTTTGTTCGCGCTAAACATCGCGAATGAAGTGTTTTTTATATATTTTTATAAATTTGTGCGTTATTTCTATTACTTTGAATATTTTGTAAACATTACATTCGGGTTGTGAAATGTTTGACCATTTTACAATTCATTGTATCCTTTCTGGTACCTGCAGCCTTTGTGTCGCAGAGGCAGGGTGCGTTTTATAACTTGGAACTCCTGGAAAACATCGTAAACCGAGCGGTAAAACTCATTGTCAAAAATTTTGGAGCAGACAATGGTTTCCAGCAGTACGTGCCTTAAATTCCGTAATAAAGATTGAGCTCTCATCCAAGACTCAATAAAAATAAGTTATAAAACGCAGCCCTGACCTAAAATATTTTCTCATGAATTTCCTTCCCCATCTTACTCTTTTCTGTGCAAAATTACTATCATCTCTTTCCAAACATTTTTCCCACTTTCAAAACTTTCAACCAATCCTGTGCTTCCTTTAGTTTTCATTCCACAACATCCCTTCAACTGAAATTATTCTAATTCCAACCACGACACAAGTAAGTTTAAAATATCTCACCTAATTGTGAAACTTTGTTGTAATTCATTTTCTTGTATTTTTTCAATTTTTAACTTTGTATTTTTTCGTCATTTATTCTTGTTATTTATTAATTTACTTTATTCATTTTTGTTATATTTTTGGTTTGTATATATATTCAGATGCACATTTATTTAATAAATAGTTTGTTTATTTATGATACAATGTGTTTATTTTAATTAACTATAAAAAATCGTTAAACTCGTAAACAAATTTAATTCACGTAACATGTTTGGCTCATGGTATAAATAGAGTGGCAGTGGCAATTCGCAATGAATTTCCGATTGTTAATAGTTTAATAAGTAGTATAAAGAAAGTGTTTGTAAAGGCCCCATTACGCATTCACCTATACAAAGAAAAACTTCCTAATATTCCTCTACCGCCTGAACCTGTAATTACGCGCTGGGGAACGTGGCTCAGTGCAGCGCTTTTTTATGCAGAACATTTCGAAATAATTAAAGAGTTGGTTTTGGAGTTTTCTGATAATTCCAATACATATATTAAGAAAGCACAATCTGTTTTAAAGAATACAGAACTGCGCACTCAGTTAGCCTTCATAAAAGCGCATTATTATTTTGTAAGCACAACTATTTCCAAATTGGAGACAGAAGCATTATCGCTAAACGAATCCGTAAAAGTAGTGACTAAATTTCAGCAGCTAATTTCTGGTGTTGCTGGTAATATTGGTGTAACTATTTCAAATAAATTAAATGAAGTATTACATAACAACTACGGATATCAGCTGTTAAATAAAATTAATAACATTTTGACACTCAACCAAAACTCCGAAACCATTGATATAAATTTAGACGTGTCTATATTAGCCGCTTTGAAAAAATCACCAATAACATCTGTAGATGTGGAAAGAAGTTTTTCATCATATAAGCATATACTGTCTGACAGACGTCAAAATTTTCTTCCTGAAAATTTAGAAAAACATTTAGTTATAAGTTGTTACGCCAATCAAACTAACCATAATCAATAATTGTTAGTAAGGTACATGCTCTAGTACCTATAGTTTATATATTACCATAATTATTAACATAAACATGACCAATTAAATAATATTAATAAATGAATTAAAATAGGAAACTTTTTGTAAATCTACATTTAAGAGTCTTGTGAAGTTTAGACTTTTTAAAACTACTTTCCTGGCTAGTACCACTACGAATATTGAATTATACAAAAGGACGATTTGCGATTTTTGTGTAATTCAATATTCGTCGTGATATTAGCCAAGAAAGTAGTTGTTTCAAAAAGTAATTTAGTAATTGTAGTATTATTAATAAGACTAATTATGTACAAGTATAGTATTTTTCATTTCTTAGTATTAACAGTAATAAATGTATGTGACTTTTTTTTTATTAAATATGTATATAAACAAACTTATGTATTTTTTTTTATTGACATATTTCAATTTATTACCTGCATATTTTAAATTGACAATGCATATTTTCGGGTTTTTAATATAAATAAATATAATGCATAAAATCCTCTCTCTAATGATGAAACTCCATAATACTATTTGAAATAAAACAACGCAGTAGCTCCTATCAATTAATAATTTTAATAATGAGCTCAACAGAATTATCATAATAGCTAATAACAACGGCTTTCGTCAAAAGCTTATCTTAGACATCCTGTATAAAAAACAGAAACAACAAGCCCTGAAATTAGTATATCCCACCAATTTTCAAAATCAGAATAATAAATGTTGCTCATTAACATTTAACGGCCCCCCTTCGATTGCCATCAGCAAAAAACTCAAATCCTTAAACCTAACTCCTTCTTTTAGATCGGTCAATTCACTTAATAAATTCATTAATAATTCTAAAGACAAATCTGATAAAACTACGAACTCTGGCGTGTATTTGCTGGAGTGTGGAGATTGCCCTAAGGTATACGTTGGACAAACTGGACGTAGCTTCCCAGATCGCATTTCAGAACATCAAAAATGCTTTCAATTTAAGAAAACCTCCTCAACCTACGCCAATCATTTAATCGAATACCAACATAACTTTAACCCTAAATTCAAAATTTTGCACGAATGTAACAAAAGTCGTAAATTAAACTTATTAGAAGAATTAGAAATTAATAAATATAACAAAAAAGGTATTCTATTAAATGACCAAATAGAAGTAAACTATTCACCCCTAATTTATTTATTTATTTATTTATAATTATCAATATTTAGTCGCTCAAAATTGTTTGTGTTAGTTTCAGCCTAATTACCTCATTACCCCCCCCCTTCTATTAACTTAATTGCATTAGTATATAAGCTTTTATCTGTACTTTGTAAAATCATTATTTCCTCTGCCTGATGAAGCCACTATGTGGTGAAACATGTTGCAGTGTTCAACAATAATGTTGTAATAAATGTAAAAATATTGATCAAGTAAGATTGTACAGACTGCAAAATAAATAAGTTGAATTCCACTAGTTTGTTTTCTACAAAACCAACAGGTTATGGGCCCAGGGCGCATGAATTGAGAAAAGAACTTGTGTTCATCTCAAACTGAAAACAAACTGAAGTGGTGTTCCTGCAATTTAAAAAAAAAAAAACGATGACCGACCATCGAATATATGTGGAGAAACTCGAAGGGCCTGACGATTGGGCAAAATGGAAATGGCACATATTTATGGTGTTGCGTTCGTATGGACTAGAAGACATTGTTAACGGTGAACGTGAGTGTGTCAAGTTAACAGAAAATCCGTCAAACGAACAGAAAAAGGAATATGCTGAATGGCAGAAAGACGATGCAAAAGCAGCAAGTCTGTTAGCAAGTGCGCTGAGTAAACCAGTGGCCGAACTTGTGTTGACGTGTACCAATGCAAATGAAATTTGGAGAAAGTTACGCTCGCGATTTGAACGAAGTAGTACCCAACGACTGAACATGTTGATTGAATCATTCTTCCGAGTTAATCGTGATGATACAGAAGATATTAGTACACATGTCGCAAAACTGCAGAAGTTATTTGTGGATTTAAATGACGAACTTGGAAAACACAAGGAAAACACATTGTCAGAAAGGATACTGAATGGTCGAATATTGTCTACATTAGGAAAGGAATATGATAATTTTAAAGATCTTTGGGACACAATTCCATCCGAAAATCAGAATCTAAATTTACTTATTGAAAAATTGTGTACGATTGAATTGCGTGACCAAAGCATAACACAATCAACTGTATTAGTAACGCACAGAAAGAAAATTCCTGGAAAAATATCAAAGGAACGGGCAAAGCAAAAGTTTCCATGTAACAATTGTAAACAATTAGGGCATTGGGCAGCGGAATGTCCACAAAAGAAGAAAGGCAAGCAACAGAAGAAGCAAAGTGACAATTCCACTGACAATTCTACATTTATGTCACAACATGTCATGGGCGCATTAATTCAAAATAACGTTGATGCAAATAAATGGTATTGTGACAGTGGTGCAAGCAAGCACATTACTCCGAATAGACAGTGTTTCGTCTCGTATAGTGAATTTGCAGTGCCTGAAGTAATTTCTATTGGTAAACAAGACATGTTTATGTATGCGTATGGACAAGGTACAATAGAAATTAAAGTCCACCTAAACAATAGAAACTATAATGCTAAAATGATTAATGTGTTATACGTTCCTGATGCAAGTGCGAATTTGTTTTCTGTAAAAGCTACAACAGAAAATGGCCACAGTGTGACTATGGATAACAGATGTGTTAAAATTAGAGATGCAACTACTAATACTACTAAAATGACTGGATGTATGAAGAATGGTCTGTATGCACTTAACATGCAAGTTATTAAGCTGAAGGTAAATGTTCAAGCTAATTTAGTTTCATCATCCAACACGTTACAAGTGTATCATGAACGACTTGGTCATCAAAACAAACAACACGTGAAAAGTATCTTGAAGAAAATGGACCTAGATGTACAAGGATTGAAAGAAGAGTTCTGTGATGGATGCGCATTAGGAAAAATGCATAGGTTGCCATTCAAGAAAAGAACGAATCGTACAACAAGTACTGGTCAACTAATCCACGCAGATGTTAATGGTCCAATGAAAACTGAGTCATTTGCTGGTGCAAGATATTATGTATGTTTTAAAGATGATTATAGCAAGTATCGAAGAATCCATTTTCTGGAGCAAAAAGGTGAAGTATGTGAAGTTCTGGAGACATTTTTAAACGAAGCAAAAACTAATGGACATGTTGTGAAGCGGTTCAGATGTGATGGTGGTAAAGAATTTGTCAACAAATCAGTTTCTAAATTACTCGCAAGTAGAGGAATTGAGCAATGGATTACTCCTCCTTATACGCCTGAACAGAATGGGACAGCAGAACGTGAAAATCGAACCATTGTGGAAGCAGCACGTTCTATGCTAAACTCAAGCAAGTTACCAAAAGGATTGTGGGCAGAAGCATGTAACACTGCAGCGTACATTTTGAATCGAACTGGAAAATCTTGTCTTCCCAACAAAACTCCGTATGAATTGTGGTATGGTCAATCATTTGACAAGCTTGATCACTTGAGGATTTTTGGCACTGGATGTTATGTCCATATAAATAAAAATTTCCGCTCGAAATTTGACAACAAAGGAGTATTTGGAAATCTTGTTGGATATGTCAACGACAAAGATGGATATCGAGTATGGATTCCTTCTCAAAGAAAAGTAATAATGAGTCATGATGTTATATTCAAACCAGAAGTGGCGTGCAGCGTAACAATTCATGAAAGTGCAGTTCCAGATAAAAGTCTACCAGTCACATCATCCAAAGAACAGGAAGATTCCGAGGCAATTGAAACGGAAAACTTTGATACAGAGCCTTATTCCGGAGGAAGTCAACTTCAAAATGAAATTGTTGAATCGAATGACAGTGACAGAAATAATGAAAATAAAAGAACTAGAAGAGAACGAAAAAGACCAGGGTGGATAGAGAGTAACGATTTCATACTAACGGCTGGAAGCATTGTTAATGAATGTAAGGATTCAAACTCACTTACTGATGCCATGAATTCTAATGAAAAGGACAAATGGATGCAGGCTATTCAAGAAGAATTGGACTCTCTGAAAGAAAATAACACTTGGGTATTAGTTAAACGTCCAAAAGGCAAACAAATTATTAAAAACCGATGGGTTTTACGTCAGAAAACTGGAAGTATTGGAACTACTCGTTTTAAAGCTCGGCTCGTGGCGAAAGGATATGTTCAAAAGCCAGGAATTGATTATGAGGAAACGTTTAGTCCAGTTGCACGGTATGACACCATTCGAACTCTCTTAGCGGTAGCTGCTCTTAAGAACATGAAATTAAATCAATTCGACGTTAAAACGGCTTTTCTAAATGGAGTCCTCGAAGAAGAGGTATATTTAGAACAACCAGAAGGTTTTAATAATGGTACCGATCGCGTATGCCACCTAAAAAGAAGTTTGTATGGACTTAAGCAGGCACCACGTTGTTGGAACAAACGATTTATGGAATTTATGAAAAAGGAAGGTTTTCAAAACAGTAAGGCAGATCCTTGTTTATTTTTTTGTAGAAATAACAATCATTGCTTGTATGTTGCAATTTATGTTGACGATGGATTAGTTGTTGGTAGTGATAATGAAGAAATAACTAAATTCTTAAGAAGTCTTGAAAATGAATTTAGTATAACTCTAGGTTCCTTGAACAATTTTCTTGGTATGAAAATCGATCAACAACAAGATGGATCGATAAGAATTAGTCAAGAAAATTATACAAAAAGGATTTTGGATAGATTTAAAATGCAAGAATGTAATGCAGTTTCTACTCCTGTGTGTCACGAAGAAAGTAATTTGGATAAAGCATTATCATCTGATGTTCCATACCGAGAAGCAGTGGGTTGTTTGATGTACCTCATGATCGCGACTCGTCCAGACATTGCTTTTGCGGTGAATAAACTTTCTAGGGCCATGAAGAATCCAACAATAGAAGACTGGAATCGAATAAAACGTATACTTCGTTATCTGAAGGGTACTATAAACTATGGTATAGTATATCATAAAGAAGAAAGAAATCTAGAGGTTTACAGTGATGCTGATTTCGCTGGCGACAAGAAAACGAGACGCTCAACATCTGGAATTGTAGCAACATATGCTGGTGGAGCCATAACATGGTCCAGCAAATTACAAAAAGTAGTAGCGACTTCTACAACTGAAGCTGAAATAATAGCAGCAAGTGAAGGAGCAAAAGAACTAATTTGGTTGCAGCGTTTATTGTCGGAACTGGTTGATGTACCAGAGGTGCTCTCAACACTTTATGTCGACAATGCAAGTGCTATCAAGCTGGCGAAAAATCCGGAGTTTCATCAAAGGTCAAAGCACATTGAAGTTCGATACTTTTACGTACGAGAAAGGTTCCTCAATAGTGAACTCAAGTTGATGCACATCGATGGAAAAAATCAGCTAGCGGATTTATTGACAAAGCCGCTAGAACGTGTTTGTTTTAATAGGCTACGGAAAAGCATAGGTGTACAAAATTGTGATAATTAATTCTGTATCAGATCAATTATTTTTAGATTTGGAGGAAGTGTTGTAATAAATGTAAAAATATTGATCAAGTAATATTTGCGAAACTATTGACAACGCGAATAACAATAAGGCTGTACAGACTGCAAAATAAATAAGTTGAATTCCACTAGTTTGTTTTCTACAAAACCAACAAATAAAAGTGAAACCCTCCCAACTGCGTTGTTATATTTCAAATAATATATTATATTATTTGATTTGACTTAGAAATGTATAAAGAAAAACGTAAATATTTAGTTATTTTAATATCTCAATTATTACTCATTAAAAAAAATGTTTTCAGTGTATCTCTAACTTTATAATATTTCAGTGTTTTATACGCGTGGCGCATGAAGTAAAATTTCGAGTTTAGAAAAGGCCCGTGAAAATTTGTCGAGGGTCGCTGCGCGACCCTCGACAAATTTTCTACGCGGGGCTTTTCTAAACTCGAAATTTTACTTCATGCTTAGTCTGGGAGTGGAATTACTCGTTCTAAACTTCATATTGTACGTTATTATACAAAATCGACGAATGCTTTGCATTTACAGCATATACATTATGACTTTGACTTTGAAAATGTATGAATAAAAACGTAAATATTTAATTATTTTAATATCTCAATTATTACTCATTAAAAAAAATGTTTTCAGTGTATCTCTAACTTTATATTATTTCAGTGTTTTATACGCGTGGCGCATGAAGTAAAATTTCGAGTTTAGAAAAGCCCCGTGGAAATTTGTCTCGGGTCGCTGCGCGACCCTCGACAAATTTTCTACGCGGGGCTTTTCTAAACTCGAAATTTTACTTCATGCATAGTCTGGGAGTGGAATTACTCGTTCTAAACTTCATATTGTACGTTTTTATACAAAATCGACGAATGCCTTGCATTTACAGCATATAAAAATTTACAGTATGTAATACAATAAGTCATTCGTAAAAATCATTAAAAGAAGTGTAGAAAAAAATCAACTTTTAGAGTTAACTCTATAATTGCTCGGCCGTTAATGGGTTAATAAAAAACCATTAGATATGCATAGAAATGGTACAGTTTTGTTGATATACCTCCTAATAACAAATTTTGTATACAATTCGAGCCTAACTAAAAAAAAAAATATTTATGTTTTGCATATAATCCGAGCCTTAGTGATTAGTAAGTTTAAACACTTTTATAGGATAAGTGTGGCCGTGAGAAATAGATACTGAATTAATTGATACATTTTTAATAATCTCATTGATGTTATTGACCTTTCCAATAAAATATATAAATATTAATATTTTAATCTATAATTGTACTATCAATTTAATTAATCTACATTTGTACTATCAATTTAAACTCCACTCTCCTTTGTTTTCTTGTGTTGCCCCTTCCGTGGTCTACTGTATCCTTTGTTTGTGTACTTAAGTCGCTACGACGGACCGCGTAGCGTGAAATTTTGTTTTTTGTAATTTTCCTCATCCTTTTATATTTAATATGCCGGAATATAAATGTGTAGGAAATTGCGGAAATTCAGTTGCTAATAGAACTAAATGTGTCAATTGTAATCAGTACTGTCATCCAGGCTGCAAAAAAAATCATGTATGTGTACCTGATGATTCATATGGAACCAATGCTATAATTCAAGAGTTACATAAGAGTGTAATGGATCTTCAAAAATCAATAAACATATTAACAAGTAAGTGCGATAAGCTATCAGATGAAAACACTGAACTAAAAAAGTTAATATCGGATATATCAACTATAAAAAACGACAATATCAAGCTGCGCTCTGATTTAGAAGAACTAAAAATTGCAATAAATAAAATTGATAACACCCCATCTGAAAATAATAGTGTATCAGTTATAAATGAAATTGCAGATCGTCGAAACAGAGAATGTAATTTAATTATGTATAACTTACCGGAGAGCTCATCAACTAATGCAAACGCTGGTGATAATGACTTTGCAACAGTCGATGCAATGTTTCAAGCCATTGATGTTAACACTGAAGTTAAAAAATGTTTTCGATTAAGACACAAGAAAGATATGCCAAGACCCGTTAAAGTGATATTTGCAAATAGATCTATGGTCTATTCTGTCATGAAAAACAAAAATAAACTTGGCGATAATATTAAAGTAGGTCTTGATAAAACTGTGTTTCAGAGGCAGGAGCTTAAGAAAGTCATCGTTGAATTGAAACATCGAGAATCTTTAGGTGAATCTGATCTTATTATTAAATATGTCAATAACATCCCAACTATTGCTAAAAAATTTACACCTGGCGAAAAAAACTAAATTGCACCCAAAACAGTCATACATCATCGTCCGTTAACATAGTATACCAAAATGTGCGTGGCCTTAACGGTAAGCTTTGCGAATTCTATAACAACGTCTTGTCATATGACCATGATATCTACGTAATAACAGAAACGTGGCTTTACCCTGCTGTAAAAAACAGTGAATTATTTTCTGATGAATATAACGTTTACAGAGCTGACCGGAATCATGGTAGAGGCGGGGGTGTTCTCTTAGCTATACATAACAAATTATATTCTGAAAGTTTGGATTTCAATCTAGGAGCCTGCGACAACATTGAACTCATAGCCGTAAAACTAAAACTTAATGAACGCATTTACATAATTATTGGAGCCTACATAAAACCGTCAACCAGTATCGATACATATAACTTATTCTTTGAGCAAATTGAGCAACGTTTCTTAAACCAAAATATTGTTGTTATTGGTGATTTTAATATACCAGGCTATGTCAATAATAATTCCTCAGCGTCGCTGATTTCATTAAACGCCTTTCTAAACGTTAATAATCTTATACAACATAATAAGGTGTTAAATTCGAACAGCAGGATATTGGACTTCATTATATCATCAAACATTATATCCGATGTCGAAAGATGTTCCTCTCCTCTTGTGCATGAAGACAATCACCATCCTACTCTACAATGCAACATAGTTTCAAATATTAACACTAAGTGTAAGAAGTTTACGTCAAATTTTAAATCATATAATTTCCGCAAATCTAATTTTCTCGGTCTCTATAATGACATTTCCAAGTTGGATTGGAACGAATTATACAGCATGTCCAATGTTAACTCGGCATGTGATTTATTTTATGAAAATTTATATAGTGTTTTTAATCGACACGTTCCGAAAACATCAAGAACGGCGACAGATCATTCTTTTCCTCCCTGGATAAATCATGAAATACGCAAACAATTAAATTTAAAAAACAGATTCCGCAGGTTATTTCAAAAGTATCGTATAATTGATTATAAAAATAATTATGAAGAATTAAGGAAAACTTGCAAGCGGAACATAGCTGCGTCGTACTCGGAATTCATTCAACAAACGGAGGATAGTATTAAGACTGCGCCCAATATGCTATTCAACTATGTGAATGTTAAAAACAACTCGTCACGAATTCCTGGTGAGATGACTTATGAAGGGACAAATATCACGGATCCGCAAGAGATCGTAGATAGCTTTGGCGATCACTTCAGCAAGGCTTTTGTACCAGGGACCTCTAATTATCTTGAGAATTTTAAGTCTTGCTCGGATACTGGAAGATTTTCGATGGATACTCATGAAGTTACGCAAGAACTACGTCGAACAAAAGCTAAATTTACATCTGGCTTGGATATGGTTCCCGGAATTATAGTGCGCGACTGCGCTTCCGTGTTAAGTGATCCATTGACATTTATATATAACTTAATATTGAGTGAAGGTACATTTCCTGACATATGGAAACAAGTTCGCATTTGTCCCATAAAGAAAAGTGGTAGATCTAATAATGTTGAAAATTACCGTCCGATTTCTATTTTATGTTATTTCTCTAAAGTGTTTGAGTCCATATTATGTGATCACATTTACTCTAGTATATCTGCTGAATTTCCCGAGCAGCAACATGGATTTTGTAAAAAACGATCCACTACAACAAATTTATGCAACTTTACACAGTTTGCTAGTGAAGCAATGGATTCGGGTAAACAAGTAGACGTCATATACACCGATCTAACAAAAGCGTTCGATCGGTTGGATCACGGATTGTTAGTCCAACGTATGTATCAATACGACATCAACGTTAGCATAGTTTCAACAATTGCCAGTTACTTAAATAACAGACGATTTCTGGTTGAAATAAATGGCTACAAGTCCCGCTTTCGTGCAGTGGATAGTGGGGTTCCTCAGGGGTCCAACTTAGGACCTCTGCTGTTTCTATTGTACTTTAACGATATTTGTAAGTACATGACATGTCCAGTTTTGATATATGCCGACGACTTAAAGATCTACAATGCAATTGACTCGCTTGACGATTGTGCAAAATTACAATCTGACATTAACACTCTCAGCGAATGGTGTGTAAACAATAAATTATCGTTAAATATCTCCAAGTGTAATTTTATGTCTTTGTCTCGTAAAGTAAATGTACTCAACTATAACTATATAATCGGAAGTACAATTATAAACCGTTGTGTAGAGTTAAAAGATCTTGGTGTTATATTCGACTGTTCGTTGAGGTTCGATTTACATATTCATAATCTTGTCAAAAGCTGTTATAGAATGTGGGGTTTTATCATGCGCATCTGTAAAGTGTTCAAAAATTTAGAGGTAATGAAAACATTATTCTCATGTTATATTTTATCTAAACTTACCTATTGTTCAATTGTCTGGTCGCCCATGTATTTAAAGTATATAAATTTGCTTGAAAGTGTTCAAAGGCGGTTTTTAAGATATCTGTATTTTGTAAAAAATGGTACATATGACTTTGATATTTCATATGATGATCTGTTACGTGAATTTGACTATATATCCATTTATAAGAGACATTTATTTATTTCGCTATGTTATTTATACAATTTAATTCATTACAAAATAGATAATCCTCAATTTCTATCACAGTTTAAATTTCACGTACCCAGGATATCGTCACGCCATGCTAAAACCTTTACATACTGTACACCCAATACTAACTATTGCCTGAACTCCCCTGTCTATAAGTTGTCACGCGCGTATAACGAGATTCAGTATTCTACTGATATCTTTCAGCCAGTATATAAATCTTTTCGTAGTGAAATACTCGGAACAATAAAACAATAAACGCATCTTATACTTGTCAACTACTTAATGTATTAGGATATTATTAATTATTGTTTTTTCTTATATATATATTTGTGTTATAACATGTAATTTTAGTTTAAATCCCTGTAAGTGGACTGTATGTCTGTTGGGTGAAAATAAATAAATAAATAAATAAATAAATAATGTATATACCGGGTGGTGCATCGGACGACGCACCATAGGGATTTCAATGTATTTTTTTAAATTCTCATTTATTTACTTCCCACGCCATTTTATCAAAAAATCATAAGATAGGTTTTTTGTGGGGATCAAAAAACTGAGTCTAATACACCCACTTGAGATATTTTAAATGTATCGTTTTTCAAGATATAAATTATTTTGAAATCATTAGTTTAAAAATATAAATATGCCGTGCCTTGCAAAAATAATGTCGCGTTTACACCTGTCATTATTTATTAAATGTATTAACATCTACAAATAAACACACTGTTAAAAGTACTCTTAAAATCTACGTATTGAATACGTAACGAAAAATTATAAATGGTTTTACGGGTGAAACAGTTCTCGACAAGAAAGTGCCAATTTACGGTTAAATACCTAAAACCGACTTAATAGAACTGATGGTCATTGTAAGTAAAAATAAGTGTGGAAATAGATTACAAGAATACTTAAACAGCTTAATTACTCGTAATTATCATTGGCGCAATGAATTATAAATGTAAGCGCAAGACATTATTATTTAAAACTAATGTATATCCTATATTTAGAAAATAAATAAATATTTATAATAGGTAACATGATTTTTTGATAAAATAGCATGGGAAGGATATAAAGGACCATGTATTTATTTAAATCTCAATTATTAAATAGATAGATATTATTAAATAGATAAATAGAGTAGCAGAGGCAATTCGCAATAAATTTCCGATTGTTAATACTTTAATAAGTAGTATAAAGAAAGTGTTTGTAAAGGCCCCATTACGCATTCACCTATACAAAGAAAAACTTCCTAATATTCCTCTACCGCCTGAACCTGTAATTACGCGCTGGGGAACGTGGCTCAGTGCAGCGCATTTTTATGCAGAACATTTCGAAATAATTAAAGAGTTGCTTTTGGAGTTTTCTGATAATTCCAATACATATATTAAGAAAGCACAATCTGTTTTAAAGAATACAGAACTGCGCACTCAGTTAGCCTTCATAAAAGCGCATTATTATTTTGTAAGCACAACTATTTCCAAATTGGAGACAGAAGCATTATCGCTAAACGAATCCGTAAAAGTAGTGACTAAATTTCAGCAGCTAATTTCTGATGTTCCTGGTAATATTGGTGTAACTATTTCAAATAAATTAAATGAAGTATTACATAAGAACTACGGATATCAGCTGTTAAATAAAATTAATAACATTTTGACACTCAACCAAAACTCCGAAACCATTGATATAAAGGCTCTAGCCGGGTAAGGGGGTCCTCCGGCCCCCGACTGCGATTCGCCTGAGATTTTGTCCACCTATTTGAATGTAAAAAAGATTATTATCTACCGAGTATCAGCCTGAAAAACCAATATCACAAATATTTATTGCGAAAAAACCGTTTTTTTTCACGTTTAAATTAAACATTCTCATAAAATAATTTTTTGTCGGAATTCATTGTGTCTGGTGGCAACTTTTTATTAATGAATGCATTAAATACATTCAAAATTTGATGTTTACGTGATTTCCGATGTACAAGTGGAGTACTAACTTGAGTGAAATCGATTTTTTCTTGAAAAAATGGGTACGAAAAATGTGTTTTTTCATCTTTATTCACCTAATTTTTGGACTTCCTGAACGAATATAAAAAAGGGTTACTCATGAAATGTGCAGAATTTCATAAGCAAGCTTTCGAGTCCTGGAAACCGCAATCTTGTATGACTTGATGTACGACCTGGCGGGCCTATTTTGTAATCGTACTTTTTGTCAAATTTTTCGTATTTTCCGTATTATAAATGTTATTGTACTTCAGTTTATTTCTAGAACTTTCATATTGTTGAAATTAATGTAAATCAATAGAATAATGATTCAATAAAATTACAATGATTATTTTGATTCATTAAAAAATGTAATCATCAATTTACACAACAATAATTAGTCATATAATGATAACACCAATTTCAAATTCAAATTACCCTACGCTGCGCGCTTAACCAGTAAGTATTGCTTAATTCAAACGCGTTTTGGTGCCTAATTTAAGCAGTTGCCTAATTCGAAGTTGCTTATTTCAAGCTTCGAGTGTATATTTGAACATATTGGCAGGTTTTCTATTTTTATCCCCTCAAACTTCCGCGCTAATTGCACCAGTGCGATTATAATTATTCAAATACTTGAGTGCGGTCCGCTCTGCTTACCGACCGAGTGGTAACTCCCTAGCACTAGTCAACAGAGGGCGACACAATCACGCTGCGCGTTGCCCGCGTTCGCGCACAACCGCCTCCCATACACACTTTGTTTGGTTTCGTGCAGCACACGCCAATGAACCTTTTCTCAACAGATATTTATGACCGTCAAGGTGAGTAATTATTTGTTTTATTGTAAAAGGCTGTGGATTATAAAAAGGAATAAAGTAAAGGATTGTGGAAGTGTTCCATTCCAGTTGGACCAAAAGCCGACGTGCTACAGTGGATTGGCCGGAACCACAACCAGGCACCGCCGGTGATACTGGACCAGGGCTTCAAGCACGGGGGGAACAACGCGGCCAAGACGACGTCTTGTCTCGACCCTCCCGGGCCAGGACGACGACTCGTTCATCTCCAGCTTCGAGAACGGCCTGCTGACCTGGTACAACGGCAACGTGCTGGAGTCCCAGGAGTTCGACCCCTCGGAGAAGTGCCTGAAGGTCCTGGTCACCGGCAAGCACATGCAGTCCATCCTCGACGTGAGTAATTAAAATATCTATTATTAAGTTGTTTTCGATATACTTACGTAAATGTCGTAATAGTTGGAATTTCAATAGTTGGAAATTAAATTATAACCTAAAATACGTTAATTTGTTCTTACATTAAACATGAGTTTTTGTATAAATAATTTTATTCTATAATTGTTGCAGGTTTGAAATGTCAGACAAACAGGTTCGGGATGGTCGAAGATGTATACGATGCAATGTTCTTCTTCGTGCTACAGTTGGTCAAAGAAAAGTAATTGGCACAGTCGAGGAAGTCGAATTTTTCTCTCGATTGTTGAATCAAGCTGTTTCACAATATGATCAGCTATGTTCGAAGTGCCGGTTATGGACCACTAGGCCATCGACACGATCATCAGTTGACTCCGGGAATGATCTACAACAGAGTGCAGATGACAATTCTCTCAGCACGGCGCCACCGGCAGAACCCCTATCATCGCAGTCGACTACTACCACAGATACACCTGATTCAATGTCTTCGCTCAACGATCCAAGTTTTGTTGAATCTTTAGAAGAGGTTCCAGAGGAAACGGTTGAAATGCTAATCGACAGAACCGCTACCTCCCACAGACGCTGCTGCGTTTGTCTTCAAAGTGGTCGTCAGATGAAAGTCGTCCCACTTGACGCTCGTGTTCAAGTTTTTGTTAAAAAGCGTATTTTTATACCAAAAGGTAACAGATGTTGCGAAGAACACATGATCAAAACCCGTTTTTATGAAGACGAAATTGACAAAATTGCGACCTATTCCAATGTATCACACATCGAGAAATCTGAATTGTTGCAGTTTCTTAACCAGATGTCCAATAATTGTAACAGTACTATGCACGAGCAGATTGGAGAGTTTTCCCTTTCAGACGAACGTTTGCGTGCATTCACCGGGTTAGACTGGAATCAAGTTCAGGAATTGCAACAAAAGTTGACTTCCATGAGGAATACGGGAAACAGATCTTCTTTGCAAGCCTTAATTGTGTTTTTGTTTAAGCTAAAAACCGGAAACTCGAATGATGTGTTAGCTTCAATTTTGGGTTTGAAAAGTGTTCAGAGTGTATCGCATTTCTGCGAATCTGTTAGGGATTCATTCGAGAAAGATGTTTTACCGCGCGAGTTTGGTGTTGATTCATGTAGCAGAGAAGATCTTATTGCGAACCATACATCCTCCTATGTAAAAAGTTTGCATAATTTGGAAAACAGATTAGTGCTTATAATGGACGGTACGTACATCAGACACGAGAAGAGCGCAAATAATCACTATCAGAGAATTTCGTATTCCGGGCAGAAAAAGGTTCCTTTATGCAAACCTTTTACGATTTGCGCTACTGACGGGTATGTTGTGGAAATTGGTGGTCCTTATTTAGGGACTCAAAACGATGCTTATATACTGAAGGATATGTTGTCAGATCCTAACGGAATAAGGAAACTTTTGAAGAAAGGCGACGTTTTTATACTAGATCGGGGATTCAGGGACATACATAAACAGCTTGAAGATGATGGTTTCATTGTCCTCATGCCAGCGTTAAAAGGCAAGAGGAATCAGCTGACGGCCAAAGAGTCAAACGATTCCCGTCTTGTAACAAAATTAAGATGGGTTGTGGAAGCCGTTCACGGCATTATTGGCAAAAAGTTTAAACTACTACACCACCAATTAGATAACAAACTCTTGCCTGTTGTCGGAACATACGTTAAAATAGCTTGTTTTATCAATAACTTGTACGGGAAACGGTTAAATTCAGATGTTGGGTTGGAGGATGATATTGTAAGGTATATCAATGCGAGAAAAGATTTCGAAAATACACTTACGGAAGAGGTTGCGAGCTGGGGAAGAAAGCGTTCAATTTTTAAAGAAATCAGTTCTTCTGATATCTTAGATTTCCCCGAATTAACCGAAGAAGAATTAATTATTTTCTTCACGGGGACATATCAACTAGCACAGTCGGTCTCCTATCTGGCTGAAATGATGGGGGATAACGATGAGATTCACCTTAGCTATTATAAACCGAGACAAAATGTGCTAAAAATTATCATCCAATCACGTCACATCAATCGAAAACAGTACAAAGTATTCATTGAATATGACCCGGATTTATTTGGGGTTGACAGTATTCGACAATACACATGCGACTGTGCAAATGGATTGCGAACCATTGGTTGCTGTTCGCATGTTGCGACTGTGATTTACTATTTATCTCATGCAAGGTACCTATCGCGCATAGTTAGGCCCGCTGCGATTTTATCAAAGATTTTCAATCGAAACAATATTGATCCTGTGATTAACGATGACAGCGACGACGATTAGAATAAGGCTAATTAGTAGGTACATGTATACAAACCATTCTCGACAAAAAATGTAAAATGCGCTAGTAATAAACATTCAGCTAATTATACAATAAGGTTCCATCATTTATCTATCAAGTTACTTTAATTTTAACAACATGAAAGTTCTAGAAATAAACTGAAGTAAAATAACATTTTATAATACGGAAAATATGAAAAATTTGACAAAAAGTACGATTACAAAATAGGCTCGCCAGGTCGTACATCAAATCATACAAGGTTGCGGTTTCCAGGACTCGAAAGCTTATGAAATTCTGCACATTTCATGAGTAACCCTTTTTTATATTCGTTCAGGAAGTCCAAAAATTAGGTGAATAAAGATGAAAAAACACATTTTTCGTACCCATTTTTTCAAGAAAAAATCGACTTCACTCAAGTTAGTACTCCACTTGTAAATCGGAAATCACGTAAACATCAAATTTTGAATGTATTTAATGCATTCATTAATAAAAAGTTGCCACCAGACACAATGAATTCCGACAAAAAATTATTTTATGAGAATGTTTAATTTAAACGTGAAAAAAACGGTTTTTTCGCAATAACTATTTGTGATATTGGTTTTTCAGGCTGATACTCGGTAGATAATAATCTTTTTTACATTCAAATAGGTGGACAAAATCTCAGGCGAATCGCAGTCGGGGGCCGGAGGACCCCCTTACCCGGCTAGAGCCTTTAGACGTGTCTATATTAGCCGCTTTAAAAAAATCACCAATAACATCTGTAGATTGGAAAGAAGTTTTTCATCATATAAGCATATACTGTCTGACAGACGTCAAAATTTTCTTCCTGAAAATTTAGAAAAACATTTAGTTATAAGTTGTTACGCCAATCAAACTGTTAAATTATATTTCTCTTATTTTGTAGTTTTTGTAAAGTGTGCTACTTGTTATTTAATGTTAGTGATAGTTACTATGAAAATACTTTTGAAAATAAATAGTCTCATATAAACGTTTGTACTGCGTTCACTGTTTGTGTTTACAGTCCCATTAAACGTATTAAATCCGAATCCATATTATCTATACTTTGCTGACAGGTTATGGGCCCAGTCACAAAAAGGTTTCGGAAATAAACGTAATTCGGGCCGAGTACTGGTTTATTAGTGAAAAACGGTGGACAGAAAATTTTGATAGAAGAAAGTGTCAAGTTTAGAAAGTTTAAGATGGCTGACGAATTAAACATGCGTCAAATCTTGAGATTCGATGGAAATGATTTCCAAATGTGGAAATTTCAAATGAGAGCAATATTTATCGCCAATGGCATAAACGACATCGTAACCGGTATGAAAACTGAGCCAGCTGATAGACAGAGTGCCGAAGGAAAACAGTGGATAAAAGACGATGCGAAAGCAATGTTCATAATCTCTTCAGCTATAGAGTATTCTCAATTGCAATACTTGTTAATTTGCAAATCTGCGAATGAAATGTGGACGAAATTAATATCAATCCACGAGCAAACGTCAACATCAAACAAACTCATTCTGTTACAAAAATTCTACGAATATAAAATGAGTGCTAGTGATTCAGTTGTGCAACATATTGCAAAAGTGCAAAACATGGCGAGTCAATTAAATGACGTGAACGAAAAATTGTCAGATTCTGCTGTTATTGCGAAGATTCTTGGAAGCCTTCCTCCAAAATACAATGCCCTTGTTACTGCCTGGGACAGCGTTAGTGAGATGGATCAAACAGTTAAAAATCTGCAAGAGAGATTAATAAAAGAAGAAAAGAAGATGATTGAAGCCGATGATACATCAAGTGCCTTAGCAGCAACGAGTCGTAATAATCGCAGGAACGAGAATAAATCCTCCATCAAAAATAGTTTTGAGTGTTTTTATTGTAAGAAGAAGGGCCATATTGCACGAAATTGCTTTAAGAAGAAAAATAAAGAGCAGAAACAGGTGAGCGAACACAAGAATGAATCGCGCATGAGTGCTTTCTCAGCGACATCCAAAGAAAATATCAGCAGATGTGTGAACACAATACAAAATAAATTAGTGTTGGAATTGTTAAACAAGAATGTTAACGATGTTTGGATTACTGACAGTGGAGCGTCAAAACACATGACATTTCGTCGTGAATGGTTGTCCAATTTAAGATCGTGTGGAAACATTGAAATTTCATTTGGTGATGGTGATATATGCAAAGCTCTAGGAGTGGGAACAGTGAAGATAAAGCGATTGATAAACAATGAGTGGATCAATGGACAGATTGAAGATGTACTCTATGTACCGCAAATGCGTAAGAATTTATTTTCTGTTGGTGTATGTACTACGAAAGGTTTCGAATTCAATTTCAAGAACGATCAGGTACAAATTACAACTCAAGGGAAAACTGTTGCTTTAGGAGTGAAACAAGAAAACGAAATTTATAGAATGTTTTTTAAAGTGATAACACCAGATGAAGCAAACTTATCAGCATGCAGTTTGAAAACCTGGCATGAGCGTTTAGGTCACATAAATAAAAATGCAATCAAGGAAATGGTTGCAAAAGGATTAATTAACGGTGTAAAGTTGACAGATACGTGTGATTTCTTTTGTGAAGCTTGTCAAGCCGGAAAATTATGTCGCCTACCATTCAACAAAAACACCAACAATTAGGGATGTAAAGGTTGGTGATATGGTACACAGTGACGTGTGTGGTCCAATGCCAGTGGAATCATTAGGAGGTGCAAGATATTTCGTAACGTTTAAAGATGAAAAATCAGCTTTTAGGTATGTTTATTTTATTCGACACAAATCAGATGTTTTCGAAAAGTTTGAAGAGTATGAGAGAATGACAGCAAATAAATTCAACAAAACAATGAAAAGATTACGGGTAGATAATGGAAAGGAGTACGATAATAGAGAAATTAAAGATTATTTGAAACTAAAAGGAATTCAAATGGAAACAACAGCCCCATACACTCCTCAACAAAACGGAAGAGCCGAGCGTGATAACAGAAGAATTGTTGAATCTGCCAGAACAATGCTTCTGTCAAAGGATCTTCCTGAAAATCTGTGGGCCGAAGCTGTAAATACAGCTGTTTTCATTTTAAATCGTACTTCATCAAATCAAACAAAAGAATCCAACCCATATGAGTTGTGGATGGGAAGAAAACCGTCACTGGAACACTTAAAGATTTTCGGTGTAGATGCCTATATGCATGTACCCAAAGTATTAAGAGGAAAACTCACTTCAAAATCGAAGAAAACAGTTTTTGTTGGATACAACAATGATTCATCGAACTACAGACTGTACGATCCAGTAACTAAACGTGTTTTTGTATCTAGAGATGTGAATTTTAATGAAGAGCCAAAAACTGTCCCCAGTACGTCAACAGAAAAGATTTACTCAATTGCTGTCGATCCTAACGTTATTCAAGAAGAAGAGGTACAAGACAATGAAGTTCAAGAAGATGAAACACCAATAACACAAAATTTACCAGAGCCTCACAATCTAAGAGACAGGAATCATCTCAAACCTCCAATGCGTTTTTGCATATAGTGAAGCCCCATCATCGTATCAAGAAGCAATCTCATGTGATAACTCGGAAAAATGGAAAGAGGCAATAGAAGATGAATTTCTTGCTCATAAAAAGAACAATACTTGGACTGTAATTTCAAAACCAGTCAGATGTGAAACCATTGACACCAGGTGGGTATTTAAATTACAAACACTAATCCCTGGTAATACTTATAGATACAAAGCTCGTCTGTGTGCAAGAGGATTCATGCAGAAACCAGGACAGGACTACTCTGAGACTTTTTCATCTGTCGTACGATACGATTCCCTGCGAGTACTGATGGCTCTCGTCGTAGAAAAGGACCTAGAGATGGTGCAGTTTGATGTCAAGACCGCATTCCTTTACGGTGAACTCCAAGAAGACATCTATTTGAAGATACCGGATGGTCTTAAAGTCGAGAGAGATACAAATGAAGTTGTGTGTAAATTAAATAAGTCTTTATATGGACTAAAACAAGCACCCAGGTGCTGGAACAAAACTTTTTCTACATTCTTAAAACGTTTTAATTTTAACGAATGCAATGGTGACAAATGTATTTTTAAAGGTCATGTAAAAGATGATACAGTATACTTAGCTTTATTTGTAGATGATGGCTTAATTATAGCAAAGAACAAACATTCATTAGATTTCATGATAAATATGCTATCTAGTTCATTCGAAATAAAAATTATAGAGTCAGGCATATTTTGTGGAATGCAAATAAGTAGAAATCGTCAAGAAAAGATTGTTCTCATAAATCAGTCTATTTACATAGATAAATTACTTAAACGTTTTAATTTGTATGAATCAAATCCAGTTTGTATACCAGCTGATCCAAATTGTAAATTAGTATCCCTTCCGGACAATGAAAAGTTATGTAATGCACCATATCGTGAAGCTGTAGGCTCAGTAATATTTTTAACCACTGTAAGTAGACCAGATATAGCATATGCTGTAAATTCAGTTAGTAGATACTTAAATAATTATAATCATAGTCATTGGGAGGCAGTTAAAAGAATTTTCAAATACCTCAAAGGTACAGTTGATCTAGGTATAAAATATGGGTGTAGCGGGAATAAATTCAATGTTACAGCTTATACTGATTCTGACTTTGCAGGTGACTTAGACACAAGACGATCAACAACAGGTTTTATACTTATGTTAGCCAATGGACCTGTTACTTGGTCATCTTCGAGACAAAAAATTGTTACTTTAAGTACTACTGAAGCTGAATATGTAGCAGCTAGTACTGCAGTAAAATATATTTTGTGGTTGCGTATTTTGTTTAATAACCTGGAATGTCATTTAGACAATCCAACAACAATTTATATTGACAATCAAAGTGCAATTAAACTAGTCAAAAATCCTGAATTCCATAAAAGGACTAAACATATAGATATTAAATTTCATTTTATACGTGAACAGTTTGAAAATGGAGAAATATTTGTTAAGTATATTGATTCTGATCATCAACTTGCTGACATTTGTACCAAGGCATTACCTAATAACAGATTTACAAGATTAAGATCAGAACTAGGATTAAGTTCTTTATAAAAAACAACAAAATACTCAAAAAGAGGGAATGTTAAATTATATTTCTCTTATTTTGTAGTTTTTGTAAAGTGTGCTACTTGTTATTTAATGTTAGTGATAGTTACTATGAAAATACTTTTGAAAATAAATAGTCTCATATAAACGTTTGTACTGCGTTCACTGTTTGTGTTTACAGTCCCATTAAACGTATTAAATCCGAATCCATATTATCTATACTTTGCTGACACAAACTAACCATAATCAATAATTGTTATACACAATTCCATTTGTTTCTGGATCTCGCCTAGCCATGCTTTCGTGTTGTTATGTTGCAGTATCAACATTTACATTTTTTATTAGTTGCCACTCCTGATTCCTTATTTTAACAGTGTTGCAATAATTTATGATATTATAAGTAATCCTCTTTTTAATTTTCAAGAGGTTTAATGTTAATCTTGCAACAATTATTTCGCCACGCAGTCGCTTCTTCGAGCATTTTATTATTAAATCAAATTAATCTAGTGTTGCAATGCTGTGTCAATGTCAAAGTGAAAAATAATTTCAGGCACATATTAAATATTAACATGCCAAAGATTATCTCTGAATCAAAAAGGTTACAAATTCTGAAATCCTACAAACATTTTAGGCAAAGTAATCCAAATCTACAGCATCACAATATTATTACGATTTTAATAGATATTTTTGGGGTATGTCTAGTATCACAAAAGGGTGGGAATAAATTTGCAATTCTACAACAAAATACTGAGGGCCAACAGAAGAGAGAATGACCAAAATTAAGGTGGATGGATGGAGTTGATCAAATTGTGTTAACAGGAAGACCCAAGCGAGAAATACAAATGGATGAGGAAATAAGTTTGCAGAGCCGAATTCATTATATTTGTTATATACAATATTATTGCTGTGTTTGTATGTACAAAAACCAAGTAGTAAATTTTGTTAATCTTAAAACTGCATATTATTATCCTTTTATATCTGAAAATTTGTAAAACAGGCAACAGTGTAAGATCACAATAGTCAGAAATTATAACCTTAAAATCGAACATCTGACAGTGACATTTAAAAACCCTGATTTAAAACACAACCAGCCCCATTTACAATACTTAAACTGTCACTTTTCCATAGCTAGGCGAGATCCAGAAACAAATGGAATCGTGTATAGTAAGGTACATGCTGTAGTACCTATAGTTTATATATTACCATAATTATTAACATAAACATGATCAATTAAATAATATTAATAAATGAATTAAAATAGGAAACTTTTTGTAAATCTACATTTAAGAGTCTTGTGAACTTGAGACTTTTTAAAACTACTTTCCTGGCTAGTACCATTACGAATATTGAATTATACAAAAGGACGATTTGCGATTTTTGTGTAATTCAATATTCGTCGTGATATTAGCCAAGAAAGTAGTTGTTTCAAAAAGTAATTTAGTAATTGTAGTATTATTAATAAGACTAATTATGTACAAGTATAGTATTTTTCATTTCTTAGTATTAACAGTAATAAATGTATGTGACTTTTTTTTTATTAAAAATGTATATAAACAAACTTATGTATTTTTTTTTTATTGACATATTTCAATTTATTACCTGCATATTTTAAATTGACAATGCATATTTTCGGGTTTTTAAGTGCATATATATGCACATATTTCACCATTTTATAATGCATATAATCCTCTCTCTAGTGATTACATACATATCGCGTAGATATATCGATTATTTTTGTCTGGTTTATAAACCATACGAGTATTAAATTCGCATTCTTTATTTCACTGTGGTGATTTAAAAAAGTTATATGTGCATTTCAGACACGAAATACACCATCCTGTACAGTTTCTATTTGAAAACAATTTATAATTAATCCAACCGATTACACATAATTATAAAACACCATCAATAAATACTAATTAAAAACAATGCAAAATTCAAAATCCAATAGCTGCGATCCAGATAATACCATTACACCCCACTGTTGGTAATTACTTCATAACATTGCTTTTAACGTAGTTATGAACTAGTTGCTGGTCGCCAAGTATGTGAGCATCGAGAAGGATTTAGCCCGTAAATGTCTGTTAACTTATAATGATTCTGCGGTGCCCAGTGTTGGAAGATGCGAAGATGGGAAGATGGGGTGTGTGTAACCGATAATTGGGCTTTAGAGGGGACGTCGCTTTGTTTCGCTGTTTCGCCAAGATGCTCCACTTAGTAATACGTGAATCGATTCGCAACAGATAGGATTTCGTGGCTCATTTTGCTAAACTGTTGCATATTCAAACTAATCTGCAAGTCGATTGCATATCAGAATAATCGATGGAATTCATATATCTTGCCAGTATATACCGGTGCAAGGATTTACGCCGGCCTATCCCAAATCAAGTTATTTTTCTTCAACACCTCGAATAAGACACCTTATTTTTATAGTTATTAGTGCAAGAAGAAGGACATTTGCGTAAATTACTATTTATAAAATAGTAATTTCTTTTCGTCCAAGGCCGAAAAGTTGACATTGATATTTAACTATAACTAAAGTTGTTAGACCCCTAACTGCGTATGGAAAATACTTATTTTATACTAACATAGCGCATATAAGTTTTAATTTTACAAACGATTCATCTATAAATGTTAACACGAAATGGAATATATTCAATAACATCCTGTTGACTAATTTAAATAAATGCCTTCCGGCAAAAGTTATTGATATAGGTTCACAATCAAAGAAAAATAATATAAATTGGTTTAATCAGAGTCTTAAGAATATGCGCGAAACAATGCACTTCCTTGAAGAAGTCTATAAAATGTATCCCACAGAAGAAAACAAACGATTACGTAATGAATATAAAAAGAAATATATTATGCAAATAAATACAACACAAAACAATTTTATGCCTCATACATTAACAAATCATCAAATAAAGCCAAAGCTATCTGTAATTAATTGTGATAGAAAGCCAGTCAATAAAAATGTAAACTGTGATATATCTTGTGATATGTTCAACGATTATTTTACCAATATTGCAAATAATATCTCTAGTCAAAATTCTACACCAAACACCTCACATGTTATTTCAGTACATCCAGTGCATTTTAAATTTACAGAAATTAGTCAAATTATTGTAAGAGATACTTTTAAAATTATTTCTAAAAGCAATTGCTCTGACATTTACGGGTTTTCTTTTGAAATTTTAAAGATAATATTAAATGTTATTATAAGTCCGTTAACAGCATTAATAAATGAAATCTTGAGATTTGGTATTTTCCCAGATGTGCTAAAATCGGCCAAAATTGTGCCAATATTTAAGAAAGGGGATAATAACGAGCCGTCTAATTATAGACCAGTTTCCATCCTTCCCATCTTAAGTAAAGTTGTCGAAAAAATAATGCAGAAACAAATAATTTATTGGTTTGAACACAATAACCTGTTCACGCAAAAACAATTTGGTTTTAGAAATACCCTCTCTACGAGCGATGCTATTCTAGCCTTCGTCGATCACATTTTAAATGGTTTTGAGTGCAAAATGTCATCAGTTGCATCATTTTTAGATCTGACGAAGGCGTTTGATTGCATTTCACACGACATTTTGATAGAAAAAATGAAGTTATACCATTTTGATAGGACAAGTACAAATCTATTATCGTCCTATTTGCAGCACAGATCACAAGCTGTTTTCTATCAGAATAACAAATCCACCACTAAGCTTGTTACAAGGGGTGTCCCTCAAGGATCGATTCTTGGACCGACCCTTTTCATAATTTTTATGAATGATCTTGTAATACATTTAAACAACACAAAACTTATTTTATACGCAGATGATAGCACTATAGTTGTCACGGATAGGACGTTAAGCGAAGCGAATATGACCAATCGCAAAGCTCTGAAACTGGTGACGGATTGGTGTAACCAAAATGGGCTTATACTAAATGAAAATAAAACTAAAACCATGTCGTTTTCATTAAATGAACCAGTAGAAAAGGATGCAACGTGTTTCTTGGGATTGCACGTGGACTCAAACTTAAGATGGGATGTAGAAGGCAATAAGTTAGCTGGGAAGATCTCCAAAAATATATACTGTATAAGAAATTTAGTACGCAAGATCAGTGACAAGTCTACGTTAAAAACAGCATACCACGGATTAATCGAATCCCGCCTAAGATACGGCTTACTAGTGTGGGGTCACTCTGCCTCGAGGCATAGATTGTTTCGGCTGCAACGAAAAGCCATTCGAATCATCGCATCCGCCCCTTACAGAGATGACTGTAAACACATTTTCAAAACATGGCAAATTCTACCCTTACCATCCCTTTATATATATGAATCGCTCATATATATAAAGAAAAACCCTTTAAGTTTTTCAATACATGATCATCATAGCCATAACACTAGATTTAAGACAGATCTTTACCAACAAAACATGAGGCTTACGAAATCACAAACGGCAACGAGATATTTCTCAATAAAATTATTCAATAAGCTACCCGAGAGTCTAAAAACGTTGGATCTTATGCATTTTAAATCTAAAATAAAAAATATTCTAGTCACAAATGCGTTCTTTTCAATTGAGGATTTTTTAGTCAGCGATGGCAGTATTTTGAAGTAATTTTTATATTTTAATATTTTAATGTGTTCTTGTATTCTATTTTCCGTGTATACTCTTGTATTTGTATATTTCTACCCTCAATATATTTACTAGTTTCAAGCTTATTCTAAGATGACAAGTGTAATGACAATGTATGTTAGTGGCACAATAAATGAATTGAATGAATGAATGAATTGAATTGAATTAATAACGTATCAAACTTTAAATTTGTATTGAACATTCAAGTTAAGAAAGTGCGTAGTGGAAATGAACATTTTGCCAATTATAATATTTTGACTATTGTGATTGTAAGTAACGAGTGTTTTCCACTCCCAGATTAAACATTAAGCAGGATTCGTTTCGCTCGCGCGGACCGGAGTAATAAATATTTTTTAGTTTAAAGCAATTCCAGAATATTTTGATGTGCTTGCTATTAAAAGCCATGAGTGGGACAAGGACAGACTTATGCGGGTTTCAATGCTAAATTTTGAACCAACGGGTATACACCATTCCATTTGTTTCTGGATCTCGCCTAGCTATGGAAAAGTGACAGTTTAAGTATTGTAAATGGGGCTGGTTGTGTTTTAAATCAGGGTTTTTAAATGTCACTGTCAGATGTTCGATTTTAAGGTTATAATTTCTGACTATTGTGATCTTACACTGTTGCCTGTTTTACAAATTTTCAGATATAAAAGGATAATAATATGCAGTTTTAAGATTAACAAAATTTACTACTTTGATACTGTAAAAATTTTCTAAGGAAAATAATTTTAGCTGCAAGAACATGTTTTTGTTCACAGAGAATTTTTCGCCCATTAATTAATTTGAATTTATACCCCATACTTTTAACAACCCTATAAAGTGTTGTTCTACTCCCATGGAACTCATAATTTTCTTTCATATCATTCAAAAGATCTCTCAAAGTAAAATACTGATTTCTAGAGTTATATTGCCAAATTAGTTGTTGCAGATCTTTTCTAGCTAGGTGATTCCAAAAATGGCTGTTTTTAGATCGTTTGACAGAAGCAGTAGATTTCAATTCGTCAGGTCTTTGTCGTAAAATTAATTGTAATGAAGATCTCCCTACCTGAAACGTAATTATCTTTAATTAAATATATATGATAATTAAAATACTAGATATACCCCAAAAATATCTATTAAAATCGTAATAATATTGTGATGCTGTAGATTTGGATTACTTTGCCTAAAATGTTTGTAGGATTTCAGAATTTGTAACCTTTTTGATTCAGAGATAATCTTTGGCATGTTAATATTTAATATGTGCCAGAAATTATTTTTCACTTTGACATTGACACAGCATTGCAACACTAGATTAATTTGATTTAATAATAAAATGCTCGAAGAAGCGACCGCGTGGCGAAATAATTGTTGCAAGATTAACAATAAACCTCTTGAAAATTAAAAAGAGGATTACTTATGATATCATAAATTATTGCAACACTGTTAAAATAAGGAATCAGGAGTGGCAACTAATAAAAAATGTAAATGTTGATACTGCAACATAACAACACGAAAGCATGGCTACGCAAGATCCAGAAACAAATGGAATATATTATACCCATTGGATTTTTTGAAAAAAAAAATTTTTTTTTGTTAATGGTATCAATCAATTCCTTACTTTTTTCTATGATGTTTTTGTAAGGAGTGTATTTTTCCTGCTTAATCGAAAGTATTTTTTTTCTAATAAATGAAATTTAAAAATCACCAAAAATTACATTTTTTTTTTTACTTCCGTTATACCGATAGTAGACCAATGGGAGTTGGACCGTAAATGAGCAACACAAATCTACATAAATCCTAAAAGTTTTATTGATCCAGCGTTATTAGGGCGGAATGTGGTATTTTTTTTCTGCGCTTCAAAACCCATTTTCAGGCTAAAACAGCGAATTAAAAATACAATCTTTATTTTTTAGCTCCGCTATTACTTATAGTACGACAATGGGAACTTGATCAATAAATAGGTAATATAAATCTCTATAAATGCTCAAAATTTTATTGGCCTAGCTCAATTTCGATCAAAAATAGAATTTTTTTTTACTTTTCAAAATATATAAGAAAACAATTTTTATTTTTTTTGCTATAGTATTTAAAACAGTAAAACAACTGCAATTGTACTAATAAATAGAAAATACAAATATGTATAAATGCTGAAAATTTCATTCATCCAGCTCAATTTGGATAGGAGATAGATTTTTTTTTTATTTTCATATTGATTAAATAAATAATTTTTTTTTTTTTGTTTCAGTTTTTAATACAGTACAATAATGGGAATTGTACCAGTAGATAGGAAATATAAATTTGTATAAATGCTAAAAATTTCAATTATCTAGCTCCAGTAGGACCGGAGCAATAAATATTTTTTAGTTTTTAGCAATTCTGGAAAATTATTAGGCGCTGGCTATCAAAAGCCATGAGTGGGAAAAGGACAGACTTATGCGGGTTTCAATGTTAAATTTCGAATCAAGGGGTAGTACCCCTTTGGACTTTTTTGAAAAAAAAAAAACTTTTGTTAAATATATCAAAAAATTCCTTATTTTTTTCTATGACGTTTTTGTAGCAAGTGTTTTATTTTTTTCAACCGGAAGTATTTTTTTTTTATTAATTTAAATTTAAAAATAATTTAATTTTAATCGAAATAATTGGCCAATCCAAATTTTCAGGCTTTTCTAAACTCGATATTTTACTTCATGCGCCACGCGTTTAGCAGTATATTTTTAATTCTGCTGTAGCAGTTTATTTTTAATACTGATTTAGCAGTATATTTTTAATTTCATAATATTTCAGTGGTTTATATGCGTGGGGCATGAAGTAAAATTTCGAGTTTAGAAAAGCCTGAATATGAATTTGGATGCTTTGAACCTTAATAATTAAAGAGCACAATTTTGATTCTAACTCTTTTGTACATTTTTTCTTCTATAATTTTTTTAATGAGTTCAATTTGAAGCTTCTGTCGAGTGTTTTCCACTCCCAGACTAAGCCTGAAGTAAAATTTCGAGTTTAGAAAAGCCTAAAATTTGGTTTGGTCGCGTAGCGCGAAGCGCGGAGCGGCCAAACCAAATTTTCAGGCTTTTCTAAACTCGAAATTTTACTTCATGCGCCATGCGTTTAAAACACTGACATATTGCGAAATTTAAACTAGTCTTGTTTAGCAGTATGTTTTTAATTCTGCTTTAGCAGTTTATTTTTAATACTGATTTAGCAGTATATTTTTACTTCATGCTTAGCCTGGGATTGGAAACACTCATTAGTAGCTTCAAATTTAACTCAATAAAAAATGTGTAGTTGGAAATAAAATGCGCTATGTAAAATGATTTCAATTAAAATAGTACTTTTTAATTATTTAAGTTAGTTTTCATACAATATTCATACTTTGTTTATGTTTACAAATTTTTTGCAACTTTTTTGTAAAAAAATGCTTTAATTTATCAACAATATAAATATTCTTTAATCAACGTTCATACAGTGATTTTTGTTTCTTTGAGTATACCTATACAGGGTGATTCATATGTAAAAATATTTCAAATCTTATTCAGGGGCTCGTTTCAGGTTTGGTCTGATAGGTCTGATTTTTGTTATTTATAAAACTACAGCAGATTTATTATTTCCAAAAAAATGACATATGATTAATTTTTGCTGTTCCCACAAAAATCGGGGTCAACCCAAATTGCTTGGAGGGCGAAAATGAACAGCTAAAATATTTCAAGGACCGCACCTCAGAAATATACAGGGTGAGTTTTTTCATGTTCTCTATGGAGATCTCGAAAACTATATAAACTATAGAAAGAAACTATAAATTTGGAGAAACGGTTAAATGGGCAAAGTAGTGTAGTTTTACGAGCTGAATAAAAAGACATTTTTAAAATTTTCGAACAAGTCAAAGGTAACTAGATATTTTATAAAATGTGAAAAGTGTTGATTTTCTCAAATTGATTTTTCTCAGCTATTAAAAGAGACAGAAAAAGCTATAAATAGTAACGTTTTAGATAATTTTACTCTTAATAATCAAACCTTTTAAGATATTTTATATTGACATTAGTTTTCGAGATATAACACAAACTTGCATTTTTGTTTAAATGGAAACCATACGGCGGAAAGACCTCTGGTCGATAGCCAGTTATCAAGAGGAAGTTTATTTTATTTATATTTATTGATTTAGATTTTTTTGAAAAAAAAAACAACTTTTGTTAAAGGTATCAAAAATTCCTTATTTTTACTTTCCCCCGTATGTAATGCAAAGGGAAAGTATTGTTTTCGTGAAAATTTTCGAATCAAAAATTTTAGCGGAAGTATCCGTTTTGAGGTCCCCTGAGTCGAATAAGACCATTTTTGAAAAATGTCTGTCTCTCTGTGTGTCTGTGTGTGAGTCTGTGTGCGCTGTACCGCAAAAACCGCTAAAGATATCGAGATGAAACTTGAAACTTAAGCTTTTTGATACAATCGGAAGAACTGAAAAGCTTTTGGTGAAAATCGGAAAACCGGAAGTGGTACTTTACTCGTAGCGTTTTTCAGTTTTTTCAGATTTTTTCAATAAATGTTCATCAAACAAAAAATTATTTCAAATAAAAGTTGTAGATAATAACAAAATGAAGATGTATTGTTAATTTTTTTTTGCCATAGCACTCTTAGTTTTTGAGATTTTTCAAAAGTTGTGTGTTTTATCTAGTTATTGGTGTGTGACAGTGTATGTGTCGATACAATTGAAAAATGTTTCAAATAAAAGTTGTAGGAAATGAAGGATTTTTTGTATCTTCACTTTTTGTTATAGCACTCTTAGTTTTTGAGATAATTAATAAATAACGTTCTTTTATCTAGTCATTGGTTTGTCTCAGTGTATGTGTTGATACAATTGAAAAATATTTCAAATAAAAGTTGTAGTTATCAAAAAGTTGGAGACATTTTGAAAATAATAATGCTACAAATATTTTAAAAGTGATTTAATACGCAATTTACGGGGGAAAGTACACATCACAATTTTTTTCTATGACGTTTTTGGAGCAAGTGTTGTTTTCTCTTTCAACTGAAAGTATTTTTTTTTTATTAACTTAAATTTAAAAATAATTACATTTTAATCGAAATAAATACAAATAGCAAGTGTTACGATATTTTAGCGATTTTAAAAGTAAAAAAATCAAAGCTAAGCATGATTCAGTTTGCGAGCGCAGCGAGCAGGCAAGCGAGCTGGGGTGAGCGTTAGCGAGCAGCAAAGTCCTATTAATATACGAACTGCTTTCTCCATCCACCGCATTCTCACTACCTCAACAACACATCATTCTCCAACCACAACACTCGGCTTACGTACCCTCCTCCTTTCCTCCCGTCATCACTCGATTGTTGCTATTATTGAATTTTCAATGCATTAAACATTTTTTAGTTTTGATTTGAACAATCCCTCACGCTTTCTGCGGGCTTTAGCTTGGTACCCGCAGGTAGTTCCAGCGGAGCGTAGTACTAGATACATTCATTTTTCTCCAAAATGTTTTGTTTAAACGCAGATCGCTAGGATTAAATTTAGCGGTGTTGGGACATGTTTTTTTTTTTTATTATTGGCCGCCTTCACGGGCTGTCAGCACATTTTCGGTCGAAAAATTGCGATAGAGGAATTTGGTTTTCACATTTCGATTTCGAATAATTATCCGCAACCGATAAGATGAAACAAGACGAAACAAAACAATTAAAATTAATTAATTTTTAAGTTTAACGTGTATATACAGGGTGGTCTAAAACCGTGATTTTCTTGATTATTTTTTTTGACCGACTTAAAATGCTCCAAAACGATTTGTTTAAACGTAGGGTGGTATGGTTTGACCTCGCGGTGCTCAGCATATTATTTTCGAGCCAACAAATGGCCGCCTTCCCGGTGTTTCAGCAAATTTTCGGTCCAAAAATTGCGCTAGAGAAAATTTGTTTTCGCGGGGATAAAGGAGCAACTACCCTCTCTATGTGCGAGCGAAGCGAGCACCCTAGCGAGCGAAGCGAGCGGCTTGAGCGAAGCGACCATCTCTTCCAACCTTTTCACGGACCTTTACATCCGTCCACTCCATAACCACTACAAAACAACGATTTACCTTGCAGTCACCACCATTCGGCTCATGCACCAACGCCTCTCCCCCTCCCTTTCCCCTTGCTACTATTATACATATATTTTTCTTCAACATCATTTTTTTTTTAATTATGCAATTCTCTTTACATTTCTACATTTCCTTGATTCGGCCCTCGGCTCCCCGGTTTGTAAACCGGGCTAAATGCTAGTGAAGATTAGAATAAAAATGAGCTTGGGAAAGAGTTATTATAATTTATTACTAGAGACTAAGTAATATAATTAATTGAGCAGTAATTTAAAGTAATTAATATCGTATTTAATAGTAATATTAAACTTGATTTACATAAATAAATAAACCGGTACATAGTACAATTAAAAAATAATTGATTGAGAGGATAGTTTACTAAGCAATGTGTTTAATTGAGCACCTATACTGTGTACTAATGTTTTAAAATAATGATACCTATACACAGTGGCGTATATAGGGAGTTATAACCTTCCCCCCCCCCCAAATTTTAATTTTCAATAGTAATTATAAGGTATTTCTCTAGTTTCCGATGCAATTTCTTAGTTTATTAAGAAGTCATCATAAAAAATAAAAGTGCCCTGTTTTTATTGAAATTGTTAAAAATTAAATTAATAAAATTTCCTATATGTAGTTAAAATTGGTAAATTAATTTACACAAACAATAATATTAAAAACGAATCATTAAATTTGACAAACTCAAGACAAATTCGATAAATTCTACATAATATGATTAATATAAAGAAAAAGAAAATGTGTGGATTTTTATCATTGTAATATTTATTAAAAAAACAGTAAAATTAAGTTTATTACTACTATTAAATACGATATTAATTATATTAAATTAGTGCTCAATTAATAATATTACTTAGTCTCTGGTAGGGTTGTTAAAAAAAAAACATTTTTTTTTTCATTTTAATTCAAACGAACAGTTTTTGTTACAAAACGTGTTCTTTTTATTGAAACAGCGTTTAATACATTAACAATTAAAAACATGTTTAAAATATGTTTGAAACACGTTTTAAATAATATACAGCGCATTTTTCTTTTGAGTCTACATATCCCGATAATTACAGCGTTTTTTAAATTTGCAGGAATTCGTTCTTTCAAAGCGGTTAATTTGAGGCTTGTAACGAGTGTTTTCCACTCCCAGACTAAGCATGAAGTAAAATTTCGAGTTTAGAAAAGCCTAAGAATTTGGATTGGCCGCGTAGCGAAGCGGAGCGGCCAATCCAAATTAGGCTTTTCTAAACTCGAAATTTTACTTCATGCGCCACGTTTAAAAACACTGATTTGCAGTGAAGTTTAAAAAATACACACATACAACAACGATTATAGGCAACCCAATATACGTTGGAGTTATTGGGTTGCCTAAAATCACTGTTTTAAACAATTTGTTCAGTGCAGAATTTAACTCACGTTTTATTCACATCTACATATTAGACTGCTAAAGCCGCATATTTTAAACTTTGCGATATTTCAGTATTTTATACGTGTGGCGCATGAAGTAAAATTTCGAGTTTAGAAAAGCCTAATTTGGATTGGCCGCTCCGCTTCGCTACGCGGCCAATCCAAATTTTCAGGCTTTTCTAAACTCGAAATTTTACTTCATGCTTAGTCTGGGAGTGGAAAACCCTCGTTTAAATATTCAAATTGAATTTTTTTAAAAAGACAACTATTGTCGTAAAATTTACAGAGTATGCATATGTATACAATATTATATATTTAATTTGTGATTTTATTTGGGCACCATCCCCCTCATTTAATAATCATATAAAAAGTAATTTAACTGACACTTCTTCATTTTTTCTAAAGAAATTGTAGCAGAAAACAATACTCAACTAATATTATACATATTCTGTATTAGGCCATTAATGAACAATTTCATAACAAAATATGTTAAGATATTCCGTTAAGCATAAAGTAGTTACTGACCTTCTCAACATTTCCATCCACATAAGCAGAACACACCACATTATTTACAAACAGTTTACTAATCACTATTTTTCACAAAAATCTAGTTTTCCCACAAAATATTCCCACTCGCCACATTATTCTAGGCATTATTTTAAGGAAAATTGATATTTTTGTGAGTAATGGTAACGAGTAAACAGTTTTTAGTTTACTAGTTACTATTTTTCACAAAAATCTCAGTTATCCTAAAAATAATGTCCAGAATTTAATACAGCAACCGCACTGTTCAATATCTTTACCTCAACTGCGAGCGTTTAATTTTATTAAAGGTTACACACCTTTTTTGTTGTTGATAAGCGTGAAGACGATCATGAGGAATGCGTATTGAGATTTAATTTGAAGACGCACTAATGATTTCCAAACGTTTGCATCCACAATCCGTATAAATTGAAATTCCGTTTTATTTTAATTGTGTTGTTTTATGAAGGAAAGGGAAATTGAAATAATATTTAGAATAATTAATAATATTTCATAACTTATTATTCATAAAGATTAGAATAAAAATGAGCTTGGGAAAGAGTTATTATAATTTATTACTAGAGACTAAGTAATATAATTAATTGAGCACTAATTTAAAGTAATTAATATCGTATTTAATAGTAATAATAAACCTGATTTACATAAATAAATAAACCGGTACATGGTACAATTAAAAAATAATTGATTGAGAGGATAGTTTACTAAGCAATGCGTTTAATTGAGCACCTATACTGTGTACTAATGTTTTAAAATAATGATACCTATACACAGTGGCGTATATAGGGGGTTATAACCTGCCCCCCCCCCCCCCAATTTTAATATTTAATAGTAATTATAAGGTATTTCTCTAGTTTCCGATGCAATTTCTTAGTTTATTAAGAAGTCATCATAAAAAATACAAGTGCCCTGTTTTTATTGAAATTGTTAAAAATCAAATTAATAAAATTACCTATATGTAGTTAAAATTGGTAAATTAATTTACACAAACAATAATATTAAAAACGAATCATTAAATTTGACAAACTCAAGACAAATTCGATAAATTCTACATAATGTGATTAATGTAAAGAAAAAGAAAATGTGTGGATTTTTATCATTGTAATATTTATAAATAATTAACACTGTTGTATCCTTTCTTTACACTTTATTTTCTAATGGTTAGATATATATTTCAAGTGCTAAGCACTCATTTTCAATAACAACTAATTGTTTAAGTCTTAGTCTGGGAGTGGACATCACTCGTTTAAAACTTCAAATTGAACTCTTTTCCAATTTGAAGTTTTAAACGAGTGATGTCCACTCCCAGACTAAGCATGTAATAACATTTCGAGTTTAGAAAAGTCTAGTGAAAATTTGTCTCGGGTCGCGCAGCCCTAGTTCTGGGCTTTTCTAAACTCGAAATGTTACTTCATGCGCCACGCGTATAAAACACTGCTTTCAAGTGAGGTTTAACTATACATACATTTCAAAATATTTTAGTGCTTTATACGCGAGGCGCATGAAGGCGAAAATTTCGAGTTTAGAAAAGCCAAGAAAATTTACTTCATGCTTAGTCTGGGAGTGGAAACACTCGTTTAAAGCTTCAAAATAAACTCTTGAAAAAACAACGATAATCTAAAGATTTAAAGAAAATAAGTTGAATTTGAAATACGTAGACTTTTAAAGAAAAACTCCCTGTATATCATTTTAATTCGCAAAAATAATCATTTCAGAAAATTCGCCCATCTTCTTCTTTTTTAAAGAAAAACTCCCTGTATATTAGTAAAATGTTTTACTTTTTGAAGTAAATTTGAGTTCAGTATTCTGGCACTAGATACCCACAGACGCGTTTCGGACTTCAAGGTCCTCTTCAGTATTCCTCAGCACTGGATCGGGCTCACACTGAAGAGGACCTTGAAGTCCGAAACGCGTCTGTGGATCTAGTGCCGGAATACTGAACTCAAATTCAATTTTGAGCATATCTGGCCTTAGTTCCGTGTTGAATACCTGCTAACAGCTGATCCGGTCACTGGCCGGCGCTCAACCACTGCCCGTCTCAAGTCACGTTGCGGTGCGCGCCGTCCTCAAGCCGGTGCGCGCGGTCCTTTTCGCGTCTCCTTCTGCGCTCGCTCACCCCACTCAGGATCCTCAGAATCTTATCAATGGACCCGCGCCGTTCTTGGCGCGCGAGATGCAGAACGACTCGAACGAAATCCCAGAACTGGATTATGTAGCAATATATTGGGTTGTACAGGGGTTTGTTACCACCCCAACTCAAATCGGGAGGTTAGCGGAACAGACGCCGGTTACGCTACGGCAATGGACAAGGCAAAGGGGCCTACATAAATTAACACGACCACAAGTTAGGGGGTTATTAAGGGACTAAAGAAACACGCTACCTTTGATATTGTGCGGCCCCGCTAGTTTTGTTGAGAAGAACTCGCGATAGAAACATCGATGCACTTTAGCAAACAGCCAGATGCACTTTAACAAACAACCAGATGCACAATTCGCTCCTTCACCTTCAACAGCACAACGTAAAATGGCGTGCGGACAATCAGCAAAAAACGTACCCCTTCCTAATTAACCCGAACTCCGACTATAGCATACGAGAGGGCGGTAAAGTTTAATTTGAAATTAAAGGAATGCATAGACGTAAAATGTGACTGTCACACATCCCCTTTTCCTGGTAAAAAAGGAAACAAGTTCAGCATGAGACGTTTTCTTATTTTCATTCATCCCCCTCAGGGCGTCAGGTCCCAAATGTGGTTTGAGGTCCTTCACATGCCAGCGTCCCGCATCGAGTCCAATGTTGTCAACCAGAGAATACTTCAATTGACTAATCTTTTCCTTAACTTTACATAATTTGAAACGAGGAGCTAGTTTAGCAGCAAAGTTTTTCGCTGCATTGGAGAGAACTTTGTTACGGACCCACACGAAGTCACAATTTTTTAATGCAACAGCTGGCCGTTTACGCAAATTGTAATGATGTGCGTTACGTCGGTACGCGTCAGAAAGACGAGCCTTAACTGTGGTGGTAAAGACTTCAAATGTTTAAACACTCGTTTAAAGCTTCAAATTTAACTGGGCTTTTCTAAACTCGAAATTTTACTTTATGCGCCACGCGTATAAAACACTATAATATTCAAATTTATGTATATTCGAACTTCACTTAAAATCTGTGTTTTATACGCGTGGCGCATGAAGTAAAATTTCGAGTTTATAAAAGCCCAGAAAATTTGTCTCGGGTCGCTGCGCGACCCTCAACAAATTTTCACGAGGCTTTTATAAACTCAAAATTTTACTTCATGCTTAGTCTGGGAGTGGAAAACACTTGTTTAAAGCTTTAAATTGAACTTGAAAAAAAAACAAGGAATATCCGCAATTGTTGTATCACTGTTATGGTCTTAGTCCGCTCCAAGCAAGACATCCTCTAAATCCAATACCTTCCCAAAATAGTCACCACGAAGCGGTACGTAACGCCTAAAGTTTAACTCAGCAGGTGTAAAGCCAGTAACGTCATGCTTAGCGGTGCGCAAGGCGTAGTCAATTTTGTGAATTTCCAAATCCCAGGATTTATGATCTAGCTCTTTAACGAACGATCGGATGGTGGTACCAATAGTGCGGTTGTACCTTTCAACGTAATTCACCTGCGGGTGATACCTAGCATTGAACCAAATCTTCGAGCCGTATTGTTGAGCAAAACACCAAGAAAACTCGATTCTCCAAAAATTCAGAAATCGATGCATAAACCGCTCGACGCAACGGCTGAAGTAACGTAAACTTGGTAAACCAATCGGTTACCACCAAAAGGTAGGAATTTACCTTACTAGATCTGGGGAGTGGGCAATATAATAATAATATCACGGGCAACCAACTGCCAAGGGTACGAAATATCCTTGGGCCTGCCCATGAATCCGGGACGACCAGTGGTAGGCACCTTTTGGGCACCGTAAGCCAGCAAGACCGAACATACTTCATCACATCCCCTCGAAGACGAGGCCAGTAGTATAAATCACGAACCCTATTAAGCTTGGCTGTCCGAGAAAATAGCTACTGATCGACTTTTGTTGTCTTGCATTGCTATTTCTCCAATGCAGAGGTGGACCGCGATCGCCTCTGCCTGGAACACGGTGGTGTTCCTCGCCAGACTGACTGAAATCTTTGTCTCCGGTTTTGTGCTGTATATTCCGGCTCCGACTCCTTCCTCTGTCTACTGACGGCTCGAAGACACAGGAAGGAGTCGGAGTCTGGCAAGGGACACCACCGTGTTCCAGGCAGAGGCGATCGCGGTCCACCTCTGCATTGGAGAAATTGCAAAGCAAGACAACAAAAGTCGATCAGTAGCTATTTTCTCGGACAGCCAGGCGCTGCTAAGGGCACTAAGCACCACACAGGTCGACTCCAAGCTAGTGTGGGATTGTGTAAGCGGTCTCAACGAAATGGGCGGTCGCAAAAAGTGACAATGGTATGGGTCCCAGGACACAAGAGTCATCAAGGGAACAAAAAAGCAGACGAACTGGCCAAACAAGGCTCGTCAAGCGCATTCATTGGCCCGGAACCCTCCTGCAGTATCGCAAAAACCACAGTCAGACAATCCATAAAAAAATGGACGGAAACACAAACTCAAACCTGATGGACGAACACACCAGGGCAGAGGCAGGCAAATCAGTTTCTCAAAAAACAATCGCCGGCTTTCACGACCGATCTTCTCAACCAAGAGAGAAAAACGGTTAAAGCTATAGTACGTCTACTTGCGCGGTTTCTTTATACCTACAATGGATTAAAGGGAAAAACCCCAGATTAAGTATAAATTTTACAGTTGAAATTGAAAATATTGGAAAACTCCCCGTTTTAGATATTCTTGTAAGTAGAAACGACAATAAGCTAGATTTTAATATATATAGAAAAGGTACTCATACGTTTAATTATATCCACTCATCATCTTCGACACCGATTAAATATCAACTTTCAGCATTTAAAAGTATGATAGACAGAGCGATTAAATTACCACTTTCAGAAGAAAACAGGAAAGCAGAATTTAAGTTTATATTGGAAATAGCAAAATTTTTAGATTATAACCCTAATACCATTCAAAAATTAATTAATAAGAGTATAAAATCTCACAAGATCAAATCAATAACGAGTTTACAGGAGCAAGAAAAACAGCCTATTAAATATGCTAGAGTCATTTACGTACCTAGACTAAATAATCATATAAATAAGTTATTTAAAAAATTCAACCTCACGGCAGCACAATACACAAATTCAAAAAGTGGTATACTTTTAGGAAACACATTTAGTAAAAGAGAATTCATTGAAAAATCTAGAATTTATTCAATAAAATGTGATAACTGTGAGAAAGTGTATATCGGCCAAACAACCCGCAATTTAAATATTAGATTCAAAGAACACAGTTATCACATAAAAAAACCAGAATCCAGAAAAATCTGCAATTGCACATAATAACTTTACAACAGGTCATAAATTCAGCATCAACAATATGAAACTCCTAAAAGAGTCCAATAAGTATCAATTAAACATGTTGGAAGCCATAGAAATGCGTAAAAATAAAAATAATTTATTGAACTTCGATTTTAGTCCCTTAAATAACCCGCTTCTAAATTTGTTACCTCCATAAACAACACGCAATAAAATTTGTTAACCCACCCAAAGGTCTTCCCTTAATCTGGGGTTTTTCCCTTTAATCCACTGTAGGTATAAAGAAACCGCGCAACAGTTGTAAGAATTAGTTGTTATTGAAAATGAGTGCTTAGCACTTGAAATGTATATCTAACCATTAGAAAATAAAGTGTGAAGAAAGGATACAATAGTGTTAATTATTTATGATTATACTCGAAAAACTCGAAAACAAATATCGATTGTAATATTTATTAAAAAACAGTAAAATTAAGTTTATTACTACTATTAAATACGATATTAATTATATTAAATTAGTGCTCAATTAATAATATTACTTAGTCTCTGGCAGGGTTGTTAAAAAAACCATTTTCTTTCATTTTAATTAAAACGAACAGTTTTTGTTACAAAACGTGTTCTTTTTATTGAAACAGCGTTTAATACATTAACAATTAAAAACATGTTTAAAACATGTTTGAAACACGTTTTATATAATATACAGCGCATTTTTCTTTTGAGTCTACATATCCCGATAATTACAGCGTTTTTTAAATTTGCAGGAATTCGTTTTTTCAAAGCGGTTAATTTGAGGCTTGTAACGAGTGTTTTCCACTCCCAGACTAAGCATGAAGTAAAATTTCGAGTTTAGAAAAGCCTAAGAATTTGGATTGGCCGCGTAGCGAAGCGGAGCGGCCAATCCAAATTAGGCTTTTCTAAACTCGAAATTTTACTTCATGCGCCACGCTTAAAAACACTGATTTACAGTGAAGTTTGAAAAATACACACATACAACAACGATTATAGGCAACCCAATATACGTTGGAGTTATTGGGTTGCCTAAAATCACTATTTTAAACAATTTGTTCAGTGCAGAATTTGACTCATATTTTATTCACATCTACATATTAGATTGCTAAAGCCGTATATTTTAAACTTTGCGATATTTGAGTGTTTTATACGTGTGGCGCATGAAGTAAAATTTCGAGTTTAGAAAAGCCTAATTTTTCAGGCTTTTCTAAACTCGAAATTTTACTTCATGCTTAGTCTGGGATTGGAAAGCCCTCGTTTAAAGATTCAAATTGAAATCTTTTAAAAAAAACAACGAATGTCGTAAAATATACAATGTATGCATATGTATACAATATTATATATTGAATTTATGATTTTATTTGGGCACCATTCCCCTAGTTAAATAATCATATAAAAAGTAATTTAACTGACACTTTCTTATTTTTTTTCTAAAGAAATTGTAGCAGAAAACAATACTCACCTAATATTATACATATTCTGTATTTAGTCCATTAATGAATAATTTGATAACAAAATATGTTAAGATATTCCGTTAAGCATAAAATAATTATTGACCTTCTCGAAATTTCCTTCTCCAATCCATCCACATAAGTAGAACACACCACATTATTAACAAACAGATTACTAGTCACCATTTTTCACAAAAATCTAATTTTTCCTTAAAATATTTCCACTCACTACATTATTCTAAACATTATTTTAAGGAAAATTGAGATTTTTATGAGAAATAGTAACTATTTGTAGTGTACTAGTTACTATTTCTCACAAAAATCTCAAATTATCCTTAAAATCATGTCTAGAATTTAACACAGCAAACCGCACTGTTTAATATCTTTATCTCAACTGAGAGCATTTAATTTTGTTAAAGGTTACACACCTTTTTTGTTGTTGATAAGCGTGAACACGATCGTGAGGAATGCGTATTGAGATTTAATGTAAAGACGCACCGATGATTTCCAAACGATTGCATCCACAATCCGTATAAATTGGAATTCCGTTTTATTTTAATTATATTGTTTTATGAAGGAAAGGAAAATTGAATTAAAATTTAGAATAATAAATAATTTTTTATAACTTATTATTCATAAAGATTAGAATAAAAATGAGTTTATGAGAGAGTCATTATAATTTATTACGAGAGACTACGTAATATAATTAATTGAGCACTAATTTAAAGTAATTAATATCGTATTTAATAGTAATAATAAACCTGATTTACATAAATAAATAAACCGGTACATGGTACAATTAAAAAATAATTGATTGAGAGGATAGTTTACTAAGCAATGCGTTTAATTGAGCACCTATACTGTGTACTAATGTTTTAAAATAATGATACCTATGCACAGTGGCGTATATAGGGGGTTATAATGCCCATACACATCTAAATCAGGGATTCTCAACCAGGGTGGCACGCCACATTAGGGGGGAACGGTAAGATGTCAGGGGGGGGGGGGGCAACAGATTTCCTAAAAAGTAGGTCAAGTGAAATAAGGCTATAATGGTGTTGCAATCTAACTAAAAAAAACCGAAATTAAATCAAGGAAGGGGGCGTGGAGTTATGAAGGGGGGCTCGACCTGAAAAAGGTTGAGAACTCCTGATCTAAATGAAATCGTCAAAAGCAACAAACATAAACATTTATTTCTTGACAATTTTAACAAAAAATAAAATGCATTTATAATTTTCAATTATAATTTTCTTGGTGTCTGTACAAATCGATCAAATTAAATTTATTTATTTATTTTCGAGATCCATTTACAATTCAAATACTACCATTCAATTAAAAATGGGTATTAGAATTTAAAAAATACGTTACAAAATATTAATACAAATAGTACAAAAATGTTAAAATAAATAATATGAAAAGATAAATATCTCTTTTAGGTATACTTATCACGATATTTCCATGTACATTTTCAGACATTCATTATTTTAGTAAAAACTTTTCATTTGAAGCCTCTAACAAGTGTTTCTAATCCCAAATTAAGCATAAAGTAAAATTTCGAGTTTAGAAAAGCCTAAAAACTTAGTATGGTTCAGGCCTTTTGAGACTCGATATTTGATGCCATACGCCGCGCTTTTAAAACACTGATTTAAAATAAAGTTCAAAATATACTGCTTAGTCAAAACAGACACATCATAACATTTTAAAAAAACTTCAGGACTGCCTGAAAATTTGGATTGGTCGCGCAGCGAAGCGGAGCGACCAATCCAAATTTTCAGGCGTTTCTAAACTCAAAATTTTACTTTATGCTTAATCTGGGAGTGGAAACACTTGTTAGAGGCTTCAAATTAAAAGTTTCTAATAAAATAACAAACGTCTAAAAATGTTAGAAACTTTAAATTTTAAAAAACGACGAATGTCGGAAAATGTACAGAGCTTAAATTTTTTCTATTTAAATCAAACTAATTTTTTACATTATTTCGGTAAACTAGTAAAGCTATTTGATTATAAAACCAATTGTTTAAAACAGTGATTATAATAATAACCATTGCTATATGTGTTTTTACTTAAAATTATATTAGTGTTTCGTACGCCTGGCGCATGAAGTAAAATTTCGAGTTTAGACAAGCCTGAAAGTTTGGATTTGCCCGCGCCTCGCTTCACTCGCGACGGCAAATCCAAATTTTCACACTTTTCTAAACTCTAAATTTTACTTCATGCTTAATCAAGTGGTGGAAACCCTCTTTAAAGGTAACCGATTTTAATTTACAAATTACCGGTTATTGAATAAGTCGGTTAATTTACAATTTTTTAAAAAACACAACTTATTCTCATCTGCACAACATGGATTTCTAAAGGGTAAAAGCATAGAAACAGCTCTTTTCGATTATATAAACGAAATATTGGAAAATATGGAAAATCATCAACTATCCTGTGGAATTTTTGTGGATCTGTCGAAAGCATTCGATACCATCAACCATAAAATACTGATGGACAAGCTTTTTATGTATGGTGTTCGAGGCGTTGCGTATGACCTAATTCAATCATACTTAATCGACAGAATCCATTTTACAAAAATCACAGACACTAAAAATAATATCGTTTCTTTATCACAGCCCTTAACTATAAATAAAGGAATTCCGCAAGGGAGCATCCTAGGCCCTTTGCTGTTTGTTATATACATTAACGATATCTCTAAAACAGTTCCAGCGTATTGTAAAATCTTAAATTACGCTGATGATACTAATCTTCTAATCAGCGGAAAATCTATTTCTGACATCGAACATTTGAGCAACGACTGTATTAACAACCTAGAAATATGGTTTAAAACACACGATCTAATACTAAATGAGTCTAAAACCAATATTGTATTATTTAAGACAACTGAAGCCATAAACACGCCCCCACACATCACTATAAATAATAAATTATATCCAATTACAAATAGTGTCAAATGTCTTGGAATTATATTAGATAACACCTTAAAATATAATCATCATATTGACTATATCTGTAATAAACTAAGCGGAGCGTGTTATGGACTTAGGGTATTAATCAAAAACACAAACCATCGCATTGCTAAACTATTTTACTCTTCAAACATTGAATCCCAATTAAGATATGGTCTGATATTTTGGGGTGGCAGTACTTCTGCAGGGAAAGTGTTTACACTGCAAAAAAAGACAACAAGAATATTACTTAAACAAAAAATAAATGCATGCTGTAGAGGTTTGTTTAGAAATCAAAAGATATTGTCCTTTTATGGTCTCTACATTTACGAGTGTTTGAAATTCTTTTTAAAAAACAGGTCGCTATTCGGGGACGTGTTTTACTCAACTAGATACCCTAGCAGATACGGTCAAGTATACAACTTACCACATCATTCACTCAATAAATTTAAGCAAGGTTGTTTTTACTCATCCCTTAAAATGTTTAACCATTTTCCATTGTCAATTAAAGTAATAAATGATTACAACAAAGCCAAAAGAAAAATATATGAACTCTTATGTGATCTTGAGCCATACTCTATGTCAGAATTTTATAATTTTAAATTTTAATTACGTGAACTTTCCACGTTATTATTTATTTCTTTATTTTATCAATATTTCACATTGAATTTTATCTATCTAAAATTTATATATATATATATATATATATATATATATATATATATATATATATACCTTTGTGACGATTTACATGTACAAGTATTATTTTGTATGTATTTGTGGAATGTAATTTAAAAAAAAAATCCCTTATTGTTAAGTCATAGTTTTCGAGATATTTAAAAAAAATAGATCTAGCTATATCAATGTCTAATTTTGAAAATTGTCTAAACTGAAATTTTTACAAATTGAAAAATTAATCTTTTTTTGTAAATACACTTTTTGTCATACATATTTTTCGATATAACTAAAAATGGTGATAATAAAAACAAAACAGTATGAATGTTAACAGAAATTCAAACTTTGTTAAGTTTTATAAAGAAACATAGAAATAATTAATTATTTCCCAAATTCATCACAAACTACCGTCCTATAAATAACACTACTCCCCGTAATTCAAAAATTATTTCAACCCCTACTCAAACTAAAAATCATAAGTACTGCCGAAGAATCAATTCCCGATTATTAATTTGGCTTTATGCCTAAAAATCCACTATTTTACCACTCAAAATCCTAACCTCAAACCTCCAAACAAAACATTTCGAAGGCCATGCCTCAGCGGTAGCTTTCTTAGACATAAGGAAGGCTTTCGCGTCGGTATGGCATCGAGGTCTCCTGTGCAAATGTTCCTTACTCAAAATACCACAACACCTAAGCAACCTTATTGAACAATTTTTAATTACCCGCTCCTACCAAGTTAAAAACCATCAATCCCCCATTTATTCAGCAACAAGGTGTCCCTCAAAGCTCCCCCTTACCGTCTATACTATACAACATCTACTGCTACGATATTCATAATCCCCTTCTACTTCAACCCCAGTATACAGAGTTATTCGAAAACAAGGAACAGATTTCAAACGTTTATTTCTTTCAAACTACAAAAGGTGGAATCATAATTCTAACGTTCCTGTATAGACAACAGTTTAAAATTTGAATAGTCCAGGCAGAAGTTCCAACCGTATTGGCGCTGTTATTTGTCATGTTGATTGTCTGTAGTAAAACGGCGACACAACAAGAAAAATAATTTTGTGTGCTGCAATTAGCAAAACTAGAGCCCATTATTGAAGTTCAACGAGATGTTTTCCGTCATTTTAATAAACAACCGCCCCGTTATGAGCAGATTTACCAGTGGCATCGAAAATTCGTAGAGGATGGTTGCATCTGCAAACAGAAAAGCACGATGGTCGGTATTTATAGGTAAAAAAGGGGATTATGTCATTAGCAGGTATGAAGAATGTGAGACCTTATTATTTACCTTACGGTACAGTTCAAACAAGATAAATTCAAATTCAAATCTATTTGAATTCGAGAAAATAAGCTTACGCTTCTTATAGTTTGCACACTTTAAACATAATATATAAAATTACGAAAAAACTATTCGTGAAAATGCAAACAGTGTCTTAATTAATAAGACAATTTAAGACGATAAATATCCATTGAAACAACTACTTCTCGTTCTCGAATTCAAATAGTTTTGAATTTGAATTTATCTTGTTTGAACTGTACCGTAAGGTAAATAATAAGGTCTCACATTTTTCATACTTGCTAATGACATAATCCCCTTTTTTACCTATAAATACCGACCATCATTTTCACTCATTCCATTTTTGTGTACCTGTTCATTCCACACACAACACTTTTTCCAAGTAAGTTTGTTTTAATTTTATTCCTAATTTTTTAAAAGTCATAAGCAAAGCTATACTGAAGAGAGATAAATCTCGAAACGCGTCTATAGATGGCCTAAGACATTAGTTTTAATCTGAGTCCTTTCACTTCTAATTTGTCGCTATCTCTCCTTTCATTTTAAATTGTATTGTTAGTTGGTTTGAAGAGAATTTGACGTAAACGTTACATATACTTTAATAGAGCGTTGTAACAAATCAAATTAAATAAGATTTTAAATATTTCATTGTATAATTCAATATCCGGAGGTGTATTTGCACGGGAAGTAGTTGTTTCAATGGATATTTATCGTCTTAAATTGTCTTATTAATTAAGACACTGTTTGCATTTTCACGAATAGTTTTTTCGTAATTTTATATATTATCTTTTAAGAAACGTTAGAATTGTAGAAACACAATTCTAACGTTCCTTAAAAGAGAAAACTTCAATTCTTTTTTGTCATTTGGAAGAAATAGATGTTTGAAATCTGTTCTTTTATTTTGAATAGCCCTGTATTATTATGGGTGGATACGTAACTCTCACTGTCAAATGGCTATCGAGCAGAGGTCTTTCCGCCTGGATTAGTTATTTGGTCCAACGTCAGTCATTAATGAGTGAATGGGTTAATTTCATTAAAACAGCGTTTAAAACATTAACAATTTAAAACATGTTTAAAACGTGTTTAAAATATGTTTAAAACACGTTTCAAACAGAACATACAGGTGATTTTTCTTTTGAATATCCATATCCTGATAATTATAGCGTTTTTTTAAATTTGCAGAAATTCGTTGTTTAAAAGCGGTTAATTTGAGGCTTTTAACGAGTGTTTTCCACTCCCAGACTAAGCATGAAGTAAAATTTCGAGTTTACAAAAGCCTTAGAATTTGGATTAGCCGCGTAGCGAAGCGGAGCGGCCAATCCAAATTAGGCTTTTCTAAACTCGAAATTTTACTTCATGCGCCACGTTTAAAAACACTGATTTACAGTGAAATACACACATACAACAACGATTATAGGCAACCCAAAATACGTTGGAGTTATTGGGTTGCCTAAAATCACTGTTTTAAACAATTTGTTCAGGTCAGAATTTGACTCACGTTTTATTCACATCTACATATTAGATTGCTAAGGCCGTATATTTTAAACTTACCGGTATTTCAGTCTTTTATACGTGTGGCGCATTAAGTAAAATTTCGAGTTTAGAAAAGCCTAATTTGGATTGGCCGCTCCGCTTCGCTACGCGGCCAATCCAAATTTTCAGGCTTTTCTAAACTCGAAATTTTACTTCATGCTTAGTCTGGGAGTGGACAACACTTGTTTAAAGCTTCAAATTAATGAAATTACCTAAATATAGTTAAAATTGGTAAATCAATTTACACAAACAATAATATTAAAAACAGATTTCCTAAAGAGTAGGTGAAGTGAAATAAGGCTATAATGGTGTTTCAATCTAACTCACTTACTCAAGGAGGGGGGCGTGGAGTTATGAAGGGGGGCGCGACCCGAAAAAGGTTGAGAACCCCTGATCTAAATGAAATCGTCAAAAGCAACAAACATAAACATTTATTGGTTGACAATTTTAACAAAAAATAAAATGCAACTATTATTTTCTTGGTGTCTATAATTTCTCGTACAAAACGATCAAATTAAATTTATTTATTTATTTTCGAGATCCATTTACAATTCAAAATACTACCATTTAATTGAAAATGGGTATTAGAAATTAACAAATACGTTACAAAATATTAATATAAATAGTACAGAAATGTTGAAATAAATAAAATTAAAAGGTAAATATGGGCAGGTGGTGGCCGAGCGGTAACGTCGCCGGGCTGTATCGCTCGGCGAGCCACAAGTTCGGGTTCGATTCCCGTGCACGGGGAGACTTTATTTGAAAAATAATGTCTCGTCGTGACCCTGGGTGTGGTATGAATGTGTGTGATTGTCCGAATGAATAGTTAAATAATACAAATTGTAATAAATTAATTGATACAAAAATAAACATTGATGATGGCTAATGGGCAAGTTCCCAAGGCCAGGCAAAAGCCAAAACCAAAATTAAAAAAAAAAAGGTAAATATAGTGATATTCTCTTTTAGGTTATTCAGAGGTTATTCATTTATGTCCTACCACTCGATTATTTGCAATTAATAGACCTCCTATTTGTAACGTTACTGGACTTATAATGGAATACGCGACAACATTTTTCATAATGGCCCGGTAATTATTTTATTTACTTCTTCGTTGCCATGGTAATATGGTTCGAAATGACAAAAAATGAAATGTCAGACAGAATGAAAATTCAATTTATTTAAACAAAAAATTCTACATGATTTATTATATCCAATATTAAACGTACAATTCGTAAAAGAACCCGAAATAAGAGGGGCAACTGAACTTGAAACATTAACCGATTTATTAGTTTGTATATTGGACATCATCGATGTCGGTGCAAGAAATTCATCTCTCGATGATCCAGCAATCAATGTCGCATTATTGATTTTCGATTGCATATAAGCTTCTACATAGCTTTTTGCAATGCATCTGCTCTTCCAGCCTCCTAAACGTTGCAAATTTTCTATGCTGCCTTCAGCGTCTGAGTGTAACGTTGCAGCAGTACGCCTAAAGCCCAGTATATTTAGACGCTTCTGGCAAACCTAAATATTTTGCAATTTTTGCTGGTATACTACCAAATTTATTTTTGCCAACGGACTGTAGTGTACATTTTTTTCTTCTGGTAATTAAGAAAAACATTATCTATATTGCAATTCTTGGGTCTCAGCAACATGTACTATCTTATGAGACTAACGGCAATAATTCCATTATCCTGTATAACTACAAAGCTCCTTGGTTGACCATTTTTACTACAAGGAATTGTAATTTCAATGTTTGAAACCATATCTTTAACATTTCCAACTTTCATTTGTAGAAATTCATGACGCGTACATGCGCCGAAAATGCCTATCACCAAAATTACCATATCCAAAAGATATTCATCAACAGGGGCAGTTTTTTAAAAATAACACTACCTGTTCCCGCGAAAAAACGTTTGCTTTTTAGGTACATAATTTTTTGAATTTTGTTTTAAAAACGCCTCTAATTCCAAAAATTTTTCAGAAATATTTACCAATTTCTTAGCCATCATTTGCTTCTTCAGCATCGAATACTTGGTCCACAGCGAATTATGAGCAAAGTTCTCGGATAATTCTTGGAAATATCCCAATAAGACCATTTCATTAATTTTCGCTATATCGTGAATATCGGACCATTCTTTAAAATTATCAAATTCCTTTTCGTAGGCTTCTTTTGATTTTATTTGCACTAACGCCTCTCTGGCTTTATTTACTCGATGCAACACATCTTCTGGTAAATTGCTTGGAGCCATTACACGTTTCAAGTAAACTATTTACTCCGTCAAATATTACAAATATTTCAGTGTCAACATGACAGCTGATACTACGATCCATGTGAAATAAAATACTGATTATATTTCTCGTTTTAAATTAATAAACAGGTAGGACATAAAACGTTGAAGGCACCACAGAGCGTTAGTAGGAAATAATGCCCTTCGCCGACGTACAACCCTCGGGCTGTACACTGTCGACGGCAGGCATTATTTTCTTACTAACGCCCTCAGTACCTTAATTACTATAAAAACTTTTAATTTGAAGCCTTTAACAAGTATTTAGAATCCCAAATTAAACATAAAGTAAAATTTCAAGTTTAGAAAAGCCTGAAAATTTGGCATGGTTCAGGCCTTTTTAAACTCGAAATTTGATGTCATACGCTACGCTTATAAAACACTGATTTAAAATGAAGTTCAAAATATACTGCTTAGTCAAAACAGGCACATCGTAAAATTTTAGAAAAACTTCAGAACTGCCTGAAAATTTGGATTGATCGCGCAGCGAAGCGGAACGACCAATCTAGGCTTTTCTAAACTCGAAATTTCACTTCATGCTTAATCTAGGAGTGGAAACACTTGTTAGAGGCTACAAATTAAAAGTTTTTATTAAAATAACGAACGTCTGAAAATGTTAGAAACTTTAAATTGAACCTCTTTAAAAAACGACGAATGTCGGAAAATTTACAGAGCTTACATTTCTTGTATTTAAATCAAATTTTTTAAATTATTTCGGTAAACTAGTAAAGCTATTTGATTATAAGAGGTTTATCTTTATATAAATGCATTGAACCAATTGTTTTAAACAGTGATTATAATAATAACCATTGCTATATGTGTTTTTAACTTAAAATTATATCAGTGTTTCGTACGCCTGGCACATGAAGTAAAATTTCGAGTTTAGACAAGCCTGAAACAATAACAACGACAAGCGTCAGTAAATCCAAATACTTACATTTTTCTAAACTCGAAATTTTATTTCATGCTTAATCAAGTGGTGGAAACCCTTTTTAAAGGTAAACCGGTTTTAATTTACAAATTACCGGTTAATAAATAAGTCGGTAAATTTACAATCCCTTATTGTTAACTCATAGTTTTCGAGATATTTTGAAAAAAAAAATAGATCTAGCAATCTCAGTAAGTATGTATGTCTAATTTTGAAAAATGTGTAAATTTAAAGTTTTACAAATTTAATAATGTATCTTTTTTGTGAATACACTTTTTGTCATACATATTTTTCGAGAAGAATAAAAATGGAGATCATAAAAACAAAACAGTAGGAATGTTAACAGAAATGCAAACTTTGTTAAGTTTTATAAAGAAATATAGAAATAAATAATTATTTCCCAAATTCTTCACAAGCTACCGTCCTATAACACTACTCCCCGTAATTGGAAAATTATTTGAACCCCTACTCAAACTAAAAATCATAAGTACTGCCGAAGAATCAATTCCCGATTATTAATTTGCCCGACACCCTGGAAGGCAATGGAGGTAATACAGATTAACCTCCACCACTCCAAGGCGGCCACCGCTGTCCTGTGCCGCCAACTCCAAACAGGGAAATACGGCCTGCCACTTATATAAGAACCCTGGCAATACAGAGGCGTTGTAAAGGGCCTTGGTAACACCGGAGGTAAGTTAATATATGACACAAACTTCGGAAAGGTCAGATCCTGCATTTTTGTACGGAACGACATAAACTTCTTAAATCTGCATAACCTCTGCTTCCCAGATCTTGTCGCAGCGAAGGTGAAACTCTGGGGTGAGGGAACCACACTCGAGGCCGTTATAGCCTCAGCATACCTCCCCTACGACTCCCCGCAGCCCCCACCTTCCAAGGAACTTGAGGAGCTAGCGACCTACTGCAGGACGAAGAAACTGCAGCTGTTGGTAGGTGCGGACGCCAACGCCCATCACCAACTCTGGGGCAGCTCAGACACCAATAAAAGAGGTGAGTACCTATTAGATTTCTTAATGTCCTCGGACTTTGAAATTCTCAATCGGGGAAAAGAACCCACTTTTGTTACTAAACAACGTCGCGAAGTGATCGATATATCGTTTGCGTCGCGAGGTGTAAGTGCCCAACTAGTGAAGTGGTATGTGTCGGACGAACCATCTCTCTCCGACCACCCTTACATCATTCTGGAGATTGGTCAAACCCGTGAAACCAAAATCGAGTTCCGAAACCCACGAAGGACATGCTGGGAATCATACCTTGAAGACCTTGGCACCTGCCTTAAGGGTACCAAGGAAAGCATCAAAAACAAATTGGACGTAGAGCTTGTGGCAGAACAAGTTTAAGAGGCCATCCTAACCTCTTTCCAGAAAAACTGCCCTACAACGAGGAAATCTTCCGGCAAAATAAAAACACGCCGGCTCTACAACAGAGCGAGGAAATCTGGTGAGTGGGAGGAATATTCCAAAACACTAACGGAGTACAGCAACGAGATCAGGAGGGCGCGCCGGGAGGCGTGGAAGATATTCTGCTCGGAGATTGACCAAGTCCCCGAGGGAGCAAAACTCCACAAAACCCTAGCGAAAACCTCCGACACCTCTTGCGGAACCCTGAAGAAACCAGATGGATCATTTGCAGAAACCGGCAAGGAAACAGCGGAGATCCTCATGAGAACCTATTTCCCCGGATCTGAAATCCTGCAAAATGGTGCAGACACTCACTCAGTGCTTGTAACCCCTGGTAAGGCGGCAACACAACAAGACTGGGAAATCTCAAAGAAAATTGTAACCTTTGATCGAATCAGGTGGGCGATAGGTACATTCCACCGATATATATCACCGGGACAAGATGGGATCTATCCAGTGCTCTTGCAGCAAGGGCTGGACCACCTTCTACCGGTGCTCTGTAAACTCTTCAGGGGCAGCCTGGCACTAAAACACGTGCCAACTACCTGGAAGAAAGTCAAAGCGGTCTTTATCCCTAAGTCTGGGAAGGACTTAACCCAGCCAAAAGGTTACAGACCAATTTGCCTGACATCGTTCCTACTTAAGACGATGGAAAAACTAGTTGAAAGATATATAAGGGAAACCTCACTTCTAGAGAGGCCGCTCCACCCCTTTCAACACGCCTTTCAAGCTGGAAAATCATGCGAGTCTGCCTTACACCAACTGGTAGTTAAGGTAGAGGCCTCGCTGAAAAACAAAACAGTGGCATTAGCTACATTTCTCGATATTGAATGAGCGTTTGACAACATCTCTATCAGAACGATCGTAAGAGCAGTCGAAAGTCACGCTGTGGAAACCACGATAAGCTCGTGGCTGCAATCCATGCTGACGGACAGACTAGTAATTACGGAACAATTCCAAGAAAAAATCAGCTTAAAAGCCAAAGGTAGATGTCCTCAGGGGGGCGTTCTATCCCCCCTTCTATGGGACATGGTGGTGGATGAGCTACTCACGTTACTAAACGACTCAGGATATTACGCCCAGGGATATGCGGATGACATTGTCATTTTCGTCACGGGAAAATATCCAATTACTATAACAAGCATCATGAACAATGCCTTGAAAACTGTAGAACGATGGTGTGGGGAGGTGGGGCTAAGCGTTAACCCCACCAAGACTACGGTTATCCCCTTCACAAAAAGAAGGAAATGCGCGGGCCTCAAACCCACAACCTTCTTTAACCAAACTCTACAACTAACCAATGCGGTCAAATATCTAGGTATCCACCTAGATACAAAACTCACATGGAACCGTCAATTAAAGCACACAACCGACAGAGCAACAAGGACGCTAATGACAACAAAGCGTGCTCTGAGAAAAACATGGGGCCTTAATCCAAAAATGACTATGTGGATATATAATGCAATAGTAAAACCCATGATCACCTACGGATGCACCACTTGGTGGCCGAAAGTAGAACAAAGTACTGCGCAGGCAGCTCTATCTAGAGTACAACGACTAGCCTGCTTATGCATAACTGGCGCACTGCGTACAACACCAACAGCCTCAATGGAAACCCTACTAAACCTCCAACCGCTGGACCTAGTGGTTAAAAGCGAGGCCAGACTAGGGGCATATAGGTTGACGACAACTGATAACTGGCACCCCACAGGAAACCGCTCCAGAATAGATCAGGTAGTTATCAAAACTCTATTACAAATGGGAAGTGACTACATGATACCACGCTACTCCCTGAAGAGACCCTTCACAATAGAATGTGAGGGGGACAATGAGAAGCGCAACCCTTCACCTGGAACCTTGATCTGGTACACCGATGGGTCAAGAAGAGAAGGTGGAGCAGGCGCTGGGATTCACGGCGTAACCCCAAATTGTGACATCTATGTGTCTCTGGGGAGGATGGCAACTGCACATCAAGCCGAGATCTTCGCGATTAACCAATGTACCATGGAAAATCTGCGACGGGGATATAAGAGGCAAAAGATCCTGATCCTCACCGACAGCCAAGCTGCTTTAGGAGCACTCAACAGCTATAAGATCCAATCTGAGCTATCATGGGAGTGCATCCAAAACCTGACAAAACTGGCGACGGAAAACACCGTAACACTACGCTGGACGCCGGGACACAGGGGAGGATGGCAACGAGAAAGCCGATGCTCTGGCAAAGATTGGATCACGCAGACCCTACATTGGACCAGAACCAATGCTACCGATTCCCAAAAAATCAATAAGACCAAGCGCAAAAGAGTGGACCCTAGAAAGACACACCGAGCGCTGGAAAAACCTGACAGGGCATAGACACAGTAAACTACTGATGGAAAAACCCTGCCAAGAACTAGCAACTGAGGCCCTCAGACTCAGTGGAAACAACCTTAGAATAGTCACAGGACTGATAACTGGACACTGTACCCTAAGGAAGCACCTGCATAACATGAAACTGTTCACAGAAGATCCAATATGCAGACTATGTCTGGAAGAGGATGAAGACGCCTCACATGTACTATTCAAGTGCGAGGCACTTTCCACCTGGAGGGAAGCAAACCTTGTCCAAGGGAATCCAAACCACTTCCCGAAGGGAAAGATGATCGAAACGCTGCTGGGACTAGCCAAGGAAACAGAGCTTTTTGATTAACTACGGTAACGGAAGAAGTACAATAAGCCACACGGCTGCGGTGCTAGGGCAGAAATAACCCTAACCTCCGTTTCCTGCCCCTAAAAAAAAAAAAAAAAAATTGACCATAAACCTCTAAACAAAACACCTCGAATACCATGCATTAGCGGTAACTTTCTTAGACATAAGGAAGGCCATCGCCTAGGTATGGCATCCAGGTCTTCTTTGCAAATGTTCCTTACTTAAAATACCACAACACCTAATCAACCTTATTGAACAATTTTTAATTACCCGCTTCTACCAAGTTAAAATCCATCAATCCCCCTTTTATTTAGCAACAGGGGGTCCCTCAAGGCTCCCCCTTACCGCCTATACTTTACAACATCTACTGCTACGATATTCATAGTCCTGATCCCTTCTACTTCAACCCCAGTATACAGGAACAAGGAACAGATTTCTAACGTTTATTTCTTTCAAACTACAAAAGGTAGAATCATAATTCCAACGTTCCTGTATAGACAAAAGTTTAAAATTTGAACAGTCCAGGCAGAAGTTCCAACCACGGCCGTATTGGCGCTGTTATTTGTCATGTTGATTGTCTGTAGTGTAATAGGTCAGTAGGGGTCATGTGCAAATATTATTTTTGACGAAATAAATTAAAATATTATTAGAAAAATCACCCGAGAAAATAATAAAGAAAAATCAACACCCAGTAAATACGAGAATAACATTAGTCGATCAAAATTTTTGATGTGAAAGAAATAACAAATGCAGCATCGCCTTAAAATAATAAACAAGTACCGGCGCGTGGAGAAATGCTAAGACATACAGAAAGATTCAGTTCAGGGTTTAACGAACGCAAACACAACAAGTGTGTAAAGTCAGGGAAATTACGTTGACGTCAGAGAGGGATGGGTTTTGTGACCAAATATGGTAGTAGATAAAGTCTACGCATCAAAATCAGAGGAGGGGAGAACTTTAAGAGCAGCAAAGAAACTATTCTAAAAAGCAGTTAATTTTGGGACAGGGACTAGGACAGTCAGTATTTGAATGTAAATGAGGACAGTTGAGAATAGGAAGTTTCAGTGGAATGTGAGTTAGTGAAGTAATGTTGATAAAAAGAGTTAAGTATTGAGAATGGAGTTAGAAAATGGAGAATGGAGTAAGGGATAACAGCGCTGGAGAGACTATCACGTAAGAGTAAAATTAATTCTACATCAAACCGACTAAGTTGAAATGAAACAAACAAAACCAGCCAAATAATTTAAACATCTGGGAAAAGGGGGAAGATGGAGGGGGGGATGAGAATTAGGGATGCATGGTGGTTGATGTGTAAGGCCGAATTGAACAAGAACACGAGGTATGTCCTACTAACTAATCGACCCAGTCGATTGATGCGTTAGGCCAATCCGAGTTACTATTGCGCTAAGTGTCCTACTAACTAATCACCGGAAAAAAATAATTCGATTATGAGTGGAAGGAGGTGAAAGGTCGTTCTACTCATTAATCGAAAATGAATGGCGATTGATGTGTAGGGCCGATGTGAGAGATTGTCCCACTAACTAATCGCAAGTATGTCGAGTGTGTGATGCTAGCTCCGGGATGGTTTTTGTGGGTTTCCTATCTCGTAATGCAAATGCAGGGGCTAGTTAATTTTGCTCCCACAAGTAGAGTCATATATTTTTTTGAGTTTAACTATATGCACATGGCTTCTAAGCATAAACGTTGGACAATATATTTTGTGAATATAAATAATATAAGACATACCAATTCATTACAAATGCAATGAAAGGTCAATAAACGTTGAATACGTTAAGCTCATATCCTGTTTTATTTATTGTCCACACATCCTCCTAGTCAAATTAAAAGGGAAGAAAGACGCAGTATTTACGATAATGCATATTGACACAAACAACGAACCTGGTAAATAAATTAAAGGGTTACTACATACACAACACAACGTAAACAATAATACAAATTATAAATTTGTACAATACTTAGGGTCGAATCATTACAGTAGTAAAATGGTGACACAACAAGAAAAATAATTTTGTGTGCTGCAATTAGCAAAACTAGAGCCCATTATTGAAGTTCAACGAGATTTTCTCCGTCATTTTAATAAACAACCGCCTCGTTATGAGCAGATTTACCAGTGGCATCGAAAATTCGTAGAGGATGGTTGCATCTGCAAACAGAAAAGCACGGGATATCCACGCACATCGAATGAAAATGTGGAGCGTAAACTGTACGAATAGTTTACGAAAAGGAGCCCAAAAACCTTTCTTGATAATACGCGACATCGAATTGTTGAAGCTGTAAATTCGATAACTGGAGACCAGCTGATTCGTGTGTGGCAAGAAATGAGCCACCGTTTTGATACATATGGTGGTCACATGAATTCATAAAATTTGAACTTTTCTCTTTTAAGAAACGTTAGAATTGTAGAAACACAATTCTAACGTTCCTTAAAAGAGAAAACTTCAATTTTTTGTTTGTCATTTGGAAGAAATAGATGTTTGAAATCTGTTCTTTTATTTTGAATAGCCCTGTATTATTATGGGTGGATACGTAACTCTCACTGTCAAATGGCTATCGAGCAGAGGTCTTTCCGCCTGGATTAGTTATTTGGTCCAACGTCAGTCATTAATGAGTGAATGGGTTAATTTCATTAAAACAGCATTTAAAACATTAACAATTAAAAACATGTTTAAAACGTGTTTAAAACACGCTTAAAACAGAACATACAAGGGATTTTTCTTTTGAATATCCATATCCTGATAATTATAGGATTTTTTAAATTTGCAGAAATTCGTTGTTTAAAAGCGGTTAATTTGAGGCTTTTAACGAGTGTTTTCCACTCCCAGACTAAGCATGAAGTAAAATTTCGAGTTTAGAAAAGCCTTAGAATTTGGATTGGCCGCGTAGCGAAGCGGAGCGGCCAATCCAAATTAGGCTTTTCTAAACTCGAAATTTTACTTCATGCGCCACGTTTAAAAACACTGATTTACAGTGAAGTTTAAAAAATACACACATACAACAACGATTATAGGCAACCCAAAATACGTTGGAGTTATTTAGTTGCCTAAAATCACTGTTTTAAACAATTTGTTCAGTGCAGAATTTAACTCACGTTTTATTCACATCTACATATTAGACTACTACAGCAGCATATTTTAAACATTGCGATATTTCAGTGTTCAGTGCAGAATTTAACTCACGTTTTATTCACATCTACATATTAGACTGCTAAAGCCGCATATTTTGAACTTTGCGATATTTCAGTGTTTTATACGTGTGGCGCATGAAGTAAAATTTCGAGTTTAGAAAAGCCTGATTTGGATTGGCCGCTCCGCTTCGCTACGCGGCCAATCCAAATTTTCAGGCTTTTCTAAACTCGAAATTTTACTTCATGCTTAGTCTGGGAGTGGAAAACCCTCGTTTAAATATTCAAATTGATTTTTTTTTAAAAAACAACTATAGTCGCAAAATTTACAGAGTATGCATCTGTATACAATATTATATATTTAATTTGTGATTTTATTTGGGCACCATCCCCCTCATTAAATAATCATATAAAAAGTAATTTAACTGACACTTCTTCATTTTTTCTAAAGAAATTGTAGCAGAAAGTAATACTCAACAAATATTATACATATTCTGTATTAGGCCATTAATGAACAATTTCATAACAAAATATGTTAAGATATTCCGTTAAACATAAAGTAGTTACTGACCTTCTCAACATTTCCTTCTCCAATCCATCCACATAAGTAGAACACACCACATTATTTACAAACAATTTACTAATCACTATTTTTCACAAAAATCTAATTTTCCCACAAAATATTTCCACTCGCCACATTATTCTAGACATTATTTTAAGCAAAATTGATATTTTTGTGAGTAATAGTAACGAGTAAACTGTTTTTAGTTTACTAGTTACTATTTTTCACAAAAATCTCAGTTATCCTAAAAATAATGTCCAGAATTTAATACAGCAACCGCACTGTTCAATGTCTTTATCTCAACTGAGAGCATTTAATTGTATTAAAGGTTACACACCTTTTTTGTTGTTGATAAACACGATCGTGAGGAATGCGTATTGAGATTTAATTTGAAGACGCACCAATGATTGCCAAACGTTTGCATTCACGATCCGTATAAATTGGAATTCCCTTTTACTTTTCATGTATTGTTTTATGAAGGAAAAGGAAATTGAATTAAAATTTAGAATAATAGATAATATTTCATAACTTATTATTCATAAAGATTAGAATAAAAATGAGTTTAGAAAAGAGTTATTATAATTTATTAAAAGAAACTAAGTAATATAATTAATTCAGCACTTATTTAAAATAATTAATATCGTTTGACGAATAAAGCACTAATAACCTTTCTTCACAATTTTAAAAGTGTGAAGAAAGGTTATTAGTACTTAATTCGTCAAAATAATTTGATCTTCATGTAACTCACAATCAATTTATTTAATTAATATCGTAATTAATACTAATAATAAACTTGATTCATATTAGTAAAATAATAATTGATTGAAATGATATTTTTAATTTCTAGACTTCAGTTTCGATCGTTGATAATATCACTTCAGTTTTTTTTATACATTAAGTTTGTTAATCTCTTATATCATTTATAATTTTACACTTTATTACGCGTCAGTGTCGCGCTTTGTTATACTTGTATGTTGAGTACTTTAGTAAAATAAACCATATCAATTTACCAACGAAGAAGGACTTTCCTCTTAACCAACCCGAAACCCCAAAAGTCGGGAGAAAACAGCCGCTCGTTCTCTCTCGCGCAACACTCGAATACTCGAATAAAGGATTTGTAAGAGAAAGATATGATTCAAATCAAAGATTCGAATCCTCTTTTTTGAATCACGGATACAAATCCTTTAAAAATAAATTTGAATCTATTATTTGCAACCATCAACATATTTAATATCGGTCTCAGTTTTAACCAACAAAAATGTTCAAAACCAAATTATTTACAGGCTACTTCAAATCCTTTTATTTTTAAATGTACTTTGTTAGTTGGTTTAAAAAGAATTTGAAGAGAGCGTTGTAACAAATCAAACCAAACAAGATTTTAAATATTTTATTTCAATATTCGGAGGTGTATTTGCAAGGGAAGTAGTATTTCAATGGATATTTATTGTCTTAAGTTGTCTTATTAATTAAGACATTGTTTACATTTTCACGAATAACATTTTCGTAATTTTATATATCGTATATTCATTAAAAAAAATCTCTAGAATGCCATGGAAAATATTGTAAGTTGGCAACTCTGAAATTTTATATTACAGTTATCATGTTTGACGTTTTATATGTCAATTCCTGAGGCGTATAGCCAACTTAAATTTAAAAATAATTAAAATCGTGGCACTCTAGAGGATTTTTTTTATTGAACATACTATATTAAATAAAATATTTCTGATTTTCAACTTTTTGTATTTATTTCCACTACAATTGTTTCGCTACGCTGTAGCTTTTTCAGGTAAAGAATGTTAATGATGTTAATGATCATTAAAATTCTTCACCTGAATAAGCTACAGCGTAGCAAAACAATTGTAGTGAAAATTAATACAAAAAGTTAAAAACCAGAAATGTTGTATTTATTAATTTATTAAAGTAATCCTGGATTTTTCAAAATAATTAATTAATGCTCTTAGTTGTATCCAACCCAATATACAAATGTGTGTATGTTAAGTTGAATACAATGAATGCACAGAATCCCTATTGTATACGACCTGATGTACAGCAATTAAGTGAACGCTATAGGAATGTTTCTCTCGTAATCCTAATGCACAATTTATTGCTGGGTTTAAATGGGTCAAAAAATACAACTATATATTGGCAACAAGAAAACAAGAAAACCACTGCCTTACAAAAATAATTGCATAGTCGGGGGGGGGGGGGGGCAGTACAGTACCCCGGTACCCAAGTACCCAGTACCCTTAAACTCTGAAAACATTAAAATATTGTTTTAACAAGTGCATGAACTTAAATTAAAATCAGCGTCTTATACGCGTGGCGCATGAAGTAAAATTTCGAGTTTAGCAATCGACACGACGTGCACGACACGAGTCGAGGAGGAGGCGTTAAACACACTCGTGTCATGAACGTCTCGTGGTCGTGTCGTATTTGTATCGTGTTCGTCTTGTGATCGTCTCGTCAAAAGTGTGGTATCTTAAGGAGAGGATATTTTTTAGCGATCTTGCATAAATCATAAACTAACCTAGGTATATTTTGATCTTCAGACTAAATCAATGTTTTATACGCGTGGCGCATGAAGTAAAATTTCGAGTTTAGAAAAGCCCCGTGAAAATTTGTCGAGGGTTGCGCAGCGACCCGAGACAAATTTTCTACGCGGGGCTTTTCTAAACTCGAAATTTTACTTCATGCTTAGTCTGGGAGTAGAAAACACTCGTTTTGTAGATTAATAAAATTTTCATGAGGTTTTCGATATTTTGTGACATTTGTCGATTTAGAAAAACTTCAGAGATTCATCATTTTATAAAATGTTCATGAAGATTTCCGATATTTCCAGATTTTCGTAAACTTTTCAGTTTTTGTCGATTTATAAAATTTTAATTTATATTTGTTTAAGATTTTCAATATTTTCAGATTTTTTTATCAATTGATAATATTTTTATCAGATTTTCGATGCTTTCAAATTTTCACTGATAAATTTATAAAATTTTCAATATTTCGAGATTTTCGTCGGATGTTTGGTATTTTAAGATTTTCGTCAATTCATAAAATGTTTAATATTTCGTGATTTTCAATTTATAAAATGTTAATGATATTTTCAATAGGTCCATCCAGATTTTCGTTAAATTGTAAAATTTGTAACATAAACATGTTTGTCAGATTTTCGATATTTCGAGATTTTCGTTAATTTATAAAATGTTGTTCGGTACAAACAAGCGGTTTTTTTAATCGGTTGGCAACATGCTTGCTTTTTCCTATTTCACTCTTTTTTGCTATGCACATCACTTCCAACATCTTTGTTCGGTCCGCTGACCGAGAGAGGAGAGTCGTAAATGTACAGCGACACGCGACGGTCGATCTCGCGCCACAGCGGCGATTGGTTAAGTAGTGACGATTACCTCGGAACTACACCCTCAGGAAAAGCTGTAAGGACCCGGATACCGACACACTAAAGGTCAGTTTCCTCTCGCTACCGTTCCCTAGCAATTTCTCCGACTTTGTTGTCGGCCGCCGCAAAAAACCGCTATGAAATTCACGACAGCTCCCGCTGCGAGTTACAATAGGGCTCAACACCCCCCAAAAAAATGATTAATGTTTTAATATTTTATAACAAAATAATTCTCGTCTAACTAGGCCTTAATTAATACTCTTTGGTTTTTTGAGTTTAATTGCAAGTCTGCTAGTCGGGTTGTCTCTACAACCCGACTAGCAGACTTGCAATTAAACTCAAATAACCAAAGAGTATTAATTAAGGCCTAGTTAGACGAGAATTATTTTGTTATAAAATATTAAAACATTAATCATTTTTTTGGGGGATGTTGAGTATTGATTGTTTACAAATAAAATAAATGTTTTTTGTCGTATCGGGCACTCGCGCCGATTAAATTCAAGACGCGACCTTTGCGATCTGCGCTCGAGGAGGAGCGGACTGGCCGTTCTGAGTGTCAATTTGCCGTTATCGTGTCTTTTTACCGAGGGGCTCTTCTTAACGAAGGTAATTACATTATTTCTTTGTCAATTTTGCAAATAAATGATGTTATGGACTAATTCTAGTATGTGTATGTATGTATATCTATATATATATACGTTAGTAACGCCTAAATAAATATTTAGGAACCCTTTAAGTGCGGAGTTTCGCAGCCATTTTGTACGTATAGTGTTGATGCAACCCGGGAGTTAAATCAGGGAGGAACATCTAAGTCGTTATCGACTGCCGTTGTGACCGTTGCCGCTGACGCTGTGTTGTTGCTGCTACCGTTGTCGCTGCTGCCGTAGACCGTCACTGCTATCGCCGCTGTTGCCGTGCCACCGCAGCTGCCGCCATCTCCGTCGCAACCGCCCTTAATTGCTTCACACCGGATAACAGATAAGTGCATAAAATAATAGTGAAACAAAAAAAAAGAAAAAAAAAGGAAAAGGAAACTTAAGTTGCGCCATTTCGAGTTTTTTTTTTATTTTTCTTCGTAATCGCGTCGCGACGCTTTAATATATTACGCCCCAGACGTATAATTCTGGGTGGCGCCCATTGGTCAGAGTTTTGTAAGTTTAGTTTAATTTTAGTTTTTTATGGAATGCGTTTTTGTTAAGATACTTGCGTTATGTTTTTTTTACGTTTATTTACTTGAATTCATTTTTATTTCCACTCACATCCGCGAATGCAAATCTTAATTTCTAATTTGTGTTTGAATCACAAGATTGCGTTTTTTTTTATTTTTTAATAAATTTAATTTGAATTATATGTTTTCTTTATTGAAGTAATTTTAATAAATTCGATTTGAATTAAAATTACTTATTTATTTTTTTGTTTTGAACCTTCACCCGCCCGCACAATTAGAGAAACCGGAAGTCACAATTTCATGGTTAGTTTATAATAGTTATTGTAAAATGTTTGTAAATAATATGCCAAATAAAGGTTTTATATATAAAACAAAGTGATGTTTTCTAGTACTTTTTTATTTTGTTTTGTTTGGTCTATTTATTTTATGATTTCGTAAAAAAGCGGGAAAATGTCTCGTCTCCCGCTTTTTTACGAAATCATTAAATAAATCGATCAAACATACATTGAAAAAAAATAAATTACTGAAAAGCATAATTTTGTTTCATAAACAAAGTGACAAATTATTTATAAGGAATATATTTTGAACTTCACTTAACATCTGTGTTTTATACGCGTGGCGCATGAAGTAAAATTTCGAGTTTAGAAAAGCCTGAAAATTTGGATTTGCCGGGGCGCGACTCGCTTCGCTCGCGCGCCCCGGCAAATCCAAATTTTCAGGCTTTTCTAAACTCGAAATTTTACTTCATGCTTAATCTGGGAGTGGAAATACTCATTAGAAGTTTCAAATTGAACACTTTTATAATTACCTTGTATAAAAAAATCTATTTCTCATAATTAAAAGTTAATTCATTCATTATTAAATAATCCAGTTTGGTTTGATATTATTTGAAGTAAAACTTATCAAAAACAAATCTATTATGCAAGGTTTCTTATAAATGCGCTCAATTTTTAACTTTTAATGAGTGTTTTCAGTCCCCGACTAAGCATAAAGTAAAATTTCGAGTTTAGAAAAGCCTGAAAATTTAGATTTGCCGGGGCGATCGAAGCAAGTTGCGCCCCAGTAAATCCAAATTTTCAAGCTTTTATAAACTCGAAATTCTACTTAATGCTTAACAAGGAGTGAAAAACACTCGTTAGATTAATGTTAAGAACTTCAATAAAAACCTAATAATTCATTTTACCTAATTTTATTGAAAACTTATGATTGTTTTAACTGTTTAACCAGTATAAACTAATTTGTATGTTTTGTTTTCCACAATATTTTTTTTTTATTTATTCCGCAATAGTTTAAATCATTTTAATATTTAATTATGTTTGAGTCGCCTAGTTCCAAAACCGGCCATCTTCACAATTTCATGAAATTATTTTCATTCCACACAAATATTCTTCAATCACTTTTACATATTGTGCTCAAGAGATTTCGATTAAAACCAGCTATAAAGCATGTTATTTAAGTGTCAGAAAATTCGATTTGTTCCAAAAGCGGCCATCTCCATAGATTTTCGTTCCAAGATCGGCCAGTTTTGCTGGTAGGAAATGGCCAGTTTTGGAACTAGACGACTCATTTGTTGTTCATTTTATAAGTAATATCAACTTTGTTTTCATTTAAAATATGTTCAGTCGAAATATCACAAAGGTTTGAACCCCAATGTGGGGGGACATTGGGGTTCAAACCTGTGTGATATTTCGACAAAACATATTTTGATTAAAAACAAAGTAAATATTATTTATAAAATGTACAACAAATGAGTCGTAACCACGACTCATTTGTTGTACATTTTGCACTAAACCCCTATTCACTCCACGCAACATTTTTCAAAATTTGCACTAGGAAGTGAACAGATTGGTTATTTATTTAAGGAAAAAATGTCTTTACAACTCATTCTACAACAGAAATTTTCAGGCTTTTCAAACTCGAAATTTTACTTCATGCGCCACGCGTATAAACCACTGATTTAAAGTAAGTTGAAAATATATACTGCTAAAATGTGACAGATTTTTACTAAGACATAAAAAAATGCGAGAACTATTTTGTAATGAATAGTTTGGAAATAATAATAATAAAAATAGAAAAAATTAAGTTTCAGCAACTTTTCCATATTTTTGGTATTTAAATCATCAAGAGGAAAGTGCTATGCTGGACACATCACCATTTTTTTAAATTTATATTATGCATATAAAGTGGCATGTAATTACAAAGATTATCGTATTATAAAATTAATTTTTCATTGAAAAGCAAGCGAGTGCTGGGCCCGTATTCACAGCACCCATGCAACTTGTCATCGGTGAGAAATTGCACCAAAATGACGTCATTTTACTCAACACGGCTTGGTAAATTCTTCCCAAAATGACGTCATTTTACTCCATACGGTTTCTATTTATCTATCTATCTATCCTTTATTGGTGCAATAACATAATGTTTTATACAAGTCATTAGATGTAATACTAATAAAAATAATTAAAAATTAAAGTTTGGTAACTTCTTCCCAAAATGACGTCATTTCAGTGCGACTTCTCACCGATGACAAATTGCACCGGTGCTGTGACTAGGGGCCCTGATCATTTAAAATGTGTCCGGTTCCCGTCTTTCGCCCCGTATAAGTAAATTTGCCAATTATTATTTTCATTGGTTTGCAATTTTTCGTAGCAAATTTGACAAAAGTATGTGATGGTAAGAAAAAATCACTGTGTTGATTACTCTTACTTACTTACTTAAATTACTCTATATTTAAAATTGTTAACAACTAAAAAATTATTGTGATTAGAAAACGATTTATAGATTTTACACTGGGTCCGGCAGCGTTGTGTACCTTGACAAGCCTCGAAATTTGGCTTAACTGCGTGATAATATTCAGTGAGAAATTCGTGCAATTCCTCGAGCAACTTTGCAAGGAGTGATGACTAACTTTACCACCCGACTTCAGCTGTGCATCGAAAATGGAGATCGTCATTTACCTGACGTTATTTTCGCTACTTGAGGTTTTTTTCTAAGTTTTTGTATACGTTACAAATTTTCAATCTTCCGAAAAGTCACGAAAAATAAATAAGTTGTATACAAAGTTTAAAGTGTTTTATTGTTAAATTAACATGTATAACGAAGTAGAAGCCTCCACAAAACATTTTTTTTAATAAAATATCTTGAAAATTGATTGAGTTGTGCTATTTTAAAAACCGTTAGGTAACACTGCCGGATCCCGTATAACTTAAATGAAATTACTATATCTCTGTCCTTATTAAAAATATTAAATAATAAAATCTTTTTAACATAAACAAACACTGAATTTGTCAATAGTTTGCAGAATATTTACAAAATAAAATAACGAATTAAAATTAATATCGATCTTCTGCAAAAATTTAGTCTCGTTGAGACTTCTCTAAATATTCATTGAAATAATTTTACTTTATGTTAAACTGTGCCGTCACCGGCCATATTTCACTCTCTCCAAAAATGTTCCAGAAAATCGATATTAATTTTAATTCTTTAAATAAAAACTCTTTTTAACGTTTCTTCACTAATTTATTTTATACCAGATGTACATTTCGGTCACAAGGTGACTGTTATCAATGGTTTGATACCATTGATAATGGTCACTTTGTAACCGAAATCTACATCTAGTATAAAATAAATTTGTGACGAAAGGTTAAAAAGTGTTTTTTTTTAAGTTATTATCATCTTCACGTAATTCACTCATATTCAATTTTAATTCGTTTTTCTTTTTTGTAAATATTCTGCAAACTATTGACAAATTCAATGTTTCTTTATGTTAAAAAGATTATATTATTTAATATTTTTAATAAGGAGAGGGATATAGTCATTTCATTTAAGTTATACTTTTAATAAATTTTCTAAATTATTTTAACATTTTATGTTTTTACTCGTATATACATATTTTATCGTAGCACTCATAGTTTTAAATAGTTTTACAATAAACACATCACTCACCCTTTTTTTATTATGTATAAACATATAAAATTATCAATTATGCAAAATATTATAACACTAAACTTACCCCTTCTTTGATGAAAACTCGCTAAAAATAACACCACGTGTTCAAGAACTCAACAGCAAACAGCCGCAGCAGCAGCAGCAGCAAAGTCGGTGTATCGTCCGTAAGGGATGAGCACCTGAATTATACTATGCCATCCCACCTGCTCACTACAACCCCCATCCGCGAGGACTCTCCTACTCCCACCCCCTCGCACTCCCAACCCTCAATGCCATCATACGTCCAGGAATTAATATTGATAACGAGCGTGATTTTTCGCAACTTGTTGCTCGTCGCACCTAAACTAACTTCCAGACACCTGTAGATGTTTCGCCCCCCGAGAAAATCCCGTCTAGTTTATTCTTAAATTAAATTGATTGTGAATTACGTTATATTCAAATTAATTTGACGAATAAAGCACTAATTACCTTTCTTCACACTTTTTTTGTGAATTTGGCGATTAAAGCACTAATAACCTTTCTTCACACTTTTTTTTGTGAAGTGTGAAGAAAGGTTATTAGTGCATTATTCGACAAATTAGTTTATTCTTAGTTAATCCCAGATTTTTCGCCCCTCGAGAAAATTCAGGATAGGTCCCGTTTCTAGTTTATTCTTAGTTAATCCCACCCACTTCTCGCGCGAGTTAAAAAATAAGGGATGAATTTACTCCTTGAGAATGACTCAAAGTCGAAACTAGTTGGAATAAAAAACCAAAATATTAGTGAAATTTAACCAAGTGTTTTCTTTATTAAATGAATTTAGTTTTTAAGGAGGATTAAGTGTGCAGGTGTCGCTCCTGAATCAGTGCATCATTTAAGGGGGGCATATTCGATTACGACATTTTTGCAAGGAAAATGGAAAGCTGGATAACTTAATTTTACATTCGCAGGATCTTAGTATCACCTGAAGCTCAGGGAAATAATATCATCATATTCATTGCATGCGAGTGATATACGTATACGACTTTTATAAAATCTTTTACGTTTAATATAAATTTATATTTATAAATTCAATTATATTGTTTAAAATGTATAACTTTAACTTTAGAATGAACTCTTGTGCAGAGTAGACGTACATTATTAGAGCTCTGTTATAATATTAAATTAACTCATAAAGTGAAATAAACATTTTCAATATGCCGAATCTAAGAAGCACCAATGATAAAGACGATAAAACAAAAGACGATGTCTTGATATCTAAAGTCGTGGAGAGAGTTTTATCTAACCCGTCATTCATCAGTAACCTTATGGATACTATTCGGGACCATTTAAAATCAGATCTGAATGTGATCGATGAAAAAATCAACACACTCCAGTCGCATATCAATCAAATGGATAAACGGATGGATGACATTGAGCAAAGACAACGAATTTCAAATCTCAGGATATTTGGAATTAAAAAGGAGGGCAAAATGTCACCGGAGGATGCCTTCCTGGATATATGTAACAACAAATTAAAAATTCCTACACAACCGTCCGATATGGAGCAGTGTCGAGAAGTTGGATCGTCGGTCTTGGTAACATTTTATAATAAAGGATTACGAGACAAAATTTTCAATTCTAAAAAATTATTAAAAGGTTCTAATATAGTAGTTAGAGAAGATTTAACAAAGTCTCGCCTCGCGCTCATTAAACTTGCTACTTCCAAGTTAACTAATAAAAAAGTGTTTACTACAAACGGCAATGTATATATTAAATTAGATAGTGGCATTAAACGTGTACAAGATAAATTCACTTTAGAACAATTTCTACTGTAAATTTAATTATTGCGAGCGCTATCTTTCACCTTTGAAACGTCCTTTTTGTGTGTTTGCATTATTTTTATTTTTTATTTATTTATTGATTTCTGTACAAAATTAGTTTTTTTCTTTTTATTTCTGTTATAATTTTTATTTAACTTTCTTTCTTTTTTCTCGCAATGTTGAGTGAAATTATAATTGCACATATCAATATACGATCTTTAATGCGAACGGCAGTGATCTTGCTTTGCAAAATGTTGGCATTGCTCCTTCCTTTAAATTTAATTTAGCTTTAAAATGTTTCAATGTTCCGAACCCCTCTTTAAATACATCTGGAAAATTGCTAATTAATTTTTCATTTATACTTAATTTCTTCCTTGAAATGTTAAAAATTCCTAAATTTGACTCAATAGAGATTCCTAAAATTTTTAACCATTGCCGCCCTAATAGGGGCGGACCCCCATGTGGCACAACATAGAGAATCAACTTCGAATGAGTTTTATTTTTGAAGGTCACCGACACTCTTATAAACCCATCCGCTTTAATTACGTCACCAGTGTATGACTTTAGTTTTAGCTCTTTTTGAAAATTATAATTGAATTAAAATATTTTCTATATGTTTTAGATGAAATTACTGAAATACCAGACCCAGTATCTATTTCCATGGGCATATAAACATCTTCAAGACCTTAACCTTAACCCTTAAAGGTTCTGAAACACCCCCAATTTTAAACAAATTTTTATCAGACTCCGAATTACTTTCATTTTCGTTAACGTAATGATTTATGTGCGTTTTATTTAATTTACAAACCGATTTGACGTGACCAGTTTTCCCACACTTATAACATTTTGCATTTTTAAAATAGCACTCACTACCTTGATGGTTGGTCCGGCCGCAACATCTGCATGATGATCCCGTGGCCAGTGACTTATTGTCACCCGTTCCTCGAGTCGGCGCAATCCTCAATGACGTTGGCGGAGTCATCTTGAACCTCGGTGTCGCTCCCTCCACTCCGTCGCTCATGTGCGCATCTGGATATGCGCCACCCTGTCTTAGACGATGAACCGCATGCGTGTTTTCCAACATCTGGACCTCCTTTTCTGCCCGTTCCATATTCACGGCAATGTCCACTACTTGGCCATATTTTATTTCTTTTTCAGCAAACAATCGTTGTTTAATATTGTCGCTAAATATACCATACACCAATTGATCTCTTAAATTTTCCTCTAAAGTTGTCTTAAAGTTGCATGTTTTAGCCAAACTCTTTAATGCTGTTACATAATTCGTCACACTTTCCTCCCTTAATTGTTTCCTCAGCCGAAATTTGTACCTTTCTGCTATTTCGGACGGTGCTGGTTGTAAATGATCTTGTATCACTTTCACTAATTGGTCGAATGATTTTGTTTCCGGTTTCACTGGATCACAAAGGTTCACCATGAGTTCATACGTTTCGTCACCCACTACCGTTAACAATATCGGCACTTTTTTGTATCCTCTACTTTGTTTGCTATGAAATATTGTTCAATGCGCGCAATATACGTACTCCAATTTTTAACTCCGATTTCAAATTCGGATATCTTGCCGATGCTCGCCATTTTAAATCCTCGTCGCCACTGTGATAAATGAGGTTAAGGAAGGACAGCAATACTCGACGAATACTAGATAACCACTGGCTCATTTTATTCTCCATCTGGACAGGTGGACACTTACAAAAAATAATATAAAGAACTGAATAACCCGCGCATTTGCAACTTAATATAAATTTACAAAACAATAAATAAAATGAGAACTATATTCCCTGACAGTCCCATCTAAAAAGTAACCCATCTATAATTAGACATAGATACTTCCTGACTGACTTCCCAGGTGTCTATATCCCTGGAGATACACAAGCTAGCCATTATGATATCAATCACTGTCTGACTACGCGCGTAGTCAAACACTGTTCTGTACTGCGGTTAAGTATCTGTAGATCGTTACTTATTATTTTTTCCACTTCCATTCCGGACAAAACCAAATGGTTAGAAGGCAAGATAGTTCAAGGCAAGGGCATCTGGCTCTTTACGGATGGTTCCAAGTCGGAAAACAGAGTAGGGGAGATTCCTACTCTGTTTTCAGACTTGGAACACAAGATTTCAACCTCAAAAAGTCATTAAGACTCCCAAACCACTGTAACATTCTTCAGGTAGAGGTCATGGTCATCCGAGTGGCAGTGGACTGGATCTACAAAAATTACCTTCAGGGGAACCGTATCAGGTTCATTACTGATAGCCAAGCCGCCATTAAGATACTGAATAGTCCGTACTGCACCTCGAATATAGTCAGAGACTGTAAAAAATCGCTGAATAGACTTGCAAATAACTGTGACATGGGACTCATATGGGTACCTAGTCACAGTGATATCAAGAGGAATTTATTTGCCGACGACCTTGCAAGGAAGAGGGAAAGAATGAAGGACCTGTCTACTGAACTCTCCACCCACATTCCTCTTGTGGAATGCAAGAGACCACTTAGGGACCAGATAATAGCATCGGTCGACCATAGGAGGAGAGAAGAAGATACGTGTCTCATAACAATGGCAGCAATGGCCTATATGAGGTACTATAAACAGCAACATATTAATTGCACTTAGCAGAATCGACATAAAAAAGGCGGTAGGCATCATCACGGGCCACTGCCTCTTAGGTAGACATGCACAAAAGATGGGTCTTGAGCACAACGACTTTTGCAGAGGATGTGGAGCAGGAAGAGACGGTACTCCACTATCTGGGACAATGCCCTGCTCTCGAAGGGAAAAGGATCAAGTACCTTGGTATGGACTAACGGACCTCACACCTCTAGATGTGAGAAATCTGATCGGGTTCATTAGGTGCTCGGATTGATTTGTATAGGTGGGGAGGGACGGGAGATCTGACTTCTATTCACCCTTATGGTATCACAAGGAGCCCTTTGGGCCTAAGTGAGCGGTCTAACTGCTGCCATTGAAACCTAACCTAACCTAACCTACTTATTATGGAACGCCCGATGACATTGTTGATGGATTTCGTAAGCACTTTGAATCTGTCTTCATCCCTCTTTCAAATAAACCTTTCACTGATACCTTTTCTAATTTGCCTTCATTTTATTTTTCCCATATTTCTTCTAATTGTATCCTTAAACACCTAAGGAAACTTCCTAATAAGTTCTCCTTAGGCTTGGAGTGAAGATCTTTGTTGCCAGTTTTTTGCTTTCTCTGGTAGGGCGTTCTTCTACCTCAAAGCCGGTGGCAGGTAAGTCTTCACTGTTAATTGCCTGGGACCCAGGAAAGTGAGCTTCTAGGAGTACTCTTAGACTTTCTTCTAGGGTTCCAGTGTATTCACCGTTGGACTTTTTTAGTAGTCCAATACCGTTCGTGTGATCCTTTGCAAGGACTTTTTGGAGGCGTTGTGCGGGAGGTAGATCATCTATCCCCTCGCAGAAAGTCCTCCAAGTTTTCCTTTTGGATTTTCTCAGTTCTTTGTTGTACTCCGTAAGGGCCTTTTTGTACTCCTTCCACTGTCCAGAGGCTTTAGCCCTATTGAAAGTACGCCTAGTTTTGGCCTTTAGGCTCGCGAGTTCGCTGTTCCACCAGAGCACTTCTCTAACAACAGCCTTTTCTAATTTGCCTTCATTTTATTTTTCCCATATTTCTTCTAATTGTATCCTTAAACACCTAAGGAAACTTCCTAATAAGTTCTCCTTAGGCGACGACAATTTACCTGCCTTTCTTTTGAAGGATTGTGCTCCTATTTTCTGCAATCCTCTTTTGAACCTTTGAAGTGATAAATTAATTATTATCAATTTATCAGTTGAAACTTCTACATTTCCTAGTAAATTAAAGATAGTTTTAATTTGTCCCATACCTTAAACCTCAGTGAATACCCGAAATATTGCTAACTACCATCCTATAGCGATTCTTTCACACATTGGAAAAATCTTTGAAAAAGTGCATCATGATCAAATGTATCTACACATGTTGCACTATATTTATCTATGCAGCAACATGGATTCATTCCTGGGCGTTCTACTGTTACGAACTATCCGATATTACACATGACATATCTAGAGTTCTAGATTCATCGGGTCAAGTTGATGTGGTGTACACAGATATGTCTAAGGTGTTCGACAGAGTCGACCACAAATTGCTGTTAAACAAGTTGGACTGTTTTGGGTTCACCACTGGTCCACTATTGCTTTTGGGATCTTATTTGAATAAGCGTGAAACTTATGTCTCTGTTAATAATTTTAAATTAAAATCGTACTTTCCAAGCTCAGGTGTTCCACAGGGATCCATTTTGGGCCCCTTACTATTGATTTATTTATTAATGATCTCACTTGAGTGTAAACATCTTTTATATGCCGATGATTTGAAGCTATATACATCTGTGTCATCATTGACTGACTGTGAGCAGTTACAACATCAACTAGAAATAGTTTCAAACTGATGTACTTCAGACAATTTATTGCTGAATGGTAGCAAGTGCAAGTTTATGAGATTTACTAGAAAAATTAACGTTGTCAAGTTCGATTATAATATTTGCAGTAATCAGCTGGAAGAGGATAGGGTATTCAGGGGTCTGGGTGTATGGTTTGATGATTCATTTACCTTTAGAGAAACTGTTCGTAGCTCATTTAAGGCTTTAGGTTTCATCCACCGAAACTCCTTGGATCTTCAGAATGTTACAGCTTTGAAATCACTTTTTAATACCTTTGTGCGATCAAAGTTGGAATACGCATCTTTGATTTGGTACCCTCAAAGTCAATATCAGATTAATTTTATTGAAAGCGTCCAGCGCAAATTTTTGAAGTTTTTATATTTTAAAGTGGAGGGCGTCTACCTATTAAGAGGTTTCAGTCAAGAAGTACTACTGGATAAATTCAAGAGTAGAAATATCATTCTTACATAAAATTCTCCATAATAGAATTGATTGTCCCGTCATTCTTAATTCTATCAAGCTACGTGTTCCAACTTTTAATAGTAGGAATAAAAGCACATTTAATGTTGCTTCTAATCGCACAATTTATGGCTCTAAATCACCGTTTAGCATAATCTGTGATATTTTTAATCAATTACCATCAACCTGTGATATTCTATTATTAAACTTTATTAATTTATTTATATTCATTATCTGTATGATATTTCATGTTACTGTGTATTTACACTCTTTATACAGATTTTTTGTAAATATATTGTCTTGTAATTAGGATTGTTTCCTGTTGGACAATAAATATTGTTAATATTATTATTATTATTATTATAAAGTAATGTAAGAACTTACCTGTTGAAGTCACATCCTACGATATTTGCTAGATTTTAAACATTAATTACTTTATCAAATCTAAAATTTACTATAGAGGGCGCTCAAAAAGAGTAATAAGTAAACGTGTACAAGTTATGTTATTCACTGACTATAGAGGCTTCTACTTCGTTATACATTGTTGAACATAAATAAAACACTGTTTATCATTTTGTTTGTATAACAATTGGTTTATTTGGTGACTATAGTTTCGATACTACACGTATCATTATCGAACCGTTAGTAACAAAAAACTACCCAGTAGTTTTTTGTTACTAACGGTTTGATAATGATACGTGTAGTATCGAAGCTATAGTCACCAAATAAACCAATTGTTATACAAACAAAGTGATAAACAGTGTTTTATTTAAGTTATGTTATGTTATGTTATGGGGTCGGTGGGTCGTATGGCCTCTGGGCCTTTCGAAGTTACCTCTACCTAAAAGATCTTTTGTAACTATCCCTGACCTACTTGAGTCCCTCAATGTCTAGACTTCTTATGAAGTCTACTATAACTTGAGGGTTAATGTGTACCAATTCCTCGGTGTTTAAAGTGGCCGATGACAGGTAGTTCCCTCTTTGAAGGGACAAGGCAGGGCATTCACAAAGTAGGTGCTCTGCTGTTTCTTGTGCCTCGTTGCAGAACCTGCAGTTGTTTCAGTTGTCTGACCCATCTTGGTGAAGTGGTACTTCAGAGGACAGTGTCCAGTTAGAAGGCCGGTTATGAGCCTTAGGTTGCCCTTGCTTAACCTGAGAAACTGTCCGGCTCTTACGGCAGAGAAGGCGATGAACCTTTTCGCCTGCCGCAGACCAGGTGTGTTTCTCAGGTGAGCACTTTTGGCAGCATCTTCCCATTCCCGGATCATCCCCTTGATGCGGACTTTAGTTATTCCACTGTAAGGTTCTGGTCCGACAAATGGAGTTTTGGACCCTTCCTTGGCAAGGTTGTCAGCAAGTTCATTGCCTTTGATCCCTGCGTGTCCCGGAACCCAGACCAGTTTGACTCTGTTGTTCCTAGCCAGCTGCTTTAGGGATAGCTTGCACTCCCAGACAGATTTAGACTTGCATGTAGGCGATTTTATTGCCTTTAATGCAGCTTGACTGTCTGAGCAGATGCAAACCCCCTGTTTGTTGTATCCCCTGTCTAAACATATGTGGGCGCATATGTTCAGGGCCTCGATTTCTGCCTGAAATATCGATGAGGATCGTCCCAAGGCCTTTGATAACTCGAATCGAGGGCCAGTGATACCAATTCCGACTCCGTTCTTAGTTTTGGATCCGTCAGTGAACCAAACTATCGAGGAGCCTTGTAACTGCTTGACCTTCGCTCCAACATCATGGCGGCCATGGATGGCCACTTCAATCGTTGTGTCGAAGTCGTAGTCAGTTGACATGTAGTCTTTGGGCATGTATATCGCTCTTTCACACACAGTGTTGAGGATTTTTAGGTGCCCGTTAAGGTATCCATATTTTGGTGTGTCTGTCTGGATTATTCTTAATGCGTCTAGTGCTGCTTCCCTTTTCACGTGCAGATGCAGAGGTGTGAGATTTAGCATAGCCTCCATTGCTCCAGTGGGGCAGGTGTTCATAGCCCCTGTGATGCCCAAACATGCCAGCCGTTGAACCTTGCTGAGCCTTGCTTGGGTTGTGATCTCCGTTGTCTTTGTCCACCAGACAACGGAACCATAGGTGAATATTGGTCTTATCACCGTATTGAAAAGCCAGTATATCATCTTGGGGTGTAAACCCCATCTTTGCCAAATAGCCTGCGGCAAGCCCATGTTGCCTTTACTGCTTTGGCAGTGATGTTGTCTACATGGGTTTTCCAGTTTAGCCTCTGATCAAAGGTGAGGCCGAGATATTTAACTGTGTTGGAAAGCCCAATGAGTGTCCCATTCATGGATAGTGCCTTAAGATTTAATCTTCTACGACCTGTAAATGGGACAATTACAGTCTTGTTGGGATTGATAGTGAGCCCCTTCTGCACGCACCATGTACTTACTTTCCAAAGGGCTGACTGCATGCGGTTGGACACCGTATCGTCATGCTTTCCCCTAACTATGATGACGATGTCGTCAGCATAGCCTTGTACGTCAAATCCGTCGTTGGATAACACCGATATTAGCTCATCGACAACTAGTGACCACAGCAGGGGCGATAGAACCCCGCCTTGTGGGCACCCCTTTACTGCGAACACAGTTGCCGACTCATCGCCAATGGACAGTATGATCCTACGACCTTTGAGCATAGCATGGATCCATTTGGATGTGGAGGCATCAATTCCTCTTGATTTGGTGGCCGTGTCTATGGATTCATAGGAGGTGTTGTCAAATGCACCTACGATGTCCAAGAATGCGCATAGAGCCACTTCTTTGCTTACGATGCTCTTCTTTATTTCACTTGTTAGTGTGTGAAGGGCCTTTGTTGTTGATTTGCCTGCTTGATAGGCAAATTGGTGTTTGTGAAGGGGAAACGACTGAAGAGCTTTCCCTCTGATATTTCTATCAATGATTTTCTCCATTGATTTTAGGAGAAAGGAGGTGAGGCTTATGGGGCGATATGACTTGGGCTCGTCAGTTTGGCGTTTTCCAGCCTTTGGTATAAACACCACCGCCACCTCCCTCCACTGCTTGGGGATATACCCAAGAGAGTAGCTAGCTCTGAATATTTGCGTGAGACGTGGAATAACTCCTCCCCTGCCCTTTGCAAAAGGGCTGGAAAGATGCCATCTGCCCCCGCGGATTTGAACGGCTTGAAGCCGTTGATCGCCCATGTTATTATGCTTGGAGTGAAGATCTTTGTTGCCAGTATTTTGCTTTCTCTAGTAGGGCGTTCTTCTACCTCAAAGCCGATGGCAGGTAAGTCTTCACTGTTAATTGCCTGGGACCCAGGAAAGTGAGCTTCTAGGAGTACTCTTAGACTTTCTTCTAGGGTTCCAGTGTATTCACCGTTGGACTTTTTTAGTAGCCCAATACCGTTCGTGTGATCCTTTGCAAGGACTTTTTGGAGGCGTTGTGCGGGAGGTAGAACATCTATCCCCTCGCAGAAAGTCCTCCAAGTTTTCCTTTTGGATTTTCTCAGTTCTTTGTTGTACTCCGTAAGGGCCTTTCTGTACTCCTTCCACTGTCCAGAGGCTTTAGCCCTATTGAAAGTACGCCTAGTTTTGGCCTTTAGGCTCGCGAGTTCGCTGTTCCACCAGGGCACTTCTCTAACAACAGCCCTTTGCTTTAGTGGACAACTACTTTCGTAAGCGATGTTGATTACATCTTGAAATTGTGTCGATGCTGCTTCTAGTTGCTCGACTGTTTCAATAGGATTCAGTGGTCCCGCAAGTTCCGACGTAAGGCGCTCTTGGTAGGCCTCCCAGTCGGTATTTTTGGGATTTCTGAATCCATTGATGTGGTTATTACCACTATCGATGTCAAACCGTATATGCTGATGGTCTGATAGTGAGACGTAATCTGAGACGTGCCAGTTTTGTATGGACTGGCTTATGTAATTATCAGCTAGGGAGATGTCTAATACCTCCTTTCTAACTGATGTGATAAAAGTAGGTTTATTACCCTTATTGACTATATCTAAGTTTTCACCTAAAACATAGTCTAGCAGGAACTCACCTCTTCTAAAATATAAAAACGAATTAAAATTAATATCGACTTTCTGCAAAAAGTTTGTCTCCAAATATTCATTGAAACAATTACTTCTCGAGCTAATACCCCGACAGATATTGAATTATACAATGAATATATGCGTTACACGACAGCACTGTTGTTCTATGCATAATTTATATGCAAAATGCAACATCAGGTCAAACTATTCTCTAACCAAACTAAATGAAACAAAAGGAAATTGAAATAAATTCCTCTCACCTCTTCTGTTGGTGTCCGTACTACCCCATACAGTGTGGTGCGCGTCGTCGTCGCAGCCCAGGACCAGGTGTTTATTTTCCTTCCTGCACCAGGTGATGAGGCGTTTGACCTCTTCTGGTGGAGGGGATGTGGAGTCACCCGGGAAGTAGGCCGAGGCTATAATAATTGTCCTCTTGCTCGTCCCCTTAGTGACTCTAATTTGTGCTGTGACCAGATCTCTCGTGATGAATTCTGGAACAGGAATGTAGTTAGTGCCGGCTTTGAATAACAAAGCGTCCCTAACGTTATTGTGTAAGGTACTATAGATCAACTTACAGTTTTTGGATTGGAGTCCCATAATTTGGCCTCTTCTGGTCCAGGGCTCTTGAATGAGCCCTATATCTAACTGCTCCTTAATAAACCTCCTAGAAAGTACGCTTGAGGCCGCTTTAGCATGGTGGAGGTTTATTTGGACGCAAGTTAATTTTTGAGGTGATCGGGTCATTATGGCTTTCCGGGGGCAGGACTCAGTGTTCCTTTTCCCCTGGGGCCAGTTTCTCCGATCCCCTCACCTGCTACGGATAAGCTGTCCGGCTGGTTGTTTTTTGCCGGTCCAACCTCCTTCTCGGCATTGGGTGCGGAAGCTGGTGAGTGGGGCATCTCGTCCGTCCCTTCCTCTAGCTCCATGGTTTCTGGAGCGTTCTCCAGCTCCATGATTTCTAGAGCATCCGCTTTTTCGGACTCATTTTGTGGTCCTCTTCGGCCTTAACTGAATATGGCCGAATTTATAGCTCACCCTATATGTAGCCTCTTTGGGGCTTGCCGACAATGTGCTGTCCACTGATAGGGCGAGCTCTACTGTGGGGCCATTGGAGGTTCTCCTTAGCACCCTCCAGCTTTGTGAGGCTTTGAGGCTGTTTTGGGCCTCTAAAAGCTGCAGTATCCTTTCATTGGAGTATCCTGCGCTCGATGGGAAGTAGCCAATTACTATATCCGTATGTGGAAAATTTTTTACAAGTTTTACAAGTTACCTATAATTATAATTTTAGAGCAAAACTTTATTGAAAAAGTAATCGGGAATATTTTCTACGTGCAATATTTTAGCTTAATAGCAAAATTATAAATTTTTTAAATATAGTTATTTTTAACGTATCGACTTGTTCAAAATAATGCCATTTCTAATAGATGATCCCTTTTTTTATTGAACGTTCGTAAAATTTAGACGATAAATATGATGTGATTCATCAAGTTTCTTAAATAAACTTAAGTTGCTTTCAAGCTGAAATTGCATAGTTTGATTAATTTCGTCATTGAAAATATGGTTTTCTTATAACACTTACTTTTAAAATCAAAATTTAAAGCACATATCTTTTAATGTTAACTTATTATTTATTCATTATAAAACGAACCCTATTCAAATTTGAAATGTCTTCATGGTTGAGTATTTTTAAGAGTATCAAAACTATTTACAAGTCATTCTTTATAAAAAGTTATTTTAAAAAGTGTTTCCTATCCTAATCTTAGATATTTAATTTTACAAAATTGACAACAGATATTTTGTTTAGTATTAAGTAAAACTATAAGGTAAGTAAATTAATGTCAAAGTTATTCCTAATAATTTCAATCTTTAAATAAAAATTTCACTATTTATGTACATAAATACTTGATTTTTCATAAGATTACATCTCAATGCAAATATTATAATGTTTTTATACAGGGTAAACCAAAAGTCCGTTTAAATTTGAATCGGTAGCTACGACGAGCAACGACGGCGGGGTGGGGTGGAAGGGTTACGAAGCGCGAGAGCGGCCAATGGGAATTCAGTACCATGGCGTCGTTCAGCGATAAACAACGTGCGTTCTGTATACGCGAGTACTACCGCAACAACGATTCTTTTACTCTAGCACAACGAAAATTTTACGCTCATTACAACATACGGCGTAAAAATGAAGCTTTATCGATTCAATTGATTCGAAAATGGGTACAGAAGTTCGAGGAGACAGCTTCAACAATGAATCAACCACGATCCGGCCGAGTAGTACCGTAGAACATCAAGAGATCCCGAAAACGTCGAGCGTGTAAGAGTATCCATTCGTGAAAATCATGGACTCTCTACTCGAAAGCGGTCTAACGCCTTAGGTGTGCCCAGAGCATCTTTGATTCGTATTCTTCACAAAGATTTACATTTACATCCGTACAAAATCCATATGGTACAGGAATTAAAGCCTAAAGATCACTCTCACAGGCTTCAATTTGCAAACGAAATGTTAGAGAGGTTCACCAGCTTTACCAACATTTTTTTCTCAGACGAGGCATACTTCCATCTAAATGGGCACGTGAATAGGCAAAATTGCAGGTATTGAAGTAACACTAATCCTAAATTGAAGCATCAAAAACCTCGGCATTAACCCAAGGTTACTGTATGGGCAGCTTTGTCAGCTAGAGGCATTATTGGTCCATACTTTTTTGAAGATCGCCGGAGAAATGCTGTTACAGTGAATACAGAGCGGTATATTGCCATGCTACAGAACTTTTTTTCACCAGCCCTACAGGATTTCGATGGTTATAATCAACGATGGTGGTCTCAGCAAGATGGGGCAACATGCCACAGTTCCAACGACTCATTAAATGCTGTTCGCGTAATTTTTGTACAGAAAGTGATATCCAAAAGAGGTGCCATTAACTGGCCACCTCGTAGCCCGGACTTACCCCCACTGGACTTCTTTCTTTGGGGATTCCTTAAAAGTAAAGTTTTCAACAGCAACCCAGTGTCCCTATAGGAATTAAAGGAAAATATTCGAAACATTTCACAAAACACTGTGAGACCGTCATTGAATATTTCCGCTCCAGGTTGCAGCAGTGTCAAAATAGTCAAGATGATAGATGATTGTTATGTCCAGTTGTTGTAATCTCCTGGTTCTCGAGATTCAACCGGGGTTTGAAGATGTGGTGTAAAATAAAATACTTGATTCTAAGATGAATTTTGTATTTTACACCGAAATGAAATAAAATTATGACATTCACAGCAAATGTTAAAAGTTTACAAGGTGTTTCTGTTGCAAGATTACAAGAGTAAGTGGTAAGAAAAAATGTACAAGTTTGAAAGGAAAAAATATACAAGTGAATGGGGGAGTGAATGGGGGATGCGACGCATGTTCAGAAGGGTGGTGTTTCGGCGGTCAAAAATGCCAATTAGTAGGCGCAAAAAAGGTTTCAGCATCGGCGTAGCAAAAATAGCCGTTAGTCACTTTCACTGAACCCCAAATTACAAAGAAATTTCATCCTTTGTTGGGTCACGTACAAATATTCCTCCGCTGGAATACCGAGAAGGAATATTTGTCGTGAACACCAAAATCTATACAATGAAGGAAAATAAAATTCATCTAAATTAAAATTAAATTGAACTCCTGAACAATGATGTAATTAAAAAAAAAAAACCATATTTGTGTACTTTAATAATAAATAGAAAGTTTTTATCTCACATAACTAGTTTCTTTTAAATCATCATTTGAAATGTAAACGAACTTTTGGTCCACCCTGCATTTATAAATACATATAATGAGGTAGATATAGATATAAATTGTAAGTATTTAAATAATTAACACTGATTACTTTTTTGTATTCACTTGAGTGAATTCAAAAAAGTAATCAGTGTTAATTATTTAAATATTTACAATGTATCACAAAGTAACCGCCTCCACCACAAGATATATAAATTGTAAGTAGGTACTATAAAACAAATACTCATTTCAAAAAATCAAGCTTTCGTAACTCTCTTTCAAAAACAACTTTCTTAGCACTCTCCCTTCTTGCATCTGAAAGCTTTACACAAACATTTGCGTGATTTGGACAATTTCGCTTTTACTGAACTCAAATAGTTAGCCAACTTCTTTGAACTTTCCGTCTGGATGACTTTAAGCTGTAATTAATTAATTATCGCGGTTATTTAAACGTCAGCAAGACACATCCCTCTGGATATGTTAATTGAAATATTGAATACGTTTTATATAATAAATTAAACAATATTCGTTAAAATGAATTATATGAACGTTTTTATGTAAGTAAGAAATTCGATAGTTGGATATTTATTATAAAGAAACAAAGTCGTATCGTGACGCCCATTCTAGTTGTATAAGTCAATTTGTCTCGTGGCATTTATCTTGTGTACGTCTTTAAAAAGAAATCCGTTTCTTAAAAAGGGCAAATCGATTGATGCTGTGTAAAACACTTGACATGCTATTAGCAGCGCCGCAGTAGGGAAAAACTTGCGCCTGGGACCAAATATATAACTGGCGACCTGAACCAGGCGATCCACAGGAAGGAAATGGAGGAAATTAAATTTAATTTTCCATAGAAATTGTTTTGTCATTCTTGATATTTTGATCGGGTATTAGTTAAAAATAAAACAGTTTGCACTTTCTTGTTTTGACGAGTAAACCCACTGAGCAAATCCATTTAAGTAATGTTTCATCAACATTAAAACAACGTTTAATGTTGCTACAATGTTGATATAACGTTATTTCTTTGTTTTTTTTTGCTTAGTGGGAATGTTGTTTGAAATATTACTGTACTGTGTACATCTGCTCTTGCTTGTTTAATCTAATTAAGTGAGATAAAAGGATCAAAAAAATCTGAAAATTGGCATAGTGATTATATTACTAATCAATAACGTGGTGAGTGAATCTTGTAAAAATATCAGCAGTTATTCAATTGTTCATTTACGAATTTCATTTGGTAAAATTCCACGCAGTCTAGCGACGTGAAGGTCACATATCGAAAAAAAATTAATTAAATGTGAGCACTAATCTTTACCCACGGTCACTCATATTTATTGAATCGAAATTTTATATCGTACTCATTCATACTTTATCTCATTCATATTTTTTACTTTAATTGTTGAAATTAATTCCAATATTTTATCCTTTTCGCCACTTTGTTTATTTTCATTTCCCTTCCGTGGTCTTTTTTCCCCCTGTTTATGTGTTTAGTTAGTCACCACGAAGGACCCCGTCGGTGTGAAGCGTGTGTCCTTTGTCTTTTTCCCTACGTATCTAAATATTTAGGTAATTTCATATACATTATATATTAATAGAAAATTATAATACTCTCACATTTATTACTCATTTGTAATTATGGTTAATAATTGTGGTATATGTGGTAGAGAGTAACAGCTCTAATACACCCAATATCAAATGCAATGGCAAATGTTGTAAATTTATTCATGTACGCTGCAGTGGTCTGAATGACGTTGAGATTGTTGCAATTACAAATTCGAAATCCAATTGGTGCTGTTCAAAATGTGATATTCAAACTGTAGCTCAATCAGTAAGCAATGGTGAACTTGTTACTATTGAAATACTTAATAAAGTTCTCGCAAATCATTTAGCTGCATTCAAAGAGGACATTAAACAAACCATAGCTAGCCGCTTCGATAACTTGGAATCCCGAATTGAACAACTAGAAAATGCAGCTACTATGAATAAAAGTTTACCTAATAGCAATGAAATTGTTGAAAATATTATGCTAGAGGTCGAGGACAGAAGTAGACGATTATGTAATGTTCTTCTTTTTGGTGAACAAGAATCTCAAGCAAAGGAAATCGAAGACAAAATTCAAGATGACAACAACATTGTTAAAAATATATTAAGCGCCCGTGGTTTAAAGATTCATCCACAAAAGGTTGTAAGAGTTGGGAAAAAAATAACTACTTCTACCTCCAATCCTAATACAAACCCTAGACCTCTTAAAGTGATATTTCAAAATGAAAATGAGGCGAAAGAAGTCTTAAGAAGTAACGCGTTGGATTCCACAACAAAACACCAATTTAGAATGGATCGAACGAAGAAACAAATAACTTATTTTAATGAAATTAAAAATGAAATGCAAACTCGTAAATCAAACGGTGAAACTAACTTGATTATTAAATATAATAATAATGTGCCTTATATTGCAACAAGCAACAAGAATCCCTCCAATACCTCGAATCAAAAAAACTAAGTTTGTATTATCAGAACGTGGGTGGTGCACGCTCAAAAATTAAGGATTTGATGTTAGGAATCTCCAGTAATGATTATGATATTATAATCATAACTGAGACTTGGTTTTACGACAACATTATGAATAGTCAATTACAACTCAACAATTATTCAATATTTCGCACAAACCGCACCACTCAGGGGGAATTGAGAGGCGGTGGGATTCTTGTAGCCATAAGAAAATGTTTCAAAGCGACTTTGATCACAGCGGATAATTCACTTGAACATATTTTTGTATCGTTCTTATTAAATAATGTATGTTTTATAATAGGCGGATTATATATCCCTCCCAACTCGTGTGTAACTCAATACGAAAAGCATTGCACAATTCTAGAGTCACTATATCAATCAAACAACTCCTCAAAATGTATCGTCTGCGGTGATTATAATTTGCCCTCATTAAAATGGAATTCTAGGGGTTTGACTCTTGATTCATCGACATCTTTTGACAGTAAGTCCGAGTCAATTATAAATTCATATTCTGTGCTTAATCTAAATCAGATTAATATACTGCCAAATGCCACAGGTGTTTTTCTTGACTTGTTTTTCACTAATGTATGTAATGTCAGAGTAAATTTATCAGATGATAATATGTTTGTTAATAGCTATCATCACTCTGCCTATGACTTAGAAATTCCTATTGAAGAGCCCATTTGCAATCTGATAACCTACGAAAAAGTATTTTTATATAATTCTGCTGACTATTCTTCTATCAACAACTTTTTTGCATCTGTAAACTGGGATAATTTATTTAAGATTGGTAATATCGATGAACTTGTGGATAAGTTTTATGAAATTATTGAAGAAGGGAAAAACTTATTCATTCCCAGCAAATTCGTTAGAAAGTATAACACTAATTATCCCAAATGGGTAACTAAAGAATTACGTCTAAATATTGCCAAGAAAAAAATCGCCCACAAAAATTATAAAATGACTGGCTTACCAAATGATTATCAACAATTTAAACAGCTTAGATCTTTATGTTCAGAAATGTCTACTTATCTTTATAATAATTACATAAATGATGTTCAGTCAAAATTACAAACAAACCCACGGTCTTTTTTTAAATTTATTCATGACCTAAAAAATGAATCAGGCATTCCTAACAAAATGTCATATGATAATAAAACTCACAGTTGTGGAGAACATATCGTTAAAGCTTTTTCTGATTTTTTTGCATCAGTGTTTGTAGATTCTACTCCTCATAATACATTGTTTTCATCAAATAACATCAATCTAATAAATGATATCATTTTAGATGTCAGTGTGACGGATGTATTCAACAGCATAATAAATCTTAGTGACAGCTTCTCAATGGGACCGGATGAGGTTCCAAGCATCCTTATTAAAAAATGCATATGTACATTAAGTTCACCACAATCTGCAACCACTTAAATAAAACAAATAACACCATTGCACTTATCCAGGAACCCTGGATAGTCAATAGGAAAATAGCAGGCTTTGGAAACCTACCTGGAAAAATCCTATACGGAAATAGTACGGATAGACCCCGAACCTGTATATACCTTCCTCCAAGTATCATCGGTTACCTCGTACCAGACATGACAAGTGGAGACTTAACGGTTGTAAGGCTCGGGGGCACCGAAATCTACCTGGCTTCGGCCTACCAACCTTATGACTCACAGTATAACCCCCCCACACAAGAACTAGAAAATATGGTAACACGCTGTGAGGCACAAGGCAAATATATGATAATTGGCTGCGACGCCAACGCGCACCATACCGTTTGGGGCAGCACCAATATTAACCAAAGAGGTGAGGCACTGTTGGAATACCTCATGGGCACATCTCTAAATATCCTAAACAAAGGCAATGAACCAACATTCATAAACGCAGTGAGACAGGAAGTGATTGATATCACACTGGTATCACAAGACATAACACACACCACGGTGAACTGGAGGGTGCACGGAGAGGCAACCATGTCAGATCACCGATGGATAACTTATACGATACAAACCGACAAGTATGAAAAAGCGGCCAAGTACAGAAACCCTCGCAGAACAAACAGGTCCAAGTATCGAGACCTTCTCGAGGCAGGACTAGGCCACCTAAATACTGATGATATATACCACAACACGCATGAAATCGAAAAAGCAGTAACTAAACTAACTTCTGCTCTCATCGATGCCTACACCGAATCATGTCTATTAAGCACCTCCAAACAACAGAGGAAAACACCATGGTGGAATACCCACCTTGAGGACATGAGAACGAAAACCCGAAAACTATTCAACAAGGCTAAAAATAGTAAATTAAAAACCGACTGGGATGCGTACAAATCACACCAACGCATCTACAAAAACGAAGTGCGCAGCAGACAAAGACAATCCTGGAGGAAGTACTGCGAGGACATAGAGTCGACGAGTAAAGCTGCCAGGCTCAAAAAAGTGCTATCCAAGGACCCACACTACCTTGGAAGCATCAAGAAAGTAGACGGAGAACTCACCTCAAATGAAAACGAGACACTCCAACTAATGTTACAAACACACTTCCCCGGTTGTGAAACGCTAGAAATCGAAACGTCTGCAGACGACCCACACGAAAGAGAAGCAGATGAAGATGACAAGAAGCTAGCTATGGAAATAGTTACGAATCAAACCATAACTTGGGCAATCAAATCATTCAAACCATACAAATCCCCAGGCCCGGACGGCATCTACCCGGCCCTACTTCAATGGGGATCACCTGCGCTTGTGGCTGTGCTGGGAGCCATCTACCGCGGCTGCCTCACGCACCGCTACATCCCCAGGTTATGGAGAATGGTAAAAGTAGTATTCATTCCTAAGCCATGCAGGAACGACTATACGAACGCAAAATCATTTAGACCGATCAGTTTATCTTCATTCATGCTAAAGGCATTGGAGAAACTATGCGATCGACACATTAGGGACAATGTCCTCAAATCTAGGCCGATCCACCAAAACCAACACGCCTACACGCCAGGCAAAAGCACAGAATCTGCTCTACATCTTGTAGTTTCAAGAATAGAAAAGGCGATAACAAACAAGATGACCACATTAGGTACATTTATCGATATTGAAGGTGCTTTCGACAAAGCATCCTTCCAAAAAATCGGGGAAGCACTCAACAGAACCGGTGTTAACAACATGCTTTGCGGATGGATAGGAAACATGCTCCGCAGCAGACACGTAACAGCATCACTAGCAGATGTCACAATATCAGCGTCGGTCACCAGGGGCTGCCCGCAGGGGGGGGGTCCTATCCCCACTCCTGTGGACACTCTTGGTGGACGAACTGATCACAAAACTCAACATCCAGGGGTTCTACACTGTAGGATACGCGGATGACATAGCAATACTCCTCAACGGGAAATACGAGAACTTCCTATGCAACAGAATGCAGGAAGCACTAAAAACAGTGGAAGACTGGTGCAACACCAACCAGTTATCGGTTAACCCCACAAAAACAGAAGTAGTGATGTTTACAAAGAAACATAAGATAGAAACTCACACACTACCAAAACTATCCAAGACCCAATTGAAGCTATCAAAGGAAGTCAAATACCTAGGAATCTATCTAGACTCAAAACTTAACTGGGCCAAACACCTAGAACACAAAACTGAGAAAGCAAGCAGGGCTTTCTGGCAATGCAGAAGGGCCATTGGCAATACCTGGGGACTATCTCCAAAGATAGCGTTGTGGATATACACAGGTATTATCAGACCAGCGCTCGAATACAGAGCCCTAGTCTGGTGGTCACGGACTAACCAACAAGGAGCAAAACTGAAATTAAATCACATACAAAGGCTGGCATGTACGTGCACAACCGGAGCCTTCAGAACAACACCAACCGCTGCAATGGAAATAATACTAAGTCTCCCACCTCTTGATATCCACATCAAGAGCACGGCGAGACTAACCGCAGAAAGACTGAGAGCCATGAACACATGGTCAGACCAAACTACGCCCGACGGCCACGGAAGCATACTCAAATGGGGACCACCCATGCTGAGAAGCAAAATAGACCAGAAGATACCCCAATACATCTTCAAAAAGAAATACGTCGTGAACACGGACCCACAAACAACACCACCGGACTATGTAGTGTTCACAGACGGATCCAAGACTAAGACAGGCTGTGGAGCAGGGATATACTCAGAGGACTTAGCTGTGCGAAAACGTCTTCCGATAACAGCACATGCTACTGCAACACAGACTGAAATTTACGCAATCCTAGAGAGTGCTAAAATTATAAAAGACAGAAACATCAGTGACCAGAATATAACTATCGTCACTGACAGCAAAGCCGCACTGGCAGCTCTAGACAAGTTCAGAATAACATCTGAACTAATACATAAATGCGTAGAAACCTTGAACAAAGTAGCAAATTCCAACCGCATAACACTAACGTGGACGAAAGGACACGATAACAGCCAGGGCAACAATAACGCAGACGAACTAGCACGAGAAGCATCGAAAATTACAACAAACCGCGCAGAAATAGGACTATCCCCTAGGTCCTTAGCCAAACGCATGCTAGAGTTCAATACTGCGAAACATAAAGAGAGATGGACAAACCTCACAACATGCAGCCAAACAAAGACATACCTGTTGGAACCCGACGGCCAAACAACAAAGAAGTTTCTAAAACTCACAAAACAGAAACTACGAATCCTAACCGGCTACATTACTGGTCACTACAACTTCCAGCATCACCTCGCAAAAATGGGAATCACCAGTGATGACATTTGTCGAGGATGCAACGAAGAAGAAGAAACAGCGAGACACATTCTTCACGCGTGTCCGGCGCTGTCAAAAATAAGAACCACGTTACTAAGGGAAGAAGCCCCAAATCGTGAAGGACCCGGATGGCAATGGTCACCCGCACAGATCCTGGCAATTGCCGACTGTGCGGGGTGGGTCTAACCATCAGGGGGGAGGCACTACAACGGGCCCGACTGTGGCCTAAGTGGGTGCTGCTGCTGCTGCCCTCCCGCCAAATAATCCTTAATCCTTAAGTTCACCGATTCATCGTGTATTTTTAAAATCTCTTTCCACAGGCATATTTCCTATAACATGGAAAAACAGCTTCATAAAACCAATATTCAAATCCGGCCAGCGGAATTTGATTGAAAACTATAGGGGTGTGTGTGTCCAGTCCGTTATTCCAAAATTATTAGATGCAATTGTTGCAAAGCAACTATCATGGATGTCCCATCAAGTAATATCGCCACACCAACACGGGTTTGTAAAAGGACGTTCCACGGTAACAAATTTACTTTTATATAAACAATTTCTGTCGGATGCTTTGGAGAAAGGTTATCAGGTAGATGCTTTATATACAGATTTTTCCAAAGCATTCGACACAGTGAATCAAGTGTTGCTTTTGAATAAGATAAAACTTCTAGGTTTCAATACCATTACAATCTCTTGGATCGAGTCATTCATAACAAATCGACGACTTAGTGTGAAAATAGATAACTATCAGGCTGAGTACTTTTTTGCTACATCGGGTGTCCCTCAGGGCTCTCATTGTGGCCCAATACTATTCTTGTTGTTTATCAACGATATACAACATAATATTAAACATTCAAAGTTTTCGCTATTTGCGGACGACCTCAAAATTTTTAAAATTATTACGTCACCGAATGATTGCATGGACTTACAAGATGATTTGTGCAGTGTTGATGAATGGTGTCATAATAATTTATTGCTCTTGAACGTCAAAAAGTGTAACTCCATATCTTTTTCCAGAGGTAGATCTACTATTGATTATACATATAGACTTAATGTCAACAATTTAAATAAACAATGTGTGGTAAAAGATCTGGGGGTACTCTTTGACACTCAATTAAATTTTAAGAATCACATTTCTGCAATATGTATTCAAGCAAATAAAATGTGGGGTTTCGTCTATCATGCTTGCAAAGATTTTGATAGTCACTGTTTAAAGTTATTATTTTGTTCTCTTGTACGCTGTAACTTGGAGTACGCATCACCAATTTGGACACCGAAATCACAGACGGACATTTACAAGATCGAACGGATCCAAAATAGATTCCTCCGTACCATAGAATGGAAGATGGGCAGACAACATTTACAGGGCTCGTATACAGAAATAAAAGCGGATCTTCATATTCACTCCCTGGAGGACAGAAGAACCTTCTCTGATTTATGCACATTATTCAGACTAGTCAATAATTTCAGTGACTGCCCGGAACTACTCTCTCAGCTCAATTTTTATATTTCATCATCCACCCGCAGCCTCCGACACACACCGCTTTTCCGGATCCGCACTCATAATTCGGATTTCGCCTCTCACAACAGCATTACACGACTAATGAGTACAGTCAACGATTATAACAAGTTCTATTGGTTCCGACTATTCTCTGGCTCTTTACATTCATTCAAACGAAATTTATGTATACACACAAATTATTCTTAGTTCTATTAGTTACTTTATGGGTATTATTATTATTATTAATGTTTATTTAGTTGTACACTTTATGGTGATATTTTTCTTTTTTATAAATCTATTGTGTATAAAAGGGGGTTCCCGTCAATAAATATTATTATTATTAAAATATCTAACACACTAATGCCCGGTATTATAAACGATTAATAAATCTATTTGGACAAACATATTGCAAAAAGTCGATATTAATTTTAATTCGTTTTTATATTTTGATTAATAAATCATTAGATAACTATTTGTGGAGTAAATTTATTTACCTAGTAAACTAATAGGCAAATAAAATTGCGTATTATAAAGCAAACCTACCAAATAAATAGCAATTCTAGAAGTAAATAATTTAATTGGTAGATTACAGACCGAAATTATACATTTTCATTGTGGTCATAGCTGGAACCACCAATTTTTTAAATTGAGTTGTTAATATTTAAAATTAAATTGTCAATTAAATTGGAAATTTAGTATAATTCCTTATAATTATAGTGAATAACCGTGGAATAGGACAGAATTACACAGAACAAGAAATATAAAGCTTATTAGAAATTATAAAAGATTTAAACAAGTGTTTTCCACTCCCAGGCTAAGCATGATGTAAAATTTCGAGTTTAGAAAAGCCTGACAATTTGGTTTGGTCGCGTAGCGCGAAGCGCGGAGCGGCCAAACCAAATTTTCAGGCTTTTCTAAACTCGAAATTTTACTTCATGCGCCACGCGTACAAGACACTGATTTCAAGTGAAGTTCACTTGTTCGCAATATTTCAGTGTTTTCAGTGTTTAATACGCGTGGCGCATGAAGTAAAATTTCGAGTTTAGAAAAGCCTGAAAATTTGGTTTGGTCGCTCCGCGCTTCGCGCTAAGCGACCAAACCAAATTTTCAGGCTTTCCTAAACTCGAAATTTTAAACGAGTGGTTTCCACTCCCAGGTTAAGCATGAAGTAAAATTTCGAGTTTAGAAAAGCCTGAAAATTTGGTTTGGTCGCGTAGCGCGAAGCGCGGAGCGGCCAAACCAAATTTTCAGGCTTTTCTAAACTCGAAATTTTACTTCATGCGCCACGCGTACGAGACACTGATTTCAAGTGAAGTTCACTTGTTCGCAATATTTCAGTGTTTTCAGTGTTTAATACGCGTGGCGCATGAAGTAAAATTTCGAGTTTAGAAAAGCCTGAAAATTTGGTTTGGTCGCTCCGCGCTTCGCGCTACGCGACCAAACCAAATTTTCAGGCTTTCCTAAACTCGAAATTTTAAACGAGTGTTTTCCACTCCCGGGTTAAGCATGAAGTAAAATTTCGAGTTTAGAAAAGCCTGAAAATTTGGTTTGGTCGCGTAGCGCGAAGCGCTACGCGACCAAACCAAATTTTCAGGCTTTTCTAAACTCGAAATTTTACTTCATGCGCCACGCGTACAAGACACTGATTTCAAGTGAAGTTCACTTGTTCACAATATTTCAGTGTTTTCAGTGTTTAATACGCGTGGCGCATGAAGTAAAATTTCGAGTTTAGAAATGCCTGAAAATTTGGTTTGGTCGCTCCGCGCTTCGCGCTACGCGACCAAACCAAATTTTCAGGCTTTTCTAAACTCGAAATTTTACTTCATGCTTAGTCTGGGAGTGGAAAACACTCGTTTAAAACTTTAAATGGAGCTAATTTTTAAAAAAGCGTATGCATTAGTATAAAAATCCCTGGTTAGGTCTGACTTGAAAAACTCTAGGTCTTCGAGTTCTTAGAATGTCTTGTGGTTCGAATTAATCACACTTAAAAAAGAAAACACTAGTATTTCTGAAATTTAAGCAAGAGTTCTCTCTTTTAAATCATAGTGTAACATTTTATTTCTATTTTAAAAATTAAAATGTATTATTAAGTTTCATACGTTTCAAACCAGTGCGGTTAAAGTTTTTTTTTTGGGGACCCTCATGGGTCAGTGAGTAGAGCTCCTGCTCTTGGGCCAGAGGGTCGTGGGTTCGAATCCCACTTTCTTATGAGTTGTATAACGTGTGTATGTGGATAAGCTATTTTTAAAATCGAAAAATAATAATACAAAGGGCTGCTGACTGTATGGCCAAGAGCCGAGGTCAAAAAAAAAAGTTTTTTTTTAATTTTGCATGCGCGCTTCGCTGAGCCGGGCGAAGAAGGAGGGCATTTCTGGCGTTGTGGTGAATGTGGCGGACTAGAGATCCTCACGGAAAATATTTTTTCGCTATCGCTGTGTTATCGTGCCGTTGCCGATATCGTTAAGGAAAAATAAAATATATATATTCTTAGGCTGTGTTCGATTGCCTTGGGGGTGAGTCTACCTTTATTTTTATTTAAAAGCAAGACCCCGACAAGCATTTTTTTTTAATCATTACAACAATTTTTTTATCATGTAGTATTACGTTCCGGTCAAACATTTCTACCAAAACTGCAGGATTTGTACCAGACAGGGACTTGGTTAAAAAAAAGGGCTTCAAAGAAAAATTGCCGCTATCACAACATTTGGCCTATCAGGACGGTTGCGTCTCCACTACTGGGGACCGGAACAAGAACAACAAAAAAAAAGATAAGTCTCAGGCAAACGGAAGTTAATCTACGATCAAATTATCGTCCTAGGATTTCAAACCTAGGTGGCGCCCAACATTTTGTTTCTGTTTAGTTTTTTTACATTTTTGAAATTGGTATTAGTTAAGTTATATTAGAATTCGCATTTTATTCATTGCGTTTGTTTATAAATACCCATTGAGTTTTCGTTGTTATAATTATTATTTTTATTATTAAATTGTTTTTATTAGTTTTTCTTGTTTAATTATTATTTTTCACCACGGCCCTGCTCTACCACTCATCTATCAATCTACTATCCTTTTCAAAAAGCGAGGCATGTCACTTTCGGATGCTGTATTTTTAGAAGAAAAAATCTTGGAAAATATATAAATACGTATCTACATTCCTTGGAATGATCCTCATTTATTTTGAGAAAATCAAATTTTGATCACATTTATTTACTGAGATATTAATAAAAATGTTTAAAAAGGTACCTACATTTTTGTGGATATTTACTAAGATCAACTTTAACATTTTATATAAATTGATTGGCTACATATAAGAAATTAAAAAAAATACATGTAATAGATCAGACTTATATTTATATAACGACGCAAATAAAAATTAAATGTGTCCACCCTTTATTCCCCGATTTTAAAAAAAGTCGACACCTACGTTCTCGGTTATTTTACAATCAATTTACATACAAATAACAGATATTATATATTACACAATTATATTGCAAAATGTATATGAATATATGAAATATTCGATTTTTAGTGGATTAAAAATTGTTCGAAGAGATATAAAATAATGATGGTGAAATTGAGGCGTGGGGAATAGAGGGGGTCCCGCTCAGTTCATCGTCGTTACGATGCGGACGATGATGAAAGGTTTATAACGAAAGGGAAGACAGCAGTTATTTACAATTGGATTTATTTTATAATATTTATATTTACAACCACGATAATGGGATGGTGGATTGAAGAAATACTTAATTAAAATAAACGTGTATTATCTTCATAATATTTTTTAAAAATAAACATTAAAGAGACGGTTTCAAAGTTGAAATGAATAAGACAAATTATTATGTAACCCTTTTTTCGAGCGACTGCATTCGTATTTGTATATCTACAGTTTGTTCAGGCTGTGTTTTTGGATGTTTATCGATAAGTCGCGGCGCCCGGGACTTTTGTTTTTCGAGCGGGGTCGCGGTCGCCGGATTAACCAGATTAGCCTCTCGCGTTTTTGTATCCTCGAACTCGCTCGTGGACAGGGATCTTTTTTCACAGGTAGTTTTGTTTGTTTTATCTGTGTGAGGTTTTAATTTAATTTCAGAGATGTCATTACTGGCTCTATTTATTCCATAATTTTGATTACTAGTAACTTTCTCTCTGAGCAATTTGTTATTTTCTTTCAGGATATCATTTTTGTCCTTCATTTCGGAGACAATTAAATTCAGTAATTCAATTTGTTTTTTGAGGGATGCATTCTCTATACTAAGCAATAGTTTACTAACCTCAAATTCATCACTCTGTCCACAACAGATGACCCTTGTACTATCAACGAACTCCATGCCCTTAGTAGTTTTGCTGCAGCTGCGATGATAACAATTTCCGCATTTTGTGCAGGTAAGAATTTTGCACTGGGTGCTCGTGCAACACTTCAAAAATATTGTAGTTTCTTCTGGCGTACTCACTTCACTTATAACTTTAACTTTTATCTTTGTATTTTAACTTCATCCATTTTCTACAGTTATTTATTATCTTGCTTTTATATATATATTTTATTTAATCAGTAATTAAATAATTCTGTTTGTTAATTCGAATTTTCCCGATGGAAAACGTGGTTGATTTTTCTACATTGTTTTGCTTATTTTTGTTCAATTTGTGTATTCTTCTCTTGATTTTTTACAACTGATAAGTTCAAATATATTAACATTTCCAAAGACCAAACTCCGATGCAGTCTGAACTCTACAAAGAGACTAAGAATGAACTTGTTCGACGATCATCATTGGGCGAGTCCAATCTCCGAATTAAGTATCTTCGAGGAATGCCAACCATCATCACTGAGAACTCGGACCACTCGGAAAACTAGTCGCTCCCGGAAAAAATCATATATTAAATATATACTACCAAAACACTCGTGGCCTTCGTTCAAAAACGCACTTAATTTATCAAAATACATGTAGTGAGATATTCGATATAATATTGTTAACGGAAACGTGGCTTAACGAATGCATCATGAAGTCTGAATTGTTTACCTCTGATTATACTGTTCTGCGCCGTGATAGAGATTTTAATTCCACTAATAGATCTACAGGTGGGGGTGTTTTGGTAGCTTTAAAAAATAATATTTCATTTAAATATGTTGATTTATCAAATATTCATCAACATATGCCGCTAATTGATCTTATTCTATGTAAATGCACTGTAAACTTTAACGTTTTTATGTATTAGTACTATATATTCCCCCTGATATACAACTAAATGAACTAGATAATTTCTTTGAGTCAATCGAACTTTTAATTTATGATAAACGAATTTTGATCGTTGGCGACTTCAATGTTCCAGCTTTTAACGATAACTTATTAGCAACAAAATGTAGAAAAGGAAATGCTTTATCTCGTTTCATCAATATGGTACACCTCAAACAATATAGCAATATTACTAACGTCAACAATAGGTTACTTGATTTAGTTCTAAGCAATTTTGACAGTAGTGTTTCCGTTGAAAGGGACGACTGTCCTCTAGTACCCGAAGATCGGCATCATCCCGCATTATCGATTTTGTTTAATGTTGAATCACATGGAGTCAATCCGAATACTTTTCCTATCAACACAATTACCACATATGATTTTAGAAGGGCCAACTACAATAAACTTTATGATGATTTGCTAAATACAGATTGGTCTATTCTTAAATCATGCAATAATGTTAATGATGCATGCTCTAAGTTTTATAATATTTTATACAATGTTTTTGATAATTCTATACCATTACTTAAGCATACAAACAAAGCTAGATTTCCGCCATGGTTTAATCAGGAAATAAAACGATGTTTAAAAATGAAAAACTATTTTCATCGTAAATGGAAATATTCTCGATCTCTTTACTTTCACAATGAATTTAAAAGAATGCGTAAGTTAAGTAAACAATTAATTTCTAACTCCTGCACGGACTACATGCGCGTTGTTGAATCAAGTATAAAAAGTAATCCGAATGATTTGTGGAAGTTCTTACATCAAAGAGCGGGTACAACACGAATCCCTGGAGAGTTACATGATGGAGATATCACGTATTCCTGTCCCCATGATATTGTCTCGGCCTTTGCTAATATATTTTCAAATGTTTTTACCTCAGAAGAATTAATTGATCCCATGAATAACATTTCTTACTGTGAGAACTTAACTGTTCCAAATATTGAAGAAGCTGATGTTCTAAAAAGTGTCAACCATCTAAAAAATTCTAAGGCTTGTGGGGATGACCGGATTCCTAGTTTCGTCATTAAGGATTGCAAACTAACATTTATTCAGCCATTGACTGTATTATTTAACCTCTCTCTAAGAACAAACACATTTCCTAACGTATGGAAACATGCAATAATAAGTCCTGTCTTTAAACGTGGTGATAAATCTGATATAAAGAATTATCGACCTATCGCCATTCTTTGCAACTTTTCAAAAATTTTCGAGCACGTTGTGTATAATATTATTTATAGCCATGTAAAAAAATATATTTCACCCTATCAACATGGATTCTTTCAAGGTCGATCAACAGTAACGAACTTAGCTAACATTTCACAACACCTATGTGAAGTTATTGATAATCGCAGTCAGGCTGACGTAATATACACAGACTTTTCACAAGCCTTTGATAAAATTAATCATCAAATATTGCTACAAAAGCTAAACAACCTACATTTTTATCGTTCATTAAATCATACTTGGACAATCGCAGTAATTGTGTATATTATAATGGTTATAAATCTTATTCTTTTCAAAGTTCTTCTGGGGTAGCACAGGGATCTAATCTGGGACCTTTACTATTTAATGTATATATTGATGACCTTATTAGTTCTCTCTCATGTTCTGTGTTAGCATATGCTGATGATTTAAAGATATATGGTACAATCAACAATCAAACTGACTGTATTCATTTACAACGTAACCTGAATAGCATTGAAGAATGGTGTGATACTAACAAGCTTAAACTAAATATCAAAAAATGTGTAGTTGTTACATATTCCCGCAAGAAGCATGTAACTACATATAACTATATGTGCAAAGACACCATTCTCCAACGTGACATCAAAATTAAAGATCTTGGGGTTATGTTTGATTCGAAAGTAACATTTGTTGACCATATTAATACCATTAGTTCTTCAGCCTTTAGAATGCTTGGTTTTATAATGCGCTCATCAAAGTACTTTCACGACATACATTTATTAAAAGTTTTATATTTTGCTTTTGTTAGGAGCAAGCTAGAATATGCCTCCATAATCTGGTACCCATATTTTGTGTCTCATTCTTTAACAATCGAACGTGTGCAAAAAAGGTTTATGAAGTATTTACATTTTAAATCGACTGGTATCTATTCCGATGTAACTGTCAACTATGAGGACTTACTTGTAAAATATGAATGTATTTCTTTATATGAACGTAGAAATATTTGTAGCGGATTATTTATGTTAAAGCTGATAGATGGGTTAGTCGATTCACCCGATTTGTTATCAAAAGTAAACTTCCATATTCCACTTCTTTCGTTTCGTCAACCACCAACGTTTTTAATACCAACTGCGACCTCTAACACTCTATTAAGAGCACCTATTGTTCACATGAGCTAGAACGCGAATTCCATTTATAGTGACATTTTTATTGGCATTAAAAATATTTAAATTTTGTTTTAATAATAAGTATTTAGTTCATAATTTAGTGTTATCTCCTATTATGATTTTTATATATTTGTTATGTTATATTTAGTTATTGTAAGAATTATATTATGTATTTGATAATTGTCCGTTTTGGATTTTTTCCGTTGGATAATAAATGGTCTTATCATTATTATTATTATTAACTTGTTTGCGCCCGAAAAAGCACGTATACCATTGTCCGAAAAAGTCTAGGATTTCTAAAGAGCGAGCCGAGAACGTGCTCGATTGGGGGCAATAGGCGCTAAGCCGCGAAGCGACGGTCGAGTCATAAAACTCTCTTCCCGGAACCCAAACCACCCTCAAAATTCCTGAATTTTTTCCTCTCTTAATGTGCTATCCTTATCTGTCCCTTTGCGAATGTTATCCCTTTCTTTGTTGTGTAAAATCCTTCTCCAGCGCCTATTGACCAATCACAGCTCCCTTTTGGAAATCCTACGACTTCGATTTAATTTTAAACCAAGTGCTTTTTTAACTCTCAAACTACGAACATCGTGCTTTTCCGGGCGTCCCGTATCATTATTTTACGTGTATTTTTCATTATTAATTTTGTGTTTATCATCTTTCGTTTGTTATATTTTTGTTACTGTTATATTTTCTGTTGCAAGTTATTAAATAAATAGAGTCTTTAATCAACTTGTTTAAGTAATTTAGAAAACAAATCGCGAACCCGCGTAGTTACACTGTTTGTATAATTTTACTAGTATTCGTAATTTTGAATAAAAACCGCGAGACCCGCGAAATTTACATTAGCCTTTAAGTAGTAATAGATTTTAAAATTATAAAATGTAAGGAGCATGTAACACAAAATTTTGTTATTAATGTTAATTTATGTACTTTATAAATAAATTAAGTGGTAATAATATGCCACACAAAAAACCTTTAATTAATGTTAATTTAAGTGAACTCTAATTGTACTTTAGAAATAAATTCAGTGGACATAATTATTTCACAAAGGTTTTCATGTATCGTGTTTCATCTGTTATTCAATTAATCTCACTTTCACTGCTAACCGTAAAAGAAAAGTTCGACTAAAATTTTATTTTGATGAGCTCCCAACGCTCAACTTTTATAATTACAACCCACACGCTGAAACTTGCTAATTTAATAAATCTACTGAAAGAGTACATTCCTTGTTTTGTTTTTTGATATAGGAGCTCAGCACACTAATAGTTATTAAATGTGACATATATACAATACAATATACGGTACACAAATGTATATACCTACCGTACATGTTAGTGTTAGTCTGTCTAGTCTATCGACCAAAGGTCTTTCTGCCCTGTTTGAATTTATGGTGATGTGCAATGAAATGTCTGTGCTAGCTAGCTTAACTGTTTTGGAGCGAACTAATAAATTCATGAAGTGTGAGAGTAGGATATTTGTATTTAGGAGGGATATTAGGATTTCGGGGGATACAGAACTTACTAAGAAGGGGTTGATTATAGGGATTATTTGCGAACTTTTTAGTAAGGTTGGTTACACGTTGGGATTTGGGTCTGATTTAAGTGGAATTGTAAAGGTATTGATGGGAAAGATTGTGGAGAGAATTGAAATGTGACTTATTTTGCTAGTTTAGTAAAGTTTACTAGTCAATTCAATGAGGATAAGATAATAACTAGTTGTTGGATATAAAATTATGGATATATTTAAATATCAAGAATATTAAGAATAATGGGCATTAGATGGCGTTTCCGCTTTTGAACATAGGTATATTTAAATATGTTTAAGCTTGCGTTGTAAAAATAGGTTTTCATTAAATTCGCTATTAGCCGATTATATCTACAGTAAAGTTAATCCCTATATTTCCACTCAACAACATGGCTTTGTAAAATCTCGATCAACGACAACAAATCTTATGGGAATAACGCAGGACATACTCGATGCTATGAATGACGGACACCAAGTTGATGTTTTTTATGGTGACCTAACGAAAGCTTTCGATAAACTGGACCACTAGATTATGTTTCATAAGTTGATATCATTTGGCCTAAATAATAATATTTTGAATACTATCACTTCATATCTACATAGTCGCAGGCAACTTGTTGAGATATACGGTCACAAATCCAAATGGTACGTAGCATCCAGCGGAATCCCCCAAGGATCGAATTTAGGACCTCTGCTGTTTTTATTGTTTATGGATGATGTGTGTGCAACTCTGAAATGTAATATGGTGCTATATGCGGATGATATTAAACTTTACAGTGTTGTTAGTAAAATTGATGATTGTATGCAATTGCAAAATTATATAGACGTTTTTACAGATTGGTGTTATGCCAATAAATTATCACTTAATACATCAAAGTGCTCCATAGTAACTTACACCAGAAAAATAAATTTAATTGCGTACCCATATAAAATTGATAGTATAGATTTATGTAGATTAACGGAAACAAGGGATCTTGGAGTAATTTTTGATACTAGATTGACATTTAATGATTGGGGGTCACATTTCCCAATCCGTTTTTCCCAATCGCCATTTTTTCCAATCTATTCATTTCCCAATCGCCATTGTTCCCAATCTATTCATTTCCCAATCGAATATTTCAAATTGGAGATTCAAATTGGAATGTCATTTGTTCGTTCAGGTTATTTCGGTTGACACATTACTTATTGACATTACTACATCATCAAAATTCCTCATAATGGCCGAATTAATTAAATATCGCGGTAAAGGCTTCTTTTTACACGTGGAAGGATTTCTCTACTACAAGCATTCGGAAAGTGGAGGTCATGTTTTTTGGAATTGCCGCAAGAAGAAAGAATGTTCGGCCCGCGCTATCACTAAAAGTTCTGGCAGTGGAATTGAAGTAATCAAAGGGCCGGATGAATCAGAGCATCTCCATGCACCAAACAATGAGGAAGTGGAGGCCTGCAGGCTCATCGCAACATTGAAGAGGAAAGCCGCTGATGCTCCTGAAACCCCTCCAGCTCAACTTCTCCGAACACAGTTGCAGAACGTTCCTTCCGGTATTCTATCGCAGCTTCCGGATCGAGAAAACCTGAGAAAAGCCGTCCAACGTCAGCGGACCAAGGATATGCCAGCGAATCCGCAATCATTGGAGCAACTTCAACGCGTTCCTGACCAGTATCAAATATCGCTATCGGGTGAACGGTTTCTACTGTATGACTCTGGTGAAGACGATGAATACGAAGGGGGAAGACTAATCATGTTTGCTACCAAGGAGAACCTGAAAAGACTGATGCGTAGTCATGTACGGTTTGTGGACGGGACATTCAAGATTGTCCCGACTATTTTTTATCAAATGTTTGCGATTCTTGCATCCGTTGCTCAGACCGTTTATGGGAGGGAGCAGATGGGAGCAATCCCTCTAGTCTACGCAGTATTGGAAGACAAAAGCGAAGCTACTTACAGAAAAATTTACGAAGTTATAAAAGAAGTATGCGACAGAGATGGCATTCCAATAACTATTCCACAAACGGTAATGACCGAATTTGAATTGGCCATCATAAATGCTACGAAATCTGCGATGGATCTGAGTCATGTTTCTGCATGCTTTTTCCACCTATGCCAATCTATTTATCGACATCTGCAACAAGAAGGCTTACAACAAGCATACCGGAGCCCCGATGACAGAAGCATCAAAGAGGCATCGCATATGCTTGCTGCTTTAGCCTTCGTCCCCGTTGACGACGTTGAGTCATCGTTCGACGATCTGATGGATAGTGTCCCTGAGCCTTTTGTCCCGATAGCAGAGTATTTTGAAGTGAGTTGTATTTAAATGTCACTATATTTATGAATTAATATGTTGCGATATGATTAACAGGTTACCTACGTTCGCGGAAGGAAAGCTAGAGGGCGGAGGAAGGCTGTGGAACCTCGTTATAAACCAGCACTGTGGAATCAGTACGCCGCTGTTCTGCAACACCAGGCTAGGACAAATAATGCTTCGGAAGGGTGGCATAATAGATTCCAAGTAGGCACACACAGTTTGGATCGTTAAATAAATTTCAATTAATTCAATGTTATATATATAATGTGTGTTGAATTTCAGGTCGTAGTCGGACGTAATCACCCGAGCACATACACGTTCTTTCTGGAACTCCAGAAAGAGCAGGCCGACACGGAAACCATGATACGTCAGCTGAATTTGGGTCAGGCAATCCGACGACAAAACACAACGTCAAGAGTAGTTGCAGAGCAAAGGATCTTCAACATCGTCAGCAAATACAACGATTTTTCGGAAGAAGGAAATAGAGCACTGGAATATCTCCGAGCAGTTGGACACAACGTTTATTTTTCATGAACTGTGTTTTCACGTTTTCGTGACAATAAAAAAATTGCCATCTCTGTCGCATACTTCTATTCCAAACCTTTCTACTATTCTAACCTAACACAGAAGTGTGTGGAATAGGCAGCGTGCGCAAAAAGACTTACACAATCCCTTCTATTCCAAACCTTTCTACTATTCTAACCTAACGCAGAAGTGTGTGGAATAGGCAGCGTGCGCAAACAGACTTACACAATCCCTTCTATTCCAAACCTTCCTACTATTCTAACCTAACACAGAAATGTGTGGAATAGGCAGCGTGCGCAAAGAGACTTACACAATCCCTTTTATTCCAAATCTTTCTACTATTCTAACCTAACACAGACTCGGAAACCAGTTGGCACCAGCAATGGGGCCGACTGGTAGCTGCAGGCAGAGGCTACCGAGCGCGTCTCCAGGTGGTGGATAGGAGCGTGACCGAGCATTCGGCCAGTAGCTGGCATAGGGTCGGGCAGGTGGGACACCCCCGCATGACCGGCCTAAACCAGTTGCCGCGAACCAACTCCCCCCCCCCCAAGCTACGGTGTACAGATATCGTGCCAATAGCTGTATGGCACAGGGTTAAGTGTCGCGAACGATTCCGTTGGGATACCGGGCGACCTCCCAACGTAGTGAGCCTTCTGTGCGTATCGGGGCACTGCGCACAGCGACCTGTTATTTCCTCCGTACTCGTGGGACCAAAATGGAACCTAAAACTAAAACAAAAACAACAACAACCATAGGGGGCTATTCGGAGAACCCTACCTCCACTGGTGCCGCCGCAGCCGAACCCGAAGGCCCTAAACAGCCATCGGGGGCGACCAAGCGACGCCAGAGGAGAGAAAAGCTCGCCCTGAGGGCAGGGACGCCTAGGCGAAACCTACCTCAGGGAAAGCCGACGCTAGGGGGGGGGACGCATCCGCGATACCCTGGACCAACGTCAGCACCCGGCTCGTCAGGGACGCCAAAGCGAAACCTGTCGAGCGACTGCACACCTCCGGGACTCCTCAAGAGACCGGCGAAAACCCCAAGGGAGGAGAAAGGGCCTCCGCCAAAGAGGACCTTCAGCGATATCCTTACGGGCATAGCACTCGCTATTATACCGAAGGGATATCCCGAGAATAGCATCAGTGCAGAGGAGGCCGAGGTTATTAAAACCTCGATCATCCAATGCATTGATGCCACGGCGAAAGGCGAAGCATCGCCGAGATTTCAGGAATGCACCCACAAAGGGGGATTCCTGAAAGTAATATGCTCCGACATGCAAACCAGAGCATGGCTCGAGAGCATCTCCAAGGAGAAAAACCTCCTGGGGAACGGGAAGGAACTTCAGATCATTGATCTGAAGGACTTACCGGAACCCAGGAGAGTGCTAACCTGGGCTCCAGGACCACCCATAGAGGCGACCACCTTCCTCAACAGAATATCGGTGCAGAACAACCTGAGCACCGATACCTGGAGAGTGGTTAACGAGAGGCCGGACCCCAGGGGAACTCAGTACACCTTACTGATGGACAAGTTCTCTTGGGGGAAGGTCAGCGAGAGGAAGAAGCTGCACTTCGGCCTCTCAACGATCACCCTCAGGGCCCTGGCGGCAAAGACCGGCGCCAAACCTGAGGAGACCACAGAGGAAACAATGGAAGACATTCCATTGCCCGGAGAGGGAGCAATGGACAGCAGTCCGTTGCCCAAATCACCGAAGGGTAAGTAATGTTCAAATTACTTCAAATTAATATACACCACTGTAGGGCGGCATCCGCTGCCCTCAGTGCATATATCCTAAATGAGAATATTGACATTGCACTTGTACAAGAGCCATGGCTCTACAAGGGAAGTGTAAAGGGGTTAAACATACAGGGCAGGCGACTGATAGTGGCCGAACCTGTGCGTAACCCACGTACATGTATAATCGTAAAACATGAACTGAATCTAATGCCCCTATGGGACCTATGTTGCAGAGACCTAGTGGCAGCACGGCTGGAAGTAGTGGAAAGGGGAACGCAGAGGGAGTTTATACTCGGATCCGGTTACCTTCCCTACGACCAACCAGGACCACCGCCGCCAGACATCGTCCAGCGGCTGATAAATCGCGGGAGCCACGATGTCATACCGCTGATCCTTGGATGCGATGCCAACGCACACCACATCATATGGGAGAGTACGGACATCAATCCAAGAGGTGAGAAACTATTAGATTTTATCTTAGAGAATGACATTGAAATAGCAAATATTGGAAATGTACCCACGTTCGTAAACGCGGTGCGAAGCGAAGTAATTGACATTACACTTGCCTCTCGCAAGGCAAGTGAACTGATAAAACTTTGGCATGTGTCTGATAAACTATCACTATCAGACCATAGATATATACGATTCGATATCGAATCAGAAAAACCAACGGAAACCCAAAACAGAAACCCGAGGAGAGCTGACTGGGACCTGTACAATGAGGTACTAGCCAGCCGAATCGGGGACTGTCCAACAGGAGCGAGAACAACGCATGAGCTGGAGTTCACGGTGCAAAGCACTATGTGATATCCTCAGAGCTAGCATTGCCCTTTCATACATTCCAAGCAGCTGGCGGACTGTAAGGGTGGTATTTATACCCAAACCAGGGCGTGCTTCGTATGCCCTGGCCCAAATCTTACAGACCGATCAGCTTGTCATCATTAATTTTAAAACTACTAGAAAAACTAGTAGACAGGCACATACGGGAAGGAGTCCTAAAGGACTCACCACTACACCGTCAACAATATGCCTACCAAGCGGGAAAGACATGCGAACTGGCAATCCACCAGCTAGTGAGCAGATGCGAAAGGACTATACAATGCAAAGACATTGCGTTGGGGGCCTTTCTGGACATTGGAGAGGCGTTTGACAACACAACCTTCAACTCCATAGCAACAGCAATGGAGAAAAGAGGGATTTACCCGCAGGTCCGACACTGGGTGAACAAGATGCTCAGGAGCCGGACTGTAACAGCAGAAGCGGTGGTCGCTGGCGGGTGCCCCCAGGGAGGGGTTCTCTCGCCGCTCCTGTGGTGCCTCGTCATGGACGACCTTCTGCTGCTACTTGAAAACCAGGGCATTCATGCCCTGGGGTACGCAGATGATCTGACCATTCTAGTTAGCGGGAAGTTTGGGACCACTGTATCAAGCCTGATGCAGAGGGCACTAACTACCGTGGAAAGATGGTGCAAGAACGAAGGGTTAGCTGTAAACCCGGCCTAAACGGCGATAGTCCCCTTTACCAGGAGACGAAAAACCGATGACATAACATCGCTACGCATGTATGAAATGGAAGTCCCAATCAAAAATGAAGTAAAATATCTAGGGGTCACACTTGATACCAGATTGAACTTCAACTTCCACCTGGAGAACATCAGCAAAAGGGCCATGAGAGGACTTTTTGCGACCAGGAAAATGGTAGAACGCACATGGGGACTGAGACCCAGTATGACCAAATGGCTATACACCGTGGTGATAAGACCCATAGTGACATACGCGGCGCTCGCTTGGGGAGAAAAAACCCAAACCAAGAGCGCAGCCGTAAAACTCGAAAGAGTGCAACGACAGGCGTGTCTGCTGATTACTGGGGCAATGAGAACAACGCCCACAGCAGCCATGGAACACATATTATCGCTTCCACCACTACATCTATATGTTATGATGGAAGCCAGACAGGCAGCCTACAGACTGCACATAAATGGACACACTTTAAATGTAGGGTCATCTAGACCGGAAACATTTAAAGTGCTACAAGAAGAAGAAATCCTAAAAATGAGGTCCGATTTCACTAAAATCGTACACCCATCCCGCAGATTCAAAATAATCATACCACAGCGGAGTGAATGGACAAATGGAACATACCCGGGAACGAGTAAAGGAACCATCTGGTACACAGACGGGCCCAAAAACACTAAAGGAACCGGGGCTGGTATCTATGGAGGCTGTAACCGGAGCAAACAATTCACGGTTGCTTTGGGGAAACATGCCTCCATCTTCCAGGCTGAAGTGGCCGCCATTGACTGGTGTGCCCACCACATAATGGAGTCGGGACTCAACAAAGGACCAATTACCATTATGTCGGACAGCCAGGCAGCCCTAAAAGCGCTAGCCTCGCCGATAGTTCAGTCCAGACTGGTTATAGACTGCATAAACAGGCTGGACGCACTGGCGACAACAACAAAAACACAGCTAGTATGGATACCCAAGGACCAAGGAATTATTGGACACTTGGGGGCCGACTTGCTGGCCAAACAAGGGGAAACAGGTGAATTTATAGGACCTGAACCCGCTTTCGGAATACCACATGAAACCGGAAAGGAAATAATCCGACGCAAGTTAGCAGAGGAGCATTCAAAGGCATGGCACAACCAAATGGGAATGAGGCACACGAGACTCTTCCTAGATGGCCCGGTACCTGATAGCGCATTAGCGCTGTCAGGACTGAGCAGAATGAAACTAAGGAAAATCACAGGACTAGTTACTGGGCACTGTGACCTGAATAAGCACAAACATAGGATGGGTCTTGAGAAAAGCCCCCTATGCCGTGGGTGCTTGGAAGAAGAGGAAACTCCCCAACACCTACTGTGCACATGCGAAGCCTATAAACGGCAACGCACGGAGCAACTTGGGAAGCCCGTGCTTCCTGAAGAACAGCACAAGAACATCCCCTGGCCCAAACTCCTGGACTTCTTAGAAGACACAGGAATATACAGGAAGTAAAATAACCAGAGGAGCACAAAAGGACCACGGAGACCGTAGTGCAGGGACGCTAAGCGATACCACCTCATGTGAAAAAAAAAAGTAAAAGGATTCAGAAAAAATACGTAGTTATTGCATATCGATCTCCTATGCAGGTAAATAAATTAATCAATGAAAGTTGACCTCTGATTAATACGCTGAGTGAAATAACCTCGAGGAATATTCCATCGGCACAAAAAGCGATCACGAAATTTATATCGCTGGATCACGCACAAATTAATATATTAAAATCAATTATTATACTAAAAGTAATGAGTCGATCCCAATCAAAGTTAAGAAATATAAAAACAGTACTTAGCTCTTGTATCCAAATTTGATAAAAAATATCACAACCAATACCGATCGATCAAGGAAAAATGCAGGAGCAGCACACAAGCACGACCAACTCAATTCGATGTTTAATTCGTAATGTATACAACCCAGCATACGAATGTATGTATGTATGTTAAGTTGCATACGATGAATGCATCAAATCCGTATTGTATACAACCCAACATACGAATGTATGTATGTTAAGTTGCATACGACGAATGCATAGAATCCGTATTGTATACAACCCGATGTGCAGCAATTAAGTGAATGTCATAGGAAGGTTTCTCTCGTAATCTCAATCCAAAATTTATTTCTGGGTCAAAAAATACAAATATATATTGGTAACAAGAACGCAATAAAAAAACAACATACTAATGTATGTATGTTTGTATGTTAAGTTGCATACTATGAATATATGTTATATGTATGTTAAGTTGCATACTATGAATGCATCGAATCCGTATTGTATACAACCCAACATACGAATGTATCTACATATGTATGTTAAGTTGCAGCAATTAAGTGAACGTCATAGGAAGGTTTATCTCGTAATCTCAATGCAAAATTTATTTCAGGGTCCAAAAATACAAATATATATTGGTAACAAGAAAGCAATAAAAAAACCAACATACTAATGTATGTATGTTTGTATGTTAAGTTGTATACTATGAATATATATTATATGTATGTTAAGTTGCATACTATGAATGCATCGAATCCGTATTGTATACAACTCAACATACAAATGTATGTACATATGTATGTTAAGTTGCATACAATGAATGCATCAAATTCGTAATGCATACAACCCAGCATACGAATGTATGTATGTTAAGTTGCATACGATGAATGCATCGAATCCGTGTTGTATACAACCCAACATACGAATGTATGTATGTTAAGTTGCATACGACGAATGCATAGAATCCGTATTGTATACAACCCGATGTGCAGCAATTAAGTAAACGTCATAGGAAGGTTTCTCTCGTAATCTCAATGCAAAATTAATTTCTGGGTCAAAAAATACAAATATATATTGGTAACAAGAAAGCAATAAAAAAACGGTCTTAAAAAAGTAATGTATAATCTAGGGGAGACAGTACCCCGAAACATAAGTAACCAATACCCTTAAACTCTGAAAACAATAAAATATTGTTAACAAATGCATGAACTTCAATTGAAATCAGCGGCTTATACGCGTGGCGCATGAAGTAAAATTTCGAGTTTAGAAAAGCCCAGAAAATTTGTCTCGGGTCGCTGCGCGACCCTCGACAAATTTTCACGGGGCTTTTCTAAACTAGAAATTTTACTTCATGCTTAGTCTGGGAGTGGAAAACACTCGTTTAAAGCTTTCAGTTGAACTCTTTTAAAAAAAATTAATGCATATCTTAAGATTTACAGCATAAAATTGGGAGGTGATTACTTCAATAAAAAAAACTCTCTGTATGTTCAACGTCCATGAAATGTGTAAACCACGATGTTGCATTACAGCAACAGTTTCAAGAATTATTCAATGAAAAAGAAGCAATGTTACCATTTTAAATATAGTACAGGGTATCTCATAAAAAAACGCCGCAGGCCATAACTTCTTTATTTATTGACCGATTTTAAAAAATCAAAAACAATTAAAATAGCTCCACAAGATCTACAAACAAGCCCTAATTTTACTTCTTTACCAAATCAAGTTTCATGTCAGAGATATTTTTTGTTTGTTTGTTTGTTTGGCATAGGTTTTTACCATTCAGCCACTAACGTTGATTTATATTAACATATATTTCGACTAATTTGGACGTCACAACACATTCACACACATCCATGGAACCGGAGACGAGTATTTTTCGTTAGAAAAATTACTCGCTTCCGCTGGGAATTGAACCCAGATCACCTCCGTGACCGATTTGGCCAAACCGGCGGTTCAACCGCTCGGCCACGGCGGGCCCATGTCAGAGATAGTCAACTTTTTTTCAAATGGCCACGTATATTTTTTTTAATTGATTCCGATAGAGGTTAAGGATTAAGGATTGGTTGTCGGGAGGGCAGCCGTAGCCGCGGCCACTTACGCCAAGTTTTAGGAACATTGTAGTGCCTCCCTCCTGATGATCAGACCCACTCGACACTGTTGGCGATTGCCAATATTTGTGCGGCGGACAAGTTCCATCCGAGCCCTTCACGTTTAGGGGGTCCGGGGGGTTCCCTTGACATAATGTCCCTTATTTTTGACAGGGCCGGGCACTCGTAAAGTATGTGCCTTGCTATCTCACCTTCTTCGTTGCGTCCTCGGCATATGGTGTCGTTGGTGATTTCCATTTTGGCGAGGTGCTTTTGGAAGCTGTAGTGTCCGGTGATGTAGCCGGTTAGTGTTCTAAGGTTTTGTTTGAAAAGTTCTATGAACTTCTTTGTTTTTTTGCGGCCAGGTGTTTGTAAGTATGCCTTGGTTTGGCCGCATGTTGTTAGTTTTCCCACCCGAATTTGTGTTTTTCTGCGGTGAACTCGCGCGTGTGTCTACTCAAGGACCGAGGGGATAGTCCTACTTTTGCATAGTTTGTTGTTGTTGTTGGTGCTGCTTCACGCGCAAGTTCGACCGCGTTGTTGTTTCCCTCGTTATTATTATGGCCCTTTCGTCCATGTTAGTGTTATGCGGTTGAGTGTCGCTGCTATGTTCAGTGTCTCTACGTATTCGTATATCAGTTCTGATGTTATTTTGAACTTATCTAGTGCTGCTAATGGAGCTTTGCTGTCGGTGACGATAGTTATGCTTTGTTCTCTCAGTTCCTTCATTCAGATTATTCTGGCGCTCTCCATGATTGCGTAGATGTCGGTCTGTGTTGCGGTAGCATGGTTCTCTTTGGGAAGACATTTGCGGACGTTTAGAGCTTCCGAGTATACGCCCGTTCCCCAGCCTATTTTTGTTTTGCTTCCATCTGTGAACATCAAGTGGTCCTTTATTTGTGTCTGCTCATTTGGGTTCACAGTGTATTTCTTGTTGAAGATATATTGGGGGATCTTCTGGTCTAGTTTGCCGCTCAAATGGGGCGGGCTTCACTTGAGAATGCTTCCGTGTCCTGTTGAGATTTGGTTTGTCCAAGTGCCCATGACTTTCAGTCTTTCTACACTATTCCTTGCCACTTCTTTGATATGTAGATCAAGCGGTGGGAGGCAAAGTATCGTTTCCAAGGCTTGTGTGTTGTTCTAAATGCACCAGTTGTGCATGTACACACTAGCCTTTGGATGTGGTTTAATTTTGCTTTTGCTCCTGTTTGGTTCCTCCTAGGCCACCAAACTAAAGCTCCGTACTCGAGTGCCGGTCTGATAATACCTGTGTATAGAGTGCTATTGTGGTGTCGCCTGAACAAGAATAATCCGGACGGCGGGGAGAGATAGGAAGGTTGCCGTGGACACAAAAAATAATTAAATATAATTTTAGAGAATAACGCGTGCTAACATTCGTTTTTATACGTGACATAGTTAAGTATAAATAAAACTCCCCAAGTACCTGCATTTCTTGTGTATTCCTGTGGTAAGATTCATAGTATAACGACGGAATCAAATGCACCTATAACTGCAACCAAATGCACCTACGACCGCCGTTATAAATTGGTGACCCCGACGTGATCTTTCCACAACGATCTTCGCCACGGGAATCATCAAGATTCAGGATCTACAAGGCGAGCTGACTACAGGAATACCCGCCAGCATCAGACGTCGACGCCAAGGGCATTTTTTCGGACGAATTCCTGACTGCATCAACGACGGAGCCCTGTTTCAAGTGCAGAAAACCGGACCTTGTCAACAGCCGCCGGCCGCGGCGCCCGGTCCTAACCAGGGTACCGAGCCGACACAGCCTGCAACCTTCCTTGCCATTTGCCGCCAGCACCCACCCACAACCAGGATTTTGGATTTTGAAGTGACCGGTGACATTTACTAGCCCCCCTCGTATTTCGAGGAAAATACTTCCACTATTTTCTCAACCTTAATCTCTCTACTACTCTGTTTACTTTCCTTACCGTTCCTATTTTCAATCACACATCATGGAAGAACAATTAGATGCTGCCGTTGGCACCGTAAGATGTAATTTGCCCCCATTTTTCCGCGTTGATCCTTTAATCTGGTTCGTGCAGATTAAAGCGGAATTTTTGAACTCGCGCAAATTCTAGTCGCAAGTTTTATCGAGTCGTAGCCGCCTTACCCCCAGACATTGCCATCGAAGTTAGGGATTTACTAATTGAACCTCCCGCTGACCTTCCTTATGAGACGCTCAAAGTGGAGATAATCAAACGATCCACCATTTCCAAAAAAAAGCGTTTGCAGCAATAGTTGTCGACGGAAGTGCTCGGCGATCAAACGCCTTCACAACTACTACAAAATTGCAACAATTGCTGGGAACAACGCCAATAGACGACAATCTCCTACGAGAAATTTTTTTAAATCGTTTGCCGTCAGATGTGCAAAAAATTCTAATGTCTGCAAAAACCACCTCATTAACAAACTTGACAGAAATGGCAGATCAAATTTTAGAAATTTCGGCACCCACCATCATTAATAACACCAACGTTTCTCACACCTCGGCAATTGAACATCCAACATCTTACAACACTAGAATTTTAGAACTGCAATCCCAAATTTCTGAGCTGACACAAAATTTAAATTCATTAACAACTGCTTTGACGAAGCAATCTAAAAACAAATTTCGGAACAGAAGTCGGTCAGCATCAAGAAACCGCTAGCAATTAGGCGATGACCCGCAACACAAACTGTGCTGGTACCATCACAATTTTCGTGGTGATGCACGGAAGTGCACTCCACCATCCAGTGGGGAAGCGACGAACAGCGGGGCTAATGTCGGCCCATTCCTCCGCTGTCTCTTCAGGCCCGTTGTTTTTCGTGCGTGACACTAACTCTGGGATAAAATTTTTAGTAGATACGGGAGCCCAGGTTAGCATTTTGGCGGTGGATCAACTCTTCGCCAACACACTAATACCCACGTTTGGTTCTTCAAAATTAACAGTACACATCGGTCTGGACGTAAAACTTGCGTGTAATTTCGTGCTTGCACACGTTAACCACTCCATTCTGGGTGCCGACTTCCTTCGGCATTTCAACATCATTGTTGACATTGCCCACGAACGTCTCGTAAGGAATGTATTCGGCCCATCAGAAAAACTCAAAATTTGTTCCTTGTCTACCCAAAATTCACCTTATTCGAAATTATTGCAACAATTTCCTGATCTAACAACCCCTTTTGACCTAGCTAAACCCGTCAAGCATGATGTGCAACATCACATCGAAACATCTGGACCACCAGTTTTTGCCAAACCGCGACGATTACCACCTCACAAATTTCAAATTGCAAAAAACGAGTTTGATAAATTGTTACAGCTCGGTTTCGTGAGACCCTTTTCCAGCCCATGGGCGACGCCGCTACATCTGGTAGCTAAATCAGATGGCTCTTGGCGCCCATGCGGCGATTACCGTGGACTCAATAAAGTTACCATACCAGACCGATATCCTTTGCCTATTCTTCACGATTTCACGTATAATTGTTGTGGTTGCACGTTATTTTCAAAAATCGATTTAGTAAAGGCATATCACCAAATTCCAATTCATCCTGCAGACATTCCGAAAACAGCAATCACAACACCCTTTGGACTTTACGAATACACTAGATACACTAGGATGAGTTTCGGTTTAAGAAACGCCGCTCAAACGTTTCAAAGGTTTATGGACTCGGTATTACGGGGGCTACCATTTTGCTTCGCGTACATCGATGATAGTCTCGTTTTCAGCAAGAACACGTTCGTCACTTGCAACAAATTTTTGAGCGATTAACTTCTTTTGGAATAAACATTAACTCTGACAAATGTGTTTTCGGTGAAACAAAATTAGACTTTTTAGGTCACAGCATTAGTGATTCGGGAATCAAACCTCTACAGTCCAAGGTCGATGCGATTTTGTCCTTCCCACAACCCACTGACCAAAAAGCATTGCAACGCTTTCTCGGCATGGTGAACTTTTACCATCGGTTCATGAAATCATGCTCGAGTATCCTAGAACCGCTCAACCAGCTTGCTGCAACAACTCCACGCAACAAACCACTGTTCTGGTCCCAACCCGCTCTTCAAGCATTTACGACAGTTAAGGCTGCACTCGCCGACTGTGCTATGCTTGGTTTACCAGATCCTGTTGCGGAGTTAAGCATTATGGTAGACGCATCTGACTCCGCTGCTGGCGCGGTCTTGCAGCAGAAGGATAATTCTGGTGTTCTTCGACCGCTCGCTTTCTTTTCCAAATTTGTTTCAACAACAGAACGCAAATACAGTACTTTTGGCCGTGAATTACTTGCTGTTTATTTGGCTATTAAAAAGTTCAAATATTATCTTGAAGGTCGCGAATTTATCATCTTTACAGATCATAAACCTTTGATCTCTGCTAAATTCGAACTCGGATCGTTTTTCAGGACGAGAGCACAGACACATCACCATCATCGCGCAATTCACCACTGACATCAGGTTCGTTCCAGGTACCGAAAACAGCGTTGCTGATACATTATCGCGAGTCGGCGGAGTGTATTGCTCGAGCTTAAGTGAAGTGGTGCCGTTATTCAAAAGGAATTTTAGTTCGCCGTCTTCGGATTGTAATTTTGCAAGGTTAGGTATATCTAAAGAGTTAACTCTTTAGATATACCTAACCTTGCAAAATTACAATTCGAAGACGGCGAACTAAAATTCCTTTTGAATAACGGCACCACTTCACTTAAGCTCGAGCAATACACTCCGCCTGACACTAGCACACCTATATACAGACATAACTCTTGCTCAAAGACGACCCTATATCCCTTCAGTCCTAAGAACTAACATTTTACAGTCTCTTCACGGACTTACACGCCCTGGCGTTCGTGCAATGAAACGTCTGGTTACATCTCGCTACGTGTGGCTACGGATGAATCAAGATATTGCACAATTTGTCAAATCATGCTTGAAGTGCCAACAAATTAAAATTCACCGATACACTGTATCACCAATCGCTACTTTTTCAGACCCTGACGACCGGTTCACCGATATACACATCGACATCATCGGTCCTTTGCCTATTTGTAACACTTACAGATACCTTTTAGTTTGCATCGACCGTTTTACGCGTTGGCCTGAAGTCCAACCACTAGTCGAAATTACTGCAGATTCCGTTAAATTGTTGGATTGCACGTTTTGGAATTCCATCGACGATTATTACTGATCGTGGTCGGCAATTCCAATCCAACATTTGGAAGGAATTTTGCAACATTTTCGGTATCACGCATAAGTCCACCACCGCCTACCATCCGCAATGTAACGGTTTGGTAGAGCGGCTCAATCGCCAAATTAAAGACTCGATCAGAATGAGTAACGATTGGAGTAACTGGGTATCCCAACTTCCCTTAATTTTATTAGGTTTGCGTACAATTTTTAGAACCTCGCTTTCGGCCACCGCAGCGGAATACGTCTATGGTAAAACATTATGTTTACCAGGCGATTTTTTATTTCAGAAATCTGTTTCTAAATTCATTCCTTCAGGCTCAAATTTTATCGACGGCCTGAGAGATAGGATGAAGACGCTTAGCCCCGCAATTACTCGCTTAACCCACCGCAAATCTTTCATACACCCCGATGTAAAAAAAATGCACTCATGTTTTTATAAGGAAGGATCACGCAAAACGGCCGTTACAAAATTCTTACGATGGCCCTTTCGAAATTATCAGTCGAAATTCTATTTTTTTTACGGTAAATGTTAACGGCAGAAACGATTGCGTTTCCATCGATCGACTTAAACCTAGCTATACACCACAAGTTTCAGTTACTTCCTTTACAAAACAATTACACTCTAATTCTTCTATTCCATACACCACATCTCTTAAATCAATCCTTAAACACTGGACCAAATCATTCTTCTAAATCTTTTAAACGTGTAACTTTCTCTTCCTGTTTCCTTTTCCTCCTCAATCTAGGTGGGGGGTAATGTGGTGTCGCCTGAACAAGAATAATCCGGACGGCGGGGAGAGATAGGAAGGTTGCCGTGGACACAAAAGAATAATAAAAAATAATTTTAGAGAATAACGCGTGCTAACGTTCGTTTTTGTACGTGACATAGTTAAGTATAAATAAATCTCCCAAAGTACCTGCATTTCTTGTATTTTCCTGTGGTAAGATTCATAGTATAACGACGGAATCAAATGCACCTATAACTACAACCAAATGCACCTATGACCGCCGTTATTGTACCATCCGGGGTACGCAGCTTTACAAACATATGTAAGTCCCCCACGCTACATGAAAATATTGAAAGGAGAATATGTACAACCCATGTCCCGTTTAAGATGCGGAAACGAAGATAGAGGCAATAAATGGTGGATGGGACAGGACTACAGCAGGTGTGCGTTATGTGGGAAGGGTCGGGATGTATGGGAACAGTGGATGTTAATTGTGAGGGGATAGATGAAGTGATAAATGAGTGCGAGAAGGGAACTCTAAGACGAACAGGAAGATGCGGGTCTGGTCAAGAGTTAGAGACATGGAAAAAACTTTTGAATGGCCTGGCAGGGCGGCGTAGATGTTAAATGTTAAGCGTAGTGCTAAGAATGATTTATTGTTTTATTGTAGTGTTACCTAGAATGTATAAATAAGGTGGGGCAATGATGCCAAATAAAGGTTTTTTTTAATTTTTCTATTTAAACCAATGACGCAAGGCCGTAGCTAGAAAACAAAATCGGGGGAGATATCAACATTTTGGGGGTTACTGGTAAAAATATTGTTTTTGCTCTTTCAAGGCCGCTTTTACATACAAAAATTTAACATTTTGAAAATTTCGGGGGAAGGTTGAACCCTATCCCCCCCCTGGCTACGGCCTTGCAATGACACATACAATAAAAAACGAAAAATATAGCGAAAACCTGGTAAGTCCCAATTTAAAAACGAAAATTCCCCGTAAGTCAAATATTATTAATTAACCAATATTAGTATAAACGATCTACTCAAAATACTTATTAAAAATCGCTGATGCTGAAGTAATATAAATAATGATTATTTAGTGCAGTGGTAGGGAAACTTTTTTTAAGACGGGTCATTTGTAATAACCGGACAATCGTAGCGGGCCAAAGAATAATGCTTAATCGTAGGTAGGTAGTTTATATGCGGGTCGTCACATTACGAAGTAAGAACGCGTTCAAACATTCTCACGACGGCACTCTTAAACGGGCGGGATTAAACCTTTCCGCGGGCCGGACTTGGCCCGCGGGCCGTAGTTTCCCCATCACTGATTTAGTGTATCCACTAAATTTGACATTTTGGACTTACGAGGTTTCGGAAGTAGTTGATGGATAGGTTTATTTAGAACATTCAAAAATAAAATAATATAAATTCCAGATGCCTTAAAAACTTACTATAATCTTTAAATTTTTAATCATGTCTAACAGTTTTAAAATATAAGTTAACAAGAGATCAACCATCAAATTATCACTTTTACAATATGCAGAGTGTGGGTGACATCCAATTCGTCTTAATTTAATGTTTGATATTCCGTTATCACTGGCGATTCGTCCATAAGTGTAGAAATAAAATTACGTAAAATATCTACATAGTACAGAATTTTCTAGCTTGACTCCAAAAAAAATCGCTGAGGCGTCCTAAAATATTTACCTATCTCCTCAAGGTCATCTGACCTCTCAAGGTCATCACTCTACAGGTCCGTCACACGACCTTGAGGGTCATGACCTTGAGAGGTTGGAGGAGGTTCCAGAATCGGAGAGGTTGGAGGAGGTTCCAGAATCGGAGGGGTTGGAGGAGGTTCCAGAATCGGCTATTTACTTCTACTACTTACGTTCATATTATATGGGTATTAATATGAACGTAAGTGAATTTTGTCTTGATAATCCTCTTTAATATCTTTAACCTCATTACCATAAAACCACAACCTGTCTTTAAAATTCCCCGAAACTTCATATAAAAACGCTATTACAGAAACTAAATACCCCAAAATCAATAAATAAAAAGCTCCTTGCGACCTCGTCCAGCCTAAGGCCGCATAAGAAGTCCCACTTCCACCTCCAGTTGTCATCAATTCCGAAGCTTTCAACGCCCAAGTCATATCCTCATAAATAGCCATCTTCAACCATACACCTATCAAACCATGCTCGATAAATCTCATTAAACTCTTACTGAAAATATTTGTAAACGCGGAATTATTAGGAAGGGCGATTATTAAATTATATCTCCCCGAACACTCAAAAATCGGTTGGTATTTGTCTAATTGGATTTCTTCAATCCAGCCCTCCCTTGTAAGATAGTGAGAGTCTAAAATATTGGTTACCATTACTGGTGTGCGGGAGGTTTCACCGTAATCTGGGTGGAGGTGATATCCTGCAGCTCTAACGTATTTATTGTAGGATAACTTCATGATGTTGAGGGTGCCCTTATCTTTGCTTTTCAGCGGGTGTTTGAGCAAATCTTGTACGAGTTTTATTGGGGGGGTTAATCTCGGTGCTGAAAGGTTCGTTGTGTATCCAGCTGAGTAGCATGTTTGCAATAAAACGCAAATAATGCACCAAAGAATGAACATTGGTTTCAGGATGTTCTTTTTCCTAAATTGTGTAACTGCGTTTGCTAACAATAATCGGAATGTATCCATTAGTATATTTGCCAGTGTTTGCTTCTGGTGTTCTTTTTTTGGATTGATTAAATCGTTGAGGTAATGCGTTGCACTTATTATAGGAATTAGTGAGAATATAAGGATCCATGTTAGTAATTGTAAGGGCTGAAGGACGAAGGTTTCTGGTGGAAGGATTGTTGGTTTTGGTACTAGAAACGAAACACAGGATTCCCAGTAAGCGGTGGGAATGTCCAAACCGTAATCAACTATTCTTACGTTCCAATTTGCACACGGGGATATATCAATTCGTCCCTTTTGCATATCTCTTAAGGATGCCTCCCAAGAATAAAGTGGATAAGGCACAAACTCTATGGGCCAGTATTTTGTTATTTCATCAAAAATAAATTTTTCGATCCCCCCATAGAACCCCCCGCGTGTTTTATTGTAGAGCATAAAAGGAGGACAATCAAAAACCGATGATTTAATACTTTTATTTCCAAAAAAAGGCACCCACGTTTGGTTTTTGAAAATCCCATCAGGGATTTTGTAATAATTTTTCGTGTTCCATTTGACCAACACTTTACCTGCAATCAAATCGGAAACAACGATTCTCTCGTTTTTATAATTATCAACCACGTAGATTGTGTTTCCTCTAAACCTTGACATTGATGTAAAATCCTGTTTTTCAAAATAATATCCATTTGAATTAAACAGCAAAATTGTCTTTTCTGGAATCAACGCTTCTCCTCCTTTGAAAATCCTCTCAATCCCATCATAATCCTCCAAAAACACAATATACCCGCTAACTAGCGTGTATCCAAACCTGTTATTTAACCAAGAACAATTTCCTCTAAAAACGGCCACATTCACCAACATCAAAGCCTGCTCGATTGAATAATCACTATCCCCTAAGTAGCATATATATTTGGGATCATCGAAAACTTTCACGAGTAACTCGGCTGTAAATTTAATCACATTTTCTTCGCTTGTCGTTAAGACCAAACCGACGCTTACGATGAAGAAATACTGCTTTACAAACATCTTCAGGTTGTTGAGTCCAAACTAACACTTACGATGAAAAAATACTGCTTTACATACATGTTCAGGTTGTTGAGACCAAACCAACGCTTATGTTGAAGAAATACTGCTTTACATACATGTTCAGGTTGTTGAGACCAAATCAACGCTTGCGATGAAAAAAGACTGCTTTACAAACATGTTCAGGTTGTTGAGACCAAACCAACGCTTACGATGAAGAAATACTGCTTTACAAACATCTTCAGGTTGTTGAGTCCAAACTAACACTTACGATGAAAAAATACTGCTTTACATACATGTTCAGGTTGTTGAGACCAAACCAACGCTTATGTTGAAGAAATACTGCTTTGCATACATGTTCAGGTTGTTGAGACCAAATCAACGCTTACGATGAAGAAATACTGCTTTACAAACATGTTCAGGTTGTTGAGACCAAACCAACGCTTGCGATGAAAAAATACTGCTTTACGAACATGTTCACTTTGTTGTAACGTAGCTGAGGCACACGAAAGTGACGACAACCTGTAATTGTTAATGTAGTCAGCAAGGGAGTAATGAATTATTGTTTTCGTGATAGGCGTTTAATGTATTTCGATCGGTTGTATTTTTGTTTACAATGGTTTGCAATTAACCTGATCAATCACAGATTGTAAATGCCGATACGTTTATGTATTCATGTAAATTGGGTTTGTATTTGTAATATGTATTATGAACTTTATATTAGGCCAGACGGGGCAAACAAGCCTATTTAATGTATTAATTCGGACGTTATTAAGCAATTATATAAAAAATTGTGATGTGTTTATCATAGCACTTTCCCCGTTAAAGATGTGATGATTTAAATATCAACAATATGGAAAAGTTGCGCAAACTAAATTTATTCTATTTAAATAATTACCACTGATTACTTTTTTGTATTCACTTTTTATTTTAAACTGTGACTAATTTCGGCTCAACAGCGAACCATTATCAAACTAACTACTTAAACTAACGTTAGGATCTTATTAGTTCAAGTAGTTAGTTTGATAATGGCTCGCTGTTGAGCTGAAACTAGTCACAGTTTAAAATAAACAGTGAATACAAAAAAGTAATCAGTGTTAATTATTTAAATATTTATAATGTTTCACAAAGTAACCGCCTCCACCACAAGATATTTAAATGTATTCTAATTTTATTATTATTTAAAAGCTAGGGATGTTACTTGGTGAAATTTCATATCAACACTTTTAGTAAATAACACACTTGGTTAAGATTTCACTGTTTATTAGTCGACACTGCAGCCACTCGTTAAAGATTTCATTTGAAGTGAGTGTTTTATACGCGTGGCGCATGAATTAAAATTTCGAGTTTAGAAAAGCCCCGTGAAAATTTGTCTCGGGTCGCTGCGCGACCCTCGACAAATTTTCTACGCGGGGCTTTTCTAAACTCGAAATTTTAATTCATACTTAGTCTGGGAGTGGAAACCCTTGTTAGACGATCAATCAGAAACTTATTTCGCAGTTTCCTTTATCGTAAAATTTATGACATGAAATGGAGTTTATTTATTTTATTTTATTTTTATTTTTTATTTATTAGTTACGTGCCAATACAAAAATGTTTACACAAGTCAAAAAAAAAACATATAAAAGTATAAAATGCATTAATATCAAAAAATCTAAAAACGGATAATAATACTTAAATATCTAAATACATAAAAACACTACAAAATATGAGCAGTAAATTGAAACATGTTCAACTGATTATAGCATTGAGCTATTTAAGAACTCATCGTGTGAATAAAAAGCTGATGTTACTAGCACAGTTTTAATTTTCTGCTTAAAATGGCTAAGATCCAGTTCACGATAATGCATTGGTAGATGATTATAAAATCTGCTGGCATAATATCTTGTGCCGCTTCTGGTAATGGATAGTCGTACATAATCTGGACATATATTCATTTTATTCCGCGTATTATAGGTATGTCTGTCTTCATACATAACAATACCTTATGTATGAAGACAGACATACCTATCTTTATGTTTATGTGTATGGATTAAACATTCGTAAATATAAATACAAGGGAGTGTAAGTATTTTAAATTGTGAAAATATTTCTCTGCAATCGGCTGTATAACTAGCCCCAGCAATAATACGAACAGCTCGTCTCTGGAGTGCAAAGATATCATGTCTGATGGAGGAATGGCCCCATGATAGAATGCCGTATGATATATGACTTTATTGTTTATTGTTTATTAATGCCAATACAGTGGATACAGTTTACACAGGTCAAAAGAAATTAAACATAAAAAACGTACAAGAATTACAATTATGTTCTAATCAGAGTAACAATGGTTATATAATATAACATGATATTTGATCAGAAATGATCGACGAAATTTAAATGCAGCACCAATAAGGTGGACAGACAGTTAAAAATAGTAGGTGTGACAGATTAAAATTACATAAAAATATAAATATAAAAAATGATTAAAACATGACAGACATTTAAATATACAGCAGATTAAAATATGAAAAAAATATAATATATATAAAGATTAAAATATCGTTAAATAAAATATAGCTAAAATATAAATATAAAACTTTGTATAAATAAAATAAATAAAAACATCGAAATAAATTAACAAACTATCACATCTCAATTCTAGAATTTAGAAACTCGTCCCATGAGTAAAACGCATGATTTAGTAGATGTTTTTTTATATATGATTTGAATTGTTTCAGCGGCAAACACCTTACCTCTGCCGTCAATGTATTGTAGAACTTCGGAGCCCAATAGTTTTTCGCATTTTGTGATTTATGTAGCCTTACCCGTTTTAAGCATATATTATCTTTGTTGCGAGTATTATGACTGTGAGCAGACATAGCTAAATTGAACGCAGACAAGTTCTTTTTAACATAAACAAGACATTGAAAGATGTATAGACTCGGTAAGGTAATTATGCGCAGTTTTTGAAAGATAGCCCTACAGTCATCCCTGTAACCTAATCTACCCACTATACGTACTGCCCTTCGCTGCAATTTGAATATGCGCTGCCAACATGGCGAATGTCCCCACGTAAGTAAACCATACGACAAGATAGAGTGACATGTGGCGTAATAGGACATTTTTAAGGTATTTGCGGATACACTTTGTGATAGGTTGCGTAGTAAAAATATATTTGTGGCTAATCTGTTTGCCAAGTTATCGCTATGTGCATGCCATTTCATTGAGCAATCAAGATGCACACCCAGAAATTTCACCGATAATGGCATGGGTAATGTATGCTTTTTTAAGGTGAAAGCCAAATGAGTTGTTTTTGTATGGTTTAGTAGCAATTTATTGCTACCAAACCATTCTTTGCATCTAATATTAGCTGTAGTGCTTTTATGCATTGCTTCATCTAGTTCACTCGCCCTATTAATTAACGTGGTGTCATCCGCGTATATCACCTTGAATGTGTTATCAACAAAATCTGGTAGATCGTTAATGTATATTATAAATAAAGTGGTCCTAAAATAGACCCTTGGGGAACACCATGTTTGACAGGCAGAGCATTCGACTCGCAATTGCCATATTTGACAACTTGTGTCCTATTGGATAAGTATGATTGTATTAATTTACTGCTAGGTTTATCGAAACCGTAGCGCTCTAGTTTGCCAATTAGTACATCATGATTTACACAGTCGAAAGCCCTGCTCAAATCCACAAAAGATGCCATTGCAAAATCCCCTTCTTCGTATGACGACAATAACTCGTCTAATAGAGATATTATAGCATCTGTTGTGGATTTTCCGCTACGAAAACCAAATTGTGATTTGTTAAACAACTCATTATATTCAAAATAATGTTTTATTTGCAGCAGTAATATTTTTTCAAATACTTTGGAGAAAACTGGGAGTATAGAAATGGGCCTGTAATTGTGTGGATTATTCTTGTCTCCTTTTTTGTAGATAGGCACTACTGTAGCAGCTTTCATAGCATTCGGGACTATGGATTTTTTAATGCATGTATTTATAATATTTGTTAATGGAAATATAATTGATTCTTTGCAAGACTTTAACAGATCAGAAGAGAGTCCATAAATATCTCTGCTTTTGCTACGTTTGATGCTGTTAATTGCATCTCTGACATCAGTCTTGGATATTAATTTAAATGAGAAACTGCTTGATAGTATTAAAGGTACCATGTCTAGAGGATTTATATTTATATCCTTGATGGTACTTATGATATTGTCTATGTAAGATAAAAATTCGTTATTAAATTGTTCACAGCTAATATCACAGGGCTTATCACAGCTACGTTTACTTTTACGACTAGAATTAATAATGTTCCACATTGATTGGGCTTTGTTATTTGAATTTTCGATGTAGTTATCATAAGCTCTGATTTTAGCCTTTTTTATTTCATCTGTATACTTACGTCTGTATGATTTGTAAGTTTTGGCGAGAGATGTATCTTTGCTGATATCCACTGCTTCGTGAATTAAGTTTAAATGTTCACGCATATTGCGAAGATCTTCAGTGTACCAGTGAATCTTTTTAATTTCATTAGTTTTATTACTTACATTTACCTCGGGGAAGCATGAGTGATATGCTGACATGATAATATTTTGAAATATTTCGAATTTTTTATTACATTCGGTCTCATTTGTTATGTCTTTCCAGTCCTGGGATATTAATTCTTGGAAAAAAAAGAATTTTCCTGCTTGCGTAATGGGCCTTACTTTTTTTCGTTGTTAACACATCCAAGGATACTTCATGTTGAAAATGAAGTTCGATACCTTTGTGATCTGATGATGTTATACACGGATCTATAGAAAAACTATTGGGCTCAAAATTCATAAAGACATTATCAAGAATATTATTACCTCTAGTTGGGAAATTCACATACTGTCTGAGACCATATGAACAAAACAAGTCATATACGTCTCTGACTCTTTGGTTGGGGTTATTAAACACAACATTAAAATCCCCTCCAATAACAACATGTTTGTTAACAATATCTAATAGGTGTAATACAGTAGTTATGGTGTTTAAAAATATGCTAAAATCGCCGTTCGGTGGTCTATATACAACGATAAAGGTTGTATTAGATTCGACTAGGTATATGCCGCACAGTTCACAATGACACTCTATGATAATAGGTTGATATTATTCAGCACTACAAAGTTGTGTTTTTTATTTACAAGTACTAAGGCACCGCCGCCTGAAGAGTTTTTTCTTGAAAAGTAGGAAGCGCATATCATATTATTTATATGATACTGTTCGCTCTCATTTTGTTTTAGCCAGTGTTCTGTGAGGCATACAACGTCATACTGTTTATCTTCTATCATACTATCTAATTCATTGTATTTATTGCGCACAGATTGAGTATTAATAAATAACGCCTTAAATATCGCCATAAATATAACGTTGTTTTTTCTGTGGGAATTCTTCGTGTTATGTAAATTATGTTGCTTCTGGTTTTGGAGGTGGCCTTTTAAAAATATATTTGCCGATTTCTATTCCTAAGGGCCAATTTGTTGAATCTATTAGGAGATCGTGTTCAGAAATATCAGCTCCGATCCTGAAACTACTGTATGTTTTTGTTCTGGTTTCCATTTTTTCACACGTAAACGCTTTATGAACTGGTATATTTTTAATGTGGTTTTCCATATCAGCTACTGTAGCGTCGTAATTTACACGATTTATAAAAAGCCAGGTTTTCCGCGGTTCTGCTGATATCACCCCGGCCGAACTACTACCAGTAGTAATTAATTTCTTTTTTCGGTTTTTATTTTTATTGGGTCTTTTTCCTGTGTAGATAGTTAAACCATCCGTATCTTTTTTGTTTAGTTTATTTTGTTGCTCGTTTTTATCGGGCACAGTGATGGTCAGCCCATGATGCGGCGAATGCGAGACTTTGGACTCTTCGCAGGTGGATGGAGGCACGGTTTTATTTACGGTTTTTGTTGGTTTATTGATTTTAGTGGGTTTTATAGATGGTTCTGACACCTGTTGAATGTTTTCGACATCTCTTGGTACATTTTTATTTTTATTTACAGGTTCATAACTTTGCTTATTTTCAAGAGTTAATATTTTTTCCTTCAGAAGACAGTTATTTTCGATGAGAATATCATTTTTGCTTTCAAGCTCTTTAATAAGTTTTCGTAGTAATTTATTTTCCTCCGTAAGAAAATTAAATTGGATGGTACTTGCCGTTACTGAGCCCGGTGACTTAACCTCCATTTCTGGATCGCCAGTTGATATCGGTTGCAGTTTTCCACAAGACTTGCTATGTATTTTTAGGCATGAGGGATGGAAATCCAGTTCGCACACTATACATGGCACAGTATTAACAGTTTTAATTTTGCATTTATTGCACTTATTCTCGGACTCATCCGTCTTAGCACTTGACTCGTCCGCCATCTTCTTTTTTTTGAATTACTGCGAAGTATACGGTTCTTAGAACTGTTGTAGATATATTATTACTGAGGTTTCGAAGCAGAAAAATATTTTTGTTTAATTTTGATCTTAAATTATGCCCATGTTCGTGCCATAACAATTTATTGTCTACATACACCCCCAAGAATTTAGTGGAACTACCAAAATGTAAGCTCTCATTCAAATCAAGATTCCGTAGACTGAACATTAGGTTAGTTGTCTTAGATTCATTTAGTTTCAGTAGGTTTAACTGGAACCATTTACTGGCCTTCGACCGTGCATCCTCACTGAGGTGTAAAGTTGTCTGCAGATTATCATCAGATGTTAATATGGTGGAGTCATCGGCATATAACACGACTTTACTGTCAGTAAAACAATGAGGAAAATCGTTAAAAAATATTAAAAATAATAGTGGCCCCAAAATGGAACCCTGGGGCACCCCAATTTGTATATCAAGATGATCAGATGTTCGACAATTTATTGATACACATTGCTTTCTGCCTGACAAATATGATAATAATAACCTGCAGCTTTCGGGATGGATATTGTACATATATAGCTTTCTCAGCAGAATAGTATGAGATGCACAATCGAAAGCCTTCGACAGGTCTAAGAACGTTACATTCTGGTACTTCTTTTCATCCATACTGTTCATACAAGTACCTAATAAATCCTCGATTGCATGTGCCGTAGACCGTCCAGTTCTAAATCCATACTGTGAGTCATGAAATAAGTTATGCTTATCGAAATGCTCAGACAGTTGATCGTGCATAATCTTCTCAAATACTTTCGATATTATTGGCAATAGAGCAATAGGACGATAATTATCTGGATTATTTTTATTGCCATTTTTGAGAATGGGAATAACCTTAGCAGTCTTTAGGCAGTCTGGAAAAATGTTGCTTTTGATACATTCATTCAATAGTTTGCAAAGAGGAGGAATTATAAGGTCCTTGATGCAGATAACAATGTCTAGTGACAGACCATAAATGTCTTTTGCATTTGATTTTTTTAGATTTACAATTAAATTTTGAAGCTTCGCTTCCGACACATATTTAAAATTAAAAACAGGGACTGAACACGACATGTTAATATTGTTAAACTATGACAATGGATCAGTTCCACATTTTGGAATTGCTGACACAATGTTTTCCGCTACAGCAGTGAAAAAAATATTAAATTCACAGGGTTCAATATCACAGATACTATGTTGAGTTTGAGGTCTGTACGAATTTACAATTTGCCACATCGCTTTGGGACTGCAACCAGATGACCGAATGAAATTGTCTGTTGCACTAATTTTAGCTTGTTTCAGTTGAGCACTATACACTTTCCGTAATCGCTTGATTTCACAATTTACATAAGCACTGTTAGGATTTCGTTGGTGAACTTCATCTAGGAACTGCAGCGTTTGCCTAAGATCTTGAAGGTTTTTGTTGAACCAATTTATTGATAGCGACTTTGGTTTCATCACATACGATTTAATCGGAAAAGCAGATTCCATTGCAGTCGTTATTTGTTTTAAAAATGAATTACATTTTTCGGAAACTGACAATCTTCCATTATCCAGAAAATCCCATTTATACGCCTCTACCATTTTATATAAGTGAAATTTGCCGATTTGTGTGATTGGTCTAACGTGCATTTTTTGTGTAGTTGTATCGTGGTTTAGATTACAGGTCACTTCAATTCCTATTCCTGTATGATCAGCTAGTCCCCAGTGTACTGGGTATACATAAATGTCGTCGACAGCGATGTTTGTAAAGACATTGTCCAATTGATTAGTATTTCGTGTATTGAATGATACTATAGAAGTAAGTCCATGGCTTTTCATAAGTCCAGTAAGTAAAATCGCTTGATTATCGTAAGTTGAATTAAAATGCATGTTAAAGTCACCCCCTATGATGATTTTGCAGGTTTTAATACAATTACTGTTTAACAGAAGTTCCACATTTTCAATAAATCTGTTATAATCACCTGATGGTGGACGATAAACATTGATGATGATTATATTATTCAGATATAGCTTTGTCATTGATAACTGGCAGACATGTTCAATACTAAATATTTTTAAATTATCCAGCACATTCTGATTGGTTTCTATTTGATTTGCAAGGATTGCGGAGCCTCCATATGGTGTTGATCGACAGAAACTATCAGCTACCTTATAGTTAGTAATAACTAGTGAGTCCATCTCAAATTTTTGTAACCAGTGTTCTTGACTATTCAAGAACACTGGTTACAAAAATAAACAAAATAGCAATAAGATTAAATGGGATGTTTTCATTAATAATTTGTGCTTCTATTTGCAAAATTTTGTTTCTAATAGAGCGTAAATTTAAGAATAATAATTTTAATTTAATTTGTTTAGACGTTTTGTGGGATTGCAGCTTTTTGGTGTCTCTTACGAAAAAAATATCTATCAAGAATAATGTTTTCTGGCCAATTTGATGGCGAATTAACTATATCATAAGATTAAATGGGATGTTTTCATTAATAATTTGTGCTTCTATTTGCAAAATTTTGTTTCTAATAGAGCGTAAATTTAAGAATAATAATTTTAATTTAATTTGTTTAGACGTTTTGTGGGATTGCAGCTTTTTGGTGTCTCTTACGAAAAAAATATCTATCAAGAATAATGTTTTCTGGCCAATTTGATGGCGAATTAACTATATCATAGTCAGATAGTTCAATACCTAACTTGAAACTAGATTTATTTGTAGAAATTGTATCAAGTTTTTCACAAATGAAGTCTGTTTTATTAATTAAATTTGCCACATGATCGTGAATATCATTGACATTAGTTGATTTATGAGCGTTCCCAATAAAGATCCATGCCTTTTTTGTTTCAGCAGTAAAAGATGTTTTTGTGTTGCTACCAGTGCAAATAACTCGGTGTTTGTTTTTATTGGTTTTGAGGCGCGAGCGATGGGAATCGACTTCGCTCTTATCAGGCACCGATTGTAGAATGTCAGTTTTTCCGTGTTCTACAGAATTAATTCGATTTCGATTTAAATTTGAAGGCTTTGGATTGCTCGGACATATATCTGACATCTGGTGATTTTTCATTGAAATCAATGCCTCGCCAGGTGCATGTTTATCATTTTGGCTTGCAGATGTCTTGTTTGAAGTGTGAGACACCTGTGATTTGTAATTAACATTAGAAATTACTCGTTCGGTATTTTTAATTTCAGAAACCTGCAGTTTAGACGAATAGGTTAGGATTTGTTGATTTTCAAGTAAATCAATTTTCTCCTTGAGTAATTCAACGTGATCAACGAGGATCTTATTATTATGTTCAATTTCTCTAATAAGATGACGTAGAGTATCGTTTTCACGTTTAAGATAATATGCATTGTCGGACGATATTACAGGTAAAGTGCACTCACCGGCAATATCCCTTTCTGAGTTTTTCCTTGTGGGACATTTCCCTTTTAATGCAGCTTTCATGTGTTCCTTTAAACAGGATGGATGGAAACACAGGTCGCAGATATCACATTTAGTAAAATCAACTACTTTAGATCTGCATTTACCACACAGAGTTTCAGAAGCACCTTCGTTGGCTGCCATCTTGATCAGGTTGATGTTTTTATTTTATTTGTTCGAATTTAGAACAAACTCATTATTTGTGACTTAGACGACTTTTAGCGTTTATAATTTTACAGCCTTCTTTTGAAAAGCTTTACAAAACAATTTAAAACATATTTTTACTTACATAATTTAAGGTTTTTGCAATTATTCGATTTTATTTGATCCTGCAATAAAACGAGATTTGTTCATTCTCTGTGACTTTTATCGATAAAAGTCACAGAGAATGAACAAATTTCATTTTATTGCAGGATCAAATAAAATCGAACAATTGCAAAAGTTCAAATTATACCGAAATTATATAAGTACATAAAAATAAAACTTAATAAATAAACTAATAAAAAGCGAATTTAAATATAAATAAAATGTTATTGGTTGAACTTCAGGCAGCTTTAAGGAAAATTAAAATATCACAATTTATCTAAGTAAGTCTTGATTGAACAAGCTCTTGATTTTTTTACACATTTTTCCAACAGAAATGTTTTTTTTTTTGTTGTGTGGGAGGGGAAAACCCATTTACGGACGGAGTCTTGGACTCCCTACAAACTGGAGGACTACCGACTAAAAGCCCCTCCCACTTACCGGCTTCGACTGGCATTAGCCGGTTTACTTGTGTTATTTTTGAAAATAAAGAAGAAAAATAAATGCAAAAAATTAATTAAAATAAACATCACTAAACAAAACAAATAGAACAAATAACCCTAAACCTAATATCACAGACATTGTAGTGGCAGAGTTGTAAAATACCCTGTCACCAATCGTACATAAAATGGACAAACACATCTTAAACCTAATATCACAAAGCGGACGACATCGGGGTTGTAAAGACCCCGATACTGGACCCAACATTCAACGGACAACGCAACCTAAACCTAATATCACAGACCCTAAAAAACATAAATAATATGTGCTCCAGAGTTGTAAAAGGACGGACACAAACTAAAAGTTGACATCGAAGTTGTAAAGGAATTTCGATGCCACTATACAGAGACAAAGGCAATAAATAAATTAATAATAAACGAACACTTACAAAACATACACAAGTCGCTATAGTCGCTTCAAAAGACTTGTTTCGCGTAGAAACGTTAAACACGTTTTTACGGAGCCCTTAGTATTTGCCAATATAGACGCCACGTCACCACCAAGCCTTAGCCTATTTCGCTGTAATGCGTAGGCTGGGCATTCAACTAAAATATGCTCCACCGTTAACCGGCCGTGACAAGATGGACACTCTGGCGCTTCATCGCCGGCAAGAAGATACGAGGAGGTTAAGTTGGTGTGCCCTATGCGAAGACGACACAGGGCAACCTCCTCCCTCCTCGTAAGTGTCACCGGCGATCGCCAGGGAGTCACGGAGAGCTTTACAGACCTTAACTTGCTCTCGGCGCCGTTCCAACTCTGCTGTCAATCCTCTTATTTTCTTCTTGATGTACCCTTTCACGTCGTCTAGCCTAACGGGTACACCATCTATGTCGTCCGGTTCGGCTGCTTGACGAGCAGCTTCATCGGCCAGCTCATTGCCCTCGATACCCACGTGCCCCGGAGTCCAGACGAACACGATCGTCTTTCGCATCCGGGACACTTCGAATATCGAGGCTTGTATGAGCTGGACCAGCGGATCGACTGAGTATAACGACGATATACTCTGGATGCCACTTTATGAACATATAACGAATGAGCTTTGGTGGAATTTCATTATACAATAGCGAAAGGCTTGATATAAAGCGTATAGTTCGGCGGACTCGTGGAGTGACCACGAATGCCATCGATAACAACGGCAGAGCCCACACCATGATCGGATTTCGAGCCGTCCATGTACAACCGCGGAGAGTCCGGGTATTCAGCGATAATTTGAAGGAAGCGGCCCGTAAGAATATAAGAGCTCATATCGCTCTTTTTAACTGAGGTCAGATCCAGCCGACACCTTACCCTTGGCATAAGCCAAGGGGGTACCTCCAGGAATCCGACCTCGAATACCCTTGGGAGACTGATATTGAGACTCTCCATAAACTACTTCGCGCGGATGCACACCGGCCTACTGACAGTAAGTCTTCTAGTGTATTTCCTCTGCTGCTCTGTAACACTAATAAAGTGTCGTCGGTTTACGTGTTCCCTCCTCACACGCATTACCGCCGCGTATTGCAACACGAAGCGGTTGCGACGTGCGGATAGTGGAGGGACTCTCGACTCGCAGCAGAGACTCGGTGTGGGACTCGGCAGAAATGCACCTGTGGCGTATCTAAGACCGGCATAGTGAACAGGGTCTAGGGCTTTCAACCAGGACTTCCTTGCCGAAGACTGATTTTGGATAAAACCAGAGCCGTGTACAGCTGCAGCAGCACTTCTCTTCTAGCGCCCCAGTTGATGACTAAAAACCCCCTTCTGCCCTATAGTGTCCTACTCCGAGACTGCCTTTTGGCATTGCTTCGGAGTAGATAGGCTGAGGTATTTGTGGAGTTCGTGCCGCTCTTGGATTCTGGCTTTTGTAGTCTCAATTTCCGTGTCTCACTGAGTCCGGTCTGTTCTGTTCGTTGTTTGCTTGCTCTCTTTTCGTATCTGCATCTTTTTGACTCAGGACCCTTTTGGCAAAGTTGTCCATCGCCGCCCAGTTCTCCTCCGATTCAATTAATAAGTTTATTATAGTGCCTTGGTTGAATTTGCCGGTAGTCGCCTCTAGGTCAAGCCTTTCTTTGCTCTATTTTGGACAGTGGAAGAGTATGTGCTGGGCCGTGTCTTCTCATTCCTGCCAGTAGGTGCACTGTGGCAATTCTGCTTTCCCTATGCGGTGGAGATAGTGCTGGAAGCACCCGTGTCCTGTTAGGACTGTATCAGGAAATAGGACGTGGACCCGCGTTTCCTCTTATACCATGTTTCCACCCGTGGTATACGGGTATTTGTCCACCCGGTGTTCAGGTCCCATCGCTCCTGCCACCGCATTATCTGCCCGTGTTTTCGCCTCACTAGATGTGACTCCGCTCTTGATATCTGCGTAGACTTCGCTACGCATCCATACTGCCAGGTCTGCCGATATGAGGCCGGAGAGAACTTCTGCTGCGTCCGTCGACACTGTGCGGTATGCTCTGGTAATCCTCAGTGCGCCAGTCCTCGTTGCCCTTCAGAGGATGGCTCGATTTCTAGCCGTCTCTGTGCAGGATACCCACGCCGGTGCTGCGTATAGAAGCTTGGCCCTGGTGGCGGTGGCGATCATTTTCCGCCTTCCCTCTCCTGGTCCTCCGATATATGGCATTATCCTAGCCACGGTCTTCTCCGTTTTGGCAGCGGCCGATGCTGCTCCAGCCGCTTGTATGCTGCATCGTGGATTGGACTCTAGGGTTATCCCCAGGTATCTCATGTGCTTTCCGATGGTGATCTGGGTACCCCCTGGTATCGTTAGCGTTTCTTCCGCTGTTTTTCCCGCTCGCCTGGTCGATAAGAAGACCGCGGTCGTTTTGTTTGCTCCCACCTGCAGTCCGGTATTTTCCATCCTTACCATAGTGGTTCTGAAGGCTTTCTGCAGGACGGTCTTAAGCTGGTCTATGCCCCTGTGGACGCGACCGCTTTCGCCCCAGCTGGTAGTAGCAATTTTAGGACCCCGTCTTACGCTGTGTTCCATAGTTTCGGCCCTAATACGGTACCCTGCGGTACCCCCTAGCTTAGCTTTCTAGTTGTCATGTTGTCTAGCGTTCTGTACAACAGCTCCCTCTCTACCAGGTACCCTCCGATCATTTCGGTGAGGTAGCTAGGAAGCGCTCTGCGTGCAGCTGACTTGATGTTTGTCCACGGAATGGTGTTGAACGCATTCTTTACGTCCAGTGCCACCATTTCGCAGTGTTTTAGTTTTCTTAATGGGCCGCTGTTTGCCTCCTCGGCTATCTTTTTAATCGTCATAATGGCGTCAACTGTAGATCGGCCTTTCCTAAGACCAAATTGCATGTCTGAGAGCCCGTCGCCTTCATCCGTGCTTTCCCTGATCCTCGTATTCAGCATACTCTCGAGTAGCTTCATAACCCCATCCAGTAGGCAAATAGGGAGGAAGTTTCGAGGTAGAAGAGAGCGACGCTCGCACTCATACAGAAGCCAGGCAAACCCAGGGAGAAGGTATCAACTTCTCCCTGAGTTTGCCTGGCTTCGGTATGAGTGCAAGCGTCGCCCTCTTCCAGCGCTTAGGAAAAATTCCCTCTTCCACACATTTCTTGAAGGTGGTCAGGAAAGCCTCCGGGTTTTCCAGTGCAGCTGCCTTTACGGCTTCGTTAGGCAAGCCGTCCGGTCCCGGTGCCCTTTTGTTGGGTATGCGTCTGACTGCCGCAGACAATTCCTCTAACGAGAATTTCGTCTATTCGTCATCTTCGCAGTCTTCCCAAGTTGCGTATTGGTTCCTTTCTCGGGGTCTTGAGGAAAGCGCGCCTACAACCGCCGTTGTACCTCCTTCCACGTGGCCGCCTGGTCCTGCGACCGTCTTCCTCAGTTTGTTTGCTACTATTTTATACGGAAGTCCCTTTCCAATTCGCTTCCAATTCGTCGCATAGCCGCCGCCATGCCCTCTCCCCAGTTGATGCTGGCCAAGCACTTTATAACGTTCAGTGCTTTTCGAGACCGCTGGACCAGCTCATCAATATAGGCCCGATAGAAAAGAGTTTTATCGAACTTCAGCCCTAGAAATCGGATACTATTCAAAACCTGTATCCTAGTACCCCGGAGAGATAGACCGGGGTCTCGATGTGAATGTCTGAGTCTACAGAAATGGACACATAAAGTTTTTGTTTCGAAGAAACAAAAACCTTTACTCAGCATTTCTGTTCACCTTGTCGATGACCAATTGAAGTTGACGATTTATGGCGGGGAAGGTATCTCCCGCCATATATATTACAAGGTCATCGACGTATAGACATGTCGATGACGAGGGGATTCTACAGACAAAGCGATGTGGTTAACAGCGATAGCGAAAAGAGTGCAACTTATGGTTGAGCCTTAGGCAATCCCGTTTTCAAGAACAAACTGTGCGGATTCGGTATCCCCAACTCTGACTTTGAATGACCGATTTTTCATAAAAGATTGTACAAAGGGAGGCAGACAGCCCCTTAGTCCCCATTTGTGAACTTTTGAAGAACTCCGTATCTCCAGGTCATGCCGTATGCCTTCTCTAAGTCAAAAAACACCGCAACCGCAGAAATATTATTATTATCATTGTTATTAATTCCTGTTTGTTTTATCAAAATCCAACATTTCCTTCGTAATATAGGATCAGAAAAAGAGCAACTATCTTTGTTTTTGTTTTATTAATTATTCATTAATAAAATTTTATCCAAATTTGAACATCTATAAAAGTCAAAAGTCGTAGATTTTGTTTTATTTTTAACTTAAACCAAAGTTTATTCATTCCTAGATGATCGCTGAAAATGTTATCAAAACCCGACATTTTCTTCGTAATCTAAGATCAGAAACGGAGAAACTGTACCTTTTAATATGTATTTCATTTATTCAGTTAAATTGATAAAACTTAATTCAACTTTAAGCATCTGTAGATTCGGCAAACATCACTCAATTCTATTTTGTTTAACTTTAGCATAAAGTTTATTCATTCCTCGACAATCCCCGAGGTATCGGATAGGGCTTCTGGGTTCCTCTAAAGAAAGAAGTGGAAGAAATGGGTTCTTTCACTTATAGAAGGAAGTGAAAGAACACTTATAGAAGGAAGTGAAAGAACCCATTTCTTCCACTTCTTTCTTTCTTGTCGGTAATTTAATTTCTTCTAATGTCTTTTTATTTTTGTCTCTATTTCTCGAATTTGGTTAATCCATTTTTTTCCTGGTTGCCCTTTCCATATATTTTTTTTAATTTTATTTGTCTGCAATCTAGATATGTTTATATTTAATCAGACCTCGATGAGATCGAAGTTTGCTATTTTTTTTATATCAATAGCAATCTTAGTAGTATAATATAATATAAATACAAAACATATTTTTTATGAAAACTGTTAGGTTTTTCGGTGAATATATTTCAGTATCACTTTACATATACATGCAAATTAAGTACATTCCCCATTTATACAAATGCCCAATTTTAATTTATAATGGGAGACTAAAAACAGTTCATATTTGCATTAGATTATTAGTAAATACCTTTAAGCGCTCCAGTGAATTGTTTCGCTAACTACCCCAACTTGTTTCTCTCAAGTGAGGAATTTAAACGTAATCAGTGAAACAATAAATATATAATTAATGAGTGGTCCTAATAAAAGCAATATTGAATTGAATTGAACACATTTAATATTCAACAGAGCAATGCATTAGAATACATTTACCTAATAAAAGATAAGAAATGTGTACAATGATTAATTGGTCATTCAATAACTTAAGTAATCATTTTACGACTATTCCCATAGCATGTTTATGTTTGTTTGTATCTAAATGATTTTAACAAATGTATTACTTCAGTAATAGTTTTCTATTTAATTTTGCTGATTACTTAAATATTTGTGTTCTAATTAAATTAAAAGATTCATATACATTAAGGAATATTAATATTTTCTTTATCTATAATTACGTTACTTGTTTCTCTTTAAATATTGTATGACTTGGCGGACGCAACAAAGGAAATCCCATGTAAATTTTGAAATGTTCAAATTTTGGCTCCCCTATTTATTTTAGAAACAAAATGCATTTACCTTTTTTGTAGAGGGAAAAATTCTGAATTTATTCGTGTTAACGTTTATCACTTTACGTTTCTCTAAGTTAAAATAATTAAGAAAAAGTAATGTGATTTTATAAAAATAATGACATAATAATAATAATAACTTTATTTGCCCAACAGATAACCAATTACAGGACAAAATTAAGTACAATATATGTGTATAAAACGTTTAAAAAATTACAGCATTAAATAGTTTCAAATAAGTAAAGAAATAGAAAACAAATACATATACAGGTGAATATTTGACTTTAAAGAGACATATTAACATAATTATGCTTACAAGTTTTTCACAATAAAAGATAAAAGAGTATTCCTAAGTTGACGAAAATTCACACTAAAACATTTACAGCTCAAAGTGACGGATATATTTTACTGTACAATCGTAATCAGAGAATATATCACAGCTCGTGTTTGTTAAAATTCTATTTGCATTTTCAACCATGTAATGTAAAAGAGCTTTTGATGTTACAACTGATCTACAAGGTGTGTTATAAAAAGGTGTATGAGAACGAGAATTATGGGTTGGAATGTGGAGATTGACTTTAGAAAGCATGTAAGGAGAATCTATTTTATTATGTAGAATTTTGATTAGAGTTAAAACGCTGCTACATATTCTCCTAGAATCAAGACTACAATCATCGTTAATTAAAAGTAATTCACTATGTTTAATATTTCTAGGAGGATATGTGCCAATTTTAAGTTTGTAGATATATTTTAAAAATCGCCTTTGGACATTTTCTAGTGATTTTCTATGACACTCATAATGAGGGTGCCAGATGAGAGCAGCATATTCAAGCCTTGATCTGACCAAAGAATAGTACAGGTTGCTAATGGTTTCAGGATCTGAAAATTGTCTACAGTTGCGCAATATGAACCCTAATGTCCTAGTGGCACGAGAGCAGATGTTATCAATATGAGATGTAAAATTTAATCGATTATCAAATAAAACGCCAAGGTCTTTCATTTCATTAGTCCTTTCAAGAATTGTGCCATTAAGGTAATAATTATATGATAGAGGACTCGCCTTGCGGGAGTAAGACATAATTTTGCATTTTGCTTCGTTGAGTTTAAGACAATTCGATAGACTCCACTCTTGAGTGTAATTCATATTTTGTTGCAACTTGTCTGCGTCCTCTTGACATTTAATTACATTGAACATCTTCAAATCATCCGCATAAGCAAGCACATTACACGTTAGTGACTCAATTAAATCATTTATATAAATGATAAACAATAAGGGGCCCTGGTTTGAGCCCTGGGGCACACCAGAAGAGGCATGATATTTGGGTGATTTGAAGTCCTTGTATGCTACATATTGGTATCTATCGGAGAGATACGAATTGAAGAAAGAGGTTAAACTATTGGAAAATCCAAATAAATCTAATTTAGCAATTAGAGTTTTATGATTAATTGAGTCGAAAGCTTTAGAAAAATCCAAGTATGCAACATCGACTTGATCTTTTGTGTCAAAAGCCTCACTAATAAATTCCGTGACATGAACTAAATTAGTAACAATTGATCTTTTAGATAAGAATCCATGCTGAAACTCAGAAATATGAGGCTTTAACTGCGTACATAGACCATTGTAGATAAGCTGCTCAAACGCTTTAGCAAAATTATTTAATATGGTGATTGGTCTGTAGTTTGCAATGTCTATTCTTTCTCCATTTTTAAAGATAGGGCACACTCTACCTGTTTTCCATAACTCTGGGAAGGTTGATGTATTCAAGGAGAGGCTAAATAATATAGTGAGAGGAGGTGCAAGGGCATACGCGCAATCGTGTAGCAAATAACTTGGGATCTGAGCAGTTTTTGAGTTTTTTAAATTCCTTAGGCATTTGACTACATCACCTTCCGTTGGCATATATATCGATATTTGAGGACGACTAGTAAACTTGGTGTTTGTATTATTTGCAAATTGAGTTTGATTATTGTATGTGTTTGCGAATAAATTTGCAAATGCATTAACAATACATTGTGGATCTTGGGTAACTTCGTTTTCAACTTTAATTGAGTTGGGTATCCTGGACGACCTATTTTTGGAATGTATATAATTAAATAATTGTTTAGGATTAGATTTTATGTCAAGCTCTGTTTTTTTTAAGTACGTATCGAAGGCTGTTTTTATTTTGGCTTTAATTAGTTTTCGCATTCGTTTAAATTCGTCAAAATAATAAGTGCTCTTGGATTTTCTATATTTACGATAATAGTAATCTTTGCATTTAATGTCACTGATTATACTAGGCGTGTACCATTTAGGATATTTGCTACTCTTTTTTGCTGATAATGGCACGTGCTTACTAAAAATGTTAAAAAGATGAGTGTAGAAAGCATTTGTAGCTGAGTTAATCTCATTAAATTTGTTTAAAAATGTCCAATCCATTGTTAATTAATTAATAATTCATTATATAAGGCTGGAAAGTTTGCTTTATTAAAATTAAGGGAATTTGTTAACTTATTATTTGGGAATTGACACGAGGGAGATTTATCAAAGAATAAATCCAAAGAAATAGCAGGATGGCATTCGCTCGCCGACAGCCGCAGCGTTCAGACGTACTTTTGGCAGAGCTTAAAGTGTGAATAGTAAAAAATCGAAAAGTGACATCGCCGTGCTTCCACATGAAACGTGCGGAAGCCGGCTCCGAGGCAGACGGAGAAGGGGAGTTCATACATCCCAAAAAACACAGAAAGCCCGGTAGGCCGCCTAAAAAAACAGGCGCGGGGAATAAAACACGTACTCCGGGGAGTGAGAAAACGTATGAGGCAGATAGCGAGAGCAGCACTTCAGGAATGGAGGTAATGTCTAGTGAAAACACCAATCCATACATTTCACAAATCACAAAAATACTATCCGGTCAAACTACAAACAGCATACAACCTCCATTAAATCAAACTACTTCCAACACACAAAAAACAAATTTAAGCCATACTTCTCGTACACTCGTCACACAGCCAGCATCAACTAGTCAAACATCAACAACCACACAACTTCCAACATCTACACCAACGTTAAAGACACACTCAAAAACACAATATAAAAACACTTTCACCATAACAACTACGAACGACATGTCACGTGTCCAATTCGCACAAGCATGGTTTAATCAGAAATTTACTGATGATGCATTGATTATTAAAACACAATCTGGATTCTTATTCTATTCTAATGTAGCGAAACAACAATTACAAAATAACCTAAAAACTCTGGAAACATACAAAGTCGTCCACACGTTCCGCGACATCAGTGCGCAAATGTCCAGCGCATCAGCACCACCATCTCAGCCTGGCACGCAGGCGTCATCATATTCTCCCTCCTACTGCTGTATCATCAAGAGCGTCGAGCCCGAAATACAAGACGAGACCATCAGTCAACAGCTTACAGCCCAAGGAATCGCGCACAGATACTGCCGCCGCATCATAGCGAAAAATGACAACATAAAAACGTTCATGATTCGTGTAATAACACCTTCTCATGAATCATTTACAAAATTATTACACGACCAATTTAAATACCTTTGTAAAATCTACCCTGTCATTGAAAGTCGTCCACCGGGGCCGATTCCGATTCCTTGCCATAAATGCAATAAATATGACCATACGACAGCAAATTGCCAAGAGGCAGTTAAATGTGCTAAATGTGATAGGGATCACCCGACTACACTATGTACAACGACCCTTCCACCTAAGTGCAAATCCTGCGGGGAAACGACACACGGAGCATGGTCAACCAAGTGCCCGAATAGGCCCCTTCAACCCATTCAAGGCATCCCGAATGTAAAAATACAGTCGGCTAATAAAAAATCATCAGCTATCGACCCGTCCCTTACGAAAAATTCACGCATACATTCATCACTAACATTACATGACTATATCATTGACACATACACTACAAAAATTAACTCACCCTCAAACGTAGCAAGAGAAGCCCTTTTAAAAAAACCCAAAGCCAGATTTATGGACTCATTCAGAATTGACACACATGTAAATTTCTCGGGGAACAAAATGTTTATCGTCATGTTCGACATGGATGCACCAAATCATATTCCACCAGTAGCCCCTACATCTTCCATTCATACAGGTTTCAACCAAGTATCCTCCAATGGCTAACTACATCAATTTTATATACACAAACATTAACTCAATTCATAACAAACAGCATCTCCTTTACCATTTCCTACCTAATAATCCTATTCACGTAAACATGTTGGTTGAAACGAAATCCACTAAACCCATTTCCTTTTCTAACTGGTCTATTATCCAAATCCCTGCATCCACCCCTAACCAAAACCAACGAGGTGGCTCAATAGTTGCAACAAAACCAGAAATTAAATTGGGTAAAGCAAACCCTCCCAAAATAAACAATATTTTAAATGAATGTCTCCATTGCACTATTGATCTGCCCTGCTTCCCCCTCCATATTTTCCTAGTATATATACACCGCACTTCTCCCATCGAAGATTCCATATTTACCAAGGCATCCTTATTCGATAATGTCATCATAATCGGGGATTTTAACATTAACAAAGCAAAATCTAAACATCTCTCCTCCTTTATTTCAAACTCAAATTTTGTACGTATTAAAACCCCCCCTACATTCCTAATGCCAAATAATCCCGACACTACTCCTGATATCCTGCTATGTACAAGTAATATACAACACTTAATTCATAATGTAGCACTAAATCCTGATCTAGGTTCCGACCACCTCTCAATTCAATTCCCTCTTAGCAAAGATCCCCCCGCTTCCACTCCCCCCACATTTATTTATAGACATAAAGACTGTGACATTGACAAAGTGACAAGAGAAATTACAAACTTTATACAATCCCATCAACAAATAAACCAAACATCCATTTCCCTATTTCTAGCAAAACTATCAAATAGTATACACAAACATACACCAATTTATTCTAAAAGACCCTACAAATATCCCCTCCCAAAATTCATTCTACGACTAATCAAGTACAAAAGACAGATGTACAGGGACATCCGACTAACAGACGACTTTAATTTGAAACAAACATTTAACAAATTAAATAGATACATACAGAGACTAATCAAAGAATACAAGACTGACATGTGGATAAATACGTGCAAGGATATTAACGAAAAACAGGGTAAAGAATACTGGAATGCGATTAAGAAATTAACCAAGTACCGAAAGACTGATTTCCTCCAGAAAATAAAACATCCCATAACACATGACATCATCACTGACCAACAACAAATTGCTGATACTTTTGCGGACTTCTTTGAAAAATCTTACAAAATGACTAATGACGACTCATATGACAACGACTTTCTAAATGACGTAAACGACTAGTATGTGTCCCTGAAACAAGCTCCCGAACCCCGCACCCACAACGACGAAATAAAGGAGGAGCAATATTACGCATCACTCCACAAAGGTAAAAATACAGCACCCGGGTATGACAATATCTCCCGTATAGTCCTAAAATCCCTCCCAGAAAATATACACTCTTACATCTTAAAAATCTTTAATTATGTATTTCAGACACAAGAATTGCCACGGGAGTGGAAGCAGGGTACTATTATCTGTATCCCTAAACCCGAAAATGACCCTCTTTCACCTTCTAGTTATCGTCCAATTACACTGCTTCCGGTCCTTGGCAAGGTGTTTGAGGACATAATTAAAGATAAAATCCTGGACCATGTTTCAAACCTTATTCCCCCATACCAATTTGGGTTTATCAAACACCGATCCACCTCGCTTCCCCTGTCCATCCTAACTTCAAACTGCCAGACAGCACACCTCGAAGGAAAAAAAACCGCCGTTCTTTTTTTAGATATTAAAAAGGCTTTCGACTCGGTATGGCATCGAGGTGTGCTGTTTAAATGTCACTCACTAAATTTGCCTCCCCACTTTCTGTATTTAATTGACAGCTTCCTTTCGCACAGATCAACGCAACACCCTCTCAAGATCCTTTACCCCCGAACAAGGGGTTCCCCAAGGCTCACCTCTTTCACCTCTTCTTTACAACCTATTTGTCCTAGATATGTATAATCCAGATCCGAAATTCCTTAACCCTACCGCGTACCCTCTGCTGTACGCAGACGACACAGCCCTTATCACACACGCGCCCACGTTTGAAAAAGCATTAACCACCCTTCAAGACCTTATCGACACTATTCAAACGTGGTTCGCAAAATGGAGAATTTCTATTAACCCTAACAAATCCAAACTCCTTATCCCTTTCCACCGCCCAAACAATTCGCCATTTTCAATTTCCCTATTTAATAACCTAATTTCACCTTCCTCTACCTGCAAATACCTAGGCGTGATTTTCGACCCTAAATTTACTTTTAAAACCCATGCCCTAACCCTTAAAGACAAAGTCAAGAAGAGATCGCGTCACTTCAGATCTCTTACATATAAAAACCAAGGAATCTCGACCAACACCGCGGTCCATATTTATAAAATGATTTGTCGCCCTCTTCTTGACTATGCAGCCATCCTTTTCCTCAATCCACGTCCATCTGTACTAAAACACATTCAGGTTGGTGAACGTTCAGCCCTACGTTCATTGACTAAGATGAGACACCCCAACAATCCCTTACACAACCCTTCGAATACTCTCCTCTACGAAAAAACAAAAATAATTCCCATTGAACAACGCCTAATTTACCTTGCCGAAAAATTCGCAACCAACCCATATAATATGGAGACCTTACTCCATATGTGCCTGCCACGTAATCCTGACATCCTTCCTAAATTCAAAAACCCAGCCACCACCATATTTCAATTCATCTCATCATTTCATCAGGACACTAACTGACGTACCAACTGACAATTTCATGACAATTGACAATTTTGGCGGAAAGACCACGGGTCGATAGCCGATTGGCAACAGGATCAGCACTCATACAAAATAAAATAAAATAATTAATTATACATGTTATGTAATACCTACTGTTGTCAATAAAGATTGTTTGTTGTTGTAGCAGGATGGTATTGATCAATAGGCACAATAGGATTATCTTCTCGCTCTAGCACATGGTTAATGTTTGTGAAGATTAAGTCTAGCAACCTTCCAGATATGTTGAAAATGTAATTCACTTGTTTAATATCCGTCATTTCCATAGATGAAATGCAAGTTTTAGTTTTACGATCATGATTTAGAGTACTATAAAATAATGGAAAATTAAAATCACCTAAAATAATAAGAGGCATACCTAAAAACTGCAAACTCAATTCTTCGAAAATTAGACCAATAGATTCCGCAGACAAATCCGGTGGAAAATAAATGACTAAAATATAAATATTAAAAGAAATAAACGTACATTTTTATTTTTCCACGTGAGGTGGTATCGCTTAGCGTCCCTGCACTACGGTCTCCGTGGTCCTTTTGTGCTCCTCTGGTTATTTTACTCCCTGTATATTCCTGTGTCTTCTAAGAAGTCCAGGAGTTTGGGCCAGGGGATGTTCTTGAGCTGTTCTTCAGGAAGCACGTACATTTACCACATACTATATCTGCCAGAAAATCTATTGTCCTAATGTGCGACATATCAATAGGTTCTATTTTGAAGGATGAATTTACAGCCAAGAGCACACCACCGCCAGATCTACGTTGAGTGGCAGTACGATCTCTGTCACAGCGCAAGACGTTGTAGCTGTCGGTGAATAGCTCCGAGCTGTCAATATCATCAGAAAGCCACGATTCAGTAATAGCAATAATGTCATAGTGAAAGCAAGAAGTAGAAGTGTATACTGACGTTGTTTTAGTTCGCAAGCCAAGAGTGTTTTGGTAGTATATTCTTAACACTTGGTTATCACTGTTGGGCGCATTTAGTTTTCCTGAAGAGTAGATACTATGGATGGGATTCCTTTGGCATATTTTATACGTAGGTTAGATTCCCCTAACTCGACACGTCTTGATAATTCCTTCTTGACATTCCGATAATATTCTATTTGCTTCGGTGTGTTATCTCTGGATATTGCGATGCCGTTAAAAGTGTCATCATTTTTTAATAAAGCTTGATTTTTTAGGATATTGAACACAAGTTGTTCGTCCTTAAATCTAAGCTTTATTGGTCTTTTATTTTTTTAGTATTATCGAATTTTCCTAGTCTGAAGAAAGTGGGAGATGGTTCAATAATAGATAAATGATTTAATATACTTTTTACTCGTAGTTCATCAGATTCCTTATTTTTTTGCATCGAGTTGCTTATTTCATTAACCCCGTATATGATGACGTTGCAGCGTCGTTTTTCACGTTCTGCAACTTCTTGAATTATTGCCTCCATGTCCAGAGTAGTACTTGGAGGGGGGGGAAGATATGCTTTGCAAAATTTTTACCTCCTTTTGGAGCATAATGATTGCGGCCTTTAACCCATTGATGTCATCCCCGAGTGCAGCACACTGTGGGCATGTCCACAACAATCCGGCTGTCTTTGACTTTATTTTGCGGGCCTCTGCTTTTGTGATATCGACACAATTGATATTTTTTTTATTTTCTTTTTGTGGTGTGGAAGGGGAAATCCACTTACGGACAGAGTGTGGGACTCCTTCCAGTCAAAAGGCGACTGGAAGCCTACCCACTAAAACCCCTCCCACTTTACCGGCGTCGACTGCTATGGTCATTGGCCGGTCTAGTCTTTTGACATGCACTGACTTAAATCACAAGACAACAATATAAAGACAGGCAAGTCAGGCATGTAAAAACATATAGCTTACATTTAGTATCACAAACTAGGGACAGTACCAGGGTTGTAAATGACCCTGATACCGGAGCCTATCACGACACAACGAGTTACTAGAACTTAAACCTAATATCACAGACAAAACGACATCCGGGTTGTAAAAGGACCCTGATATCGGGTTCCTAAAGAAAAACTATTTAAAAACTTGACCTAAATACTTCAGAGTTGTAAACAGACTCTGATGCATTTTACACAGAGAGATATAATACAAGCTAAAAAGCAGCACCGAAGTTGTAAATGGACTTTGATGCCACTGAACATAAACCAAACAGTACAATCAATAAATTATAATAAGTTAACATAAAATAAACAACACAAACCCTAAATTCGGTTCAATAATTTTGTTTCACGTAGGAAATTTAAACATTTCTCTACGGACCCCTTACAATTTGCCAATACTGATGCCACATCACCACCAAGCCTCAGCCTATTACGCTGACGTGCGTAGGCTGGACAGTCTATAAGTATATGCTCCACCGTTAACCGGTCGTGACACAAGTGACACTCTGGCGCTTCGTCGCCGGCGAGAAGATACAAGGAGGTTAAGTTGGTGTGCCCTATGCGTAAACGACACAGGGCAACCTCCTCTCTCCTGGTAAGAGTCACCGGCGTTCGCCAGGGAGTCACGGAGAGCTTTATGGATTTGAGCTTGCTCTCGGAGCCATTCCAACTCTCCTGCCAATCCTCTACTATTTTCTCTTTGATGTACCCTTTAAGGTCGTCGAGCCTTACGGGTACATCATCTATGTTGTCCGCTTCTGCTGCCTGACGGGCAGCTTCATCAGCCAGCTCGTTGCCCTCGATACCTACGTGCCCCGGAGTCCAGACGAAAACGACCGTCTTTCGCAACCGGGACATTTCGAATATCGAGGCTTGTATGAGCTGGACCAGCGGATCAACTGAGTATAGCGACGATATACTCTGGATGGCACTAAGAGAGTCGGAGCAAATAAGGAATGAGCTTTGGTGGTTCATTAAACAGTAGCGAAGAGCTTGGTATAGAGCATATAATTCTGCGGTATACACGCTAGCCGACCCGTGTAATGACCACGAATGTGGCGTTCCATCAATGACGACGGAACAGCCCACGCCATGGTCGGTCTTCGAGCCATCTGTGTATAACCGCGGAGAGCCTGGGTATTCAGCGATAATGGTATGAAATTTGCCCCTAAGAATGTAGGGGCTAATATCGCTTTTCGTATGTGAGGTCAGATCCGTTCGACACTTAACCCTTGGCATAAGCCAGGGGGGTATCTCCAGAAATCCGACCTCGAATACCCTCGGAAGACTGATATGTAGACTCTCCATAAGCTCCTTCGCTCGGACGCACACCGGCCTACTGACGGTAGGTCTTCTTGCGTATTGTCTCTGCTGCTCTGTGTCGGTGATAAAAAGTCGTCGGTTCCTGTGTCCCTTCCTCGCACGCATGGCCGCTGCGTATTGCAATACAAAGCGGTTACGACGTGCATTTAGAGGAGGGACGCCCGATTCGCAGCAGAGACTCGGTGCGGGACTCGTCCGGAAAGCTCCAGTGGCGTACCTAATACCGGCATGGTGAACAGCGTCTAGGGCTTTCAACCAGGACTTTCTTGCTGAGGAGTATACTGCGCAACCGTAGTCAACTCTGGAAAGAACCAGAGCCGTGTACAGTCGCAGCAGTACTTCTCTTCCAGCTCCCCAGTTGATGCTGGCCAAGCATTTAATGACGTTTAACGCTTTCTTAGACCTTTGGACCAGCTCATCTATATGGGCCCGATAGTTAAGAGTCCTATCGAGCCTCAGCCCTAGAAATCGGATACTATCTACCTGTATCCTTGTGCCCCGTAGAGACATTACGGGATCACGATGTGGACGTCTGAGTCGGCAAAAATGTACACATGAGGTTTTCGCTGCAGAGAAGCGGAAACCTCGAGACTCAGCGTCGCTGTTCACCTTGTCGATGACTGTTTGGAGTTGGCGATTAATGGCGGGGATGGTATCTCCCGCCATATATATCACCAAGTCATCAACGTACAGACATTTTTGTACAGGGGAGTTTACTGACATCGCGATGTCATTGACCGCTATAGCGAAAAGGGTTACACTGATGGTTGAACCTTGGGGGATACCGTTTTCAAGCGCAAACTGCCCTGACTCAGTATCCCCAACTCTGACTGTAAACGACCGATTGGACATAAAGGATTCGATGAAGAGGGGCAGACGGCCCCTCAGTCCCCATTGGTGTAATTTTTGGAGAACTCCATATCTCCAGGTCATATCGTATGCCTTCTCGAGATCAAAGAACACCGCAACGAGGTGCTTTCTCTCTAAGAAGGCATCCTGGATGGAGTTCTCGAGATGGATAAATTGGTCAACCGTGCTGTGAAATTTTCTAAGGTACTTAGCCAGGAGACCGCGCGTCTCCATCATCCATACCAGGCGGTTGTTGACCATCCTCTCGAGGACTTTCCCCAAGCAGCTAGTAAGAGAAATGGGCCGGTAACTACTGACGTTGGTGGGGTCCTTACCAGGTTTAGGAAGAGGCAGAATTATGGCTAATTTCCATTGGCTGGGGTAGACGCCCCTGTCCCATATCAGGTTAAAGATGTCCAACAAATACTCCCTCATGCACGAGGGGAGTTATCGGACCATCTGATATGGAATGCCGTCTGGTCCCGGGGCTTTAGACTCGCCCGTTGATTTTATTGCCTCTTCCAGTTCTTTTAATGTAAATAAGACATTGTATGGTAAGGACTCCCTTGATGAAAAGTTCAGAGCAACCTCACGGTTGTTCCTATTTCCCAGGAAACTTTCTTCATAGTTGAGAGAGCTGCTAGCGGAGCAGAAATGCGATGCAATAGCATCCGCTATTTCTATTGCGTCGACGACGTCACGACCATCCACGTGCAGGATGGGTGTTACCGCTGGGAATTTCTTCCCTGCTATTGCACCCACCTTTTTCCACACTTTACCTACCGGTGTGGTAGCCGTAATCGTCGACACGTAGCTCTCCCAAGACAACCTTTTGCTTTCAAGAATTTTGCGCCGCGCGATTGCTCGGCGCTTCTTGAAAGCTATCAGGTTTTCCTGGGTAGGAACTCGTCTAAATCTGTTTAGTGCCCTTTTCTTCTCCTCAATTGCCACCTTGATGTCTTGGTTCCACCAAGGAACAGGTGGACCGGCCATTCTCCCACTAGACATTGGGATAAACTTACCAGCTGCTTCTAATATCCGTTTGGTGAAATCCTCCACGGCGGTCTCGACGTCGTCACTATGTGACGAAGGCGGGGTAAGACTGGCTTGAAATCCAAGCCAGTCTGCCTTGTCGAGACACCATCTCCGGGGGACTGACTGTCTTACCCGTTGAAAGATGGTTTTTACAGCGATCGGAAAATGATCGCTGCCGTGCTGATCGTCGAGGACTTGCCACTTAAGACCTGTAGCCAAACGGGGGGATGAAAACGACAAGTCGATCGCCGAGTAATCGGACCCTCTAGCACTAAAGTGCGTGGGGCTTCCCGTGTTGAGGAGAACCGCGTCACTCTGATCGAGGAATTCCTCGATGAGTCGACCGCGGGGATCTCTCCTCTGGGAGCCCCACAATGGGTTGTGGGCGTTAAAATCGCCCACTAATATGTATGGCGAGGGGAGCTCGTTAACTAATTCGACGATGTCTTGTAGGGTCCAATCGAATTGTGGAAGATAAACGGTGCAGACTGTGGCTTTTATGGGATGCGTGATCCGTACGGCCAGTGCCTGGAGCGCCGTTCTGAGAGGGATCTCCTGAAAAGGGAGGCCTTCTCTCAGAAACATGGCGACTCCGCCCCTAGCTCGCACATTGGGCACTACATCCCTTCGCACTACAGAAAACCCTCTGAGCTGAAAGCTATCTCCTGGCTTGAAATGCGTTTCTTGTAGGCACACGCAAAAAGGCGTGTGCCTGGCCAGGAGTAGTTTCAACTCATTGTAGTGTGTTCGGCAACCGTTACAGTTCCATTGAATTAATTGTTCAACCATTTTGAAGACATTTTAAACGTACACAAGACAGATAATAATAAATTAAAATAAATAACACTAATAACAACACAGGGTGGATGACATCGGAGTTGTAAAGGGCTCCGATGCCAAAACAAACACAACAAAACCTTAAAACTAATATCACAAGTGACACCAGAGTTGTAAAAGACTCTGATGCCTGCACAGACACGACACAAAATCGTAAAACTAATATCACAAATGACATCGGAGTTGTAAAAGACACCGATGCCGGGACAGAAACAACACAGAAACTTAAAACTATTATCACTGATAGCATCGGGGTTGTAAAATACTCCGATGCCCAAAACAAAACAACACAGATCCTTAAAACTATTATCACAGGTAAAACCAGAGTTGTAAAAGACTCTGATGTCAGGACGATCACAGCAATAAAATATGTAAATAATGAATAAATAAACATTAATAATTATACTTTAGGCGCGGGCGGCGCCTCTTTCCTGGGACGGCCCCTTTGCCATCCCGGCTTTCTTTTTACCCGTCTCCGCTCAACTTTGCCTCCATCGCTGAACACCTCCTCGACGGTGTAGTCTTCCGAGGAGGTTAGGGATGCTTCAGTAGCACCCCTTTTATATGCCTGCTCACTCGATGACATGTACGAGTCCACGTCAATCGAGAGGCTAGGCTTAGTCGATGGGGCTGCTGATGAAGACGTTGTTTGTTCGGCTGCTGATATTGCAGCCGCGGCAGTCATGGCAGCCAGAAGTTTTCCCACTTCAGGGGATACTATACTGGCCCCCTGCTGTTTAGTAACAGCTAGTGGAGCTTTGGGCCCCTGTTTACGGTCGCCCGTCGGCTGCTTACCGCTCGCCGAGGGTTTGGGCGGAGGAGGCATCTGATTTGCCTCTTTCTGCGCGTTGACAGTGCGCAGTTCAGTCTTCACGACTTCAGTAATTGTTGCCTTTATCTGTGGCAGTAGACGCGCTAGAATATCTTCTAATTGATTTGCTTTAGTGACTGTTGCCTGAGAATAAGTCACTCCAGCAGTGGGCAATTTAGGAGATACTCTCTTTTTAGCTTCAAAGTAACTGAGTTTTTCTTTTGTTTTCAGTTCCTGTATTGCCATCTTCTCTTTGTATTTGGGACAATTTCTGGAACGAGCTGAGTGTCCCTCTTTGCAGTTGATACATATAATTGGTTCTTCACAGCTCGTTCCCTCGTGAAGACCTTTACCGCATACACATATCTGTTCTTTCGAACAGCGCGTAGCGGTGTGCCCAAACCCTTGGCATTTAAAGCACCTAAGGGGTGCTGGTATATACAGGCGCACTGGAAGGCTGTGAAAGCCACCTTTGACGGTAAGTGGCAGGGTAGGCTTATTAAACTTGAGAATATGGTTTAGTGTATCTTGCACCACACCATCCCGTTTAGTTGTTATCCTGCGCACTTCGATGACCCCTTGACTTGCCAGATTCTGCTGAATTTCTTCAGTAGTGCAGTTAAGGAAGTCTCTGCAGTAAACAATGCCTCTGGCATAATTTAGCGTCAAGTGTGCTGATACTTTAACGTTAAAATCCCCTAATTTTTCTGTCTCTAGAAGCCTTTTTGATTGACCGTTACTCACGGTTTCTACTAACAGTCCTTCTTTTATCTTTTTAATATTTTTACTTTCTCCTATTATATTATACAATAATTTGTCTATGACAAACGGGCTAACTTTGTCGAAGTTGCCTTCGGTTTTGGCAACAAGCAAGAACCGGGGGTTAGACTCCCCCGTCAATTACGAGTTGGAAATGTTTTTATTTGTGGCTGTTTTCATGTTGTTCCCACGAGATGGGCAGAAATAAACTGTCACCACCGGCAGTGCTCCCATGCCGGTGGAAGGCTAATTGCAACCGGAGGGCGCCGAGTATCCGGAGGCCACCGTTATAAGACACACTAACGTAGTGCCATGCATCCCATCGGCACGGTACGAATAACACCGGGGATTACGGATTTTTTTATCGAGGTTTACTCCTCTAGATCCGACATGTTTGCGCCTTTAGGGCACGGGTGTGGCTCGTCACCACGCATGTCGGTCTTGAGAGAGGAGAGGCTAGAGATACCTAGACGGTATCTTAACATCGCTTCACTCCCTCCTTCCATGTTGGTCCGCGGGAGGCCAGTCCTCCTACCGTCAACGAGTGACGGCGTTCCCCTATCCGCCACCTGGGGACGCGCCCTGTAGGGGTAGGATCCCCCCGAGGGCACAATTGATATTATATTCATTTTTGCAGATACAACAGGTGACGGCCACATGTTCTTCAGTAATTTTATTACAACATGTGCAGCTAGACATTTTATTGTTGTATTACTAAATAGATTAATAATATATGTCAGAGTTCTGGTTTGTAAGGTAATTTAAATTGAATAAATGATAATCGAAGAGGATAATTGCAGTAGGAGCGGGAGGTAGACAAAATACAAATTCTTCACACTACACGGCCTGTCGTAGTGACTTGATAAAAATAAACAAACAATTAGGAATGCGATAGGCCACGGAAGAGATCACACAAGAGATACAGAGGTGTAGACAGTTTGGGTGATTGGACATTAATATTTTACCCACGGAAAATTCCACTAGTGACTCATTTGAGTTTAATTAATTATTTTATAAGTAAAAATAATAAGCCAAGTTCGGTTGACGAGGATCGAACCGTGGCTCGCTACAACAGCACGAAGTGTCCTAGCGTTCTGGACACTGCACCAAGATCTTATAATGAAGAACCAACGATGCACAGCGAGTTTCGCTTTGTATTTAGTCACAGGGGACTATTCCATTTCGTATCATCGATGTCCACAGTTATAGGTTATGTAAATACTTATTTATAATTACTTACAATTAATCGTCTTTGGGGTACGTAGGATAAAAAACAGTAACACATTCGATTACTATAACACTTAGCACAATTAATTACATTAGCAGAATAAATTATTAATGATTGTTTAATAACAATTTACTGTTTTTGAAGTAACACAATATAGCCGAGGAAGAAGAAATTGCCATGGAATTAAAACAACTTGATTAAAGTAAATGTTTTCGAAATGATTTACACTTAGAAGAAAACATTCTCAGAATAAAGTGGTATTACGCAGACCATAGTTATCACGATGTTTGCGTTATGTTTTTTGTCGTTAATTAAGTAACAGCAATATAAATTGATTTTGAGTTACGTGAAAATTGTAATGGGTCATAGGGTGGTCATGTGCAAATATTATATTCGTCTAAAATGTATAAAGAAAATTATCATTATTATTATTAGGAATCGAGTTCAATGAGATTTCAGTTTATTTTTCTTGTTGAATAGTTCGGGAAGCAGGCGACAGAAACACTTGAAGTCATTAAGATAAGAGCGCGAGGGAAAAATGCATATGTAGGTTTTAGAAGGAGAGATCTAAAAATAAAACACGATCAGCAGTAATGGTTAATGAACTAGATAGACGAGAGGGGATTCCGGGAAGAATCGCGAGCGGTGGAAGCCGATTTCCACCTCCAAATTTTCGAATTAATCGCCGTATAAAAGATCAGGCGAAAGGGGAAATAAGACAGTGAAGCTGAAGTCGCGAGAGGGACAAAAGCCCAATCATTTTAGTACGGCGAGGGGAAGTTAAGTGTAAGTTCAAACTGAGATTGAAATAACTGTAAGTACGAGTGAACATGGTGACAAAGTAAAACAAAGTGAGCAAAATCGCTACAAACAAAATGAATTATTTCCCAATTCTTTTACAACTACGTAAAAGCCGATTGGAAGGAATAAATCGCTACAAACCAAATGAATTATTTCCCAATTCTTTTGCAAATACGTAAAAGCCGATTGGAAGGAATAAATCACTACAAACAAAATGAATTATTTCCCAATTCTTTTACAAATACGTAAAACCCGATTGGAAGGAATAAATCACTACAAACAAAATATAGGGGATATTATTATTATTATTATTATACTACAGATGCTTCGCTAACAACTCCGGGATGGTTTTTGTGGGTTTCCCATCTCGTAATGCAAATGCAGGGGCTAGTTAATTTTGCTCCCACAAGTAGAGTCATACATTTTTTTTGAGTTTAACTAAATGCACATGGCTTCTAAGCACAAGCGTTTGATAATGTATTTTGTGAATATAAATAAAATAAGACATACCAATTCATTAGAAATGTCATAAAAGGTCAATAAACTTTGCATACGGTAAGCTCCTAGTCAAATTAAAAGGGAAGAAAGACACAGTATTTGCGATAATGCATATTGACACAAATAACGAACCTGGTAAATAAATAAAAGGGTTACTACACACACAACACAACGTAATTAATAATACAAATTATAAATTTGTATAATAACTAGGGTCGAACCGTTACAAAATCAAATTAATTTGACGAATAAATCACTAATAACCTTTCTTCACACTTTTATTTGAATTACCAAATGTACAGTTGTGTCCGAAATGTACATTTGGTAATTCAAATAAAAGTGTGAAGAAAGGTTATTAGTGCTTTATTTGTCAAATTAACAGCAATATCTTGTGCTATTTTAACATCCCCAATTGTTGTATCAATTCCATGGTATGTCATTATTTTTAGAAAATCACACAACTGTTTAATCTTAATTATTTTAGCTGTGAATTTTCTGACATTCGTTGATTTTTAAAAGAGTTCAATTTGAAGTTTTAAACGAGTGTTTTCCATTCCCAGACTAAGCATGAAGTAAAATTTCGAGTTTAGAAAAGCCCCGTGAAAATTTGTCGAGGGTCGCGCAGCGACCCGAGACAAATTTTCTGGGCTTTTCTAAACTCGAAATTTTACTTCATGCGCTATGCATATAAAACACGGATTTTAAGTGAAGTTTGAATATACAAAAATTTGATATTATAGTCTTTTATACGCGTGGCGCATGAAGTAAAATTTCGAGTTTAGAAAAGCCCAGAAAATTTGTCTCGGGTCGCTGCGCGACCCTCGACAAATTTTCACAGGGCTTTTCTAAACTCGAAATTTTACTTCATGCTTAGTCTGGGAGTGGAAAACACTCGTCTAAAGCTTTAAATTAAACTTAAAAAGAAAACAGGGAATATCCGCAATTGTTGTACCAATTCCATGGCATATCATTATTTTTATAAAATCAGATTACTTTTTCTCAATTATTTTAACTTAGAGAAACGTAAAGTGTTAAGTGTGAACATTCATAAATTTAGAATTTCTCCCTCTACAAAAAAGTGAAATACATTTTGTGTCTAAAATAAATAGGGAAGCGATTTTTGAACACTTTAAAATTAACATGCGAATTCCTATGTTGCTTCCGCCAAGTCAACGCCCGGTATATTAAATTCTTTGCAAATAATTCTATTACAGAATTAATTTTATTACAATTATTTTAAAAGGAAACATTAATAGCAACCATTTCAATTATGTATTTATTGTGATAATTAAATTCTTTGCAAATCATGTTATTAAAGAATTAATTTTATGATCATTGTTTTAAAAGGAACCATTAAAAGCAAAGATTACAATTATGTATTCCATTATTTTCTATACCTATAATTATTTTAATTAACAACAGCCTTATTGTGGTCTTTATTCTTTATAGATAGACCATTAGTTTCAATAATTAATGAGAGTGCTTAGGAATATTATACACTTGAAACTTTAGTTTCGGTAGTTATTATTTGATAAAGAGGTTCATTGTATTTTTGTTTTTTTGGAAATTTATGGAGACATGTATTTATAATTAGGTATATGTTCAATAAAAAAAAAACCTCTAGAGTGCCGTGATTTAATCTTTTTTCAAATTTAAGTTGGCTACACACTTCAGGAATTGACATATAAAACGTCAGACATAATAATTATAATGTGTTCAGAGTTGTCAACCTAGAATATTTTCCATGGTACTCTAGAGGTTTTATTTTATTGAACATACGATAAAAATTAATTATACTATTTTTATTAAATTTAACAATTTCTATGAGTTTTATCGATTTATAAAAATGTTCAAATTTTCCTTTTCTTTAAATTTTGACGATTTTTGCAATATTGTTTTTTTTTTATCAATTTCAGTCGTTTCTTTGTTGATATTTGTTTAATAATTTGAACAAATATTAAGAAGGAATTGACGTCTTCAATTTGTCATGATTTTTATCAATTTTTGTGTCAATTTATACGTTGCTTAATCAATTAGCCCCATCTAGAAATAATAATTAACATGGGTAGGTACATATAATTTTCTTATTTATTATTGCCTTTCTTGTCAGAACTATTAATGATTTCGATAGCTAACGCCATCTAATGCTTCATAATAATAATAATAATAATAATAATACTTTATTGGTGCTAATACATTTTTTTACAATGTTTACACAGGTCATCGCTACATATAATATAATTAAAATACGTATATAGATAAAAAGGTCAAATACATATAGATAAAAAGGTCAAATATTGTCATCCTCCAAGAATTCTTCCCAGGAATAATATGCTTTCTTGATCAGCAGAGATTTTACATATTTTTTAAAAGCTTTTTCAGGCAAACAACGGATCATTGGCGGAAGCTTATTATAAAATTTTAGTGCCCAATAGTGAACGCCGTCCCTTGATTTTGATAGTCTGTGGAAAGTGGAGACTAGATTGCCTTTATGTCGAGTGCTGTAGTCATGAATTTCTGATGCCATTTGATAGTTGTTAATGTGTTTTTTTATGAATGACAAACAGTTCAGAATGTATAGACAGGGCAGTGTCAGGATATTTGAAGATACAAATAAGGGCTTACAATCATCCCGATAATTTGCATTGGCTACTATTCGCACTGCTCGTCTCTGCAGTGCGAACAGTCTGTGCCTGCATGCCGAGTGACCCCAGACTATTAAGCAGTATGATAAGATGGACTGGCATGTGGCGGAATAGGATGTTTTAAGAACAAAGGTCGACACTGAGTTAGCCAGATTCCTCAAGAGAAATATATTTTTGCTTAATTTGTTTGCTATATAGTTCCCATGTTCATTCCATGTTAATAGTGGATCTATTTGAACACCAAGGAATCTTACTGACTGAGAAAGCTGGTGTTTATCATTCCTGAGACAGAAATACATATGAGCAGTCTTATCCGCGTTTAAGTGAAGGCGATTTGCGGTTAGCCATTCCTTGCAGGTCTCTTGTGTATTTCTACTGCTTTCAACAACCCTGTCACTGCAACTACCTGATGTAAAAAATGTTGAGTCATCAGCATAGAGTATTACGTTGCTGCCTTTAGTTGAGGTTGGTAGGTCGTTAATGAAAATTAAGAACAACAGAGGCCCAAGAATGGAACCTTGAGGCACACCGTGTTTTAGTGGCAGGGTTGTTGATACATGTGAATTCACCCGTACTATCTGAGATCTATTGGATAAGTACGATTTTATGAGTCCACACGCAGCGGCTTGGAAACCATAGGAATGCAATTTTGCTATAAGTATTTCGTGATTTACAGTATCGAACGCTTTGCTCATGTCAATGAAAGTGGCTAAGGCAAATTCTCTGTTCTCAAAACACTCTACTATTCCGCCAATTAGAGCATTAACTGCATCAGAAGTAGACATACCTGCCCGAAAACCATATTGAGAGTTAGAAAAAAGTTTGTTTCTGGAAAAATACTCATAAATTTGGGCGAAGAGTACCTTTTCAAAAACTTTTGAGAACACAGGCAATATGGATATAGGACGGTAGTTCTTGGGATCCTCAACATTTCCTTTCTTATGAATAGGTGTAACAAGAGCAGTCTTAAGTACATCAGGAAACACATTTGATTTAATGCAGTTATTTAGTAGGGCAGTAAGTGGGCCTAAAATAACTTCCTTACACGACTTAATAACATCTGTAGTGAGTCCATCAATGTCTCTTGATCTGCTGGTGTTAAGGTTACATATAGCAATACGAACATCATTCAATGAAATGGTTCTGAAATCAAATGTTGAGTGCGATGCAAGTGGTATTTGTCTCGTACTGACACTGCCCGGGAAAGCATTAGCAATTCTTTCCACCTGTTCAACAAAGGAAATGTTAAAGTGATTGGCTGAAATTTTACACTGCTGAGTGCGGTTCGATTCCTTCTTTCTGTAAGAATTCAGGACTTGCCACATTGCTTTGGGCTTACAATTGCTCTGATTAATGAAGTTTTCATTCGCTTTAATTTTTGAGAGTTTTACTTCCTTATTGTACAGGTGTCTGTAATTGCTAAATGCTTTTGTTGTTTCAGGTGTCCTGTGTAATACGCTTACATTTTTAAGTAACTGTAACGTGTCTCGCATTTTACGCAAGTTATGAGTGAACCAGTGAATGCTATTAATTTTTGAAGCCACATTTTTTATTTTCTTTTGTGGAAAAGCTTGGAGAAAACAATATTTGACTTCCGTTATAAAATTATCAAATTGCTTGGAGGGGTCCCCGTGAAGATTCCATGATCTTCCATCAAGGATATGATAAAAAGCAATTTTACCAGCCTCAGTAATTGGTCTAATGATCTTTAGTGAAATTTCATTTTGTATATTTACAATATTTAATTGTCCCATAATTCCTACATGATCTGACAAAGAGTTGTGAAAAGGACTAACATTATGTTGGTCCGTATTCGAGAAAACATTATCAATAGTATTGTTTAGGCGTGTAGGAAAAGATACTAATTTATTTAATCCATACGTATTCAGTGTATCACATATGCTTATAGCATTATCGTCAGGTTCGTTAAATCGTACATTAAAATCACCACCAACCAATACGGTGTTGTTCATAAAATCAACTAAGTCTAAGGCTGAACATAAAGTATTTAAAAAAGTATTAAAATTACCACTAGGTGGACGGTACAACGAAATTACAATAGTTTTTAGATGAGTTAGATATATGGCAGTTAATTCACAGTGAATTTCTATTGATTTTTTATTTATATCTTCTAACTTAATAAAAGAAATGTTTTTTTTTAATAAAATTAATACCCCACCGTGTATATGGTGAATTCTTGAAAAATGACTAGCTGTTATCATATTGTTTATCACATAATTATCACTTTCATCTGGCTTAAGCCAGTGCTCACTTATGCACATAAGGTCAAGGGAAGACGTTTGCAAGATGGAATCAAGTAGATTAAATTTGGATTTAATTGATTGGATATTTAAGTAGATATAGTTAAGTTGTTTTTTATTGCAGATTAGGTTGGTTTGACTTTGGCCCCTCTCTTGAAAAAATAACGCCCTACTGTTATTCCCTCCGGCCAGTTGGATGGATCCATAAGAATAGTTTTTTCTTTCATATCCGCGCTTATTTTGAATCCGTTGTATGCAGTAGTGTGTTCTTCTTTTTCACATGTGAAGTTATTGTGTTTTAAAACATTTTTTATGTGATTTTTAACTTGTTCCTCAGTTACTGATTTACTTATTTTATTGATAAACACCCACGCCTTCTTTGGTTCAGCCATAATGGAGCAGGCATTCGTGTTTGTGCCAACTATTTTATTTGATTTCTTCCGTTTGATGTTTTTTTTGTAAGTTACTGTGACAAATTCATTGTCTACACTATGCGATTTGTTTTCAATTTCATTTTCGCTATTATCGTCTGTGGTCTCAAACTGCGAATGCACGGACTTTGGCCGCGTAGTTTTGGTGAATGAATGGCGGGGCAGCGGGCGAGGCTCTGTTCGCGGTTCTTTTTGCGATTCGATGTGTACCTGCGCTTTGTTCACCAACTCATTCGGATTTGATCGAGTATCATTATGACCTTTAAGCGATTGGACATTTAATAATGTTTTGCTTGATGTACATTTTTCTTTCAAGTGAAAGTTTTCTAGTTTGGTTTGAAGACATTTTATTTGTATTTGCAATTGCGCAATTAGTTCGTCCTTCGTAGCAATAATGATGTCCTTATTTAGTATTACCTCATTTTTGCACTGGATTAATTGAGAGACGATATTTATATCTCCGGTTGCACACTCGCCATCTTCGTCGGAGTCCGGCTCGATATCATCCACGTTTAGGTTATCTCCATCCTCGCAGCAAATTATCGTAGATTCATCAACAATACGTTTTTTGAAATACACTTTACGTTTCACGCATTGTTTGTGATAACAGACTTTGCATCTTGAGCAGGTAATTCGCGACTTATCAGTCTTAATACGTCTATTACACAGACCGCACACTTGATCGTTCGACATCGCGTTCGACATCGCGAAACAGTGACCATAGTGGCATCGTCAGTGATACGAATGCACAAAGTGCATATACAGATCACTGTTTCGTCCACGAGCGAGCAGAACTCTGTTTGTGAAACCAGAAAACAAATATCAAAATTGAATTTGTGTTCAGTTTTCTGTTTCACACACAGAGTTCTGCTCGCTCGTGGACGAAACAGTGACCTGTATATGCACTTTGTGCATTCGTGTCACTGACGATGCCACTATGAAGCATTAGATGGCGTTAGCTATCGAAATAATCAATAGTTTTCACATATTGGCTTGAAATAGTCAGAAATGTTCAGTATTCCTCAACACTGGGTCGGGACCACACTGAAGAGGACCTTGAAGTCCGAAACGCGTCTGTGGGTATCTGGTGCCGGAATACTGAACACAAATTCAATTTTTCTTGTCAGAAACTGACATCGTTTGCAAGATAATTTTAAATTTAAAGTTATTGACTGAGCACATACAACTTTTAGTATGGTATTCGATTGACAAACAGTCAAAGGAGAAGGTGGAGAAGCTAAACATGCACCCCTTCTTCGGGTACGGTAGGCTAAGACTCCGTATCAGAGAAGGCAATAAAGCGGCAGAAGAGAACAAGCAGGCCAAAGAAGCCACGGTCCCGAAGAGGCCCGCCGCATCCCAAGGCTCAAGCGAAGCAGGGGAGAAGGCAAATAAACAAGGCAACGTCTCATCCGAAGATCAGACCTCCGCCAGCGGGACCAATCCGCTCTTAACGCCACAGGCAAAAGAGACAGGGGCACCAATGGAGCGGGCCGGATCCGAGGATGAGATGCTACAAGGTAACAACAATAAGAGGGAGATTAGGGTCCTGCAGGTGAACCTCCAGCATGCAGAAGCCGCATCGGCAACGCTGTGCAGAAGATTCGAAAAGGAAGGCCTGAACATCGCCCTCCTGCAGGAGCCCTGGTTATGTCGAGGGAACGTAGCATCCCTAGCGCCACAATATTTCCAGGTAAGTTACAACCCAGATAGAATTGTGAAGGTGGATTTCGATGGGGTAAGCTCAATGAAGCAACTAAAGGATGGAGTCAAGAGAGCGATGACGAGACAAAAGAAGTGGGTTAGTACATCGACCAAAAAAGGCTGGTTCGATAACCGGTGCAAAGACACGAGGCAGGGGTTAAGGTATGCAACCAAGAAGTGGAGGGGGACAAAGGAGAAAATAAAGCAAGCCAAGCTCAACTACGATAGCGTATGCAGAAGTAGAAAAGAGTAATGGATGAAAGAAGAAATGAACGACATGCTAGAACTTACGAGGAAGAAGCAACTGTTTGTAAAGAAACATAGCCCGAAGGTGGTAAAACCTGGAGGGGAGATAAAGATGGTACAGTGGAGCAGCTACTTCGAGGAGCTATTGAGGAGAGAGGAGGAGAAGAAAGGAGAGAGGAATAAAAGAAGCAGATTTAACAGAGTAAGGGACTTTACGAAGGAGGAGCTAGAAAGAGTGCTCCAAAGAATAAAAGAGGTAAATCGCAACCCAAGGCCAAGGGCGTGCTGTTACCGGCGTGTCATTTGGACATGTCGTAACACGTTTAATTTTTATACCGAGATTTAATTTCCTTCAATTTAACATCGGACCCCATTGCATTTAATTTCTTTCGTTATTTAAATAAAAATTAAACTCTCATTTTAATCCGAAAATCTGTTAAGTTCGTAAAGAAATGTTTGCCTTTTGTGTTCATAATTTCTAGGGTAATAAAGTAATAAACCGGCAGCGTATTTTCGGGATAGGTAATAAACCTTTTCTGTTTCGGATTACCAACATTTCCAAAGTTCGGCCGAAGCGGATTAACAAAGTTCCCCAAGCTCAGCTGAACAAGATTTAAAAATTTCCAAATCTCTTCGTACGTGACGTTTACAAAAGAACGTCGGCTCAAGAAAACAAAGGGAAGATTATACCCACTGTGTTTCAATCCCGAAACTACGCTGACCGTACTTAAGGCATTGTAAAACATTTCTTTAGCTTAGGTACAGTTTACCCAAAATATGTTTTTTTTTTCTTATTCTTCATATCGCATTTTTTAATGAATTTATTCAAATCTATTTTTTTAAAAATCACAGATATCAACGATCAATCAATTAATTAATATCTGTTATTTGTTTTTGTATTACTTTTGTATATATTTTGAGTTATTCATAATCTCGACAAACATTTTTATTTTAAAATATTCATTGATTGATATTTTTTTTCTCTCTCACATCTAAAATGCGCTTTTAGCATTTAGCCAATCTATGACCCACCAACAGTTAGAACAAATTAATCATTAATCTTGTTTTGCACTAAACAACTGAATCTTTTTTTTAATTTTGAAAAATATCAATAATATTTTTACCAAAATTTTAGAGGTGTCACTCTCAAATCCGTTGTCGCTCAAATGATCGTCAACTAATCAGCGTCGAGCGAGCGATCAACCAATGAGGATTGAGAGTGAGCACCCACGCCAAGGGGTAACCAATGGGTTTGGGGAGTAAGCATCCCTACCACATCCTCAACCAATGAGGTAAAGGTGAAGATACCCTTCCAGGGCTCTGCTACCCCCAACTTACCCCTTAGCAAATTTGGCTATAAAATAGCAGGACAGCTAGAAAATATTTAGTATTCTCTTAGTGTTCAAAAAGTATTCTTTCCAAGTTCAACCAGTGATAATCAGTGTGTTTATTAAGCCGAGTTAGTTTGTGTTGTAGTGCTAACATTGGTGGTAAATAGATTGGTACTATTTTATTTTACTCTCTAAGATTTTCACGAGATATAACTTTACTTTTTTATTTTTCTCTTAAACAAAAGTGTTTGTCTAAAAATAATTCTGCTGCTTAACAATCATTATTTTTGTATAAAAATAATTCTTTCGTTTAAACATAATTTTTGTTTCTATTTAATTCCATTTATATATTTTTTGTCTTATTAGTTTCTTGAATCTTCTTTTTCTTTCATTGTTATTAATTTTGAATTTCTATTTATCTCTAAATAAATCTTTAATATTTGTTATTCCTAAAATACGACTTGCTTTTTATTCATAAAAATAATATCTCGTAAAATCCTTAAAGTTAATTGTGAGTGGTTCGAGACACGGAAAAAGGGCTAAGTATTAGAAATATTTTATTTTTCTGAGCTATCGGAAAGTGATAGGGTTCCGAACGGAAGTGGCATGTGTCTTAAATTTATTATTTGCAAATTGCAAATTGAAATCTTGCTTAACAACAACATATTGCCACCTCCGGTTCGAGCGCCCCGTTACAGTGCATAATTCGTAGCAATAGGGTAAAGTGTACACTAATACCGCGGTTATGCACGGATGATGTAGTTACAGGTATAACAACAGCCATGACGGAGGACGGAGAAAAGAGCTGGATTATCTGCTCCGCCTACTTCCCAGGAGATAAGAGGGCCTGCCCTCCGCGCATACTAAGCGATATAGTAGCATACTGCGCGGAGAAGGCATACCAGCTCATGATAGGATGTGACTCTAACGCACGCCACACAATCTGGGTCAGCTCAGGCATCAACAAACGAGGTGAATCTTTATTAAACTTTATCTCTGGGGCAGCTTGGACACCAACAAACGAGGTAAGTCTTTATTAAACCTTATCTCTGTGGTAGCTCGGACATCAACAAACGAAGTGAGTCTTTAGTAAACATTATCTCTCCGGAAGGGCTTATAATAGCCAACATAGGCAACAAGCCTACTTTCACCACAAAAACCCGCAAAAAAGTACTGAATTTGACAGTCTGTACTGGAAAAGTGAGTGATGTTATACTGAATTGGCTTCTAAATCAGCGTGGAAAAATGGAAACCGTATATAATTACGGTGTTTAATTATCGGCGAGGGGAAAGTAATACGGAATACCGATAGTGCACATTTTGATTGAAGATCGAATTTTTAGAGCCATCGATAAACCTATATATTTACTAGAGTATAGAGCTTGATTTGCATACAGAACAATTTCACTAGATTCCATGCATAATTGATTAAAAGCACATTTTTTTATTGTATTATATTATTTTATTTATTTATTCAGAGTTTCGATTTTTTTTCTTACCTTAAACATATTACTTAAAAATATAACTTTTAGCCCAAATAATAATCTTTATTCACAAAAAAGAGTCATTATTGTTTCCTGAAATAAAAAGTGTTTTCGTTAATTTTTAGGAGTCGCTACTAACATATTATTAACTTGTTTCTCATTATTTACTTGGTAAAACATTTCTACTAAATATATGTGTTTAATAGAATTCACTTGGTTTGTTTTACTAAAAATATTTTATTCAACTAGTTTCATTCTTAAAAATGGCATTAAGCCGAAACAAGTTGAAATAAAATATTTTTAGTAAAACAAACCAAGTGAATTCAATTTTTTTTTTCTTTGGTTTTGGCTTTTGCCTGGCCTTGGGAACTTGCCCATTAGCCATCATCAATGTTTATTTTTGTATCAATTAATTTATTACAATTTGTATTATTTAACTATTCATTCGGACAATCACACACATTCATACCACACCCGGGGTCACGACGAGACATTATTTTTCAATTAAAGTCTCCCCGTGCACGGGAATCGAACCCGAACTTGTGGCTCGCCCGGCGACGTTACCGCTCGGCCACCACCTGCCCTGAATTCAATTAAACACCTATATTTAGTCGCTACTAACGATTAAGTAAATGGAGAAATAGTGTAATATTGTCAAAAATTTGCATTTATTACGCCATAGATTTTTTTTTGCCGACTAAACGTTTTGGCTTGATACGAATTTCTATGGAGTGACTAATAAAGAGTATTTCTCCAATTTTTGAAGCGAAATATACGAAACTTACAGCGCCGAACGTATTGCTTTTGTAATATTTTTTCGAATACTAAAATTTGGTTTTTCTCAAATATCAACCGGTTTTATGGAAAAATGTATGTAAGAAGTCAATCATTTATACGCGTGGCGCATGAAGTAAAATTTCGAGTTTAGAAACGGCCCGTGAAAATTTGTCGAGGGTCGCTGCGCGACCCTCGACAAATTTTCTACGCGGGGCTTTTCTAAACTCGAAATTTTACTTTATGCTTAGTCTGGGAGTGAACAACACTCGTTCTTAGAAGTTTCAAATTGAAGGATCACTCTAGATTACTAAGTTTATTACCATTTTACAAAGGCTACAGCTCGAAGGACCAATCATAGTATTCGGAGACCGAAGGACTACAGGGAATCAATTTTTTTTTACAAGAAAACAACGAAAATCTGAAGGTTTGCAGTGCGGATAGGGAAGAAAACATCCAATTTTAAAAAAATATCGAAGTTGGGTTGGTTTTCAGTACCTTTTTAACTTCACTTTAAAACAGCGTTTTATACGCGTGGCGCATGAAGTAAAATTTCGAGTTTAGAAAAGCCCCGTGAAAATTTGTCTCGGGTCGCGCAGCGACCCGAGACAAATTTTCTACGCGGGGCTTTTCTAAACTCGAAATTTTACTTCATGCTCAGTCTAGGAGTGAAAACCCTCGTTAGACAATCAATCAGAAACTTATTTTGCAGTTTTCTTTATTGTCAAATTTATGACTTATGACAAAAATAAATTCGTGTGCATTTGTAAACTTTGACAAACAAATTGCAAAAGCATAAATTGTACCGAAATTATGTTAATGTGAGTTTATTTACTTTTTCATAATTTCAATCAGATTTAAGTCTCTGTAACTTTTCCCCAAATAGACAGATTTTATTTAATCTTGCGTAAAAACAAAGCCCTATCATTTTTTATTAACACCTACAAATTTCATTAAAATCTGATATTTCAGTAATTTTTAAAAATTCTTTAAGCGAAACATTAATTTAATTAGATTTTGTTAACTTCTTTCTAATTTCAATGAACTTCAAGCTTCTGTAACTTTTCTCCAAATTGACAAATTTTGTGTAATCTTATGGAAAAACAAAGCCCTGTCATTTTTTAATAACACCCGCGAATTTCAAAAAATTTGATGTTTCAGTAATTTTTCAAAATTCTTTAAACGAAAGATCAATTTAATGAGGTTTTGTTTACTTTTTAATAATTTCAATGAAATTTAAGCTTCTGTACCTTTTCCCCAAATTGACAGATTTTGTTTAATCTTACGTAAAAACAAAGCCCTGTTATTGCTTAATATTACCCAGGAATTTTATAAAAATATGATGTTTCAGTAATTTTTCAAAATTCTTTAAGCGAAACATTACTTTAATGAGATTTTGCTTACTTTTACATAATTTCAATAAACTTTAAGCTTCTGTAACTTTTCTCCAAATTGACAGATTTTGTTTAAACTTTCGTAAAAATAAAGCCCTGTCATTTTTCAATAACACCTGCGAATTTCATAAAAATCTGATGTTTCAGTAATTTTTCAAAATTCTTTAAGCGAAACATTAATTTAATGAGATTTTGTTTACTTTTTCATAATTTCACTAAACTTCAAGCCTCTGTAACTTTTCCCCAAATTAACAGATTTTCATTAATCTTACGTAAAAATAAATCCCTATTATTTTTTATAAACACCCGCGAATTTTATTAAAATCTGATGTTTCAGTCATTTTTAAAAATTCTTTAAGCGAAACATTAATTTAATGAGATTTTGTTTACTTTTTCATAATTTCAATGAAATTTAAGCTTCTGTAACTTTTCCTCAAATTGACAGATTTTGTTTAATTTTACGCAAAAACAAAGCTCTGTCATTTTTTATTAACATCCGCGAATTTCATTAAAATCTGATGTTTGAGTAATTTTTCAAAATTCTTTAAGCGAAACATTACTTTAATGAGATTTTGTTTAGTTTTTCATAATTTCAATGAACTTTAAGCTTCTGTAACTTTTCCCCAAATTGACAGCTTTTGTTTAGTCTTACGTAAAAACAAAGCCCTGTTATTGTTTAATAACACCCGCGAATTTCATAAAAATCTGATGTTTTAGTAATTTTTCAAAATTCTTCAAACTTAACATTAATTTAATGAGATTTTGTTTACTTTTTCATAATTTTAATGGCTTATATCAAATTTTATAAATGTACCTTCAATAATAATAATAATAATACTTTTGATAAATTTTCTAGATTTTTGTCAATTTTTAGAAAAACGTTGACGCTTTTCGTAAATTTGTTACGTTTGAATTTTATTTACTTATCAAACAATTTAAATTAATTTTCGCAAATTTCGACTCCTTTCGTGAATTTTAAAGATGTTTAATAAATTGAATAAAAGTGGCGAAACAAACTTAGGTGTTTTAATTAAATTATAGTATTTTTGTAAATATTTACAAATTATTTCATTTCGACATAGTATATCTTGTTTAGATGATTTCGTAATAGGATTAACAGCGGGAACAGTTTTTGATTGAGTCTTGCGGTTTATGGTATTGAATTCTGTTCCTGGAAGATAGGCACTAGCCAGTTGCAGTTTTGTAAAAGGCTTGATTAGTTCCGAGACGAGATTCAAGGAGCCAGGCAATTACGAAGATTATGTTTCCGATCGATGGCAGGCATACCGCTTGCTTCAATCCGTCAGTTATTAATCAACTTCCATTTTTTTAAATTCGTAATTAAACCATAAATCGAGATGGAAGTAATTTACTATACAAGATCTTGCTGTTCAAAAAATGTCTCTAATTTATGGTTAATTGTGGTGGATACAATACTAATTCATAAATGTTGTATTATTTGTTTTCAAATTAATTTGTGAAGGTAGGAATATAACTGTATTTTATTCGTGATTTATTTATCTCTTCGCGCACATAACTAAAAATAAACAAAAATTCACATACTTCAAAAGAAAGCAGAAACTAAAAGAGCTACCATAAAATATGTATAAATGCTAATGTGTTGATTATCAACAATATTTGGTTGAACTATTTTTTAATAGCATTAATAATTTATAAGATTTTAAGAAAACGATAAGAAGTTTTGTATTGTGGAGGCTTCTACTTCTACTATGTGTCAGAAGAGCCTTCATGCTCAGACCACTGGCAAATCCGCTTCGACGTGGACATAACTCTCACGGAGGGTAAGTATAGAAACCCCAGAGAGACAAACTCGGAAGGATATAAGGAATCCCTCAGGGAGGCTCTCCGGGAAGGAACGGCACCGGTGAGTGAGGTGGAGAGGCTAGAACTGGCAGTGGAACAAGTAAATGACGCCATCAAAACGGCATACTTGGAAAACTGCCCGGAAAAAACAACCCCGACACAGGGGCTGCCGTACAATCTGGTGGAACAAAAACCTTGAAAAGCTAAGAGCCCAGGTTCGAAGGCTATTCAATAGGGCCAAATACACACAGAATTGGGATACCTATAAGGAAAAGCTTACGCAGTACAACAAAGAAATCCAAAAAGCCAAAAGAGACTCGTCGAGGAAGTTCTACGAGGAGTTAATCGACACTCCGGCATGTTCGAGAATCCACAAAGTCCTGGCAAAGGATGGAAGTGCTGCAAAAGAGGTAAGTCTGACGGGACCTATACTGAAACAAAGGAGGAAAGTCTCAAGGAATTACTAAAAGTCCACTTTCCAGCCTCAACAATCCTGTCAGCGAAGGGCATACGCGAAAATCCCGGCCAAAGGCGAAAAAAACCAGACCGAAATGAATAGAGGTTAGCCACAGAGGTCACAAGACCAAGCAGAATCAAATGGGCCATAAGCAGGTTCCAACCTTATAAGTCCACTGGGATGGATGGGATTTATCCCATCCTGCTACAGAAGGGTATAGGGGAGCTGGTGCCGCATCTAACAACGATCTTCAAAGCCTGTCTGGCATGGGGACACGTACCAAGGGCGTGGCAAAGTGTAAAGGTAATCTACTTGCTTAAGGTAGGTAGAATAGCAGATCTAACACCAAAGTCTTACAGACACATCAGCCTCTCTTCATTCCTACTAAAAACAATGGAGAGACTGGTCGACAGACACCTATGAGACGAGATACTGAGGAAAGATCCCCTCAGTAACCGTCAGTACGCTTACCAGCCAGGAAAGTCTACGGACTCGGCGCTGGACGACCTAAACAGGCTCATCACAAAGTCAATGGAGGATAAAGAGATAGCTATGGTCACATTCCTAGATATAGAAGGGGCGTTCAACAATGTCACAACCAACTCGCTTATAAAGGCACAAGCAAGAAAGGCGTCCCGCCAAGCCTCTACCAATGGATAACGGCTAGCCTGGAGGAAAGGACAATCATATCCACTCTAGGAGGGTACCCCCCATCGAAGCTAGAGCCGGCGGAGGCTGCCCGAAGGGAGGGGTTCTATCTCCACTGCTATGGGTAACTCTAGTGGACGACTTACTAAGAAAATTGTCCGAAGAAGACATCCACTGCCTAGGGTATGCGGGTGACTTGGCCATAGTCATTAGAGGCCGGTTTACAGGAGTTATCTCACAACGAACAGAAAGGGCCCTAAGCATTAGTGTCGACGGGAACGACTGACGGCCAATCCGGAAAAAACACAGATTGTCGTGTTTACAAAAAAGAGTGCTAAAAGGCCTTAGGCCACCGACGCTCGGGCGCACGAAAATTTCCTTCACCAACAAGGCGAAATACCTGGGGGTATTCTTCGACAACAAAATGACGTGGAGGACGCACATTACGAAAACCGCCGAAAAAGCCTCAATAGCATTGGAAAGTCGAAGAATGTGCGGGAAAAACTGGGGGCTCAACCCCAAAATGACCCTCTGCTTAAATACAAAGGTGATCAGGCCCATGATAACCTACGGGGCAGTAGTGCAGTGGACTAGGACCGAGCAGCAGGGGGCGATAAGGCTCCTGAACAGCACACAAAGACTAGCATGTCTCAGTGTCGCAGGAGCCCTAAGCACTACCCTGACAGCAGCCCTCGAAATCATCCTGAACCTACCACCACTGCACATCTTATTACAAGGGGAGGCCAGGGCCGTAACATACAGACTAATGCAAGGACAGGCTCCTATAAACCGAGCACACGGGAAAAAGTACCAAAGGCTAGAAGACCAGCTGAAGACAAGCCCTACAACAAGAATGTCAAGCGATGCCATGGTCAAAAAATATAATTTCGACAGGAAATACAAAGTGATAATCTCGCAGAGGGAAGATTGGCAGGACGGCCCACCTACCAACGCGGAATTAAACTGGTATACTGACGGCTTAATGACAGATGAAGGAGTCGGAGCCGGAATATAAAGCACAAAACCCTGACAAAGATTTCAATCAGTCTAGCGAGGGACACCATAGTGTTCCAGGCAGAGGCGATCGCGGTTCACCTCTGCATTGGAGAAATAGCAAGGCAAGACAACAAAACTCGATCAGTAGCTATTTTCTCTGACAGCCAAGCGCTGCTAAGGGTACTAAGCGCAACACAGGTCGATTCCAAGCTAGTGTGGGACTGTGTACGCGCTCTCAACGAAATGGGCAGTCGCAAAAAAGTGACAATGATATGGGTCCCAGGACACAAGGGTCATCAAGGGAATGATAAAGCTGATAAACTGGTCAAACAAGGCTCGTCAAGCGCATTCATTGGCACGGAACCCTCCTGCGGTATCGCAAAAACCACAGTCAGAAAATCCATAAAAAAATGGACGGAGACACAAACTAGTGGACGAACACACCAGGGCAGAGGCAGGCGAAACAGTTCCTCAAAAAACAATTGCCGGCTTTCACGACCGATCTTCTCAACCGACCTTCTCACTCTGAAATTTTCAAAAAATTGAATTTTTTTTTTTGGTCTTTGAAAATTCTTTTGAATATCTACTTTATGGTAGACTTAACCGCAAGTCCGCCAGAAACTACCTTACAGAGTTTCAGGCCAATTAGTGGACCCGTGTCACGGCGCTCCGAGCGCACTCAGAGAACCAGTCCGTCATCGACGAAACGGGCGATGTTTTTAACATTAGAAAAATTATAATTCTTGATAGGTTTCATCCCTTTGGCATACACGCTCAATGGCTGGGTATTCTCCATAGCGACTACTGTAGAGGATGCCTTGACGAAGAGAAAGATGAACGTGTTCTTCACTACCTCTGTCAATGCCCCTCTCTAGCTAGAATATGAAATTCCTACTCAAGCCGACCATATATGGAAGAACTTTCTGACCATGAGTCGGTAGGCGTCAGGAGGCAAAGTTCATCATCGGCTCCAAATGGTTCTCGTGAGGGAAAGGTAACACTTATGACATCACAATGAGCCCTATTTGGGCCTAAGTGTGCTCTTGCTCGTGGCATAAGTTCATTTTTTTTATATTGAGTTGCAAATGTTACCGCATCGCATAGTAGATGGCTCTGGCAGTCTATGGCAACTTGTCATTACAAACAAACGTTCCTCGTGCTCTCCGGCGTTGTTTTTTTTTGTCGAAAATGGCTAATAAACGGTTGAGCGAAGGGACAAAATACAACAATTTCCGTCAGAAAAACAGTTTCATGAAACGACGCCGTCCGATTAATCGGTATTCCTTGGAAGGCGATGTTGCAGGTGTTTCGGCGTCTGCAAAAAAACTTCGAGCATCGAAGGACAATAACGTCTACGTGAATGCTGGTTTTGAATGTCGGCTCATCGAATTCCTGAGTGTTTTCACTGCACTGTCCAAGTTAGTGGTATGTAAAAAGTGCGGTTCGGAGTTACAGTTTCAAGAAAGCGGTATCCGCGGTCTGGGGTTCAAAATCGCTGTATGTTGTACGTCTTGTGATCCGCAGTACATAAATTCCAGTCCGCTAGTTGATGGTCACGCATTCGAAATCAATCGTCGCATAATCTTTTGCTTAAGAATTCTGGGAATCGGATACAATGGACTATTGAAGTTTTGCGCATTCATGTGCTTGCCCAGTCCTATTGTGAAAACAGCGTATTACAAGATCGTTGACGCAATTCACACAGCCTCAGAAGCCGTACGAGATATTCCGGTGAAAAAAGCAGCTACAAGAGAGAAGTTATTGTCCGAAGAAGATAAAGAATTCAGCGGGTTAACGGTGTCCAGCGATGGGTCTTGGAAGAAGAGGGGATTTTCGTCTCTGTTGGGCGTGACTACTCTTATTGGCTGGCGTACGGGAAAAGTATTAGACCTGGAAGTAAAGTCAAAAGTGTGTAAAGCTTGCGATCTTTGGAAAAACGAGGAAAGGACCACAGAATTCGAGGAATGGCAGGAAAGTCACGAAAGCGATTGTCAACGAAATCACCAGGGCTCATCCGGAAAAATGGAGGTTGATACTATTGTCGAAATGTTTCAGCGGTCGGTCGATTTACATGGCGTAAAGTACAGTAAATATTTATTTATTTATTTATTTATTTATTCCCAACAGAAATAATCCAATTACAGGGAAAATTTTAAAATATAACTATTATAACATATGAAAAATTAAACTAAATTATATACATATAAAGACTAATCTAAAAATATATTTATATATATATATATACACTCGTACATAACGATAATTATAAAAAAATTAAAATTAAAAACAAAAAAAAAAGAATTACGAACGGCTAATGGCCAGTTTACAATTATGTGAAAATTCAAAAAGACTTGACATAAATACATCGACATAATCTTCAACACTATGGTAACAATTTAACATATTATGCATAGGTGATTGAGAAAAGTGAAGAGTATTAGGTTTTTTGCTGTAGAACGTTAACGAATTGCGTGTGATAACTCTAGGAGCATGAACGCAAAGTATGTTGAGGAAAAACGGATTGTCCAAATGGTAGTGCACATGTTTGTATAAAGTTAGTAGCAATATATATTTGTGACGCTGTATCATTGATGGCATCGAAAATTCATTAAGTAGCATGTCATAAGTGACAGTATCAAAAGGATACGCACCATGTTTAAAATAATATAGATACTTAAGGAATTTTCTCTGAACTTTTTCCAAGGAATGAATATGACAGCGATAGTAAGGGCTCCAAACAGGCGCACAATAATTAAGTTTGCTTAGAATGAATGAGTTAAATAATAGAATAATACTTTCCACATTATTAAATTGTCTACAATTTCTTATAATAAAGCCTAACATTCTTAATGATGATTGAATCGTACTAGTGAGATGGGGCACAAAGCTCAAACGTTGGTCAAATATAACACCAAGATCAGACATCTCGGTTGTTCTGTTAATGAGATTGGCGTTAATTGTATAATTAAACATTACTGGATTTGACTTACGATAATATGATATGATGTTACATTTTTTTATATTAATACTAAGGCCATGCTTTACACACCAAGAATATAAATGATTAACGTTATTCTGGAGTACAACACAGTCTGAAATTGTATTAATTGTTCTAAACCGCTTAATATCGTCTGCATACATTAAAAATTCGCAGTTCAGTGCTTCAGTTATCGAGTTTATAAATATTATAAACAACAGTGGCCCAAGATTGGAACCCTGTGGAACACCACTAGTAGCAACATATGGTTGTGATTTATAGCCGTCAACTTCAACGATTTGCTGTCTATTATATAAATAAGACTTTATGACAGAAATAATATTATCATTGATGTTGTGCATACTAAAAAATTTCACTATAATGTGGTGAGGCATGCAATCAAAGGCCTTCGAAATATCTGTGTAAATGACGTCAACCTGATTTTGTTGATCTAATTCAGATGATATTTTATATTATTATATATATTAAGCAAGTTCGTCATTGTACTACGTTTCCAAAACCATGTTGACTTGTTGATATATTTTGCTGTACACGGCTATAGATTTCGTCAGATAGTATACATTCGAAGACCTTTGAAAAATTACTAAGAAGTGAAATTGGCCTGTAGTTTACTACATTTTGCCTACCTCCAGACTTATAAATAGGAACAACGCGCACGGTTTTCCAACAGCTTGGAAATACACCTTGCTTAAGAATTTGATTAAAAATTCGCTCAATCGGTTCGCATAGTATTCCCGCGCAGTCCTTTACTAAGAAGGCCGGTATTTGGTCCACTCCCATGGTTAAATTTGGTTTAACTTTTTTCATGGCCTGTAACACAATATCTTCTGAGATGTTATAATCGCCCATATGAGTAAATCTGCTAAATACTGGTTCGGTATCTTTCGATGGCCCGTAGCTCTTGGCAAAATGGTCAGCAAATGATGAAACAATACCATCTGTATTCGATAGTGACTGGTTATCATATGTCATCTCACCAGGAATTTTTGTGCACTTTCTCTTATTAATGAATGACCAAAAGCGCGCGGGTTTGTTACTAATTTCATCTTCTGACTTTTTAATAAATATATTGTAAGCAATTTTGGATTTCTGTTTAAATCTTTTTTGTACATCCGCTAATAAAAATTTATTATAGGTGGTTGGATGTCGCTTACAACGTCTTCTTTGGAATTGTTTATGCTTTAAAAGTCGAATCAGTTCCAGATTATACCACGGAGGATACGATTTATTACAAATTTTATATTTTGGAACATGAGCATCAAACATTGAATATAATAATTTGTAGAACTCTTCACAAATATCATTTACGTTAGAATTTGGTTTAAATATCGAATTCCAATCAGCGGTGCATAGTTCGCTATAGAGGGAATGTAGATTCGCCTTTTTAAAATTGTATTGTCGTGTAAGGTCCCCTTTAAATCTAGGTACTTTCATCTTACAGGGTAGTGCAATAGTTATAAGTAGAGCTGGGTGATGTGGGTCTTCCCTTACGGCTGGGTCAAGGGAATGTTCTACCTTACAATTAATGGCTGGTGATGTCATAACTAGATCTAATAATCTACCATTCGAATTGAATATAATATTCCGTTGAATGAGGCTGGTATAACTGATAAAATTGTTCAAGGGTATGATGCTGCTTGATGATTCACCATTATTAACAAAATTTGAATAACCCGGAAAGTTAAAATCGCCAATGATCAAAGACTGCTCAATATCTAGTTTGGTTTCAATATATTCGAAGAAGTCGGTGTATTCGTGTATGCTTATGGCAGGAGGTATATATATGCATAAAACATCTAAATGCCTTCCATCAAATGACAATCGAGCTGCGACAGAATCAATGTTACTAGTTGGTAAGTTTAGCACAATTTCAATAAATTTAATATCGCTATTAATTCCAAGTAAAACGCCGCCTCCCTTTCTACTAGATCTGTCACAGCGAATTACACTATAATTGTCAGGTAACAATTCGCTATTAAAAAACCATCTTTAAGCCAAGTCTCAGTAATTGCCACAATATCAAAGCTGCCACCAACCATAGATGTATACAAATCATAACATTTTAAATTTAAGCCTCGTGTATTCTGATAATAAATATCTAGTGAGTTAATATTTGATTTAGAAGTATTCAGTTGGGAGTCTACTAGTTTTCCGAAGAAGAACTTTTAATGATTTTTGGAATGCCACTGTAGTATTTTAACTTTAAATCATTTTCACCATTTGCCTGTCTTGATTTAAGTTCCGTAATTATTTTATTGAGATATTCACGTTGCATGAGGGTCATATCTGATTTGAATTTAATATTAGAGTTAATTTTTGACTGGTTGCGCAATACAGTGATAGCACTCGAATTGTTATCAAAAATAACTTTTAGTGGACGAGGTTTATCATCGAGTTTTCCGAGACGGAATATTTTCTTTACAGTAATGTTATTATTTATTTTATGCAGTTCATTCAACACACGGGCAAGGTCATCGTCTTGAGTATTGGCGGCATTGGATTCTGCGAGATTATAAACAATAACATTGTTTTCCCTCTTTTTACGGTCCTCGATTTCTTCGACAATTTTGTGTGTATCAATTTGACCAAGGTTATTTTGAAAACAATTGGAAAGGTCAGGCGTATTGATTGTCGCATTATTTTCAATAGTGTTCAGTTTATTTGTTAATTGTTTAACTTCATTATTTAATCTAGCATTATCGGCTTTGATGTGAACTATTTCATCGATGAGTGATTTTATTTCAGCGTTTTCGGCAGACAATTTGTCACACTTGAATGTTAATATTTCAATTGACTTTTGAAGGTTTTGTACCGATATAGCAAGATCATTTGTAAGAGTGTCGCATGTGTGATTATTTATACACGCTTGATGGCAGAATTTATTGCATTTAGGACAAGTAGTTTTATTCGTGACTGTGTTACCGCAAGCTGCTACACACAGTAATTCCGCTCTAGTATTTATTTGCTTTTTATCGGATTTGAGGGACATTTTTAAGTATGAGGATAATACAAGGACACACTTCACACCAGCGAGGCCTTTCGCGGTCACTAACAAAGACAAACACTGCACTAGGCCGATGGATATAGAACATAAGAAAACAAAGGAGGTTACGGAAGTTATCAGCAACCGAATTCGCGGGCGAACGTTGCGCACACTCACTCGTCTGTCACTATGAAATAGGTTATGAACTGGGTACTTACGTTAATAGTGATTATTTGAGAGAGATTACAAGTAACTGATTGGCACTTGATTAGCACTTTGAATATTATTTAGAATGGATATTTAATTATGTAAAATAAAAATAATTAAGAGTGTATAAATTTTCACATGTGTTCACAGTGTTGCCAGCAATTTACGAAAAATGTCGGAGATGGCGATAGTAAAACGTTCAAGGGGATTGTTGATTCGGATCTATACGAGGACTTGATCGTGCCTAAAAAGGAGTGCATCGATCATGTGCAAAAGCGCATGGGCAGCCGACTTCGCCAACTGGTGAAGAAAACTAAAGGACTCGGCGGTAAGGGGAATTTTGCGGAAAAATTAATTGATGAATTGACCATCTATTATAGGTTAGCTATTCGGAGGAATTCCGCATCTACGGAAAATATGAAAAGGGAAATAATGGCGACACTGTATCACAAAATATCCACGGATGTGGATCCGCAACACAACAATTGTCCGGAAGGCGCAGATTCCTGGTGTACGTGGCAGAACGCTAAAGCCACCGGTCAGCTGAGTGGATACAGACACAACTCAACCCTGAAGAAGAAGGTGGTCGATGCCATATATCCAGTGTATGTCGAGTTGAGCCGCGATGAATTACTGGAACGTTGTCTGGGAGGATACACGCAGAACGCAAATGAAAGTTTCAATGCTTGCGTTTGGTCAATATCGCCAAAAACTATTCAAGCGGGAAGAAAATTGTGGAAATTGCGGCGAATGTGGCCGCATGCAATTTCATCGACGGCCTTAATGGCCTCTTGCAGATCATGAAGGTGCTCCAGCTCCAAATCAGCCCGACATGCAACAGTTTTTGTGCGAAAGCCGATAAAGAGCGCGTCGAGCGCGCTGAGAAGCGGGTGTCAGAAGCGGTAAAGGAGGCCCGCAGGTCCAACGTGGCCGTGAAGAAGCAGCAGGACGATGCCGATTTGAACATGAAAGGATTATTGTACGGGCCCGGGATAGCTGACTAAAGGTAGGTAGACAAAATCGCTAAAAAAAGTTTTCGAAACTTTAAACGCGATTATCTCGGAAACATCTTTTTCAAATTGGCGGGAGTTCTATCTTTGAAACGGTTTATCCGATTTAACATAACCTTTGTTTTTTGAATTCTACACAATATTTTTTATCATGGTACGTAGCCGTTTTTTGATATCGTCAAAAATAGATTTTTGGTGCACGCTTTTATCTAATTTTTTTTGTCCAAAAACAAACATCTTTTTTAACGCGTCGCAATTTTTCTTTTTATCAACATTTCTCTAATATCCTATGTACCATGATAGAAAATCTATATGACAATATCGACAAAAAACGTTTTCTCTTGCAGCTCTAACAGGACGACCTGCAGAACTCCCGCCAATCAGTAGTGTTTGGATTGCGGCGTCAGACTTCACCTGCTGCAGCCGCCACAGGAGTGATACATTTTTTTCTAAAAAAAAATATTTTTGCGCCGGAAAGATCAACTATTAACGCCATCTATTCCATTTACTCGTGGGTTGTTATTTATCCTCGAAAAAAATATTCGCAAAAATCACCTTTTTTCGCGCTGCCAGAGTGTGGGGGTAGTACACTCTGGCAGCGCGAAAAAAAGGTGATTTTTGCGAATTTTTTTTTCGTTTAAATCTATAGTGCGTCTACTGACAGGACACTGTAGGCTCAACAAACACGAGCAAAATAGGTCAGAGGCAGAGGATACAATATGTAGATTCTGCCAGGAAGAAGAGGAGGATCCTCTCTACAGCCTGTGCCAATGTGAGGCCATGGCAAGGGTTAGATACCTAAAGCTGGGCAACACTAAACTAAGCTCAGAGAGCTACACCCAAGGCTCACTGTAAAGGTTAATAGGGCTAATCATCGACCGACCGTGAGACAGATAATATTAAGATAACACTTGATTCGAGTTTTTGGCACTCCAAAACATATATTTATGTAGAAAAATTTGGGGTCAATTTTTGACCGATCATAAAACCTGCCTTACGTTGTTTTAATTCCCGCTTTTTAGTATTAAATCCAATTACACAACTATTTGTATTACACTTAGCCATTGTATCAGAATACACACTGAATAATAAAAAAACTCAATAATATTAACAGTATTTAATACAAGACCATGTAAAATGTGATCGAGTATACTTTTTACTTGTGGTACCCATGAAGTGTAATTAAAGCAAACTTCTCTTAAAATTCTGAAATTTATCATTTTTAATAATTTTAACGATTTGATTTCCATTTAATTGAATTTGAAAGCTATGTTTGGGATCAACAAAATATATGAAAACAAACTGCAAACAGTTTTAATTAAATTTATTCATTGCAAGTTATATTTTCTCACAAAAACTTCAACAATAAAACAAATCGCTGCTAATAAATACCCACTTATCAGAACATAAAAAATCCCTTGAATCTTTTTGAAACCAATGGCCCCAAACTCATTCGTGCAATTGTTACGAACAAAAAAAGTCCGCACAATATTTCCCCAATGCGGATCCTCGTAAATCGCCATCCTGCTCAAACCACTCACAAGCCCGTGCTCCACAAACAAAACAGTACTCTTCTTCAGAACCTCACCAAATTCCGAATTAACACGCAAAGCTATACCTGCGTAAAAATTCCCCAAACAACCTGGAAGTATATGGTAGGAACGCGGATCCCGGTTGTTCCAATCAACTGAAGTTACGTAATCGTTGAAAATATTAGTAAAGAAAACAGGGATTCCAATGGTATTCAATTCGTTTAATTTTAAATAATATCCGACTGTATTCAGTAAAGTGTTGTTTGACCTTTTTAGAATTTCCAAGTTCCACGCTTGTGCGCATTTTAGTGGATGTTGAAGCATGTCTGCGAAAGAGGATATTGGTTTTGTGAAGCTGGGTGTTGATAAGCTCGTTGTAAATCCCGCTGAGTATATAGTTTGAAGCATTATGGAGGAAAAGCACCAAATTATAAAGAATAATTTGTAGATTTTCTTGAAGCGTGTCGTTGTTAAAGGATTGACAAATAGTATTCGAAACATATCAAAAAATATAACGGAATAACTCTGGTTTTCGTGAAAATAATCCACTAGCGCAATAATTACAACTAATAAACAAATGAGTAGCCAAATATTAGGTTGTAAAGGTTGGAAAATTAGGGTTTCCAATAAGTGATTGTTTAATCTAGGAACAAAGAATGTAACACACAATTGTGTATAAGGAAAGCTTACATCAAGAGCTTTATCGTTTAAGCGGTCTGTCCATATAGCGCAAGTTAATAAATCAAATTTGTTTTCTTTTAAATGCTCAAGTGTTATATCATAAGAAAAATTTGGATAAGGAATTAGTTTTAAAGTAAATTTCGTTGAGCTAAAAGCATGCTCGATTATGTGTTTTTCAAGCCCTCCATAAATTCCCCGCTTGTCATCAAAGCGTAAAAATGGAGGGCAATCAAATACTGCAATGGTTACATTTCGTTTTACGCTTATATAATTAAAATTACTAAGAAAACTTTGATTTGTTAATTTATTCGGTATTCGTTTCCAGCTTTGATAATTAAAATCGCCAAAAATACTTTGATTTGTTAATTTATTTGGTATTCGTTTCCAGCTTTTATAATTAAAATCACCAAAAAAACTTTGATTCGTCAATTTATTTGCCATTATTATATCTGAGTGTAAATGTGTGATCACTTTATTAAAATAATCAATCACAAAAACCTGCTGGCTTTTCCATTTCAATTCAGGTTTGAAATTATTTTCAGTAAACACCAAAATCATTTTATTAGGTATGTGTATTACTTCCTCAATAAAATCTCGATCCGTAGCGTAAATAATATACCCAGAAATAATAGCAAACCCATTCCTATTATTCACAAACCCACAATTAACAATTGTAACAGCAATATTACTCAACATTAGCGCCATCTCTATTAACTCATTACTCACACCTATGTAACAAACGTGTCTGGGGTCTGAAAAAGCGTATTTTAAGACATCAGCGATGAAAATGATCGTTTCATCTTGATTACCCCTTGCCATTGTTAAAACCGTAATTGCCGTTAAAGCGGTTCGTAAGATTAAGCTCTTATTGTTTCTCATCTGTTTAATTTAATCGTGTTTGTTCAAGGGCGGTTTAATAATAATACAGAAGATCGACTTCTTTATTAAGGAATAATGAAAGTTATATTAATTCGTTAATAATTCATGTTGTAAATTGTACGAGTAATTGTTATTGCTTTGGACATGTGTTCGTTCGTGAATTACAAGTTGTTATTTTTTGTTTTAATAAACTTATAATAACTTCATGCCCGGAATAATAAGTAACTAATGCCTGATATAAGGTCAAGACAAAAATTACTTTAGTATGGAGTGTTCAGCTTGTATTAGAAACTTATATCTTTATCTATTAACTTTATTAAAGAATATGGCAAATATATCGTATGTTCAATTAAAAAAAAACTCTAGAGTGCCATGGAAATTATTCTAGGTTGGTACCTCTAAGATTATACATTGAAATTATAATGTCTGACGTTTTATATGTCAATTCTCTAAGCGTGTAGCCAACCTAAATTTCAAAAAATATTAAATCGTGGCCCTCTAGAGGTTTTATTTTATTGAATATACGATATAAGGTCAAGACAAAAATTGCATTAGCATGGAGTGATCAAGTTGTATTAGAAACTTATTTCTTTATCCATTAATTTTATTAAAGAATATAGCAAATATACATAATAAATAACAACTTAAACTGCAAATCCAATTTTGATAATGTACGCTCCGCTCCGCCCTCGGCAAATCCAAATTTTTAGGCTCTTCTAAACTCGAAATTTTATTTCATACAATTAATTAGCACATAAAGTATTAACAAATGTCACGTATACATCAAAATCCCAAAGGCCCGTTTACAATTTAATAGATTAATTAATTATAGTAAATGTTAATTATAAAAAAAAAATTATTTGACGTTAGTTCAGACATTTATTTTTCCTCTGGGACATTTGAACCAGCGTTGTAATAAATAACGTGCATTTTTTGCCATTCGTTAATTACGCAATTAGTTTTTTTTTTATTTCATCTATACGTATACGAATATCATACGAAATCGGGTAATTATATTAACTGGATTATTTTAAGTATTACTTAATTAAATTAATTTTTACGGTAAGAACTAGTCTTTCTAGAGGCAAATATAATATAAAATGAGGGTCGGTCAAATATAATCTATTTATTACAAATAACAAAAATGATTTGATGTGAAACATCTAAATTACTAGAAATGTATTTTCAGCATATTCTCCTCCTTTGATTATACACTAACAGACAAAAATATTCCATATTTTCTTTTCGGGCTCTATTTTTTAGTCTTTAAAACTTTTGTGATTTACAGGGTGGCTAATAAGTTCGGTCGCCATAAAAAAAATGGTGATGTGTCCATCATAGTACTTTCCCCCGTAAATTGCGTATTAAATCACTTTTAAAATATTTGTAGCATTATTATTTTCAAAATGTCTTCAACTTTTTGATAACTACAACTTTTATTTGAAACATTTTTCAATTGGATCAACACATACTGACACAAACCAATGACTAGATAAAAAACACTATTTATTGAATATCTCAAAAACTAAGAGTGCTATGACAAAAAGTGAAGATACAAAAAATCTTTAATATTTTATTACCTACAACTTTTATTTGAAACATTTTCCAATTGTATCAACAAACACACTGACACAAATCAATGACTAGATAAAAAACACTATTTATTAAATATCTCAAAAACTAAGAGTGCTATGACAAAAAGTAAGTGAACAATACATCTTCATTTTGTTATTATCTACAACTTTTATTTGAAAGAATTTTTTGTTTGATGAACATTTATTGAAAAAATGGTGATGTGTCCATCATAGTACTTTCCCCCGTAAATTAAAAAATATTTGTAGCAGTATTATTTTCAAAATGTCTTCAACTTTTTGATAACTACAACTTTTATTTGAAACATTTTTCAATTGTATCAACACATACACTGAGACAAACCAATGACTAGATAAAAGAACATTATTTATTAATTATCTCAAAAACTAAGAGTGCTATAACAAAAAGTAAAAATACAAAAAATCTTTAATATTTTATTGCCTACAACTTTTATTTGAAACATTTTTCAATTGTATCAACACATACACTGACACAAATCAATGACTAGATAAAAAACACTATTTATTAAATATCTCAAAAACTAAGAGTGCTATGACAAAAAATCTTTACTTTTTCATTTCCTACAACTTTTATTTGAAACATTTTTCAATTGTATCGACACATACACTGTCACACACCAATAACTAGATAAAACACACAACTTTTGAAACATCTCAAAAACTAAGAGTGCTATGACAAAAAGTAAGTCAACAATACATCTTAATTTTATTATTATCTAGAACTTTTATTTGAAAGAATTTTTTGGTTGGTGAACATTTATTGAAAAAATCTGAAAAAACTGAAAAACGCTAAGAGTAAAGTACCACTTCCGGTTTTCCGATTTTCACCAAAAGCTTTTCAGTTCTTCCGATTGTAACAAAAAGCTTAAGTTTCAAGTTTCATCTTGATATCTTTAGCGGTTTATGCGGTACAGCGCACACAGCCACACACACAGACACACAGCAGACAGACATTTTTCAAAAATGGTCTTATTCGACTCAGGGGACCTCAAAACGGATATTTCCGCTAAAATTTTTGATTCGAAAATTTTCACGAAAACAATACTTTCCCTTTGTATTACATACGGGGGAAAGTAAAAATAGTTTAACATCTGAAATCGGTGTATTTGGTTAAGTTTACATCTACATAGCAATATGTCAATAAGTGGTACTTGCAATTTAATGTGATCAGTGGGAATAATCTCAATTTTGTAAGTATTGCGTACGGCAATTAATACACCACCGCCCTTAGACCTACCAGTAAGAATTGTATCTCGATCTTTTCTGAGAACTGTATATGCTTCATTAAATAATTCACTGTTACTTATAGATGAATTTAACCAGGTTTTTGTAATAAATAATATGTCATAGTCGCAAGTACTGGTATTGTCATAAAATTTTATAGTTTTCGTATTTAATCCTTTGACGTTTTGGTAGTATGCCGTGATGTTTCCTGTTGGTACTGATCTTCAAGTAGACTTGGGGGTGGATGTAGCAACAACTCGAGGAATACCCTTGATGTATTTTATAGTCAGGTTAGATTCTCCCTTCTTACGTCTATCCTCAATAAATATAAAAAATAGAAGAGACGAAATATTGGCAAATGGTGAAGAAATCATAGAGAAGTGCAGAGAATACCTTATAATAATAATAATAATAATAATAAGTATTTATTGCCCAACAGGAAATTTCCCAATTACAAGACAATGATAATACAATAAACAATGTATGTATGTACATAAATAAATTTAAATCTAAACAATATGAAGACGCTCGTGAGTGTGACAGCTATTTGACAGATTGTTCATCAACGATTTAACAGAGTCGTGCAGAATATCACAACAGGGTGGTAATTTATTACACATGCATGACATGATAACAATAGGAGATTTTAATCTCACGTTAGTCCTATGGTTTGAGGTGCTAAACATAGGTTTTTGGCTGCTGCATAAAACTGGAATATGCAGCCCAATCTGATTTAATAATTCTGGTGAATCTATTTTATTGTGTAATAATTTATGCATAAATAAGATAGATGGCTTATGCCTACGACATTCAAGAGAGTCTAAACTAAATTTATTGAGTAGTATGTAGTATGAAACTATTAACGAGTGAAAAGGGAAATGAACCAGTAGTGAAAACAAAATATGAGAAGACAACCTGTGAACCAGAAGTTACACCTGAAGAACTGAAACAAGTAATTAAAAAACTGAAAAAAAATCGTAAAGCTCCAGGAAGAGATAAACTGACAACGGAAATTTTTAAGCGATTGGATAAAAAAGGACTTAACCTACGCGACTAAACCAAAGTTTCAGGCTTTTCTAAACTCGAAATTTTACTGTATGCCTAATCTGGGAGTAGAAACCCGCCTTAGAAGTTACAAACGTAACGGTTCTATAATAACAGAGAATGTTGGCATTTTATATTTAGATGAACAAAGATTGTTAATAAGAGAACATTAATAATCTTTGGTCACGACAATCTTATAATGTGCATTATTTTATTTTGTCGGTAGCATAAATGGGGTGCATTAAATACTCAATTTAGTTATCACAGTAATTATTACATCACCAACCTTTATTTATTCAGTAAAACGAATCATCCTTCTTCAGCACTAATCCTCCTACCAGTGTGTGATTTTCATCAAAATGCTTATAATTAATGAATAAAATCACTATCCATCCAATGATTTCATTTTGAATACCGCACATTGATAAAAATGCTAACACACTAATTTCTCGTTTCAAAGCGCCTGCCACAGTCATACACTAACAATCACTATTAGAAATACTAATCACAACTTCGCGTATTAAAAATCCACAATTGCATTTTATTTATAATTATTTTGAGAAAATTATTGACCGCGTGTTTACGTTTCGGATATTGCACCTCGACTAAATCGATCAAATTGATTAAATTTAATAGAAAACGTGTCGCTGTTTTTGTGCAGTTCGCAAATTCGAGAGAGAGAGAAAAAAAACCACACACACACACACACACACACACACACACATATATTCAATATAAATAGACAATGTATGATTAATCGGTTTAAAGGTAAAACTCAGTAAGTGCGCGAGAGAATACTAGTTCTCAGTGGTTTTAACATTTAATTCGAAGATATGATTTCACGTATGCACATTGTATAACAGTTTCAATGTTATTATTATTATTTTTGGTTTTACGTCATCTATTTCCGCTGCTAAGGCCAATCATGACGCCGGAGATTAGGTCTACAGCTATCCGGGAATTTTGCCGAACCCGGTGGGAGTTCCAACCCACCGGTAGGGATCTTTAACGTGCACGCAGCATTAAGGCAGTACACGGGTCCTACATGCATTTAACGTCATATCCGAGAAGACGGAGTGTTTGGCATTTTTATCCTAACCTATATCACAGAGGAAAAAATACAGAGTAATCACGCCTGTAACTCGGAATCCACAGTTTGCATAGTGTAGCCATCTCTGAGACAATTATCAAAACATCCACCTATTAAAACCTTCAACCAAAACAGTTTCCTGTAATTTTGATGGCGATTTAAGGCACAAAAACATATGTTAAAGGATGATTCGTTCATTGGAATGTTAATGTAAACATAAATATACTCATATTTCAATAGACCCATACACCAATTTACTGCTGACTGACAGATGTGAAATAAAAACATTATTGTTTTAATGCATTCAGTTTATAGATAATTTGATCTTTTATATCTCCACTAATATATAGCCACAGAGTAAACAATAATATTGTTTCCTCTGCGATTAAGCAAAGTTCTCCGCCACCGCCGAGGTATTACCTGAGAACTAATTATGTCAATCAGGCACGGATCTACGGGGGGGTAACTGGGGGAGCTTATAATATAATATTTGAAAAATAAAAACGTGTATTTTGAACGGTTTATTTTATTATTATCGGTGTCCATGAAGGAACAAGAGTGATTAAAAAGAATACGTTTTGTAAACATCTCATTAAATCAGTGTTTTATACGCGTGGCGCATGAAGTAAAATCGAGTTTAGAAACGCCTGAAAATTTGTATATTTTGTTTATTGTATAATCAAATTTAATAAATAAAATTGATGATTATTAATACATATATTGTCTTTGGAATTAACGCCTACAATTCATGGCCTATCGGTGTTATAACCAACAATAATTATCTAAAAAAACACTATTTTTAAATAACTCCTAAACTAAGAGTGCTATGATAAAAAGTGAATATACAATATATCTTTATTTTTTATTGTATACAATGTTTATTTGAAACATTTTTTAGTTTTGTGAATATCTGGAAAAAACTAAAAAACGCTAAGAGTACCACTTCTGGTTTTCCTTTCAAAAAGCTTAAGTTTTAAGTTTCATCTCGATATCTCCAGCGGTTTTTGCTCTATATCGTTCAATCATCAATAATAACCAAGTTATAAAGGAAAATAAAAAAATCGTAAAAATCAGTTTTTTCGCAATGTGCTCTGATGGTTCAACTTTTTTGTTAATTTAACACCGGGTATAGTTGGTACTCATCGTCTTGCATATTTTCTACCATTTAACAGATCTGTATCTCTTGCCGTTTAGAAGATACACATGCATGGACTGCTTAACCGGGACACCCTGTATATTGAAACTATTTTTCAATCGTAAGTATATATGCGTCTTGAAACGGACATACTGTATTTTCTTTATAGAGAGCAATGAATTATATTTTTATCACAACTTTCATCGATTTATTTAATATAGTTACATTTTTTAGTAAAAATAATGCATCATACGACTGTTGGAAAACCTATAAAGCTACTGATAATTTGGTTTAAAGTGTTCGTTTTCAAGTGTTCACTCGCCCCACAGATGATCTAAAAAAACAGTCCAAATTCGTACCCTTCTGCCTTTGTCCTTAAGCCCTAGAAATCAATTACTAAGGATGTAAAAAATACATAGAAAAATACTTGTAAAAGTACCCTCTTCAAAGTACTTATAGGAAATCGTCAGTGAGAAATATTTTAAGAAAAATAATCAGTATCCAGTGTGCACGTTAACGGTTTCTAATTTTATACGGACAAACTAATTAAGTATAGTGAACATTTAGTGTTTTTACATAATAGTTGTAGTTCTAGTGATATTTAGTTGTAAAAATATGGCTAATTATTTAAAATGCGCCTATCGTGATTGTGGCGCGAGGAAAACCGAGGATGTACACTTCTTTACATTTCCTGTAAATAATAGCGAAAGATGTCATCATTGGTTAAAAAATTGTGGTAATATGGATCTCTTTATTTTATCCGAAAAGAAACTTTCTTCAAAGCGCCTGTGTAATAAACATTTTCGAGCAAGTGATTTTACAAATTACCAACAAAATAGACTGTTAAAAACAGCAATTCCAAAACCATTTGACATAGTATTAAGTGATTCGGATTCCGATTTAGAAGTGTTACAGCCCATTCACATGTACACCCGAAAATTGGAAGAGGATTTGCCATCTACATCCAAAGAAGTAAGGTTTTTAACCCCAAAAATAAACAAACATTTTTAATATATGACATAATAATTTACTTTTTTTATATATCATATCCTTATATATTCGTATACTCTGTACATTTGCGGACATTCGTTGATTCTATAAAAGAGTCTAATTTAAAATTCGAACGAGTGTTTCCAATCCCAGGCTAAGCATGAAGTAAAATTTCGAGTTTAGAAAAGCCCCGCGTAGAAAATTTGTCGAGGGTCGCGTTAGCGACCCGAGACAAATTTTCACGGGGCTTTTCTAAACTCGAAATTTTACTTCATGCGCCACGCGTATAAAACACTGACATATTGTAAAATTCAATAATACTAGCCTTAATTTTGTTCGGTTGATTGACAAATTATATTGAATATTAAATTTTATTTATAAAATATTGGCAAAAACTTGAAACCTGTTACAACACTTCAAAAGAAGTGGATTAATAAGAAATCGTGGAAATTAGTGAAAAACCTATTTAAAAAATCTATAAATATAAAACATGGATTTGTGTGAGTGTTTTCCACTCCCCGGTTAAGCATGAAGTAAAATTTCGAGTTTAAAAAACCCTGAACATTTGGATTTGGCGGCACGAGCGAAGCGAGTTCAGGCTTTTCTAAACTCGAAATTTTACTTCGTGCGCCACGCGTACAAACACTGATTTATTATGAAGTTCAAAAACACATAATCGATCTACTATTTTTGTCAGAAGTATAGTTAAAGATGTGAAATAAATGTACATAATGATATGATTTACCAAAATACCGGTACATTTTGAAGAGCAATTTTTGCGATTAACCGGTATGCCGGTATTCCAATCCCTACCTGTATCATATAACTGTATTTATTTTAATTTAAATTGCATTACATGAGAGTAAATCTAGATTTCAATATTATATGTGGAATTAAAAATTGAATCGTGTAGATTCACGCTCGATTTGTTTATTTTGATAAAATAAACAAACCGAGCGTCATCATTTTTCGTTCCGTCGGTACCGTTAGAGAAGAAAAAATATAAACATTCCTCTGCGGATCCGATATACAAATGAATTGGGAAGAGTGGGGAAACCTAGTAGTTACTCTAAATCACACGCCTGCTGGGTGAGCCACCTGACAGAGCCGCCCCCCCTGACCCCGCACAGCCAGCGTGAATACTCTGGTTACTCCATACTCTGTGCCTATATAAATGCAGACAACTTGTTAGGCCGGTATTTGAACCCCGGTCCGTGGCGTAGCAGTACAACACTCTAACCACTACACCACCCACATCCCACCTCTAACAACGATAGGTGCCGTTTAGGGTGTAACAACCGAGAAACCAGCTATCACATGGTTTCAGGATGCCCCAAGAAAAACTACACCGCGAGGCACGATCAAGTAGTTTTTTGGCTCCTAAAAACACTACTGGAAACCACCGGCGCACCTGAAAACATCAGCAAGAACCTACAGTTTGGAAAGTCGGTCTTAAATGTTGAATACACTGCGAAGGGGTAAATTACAAAATACGGGCTGGACAGAGCATCTTAACAGAGAAAAAGCTGCACCATAATAAACCAGATGTAATGCTACAACGTATTTCTACTAACCCGAAAGTGTACCTCTTCGAGGTTTCTATCCCGCATCTCCAAAATTATCACACACAGGAGATAATAAAACGTGTTAAATACACGAAAAATTCGTGCACGGACATCTCGCACGTAAACGCCTCCACGGTAAACAGAGATTTGAACCTGGTGGACGAGATTCGTCACAAGTATAGATGCGACGTAGACCTATCTTTGATGATAATAGGAACTTTCGGAGAGGTACTCAACACACCAGAGCACAAACACCTGCACAAAACTTCGGTAGAGCTAGGAAGCCCGAAGCATAAAATAAATAACCTACTAAACAAAGCAAGCCATAGTGTAATTACATCTTCTGCACAAATAATCATGAAGCATTCTCGGCTCCCATCTCAACCCCAGTCCTAGTCCCCCATTAAGGGGATTATTGCAGTGTAACACACCGATCGTGTTGGAAAGACCCACATAGTTTAGAGTAGCTCATCCGATGCCAAATTTACAGCACAAGTGGGGAGAATACAGTCAGAGAGAAAAGCGGCAGTTCGCTGTGCATTTGTGCATTGCTCCTTGGCATGAACGGATGGGGTCTTGCGTCGCGTGGAATAGACGAAAAAAAAGCGTATAAAAAAGACGGATTTAAGGAAAGTGTCGATTCGTATTAATTAAACACGCTGATAATACATACAAGCTATGTATTGTTTTTAATTCGTTAGAAAGCGTTATCGGATCCTGTGTTATTTTTCGGTATTTACAAAACCGATGATTCTTATTCTTGTCATTATAACACATTATTTTTACTTTCCCCCGTATGTAATACAAAGGGAAAGTATTGTTTTCGTGAAAATTTTCGAATCAAAAATTTTAGCGGAAATATCCGTTTTCAGGTCCCCTGAGTCGAATAAGACCATTTTTGAAAAATGTCTCTCTGTCTGTCTGTCTGTCTGTCTGTGTGTGTGTGTCTGTGTGCGCTGTACCGCAAAAACCGCTAAAGATATCGAGATGAAACTTGAAACTTAAGCTTTTTGTTACAATCGGAAGAACTGAAAAGTTGGTGAAAATCGGAAAACCGGAAGTGGTACTTTACTCTTAGCGTTTTTCAGTTTTTTCAGATTTTTTCAATAAACGTTCATCAAACAAAAAATTCTTTCAAATAAAAGTTGTAGATAATAACAAAATGAAGATGTATTGTTCACTTACTTTTTGTCATAGCACTCTTAGTTTTTGAGATATTTCAAAAGTTGTGTGTTTTATCTAGTTATTGGTGTGTGACAGTGTATGTGTCGATACAATTGAAAAATGTTTCAAATAAAAGTTGTAGTTATCAAAAAGTTGAAGACATTTTGAAAATAATAATGCTACAAATATTTTAAAAGGGATTTAATACGCAATTTACGGGGGAAAGTACTATGATGGACACATCATCATTTTTTCTTTTAAGACTAAAGTTTCGACAGCCGAACAAACTATGTGTTTTATTTTAATAAATTAGAGATTATTTCTTAAAAATATAATAATAAAATAATTCATGTTCATAAGCTCCTTGTAAATATTTATATGCCGGATATATACAGGGTGTCTACGCTAAACCATTCGTTAAAAGTTTATGGGGTTGCCGTTGCACTAAAAATTGGAAAACAATCCTTGGCATATGGCTGAATCAGTTCTCCTCATGTGCAATATTTCTCGTTTAAATTGCAACATATTTTATTCAAACATATGTACACTTATTTCTTATAGTTTTCAAGAAAAAAAAATATTTCTAAAATGTTGACCTTTAAAAGGCATCTCGAAATCTGTCTGTAGCTTCTCTTAAGAATAAGATAAACATATGATTTATATCTCTACTTGTACCTAGAGAAGGCCTCTATGAGTAAATTAATTGGAAACTGTCAATTTTGACAATAAGTGTTTTAAAAATGTCAATATCTAAGTGCTCTCTTCAATATCAAGTAATTCATTTTTTTTAATGGAATGATCCAATTTTTATCACGTAGTACGATTGGGGGGAAAATTTCCTACAAAAAAGTATTATACAACTATACTTCTAAAGCGAGTAGTTTTCGAATTATTTCGAAAATTCGTTTTTCGTCGCATTTATGCAGGGTAATGACATTTCTTTGATGTACAGGGAGTTTTTCTTTAAAATATACGTATACCAAATTCAGCTTGTTTTCTTTAAATTTTTAGTTATTCGTTGTTTTTTTTAATGGTTCAATTTGAAGCTCTAAACGAGTGTTTTCCACTCCCAGACTAAGCATGAAGTAAAATTTCTAGTTTAGAAAAGTCCCTTGAAAATTTGTCGAGGGTCGCGCAGCGACCCGAGACAAATTTTCTGGGCATTTCTAAACTCGGATTTTACTTCATGCGCCACGCGTATAAAACACAGATTTCAACTGAAGTTCGAATATAAATAAATTTCACAATATTTTAGTGTCTTATACGCGTGGCGCATGAAGTAAAATTTCGAGTTTAGAAAAGCCCAGAAAATTTGTCGACAAATTTTCACGGGGCTATTCTAAATTCGAAATTTTACTTCATGCTTAGTCTGGGAGTGGAAAACACTCGTTTAAAGCTTCAAATTGAACTCTTTTAAAAAACAACGAATGTCGGAAAATGTACAGCTTTATTCCCTGTATATTATTCAAGTAGTAATTTAGTTTCCATCATTGTCATAGTACTATTTAAAATTATTACAATAAATAAGTTGTTCTTTAATGCTCATTGTTTATTTTGTTAGGGCGTAGGTAAAGTATCGTACGTTTCTCGAGTGGTATGGCAATTACATACTCGCGGAATACTGCACTCGCCGCTGCGCGGCTCGTGCGCAACATGTCCGCTCATATGTAATATACTGGATACTACTCTGGTTACGTAATATACTGTTATTATTTGACATTTTGCATTACATACGCGACAAAACAAAAACATTACTACTTGCCTACTAAAATTCAGTTGCGAATTAATATACCCATAGAGGCATCCCCTAGGTACAAGTAGAGATTTAAATCATATTTTTATCTTATTCTTAAGATAAGTTACAGACAGATTTTAAGATGCCTTTTAGAGGTCAAAATTTTAGAAATATTTTTTTTGCTTCAAAACTATAAGAGATAAGTGTACATATATTTGAATAAAATATGTTGCAATTTAATCGAGGAATCAAAAAAATGACTAATATATAGGGTGTTCTATTTGAAATAACAAATTTGGTGCTACTTCCGGTGGAACCGGAAGTGATATAAAGTTGAAAATATTTCACATGAGGAGAACTGATTTAACCGTATGACAAGGATTTTTTTCAAATTTTTAGTGCAACGGCAACCCCATAAACTTTTAACGAACGGTTTACTGTGGACACCCTGTATGAAAAACGCGGAACATAGGATTTTCAATGATATTTTTTATATAGGAATATTATCTTTCCTAACTGCTATTGCCATGAAAATAATGTGTATTAATTTGACCTCTGCCAAATTGGGTAAATACCCCAAATTTTCGGGAGAATTTCAATTTTTATTTTATCAAATATTCTAGTTTTTATGAATGCAGCAAATAAATAATGAAATGACTTCAGGCAGACATTTTATACTCAACAAAAAATATATTTGAGATTTGACATCTAAAATATTTAGGGAAGATATGTCAATTGGAGCACTGCACGGGCCTGAATTTTTCTTAGGCGATATTCCGGTATCATATTCAATATTTAAATTATCTTAATTTTATATATATTTTTTACTTTTTCTAAAAACTGCGCCTATAATCAGATAAGCATATTTTTTATTTATTTAGACCTGAAATGTTGACCGGGCCGGGTCAGGCAAAACTGAATCTCTCTTTTTTTCTTGAATTAATTTCTCATCTGGCACTTGGTGAAACATATTACACTATGTAAAGTTAATTAAAGGAAAGGCACCAATTAAATCTTTATTCCGACTAGTTTCGGTTTGTTAGACCATTTTCAAAGGAATGTGAATCTCTCTTATTTTATGACCGGGTCGGGCCAAGCCGGGCCTTAAAAAATATATTGGGCTAGGTGCAATGTTGAGCAAGAAGCTTGTTATATGAAATACGTTATAATAACTACCTTATTATTATTGTAGTTCTATTTTTTCTAAAATAATTAACAATGAATGTGCACGCAGTTAAACCCTCCATTTTTTTAAACATTCGTCAAACATATATTACCTGTGCTCAGTAAAAAATAGTTGATTTGTAACAACAACGTCATATTAGTGACGTTATTCTTACTATTCTTATAGTTTTGATATCATTGATTCGTTCATGAAGTCGCAGTTGGTTCAAATAGGTCTGGTTGCTAGAAACTTTACAATTTACTTTAATAGTTTTATTGCGAGAAGTTTAATGGCATTTAACAACTGCTTTAACAACGAAAGATTTGAGACGAAATAATGATTTGAACAAGAATGATTGTTATTTAATTGCTTCTGGCTTATTAATTAGCTTAAAAAACTTTAAAAATAATTTAATAATACCGACACTGTCAAATAATTAGGGAAGCCAATATTAAAGGTATATTACACATCTTTATTTAAATTAGTGAAACATTTCGTGTTTTCTATATTAGTGAACATGCAGTATAAAAAAATACTTATTCCATTAGTAGTCAGAAAGCATAAAAATAAAACACTAGTACAATAAAATATCGATTATAATTGCGAAATATTAATTTTACGAGAACAAATGCTAAGGACGCGAGCCGTTTTTGTTAACTATGATTGAGAAAAGAAAAGAAAAACAAACGCGAAGCCGCGCAGCGTTCACCGGCCCGGGGATAAGCCCCGCCGCATATTGAGCGCAGCGCAGGGGCAGCAGAGACGTGGCGCAGGCACAGAGAAATCTGTAAACCTTATGCAGCGCCGCAAATTGAACACAGCATAGGCGCAGCCGAGACAGAGGCTCTGTCTTCCCTCCGCGCGTTTGTGTTTGCAACACAGTTTCCTGCGTCCTCTGTACATAGCACGTGTGTATTTCACAGATCACGGAGTGGCGCCAGAGCAGCGCACTCAAAAAAAAAATAGTATGGAGAATTTAATTGTATTAGTGGAATCTCATCCAGTGTTGTACGATACGTGCCACCCGGATTATATGAGGACGAAATTAAAAGATGTTCTTTGGGCAGAAATTGCAAAAGAACTTAATATGGAAAATGGTAAGGACTTTATTGTTTCTAGAAGTACAGAATTGGCTTTTAATTCTTTATACCCACGTAACTAAATTTAATTTTGCTAGGTGAAATATATAACATTAGTGCACAGGCACGATTAATTATATCTTTTTAAAGAATATAAAAAATCTGGGGTGTATAAATTAACATGTCCCGAATGTAATAAAATATATATAGGACAAACAATTAGAAGTTTGGAGAAATGTTTTGAAGAACATTTTCGGGAATTCAGATTAAAACAAAATTCTAGTTCGTTTTCTAATCATTCACTAGAATCTTATCATAAATTTCCCGAGATGAAAGATATTAAATTACTACATAACTGTTCAAACAGTAAAAAATTAAATTTATTAGAAGCGGCCGAAATTTACATAGTAATAATCCAAAATTTAAAGTACGAAATGAACAAACAGATGTCAACTTTTCTCCACTCTTCCAACTGCTTAAATCTACTTTGAAACTTTTTGTTTTTGTTTTATTTAATGTATACGTTTTATGTAAAATTTAGTAACGTAATGTTTTGTTTATAAAAAAATTGTTTGATTTGAAAATGCCAAGAAATTTGTAGAAACTTGAGTCATTCTCTAAAATAAAGTGGTAAAATAGCAAATAAAAATTCATTTATTAAATAAACAAAAAGAAAATAGTTATAAATAAACAACATTTTCTGTAAACGTGCCCCAGAAAGCAATACAAAGCGTTATTTTTTTCTTTTAATTTTCAAAAGTATTTTATTTGATTTATTTCAAAATAAGTTTTTAAATGATATTGCATTTGGATTTTTGCATACATGAATTTTTGAGGGTGGTTTTGGGGTGATTTTATACATTTTGAAAAAATCGGCGAGGTGATTGGGGCATTTTTGTGGGTTTGGTGGGGTTTTAATTTTGGCTTTTTCAAAAAATCGTCTGTCCAAGTTATATTTGCCATGCTGTAGTTGTATCCTAATAATTATTAAATTAGTATAAGATGTTTTATAAGCAAAAATATTTTATTTTTTCGTAATAAAAAAATAATTAAAATTGAAATAAATAACTACTTAATTTTCATTATACAGAATCACCCATTTTTTATGGTTTTAAGGTTCTAAGTTAGTATTAGAAATAAAAGGATGCGTTTTTCGCATTACTGTACTACTTTGAATAGATCGTCGGGAATCTCACTTGAAGTATTAAATTCGCCATGCGTCTCCCGTTTTCTTAAAAACGCGCTTGTTTTTCCTCTCTTCCGTTTTTTAAGAAATAGTGAAGATATATATTGTAAGTATTCTTCATCTGATTCGGACTCGAAGTCTAACAAAAGTTGCATAGCGTTCATGTCCATTGCAACGAAACTGAACTCTGCGAGACTGCGCCGGAGATACTGTGCTCAATATGCGCTGATGCCTCGGAGGCGCAGCACAGTCCGCTCAGCAGCACGGGTTTTCCTACGTCTCTGCTGCCCCTGCGCTGCGGTCAATATGCGGCGGACCTAAGGCCCGCCGCATATTGACCGCAGCGCAGGGGCAGCAGAGACGTAGGAAAACCCGTGCTGCTGAGCGGGCTGTGCTGCGCCTCCGAGGCATCAGCGCATATTGAGCACAGTATCTCCGGCGCAGTCTCGCAGAGTTCAGTTTCGTTGCAATGGACATGAACGCTATGCAACTTTTGTTAGACTTCGAGTCCGAATCAGATGAAGAATACTTACAATATATATCTTCACTATTTCTTAAAAAACGGAAGAGAGGAAAAACAAGCGCGTTTTTAAGAAAACGGGAGACGCATGGCGAATTTAATACTATGTAAATTTCAGCCGCTTCTAATAAATTTATTTTTTTACTGTTTGAACAGTTATGTAGTAATTTAATATCTTTCATCTCGGGAAATTTATGATTAGATTCTAGTGAATGATTAGAAAACGAACTAGAATTTTGTTTTAATCTGAATTTCCGAAAATGTTCTTCAAAACATTTCTCCAAACTTCTAATTGTTTGTCCTGTATATATTTTATTACATTCGGGACATGTTAATTTATACACCCCAGATTTTTTATATTCTTTAAAAAGATATAATTAATGGTGCCTGCGCACTAATGTTATATATTTCACCTAGCAAAATTAAATTTAGTTACGTGGGTATAAAGAATTAAAAGCCAATTCTGTACTTCTAGCAACAATAAAGTCCTTACCATTTTCCATATTAAGTTCTTTTGCAATTTCTGCCCAAAGAACATCTTTTAATTTCGTCCTCATATAATCCGGGTGGCACGTATCGTACAATACCGGATGAGATTCCACTAATACAATTAAATTCTCCATACTATTTTGTTTTAGTGCGCTGCTCTGGCGCCACTCCGTGATCTGTGAAATACACACGTGCTATGTACAGAGGACGCAGGAAACTGTGTTGCAAACACAAACGCGCGGAGGGAAGACAGAGCCTCTGTCTCGGCTGCGCCTATGCTGTGTTCAATTTGCGGCGCTGCATAAGGTTTACAGATTTCTCTGTGCCTGCGCCACGTCTCTGCTGCCCCTGCGCTGCGCTCAATATGCGGCGGGGCTAAACGCTGGCCGCATGCTGCTCGCCCCTCAAATAATTGTGCAGATGAGTACAACGCGTTCAACTAAGAGAAGATCCGCAAGGCGGTGGTATTTTACGGTCTTATTTTTCAAGATTTTTATTTTAACCTGACTCGGGCATGAGTTATCGTATCTTTATGAAATGTTCACATTATATTCCTTATAGTATAAACTAGTAAGATATGGGAATATTGTTTTTAATTTTGAAAAATATAACATTATTTTTTTCATACCTCTGAAAGCAAATTGTTAAAAAAGAAAGTACTTCGATATTTTACTAGATAATTGGGCTTAATATATGCTGTCAAAATTTCAATTGTCTAGGACCTTTAGTTTTTAAATAAACCTAACATTAAATTTCAGACCACTGTTATATTCCCCTTAAGCAAAACCAAAAAGTAACCGACAATATGTGATATATAGAGCTACCATTTATACATATTTTTTTTTCCTATTGTTTTATTTTCTAAATTATATTACCCGATAATAAGAATGAACTGAATACATTTGTACATATCCTGAACCCTATACTATTTTAAAAATTTTAATGCATAGTTTAATCTATTTTTATTTTTTGTATAGTCTATTTTTTTGTATATATTTTATTATTATTAATCTAAACTGTAAATATGTTTGTTTAATTTTTAACGTTTGTTGTACTGTTATAAATTTTATGTATGCCATAAAGGCAAGCTTGAGCTTTACATATTTATTGTAAATTGTAAACTTCATATGAGCAATAAAGAATTACACCACCAAGCTACCCGAGTATCAATGTATAATCAACATAACAATATAGATACAGGGAGTTTTTTCTTTAAAGTATACGTATTCCAAATTCAGCTTATTTTCTTTGAATCTTTAGATATTCGTTGTTTTTAAAAGAGTTTAATTTGAAGCTTTAAACAAGTGTTTTCCACTCCCAGCCTAAGCATGAAGTAAAATTTCGAGTTTAGAAAAGCCCCGTGAAAATTTGTCGAGGGTCGCGCAGCGACCCGAGACAAATTTTCTGGGCTTTTCTAAACTCGAAATTTTACTTCATGCGCCACGCGTATAAGACGCTGATTTCAATTTAAGTTCATGCACTTGTTAACAATATTTTAATGTTTTCAGAATTTAAGGGTACTAGGTACTTAGGTACCGGGTACTGCCCCCCCCCCCCCCCAAGACTATACATTACTTTTTGTAAGGCAGTTTTCTTCTTGTTTTCTTGTTGTATTTTTTGACCTATTTAAACTCAGAAATAAATTTTGTATTAAGATTACGAGAGAAACATTCTTATAGCGTTCACTTAATTGCTGCACATCAGGTTGTATACAATACGGATTCCATGCATTCATCGTATGCAACTTAACATACACACTTTCGTATACTAGGTTGCGTACAACTAAGATCACGGTGCAGCAGTTTCTTTGAAGGTTAACATGCAACGTTCCTGCAGGCGGACATTCAACGTTTCTTTTAAAATTCATGCGACTTAAAACGCAACGTTTCGTGTTGCGCAGTAACGTTAATGCAACGTGTCATGCAATGTTTCTTTGCTCAATGGGAACCTATTTTAACATTACTCTAAATAAGAAATTAACACTAAGAGATCGAATAACATAAAAAAATAGAAGAACAGGCATTAGATTAATATCGCTTACGTTATGCCAATATATAGTTGTATTTTTTGACCTATTTAAACCCAGAAATAAATTTTGCATTAAGATTACGAGAGAAACATTCCTATAGCGATTACTTAATTGCTGATCATCAGGTTGTATACAATAAGGATTGTATGCATTCATCGTATGCAATTTAACATACACACATTCGTATATTGGGTTGCATACAAGTAAGAGCACGATGCAGCAACATTTTTCTTTGAATGTTAACATGCAACGTTCCTGCAGGCGGACATTCAGCGTTTATTCAAGGTTTTTTTAAATTCATGCAACTTAAAACGCGACGCTTCGTGTTGCGCGGTAACATTGGGCCCGTTCATCAAAATGTTCAGCATTCAACATGTTTGGATTTGTTTGTGATATATGTTGGTATCTAATGAACGGCACTTTGGCCATTTTGAAAACTTTATCCCGCCAACACCAATCGGTCTATTTTGTACGATTGCAAAAATCTCAAACAAGTTCACGATTAACAGTCTGGTCATCAGAGAATTCTCCAACAGTTAGCAATCAACTATCAACTTGTCTCTCTGATGAACGGGCCCATTGATGCAACGTGTCATGCAATGTGTCTTTGCTCAGTGGGAGCCTATTTTAACATTACTCTAAATATGAAGTTAACACTGAGAGCACGAATAATATAAAAAAAATAGAAGAATAAGCTTTAGATTAATATCACTTACTCATAATGATGATTGCGACCGTAACTACGTGGTAATTCATGATCACTGAATCAAACACTTACCATGTTTTTACCACAAAATATTTGTGTTATTCATATTTTGTGGTAAAAACATAGTAAGTGTTTGATTCAGGAATATCACTTACGTTTTTGAATTCGACAGAACGCGGGTCCTCAAAGCCCCTCCGTGTTGTTCCAAAATCAATCGAGAAGAAATCCTGTTGAAGATTCACCTATCCCAATTTACCGTCCACCATTTTCTTTTAGCGCCGTGTTTTCAATTTTTCCATCAGCACAACAAATTGTGAAAACACGACACACTTATAAACCGCACAGAAAAACACGCGGAATTCCTTAAAGAATAAGCCAACAACGAGATATTTAATCCACGAGAAGAATTAACTAACAAAAATACGTATTTATTAACGAAGATCTTGCAAAATGTCGGGCCAGGTAAAAACAAACGCTGTTTTTACCTGCGGGATTAAAGCGTGAAAATGCAAGTGCTGGGGGTGATTTATATATCAAAATGAGCGGAAATTCGTGAATAACGCGTTGATGCTAGACGATTTCGGCTTTGATTGAGTTTTACTTACGGAAAGTTTATAAAAATATGAGCGGATTTTCAAAAACACGGCACTACACAAATGTCACAGCGCGAACTACGCCCGGTGCGCATGCGTCGCTGCTGCCAACCTTAAGTTAAAGAAAATAAATTTAATTATTCATAATCCATAAAGAAAATTTAACATAAAGAAAAGTTAAGTTTGTCAATAGTTTCAATAATTTCAATTTCCTGTTAATTCATTTAGTTTGGTGAGAGAATAATGTGACCGGATGTTGCATTTTACATATAAATTATGCATAGAACAATAAAGCTGTCGTGTAACTCAAATATTCATTGTATAATTCAATATCTGTCGGGGTATTAGCTCGAGAAGTAGTTGTTTCAATGAATATTTGGAAACGTCTCAATGAGACAACATTTTTGCAGAAAGTCGATATTGATTTTAATTCGTTTTTATATTTTGACTCATAATTCAGTGATTTGATCGCACAATCGCTCGCCCGCCAACTGTCAAATTCACACGTTAAATCCCCTATCTAATTGACAGATTTCGTGCGTCCGAATAGTATCCTTTTCCAATTTACCGTCCGCCATTTTTAATCTTCGCATCAGCACAACAAATTGTGAAAACAACACACACTTATAAACCGCACAGAAAAACATGCGGAATTCCTTAAAGAATACGCTAACAACGACATATTTACTCCACGAGTAGAATTAACTATTAACGAGGATCTTGCAAGATGTCGGACCAGGTAAAAACAAACGCTTTTTTTTACCTGCGGGATTAAAGCGTGAAAATGCAAGTGCTGGGGGTGTTTTATATATTAAAATGAGCGGAAATTCGTGAATAACGCGTTGATGTTGGCCGATTTTGGCTTTGATTAAGTTTTACTTACAGAAAGTTGATAAAAATAGGAACGGATTTTCAAAAGAACGGCACTACACAAATGTCACTGCGCGAACTACGCCCGATACGCATGCGTCGCTGATGCCAACCTAAATTTAAAGGAAATAATTTAATTATTGAACACTTATAATTCAGGGATTTCAGTGAGTTTGTTATATTATTTTTATTTCATCTGTGCGTATACGAATCCGCCTGGAATATGGTTGGGGCCTTGACGTGCTGAGGGGGCTCCCCGGCCCCGGGAGCAGAGAACCTTATCTCTGCTGGCGGTGCTGGGGCTGAATACCAACCCCACGTGTTGGTGCCGTGCGTGGCGCCCCGTGTCGACGGATGAAAGGGTCCTGGTGGTTGAGAAGAAGCGTCACCTGCGGGGATGTGAAATCAACACACCACGTTGGCCTGGATTTCGTCTAGACGGGCGGTTAGAGCGACCCGACTCCAACCAATCGGCTGTGTCGTCCTATCAGAGGGCCGGTGGGGTAGACCCTGAGGAGTGGAAGGCGCGCAGGGGGGCTGTGTCGTGGACCTTCGGTTGGTTGCCGGAGATCTGTGGCCTGGATCCTTCTCATGTTGCACATCGCTTCTTGGGGACTATATCGGACCGGCAATCCTGGGTGTCAAGTTGACACTCCCCTTGTGGACTCCGTGGTGGGTGGGAACCAGAAAGATACGGTTTAGAGATCACCTGATATGGACAAAGTCGAAAAAACCATAACAGGAGTGGCCGAGCCACCTGGTTCGCCACTTGAATTGATGCCAAAGCAAAGGACGCAGTTCTGGAGGCAGTCCACTTACCTGACGGTTCAGCCCTTCCGCCCTCCACAAGGGGAATGGAGGGGCTGGTCGATTACTGCAGGAAGGAGGGTCTACCGCTAATCATAGGCTGTGATTCTAACTCGCACCATATCGCATGAGGAAGTAGGTCTACGAACAAAAGAGGTAAATCTTTGCGCGACTTTTTAGTAAGCAATGATTTAGAGATACTTAACCGCGGGACGAAACCCACTTTCGTGAACGCGCGTAGCCAGACGGTGATTGATGTCCAATGGCTAGCTTAGGTATTTCTAATTATATATAAATGGAAAGTCGATCGGAAAGCATCTATGTCCGATCATAGATAGGTAACTTTTTAGATTGGACTAAAAAAGAGTCCTAGCAAACCGTACCGAGGTCCGAGACAAACGGATAAGGAGGCATACATCTGGCATCTCGGTAAGGGCCTGCAAGATATCAGAACAGAATGCCCGAAGGACTATGCCAGGCTTGACCTCCTCACGGAAGAAGTGCAGACAAAGGATCCTGAAGGCATATTTAATTGACCTGCCCACTTAAAAGGAGAACAGAGACAGGGAGAGCTATACCCCATGGTGGTGCCCAGATCTCGACTCCCTAAAAGATAAGGCTAGGAAAGCATTTAACAGAGCTCAACGCTCCAAACTGAGCTCCGACTGGGCCATTTATAACGCCCGTCTTAGAGAGTAAAAAAAACTCAAAAGACAATGTCAACGAGCATCATGGCTGGCTTTCTGTGAAGGTATAGAAAGCACGCAAGAAGTTGGCAGGCTCAAGAAGGCTCTCTCACAGGACCATAAACAATCTGTGGGAATCCTGAAAAAGGAGGACCGACGACCTCCATGAGAGTCTGCAAATATTGCTTAACACACACTATGCCAGGCTTGACCTCCTCGCGGAAGAAGTGCAGACAAAGATCCTGAAGGCATATTTAATTGACCTGCCGACTTAAAAGGAGAACAGAGACAGGGAGAGCTATACCCCATGGTGGTGCCCAGATCTCGACTCCCTAAAAGATAGCATCATGGCGTGCTTTCTGTGAAGGTATAGAAAGCACGCAAGAAGTTGGCAGGCTCAAGAAGGCTCTCTCACAGGACCATAAACAATCTGTGGGAATCCTGAAAAAGGAGGACCGTCGACCTCCATGAGAGTCTGCAACTATTGCTTAACACACACTTCCCGGGCTGCACTATACTAAATAGGAACGTCGGGGAAGAACCTGAAATTACCTCAATAAGATCGCAAGACTGGCAACTAGCCCAGGAGGTGGGTAACGAGGAAAACACCCTAATAGCAATAAACAGCTTCTCTGCCTTTAAAACACCTGGACCAGACGGCATATTCTTTAGCTTCCTAGTCGCTTTCCAGAGCGAATAATCTGTAGCCGCATTGGGGTCAAGGTTTATTAGATAATGCTCTATGGAGTTATCTCTTTCTTTTGTTAAGGGGGTATTACCGTTGGTAAAATTGAAAAAATCACTTTTTCAATTTTTGCATTTTTGGATACCTTATAATGTGTACTTTAATGCCCCGAAGCCATTTGAACATCGGCGAAGTCCTTCATAAGTTTTTCGCATGTTTAAGAATGCAATTCACCAGCCTGAAAACGACCCGAGCGCGTAGCTGTGCGGTCGGGCTGATATGGCGCCGCAGGTATAATAGTTTCTGTCACATCGATTTACCGACGCTTTTAGTGAATTCGGTCCAGCGTGCATTCATAACCTCGAAAATGCCACGGAAAGGCACGAAAGTTTCCAGCGGTTTCGTAAAGAGGAAAAGAAGACGGTTTTCGGCGAACCAGCACACGAAGGAAAATGACACTTCCTACGCGAGCACGTAGGCGGAAAAGTTACACGACACCGACGACGATATTTCGGTAGACCCCAGCAGTTCCTACGTGCTGCTGAACTTTTTGTTGGTGTTCAACTTCTTGTCACTCCACCTGAAGTGCAAATCCTGCGATGGTGACGTCTCGTTCTCTCAGACTGCAACGCGAGGCCTCGGATTCAAGTTGGAAATCATCTGCAAGTGCCCCCGGTATACCAGTTCTGTCGCGTCTTGTCCCTTGATAAACGGCGCGTATGAAGTCAATCGACGTCTGATGTTCACGATGCGTCTGCTTGGCTTGGGACAGCGAGGAGTCAACGTTTTCTGCGGGCTGATGGACTTATCAACGGGCTTCGGTAATTCCACGTACTACGCGTTTCTGGATAATCTTTATTCCGCGTCGAAGGCCGTTTTTGACTACGTTCGCAGCAAAGCAGTTCGAGAAGAAATCGCGAAAAACCGGGAACACGGAAATGAACCTACGCATCTGTCAGTGTCAGGCGACGGCTCATGGAAAAAGCGCGGCTTCTCATCATTGTACGGCATTTGCTCACTGATAGGGATTTATTCCAAGAAAGTTGTCGATGTCGTCGTCAAGTCAGCATTTTGCCAGGGGTGCAATTTGAAAAAAGGCGCTGTGGGTTCACCTGAGTACGAAGAATGGCAGGAGATTCATCAGGAGACATGTTCGATCAATCATCAAGGCAGTTCAGGAAAAATGGAAGTCGACGCAGTTCTGGAGATGTTTGGCAGATCCGAGGAGTTGCATGGAGTCAAGTACAGGTACTACATTGGTGACGGAGACACGAAGACATTCAAATCCCTCTTGGATATGGATCCCTACTCCGACTTAACTGTAGAGAAGAGAGAGTGTGTCGGGCACGTCCAAAAGCGTATGGGAACCAGACTACGTGCGGCCAAAAAGCAGAACAAAGTCGTTGGCGGAAAAGGACCAGGTAAACTGACGGACGGTTTGATCAAGCAACTCACAATATATTACGGCTTAGCTATTCGACGTCATCCGAATTCCGCAGGCGACATGAAGAAGGCAATTTGGGCTACGTTTTTGCACAAATGTTCCACCGACCAAAACCCGCAACATGACAATTGCCCAGCAGGCAGCCGCAGCTGGTGTCAGTGGCAGGTGGCAAAAGCTAACGGTACACTGGAGAAATTTAAACACGCTCCTCCGCTTGCAGACAAAGTTCAAGAGATTCTTCGCCCGATCTATGAATCACTTTCAAACGATGATTTGTTGAACCGGTGCCTTGGTGGAAACACCCAGAACTCAAATGAAAGTTTGAATGCGTGTGTGTGGAAGCTAACTCCGAAACACGTCAACTGCGGTGCCAAGACCGTGGCTGTGGCGACCTTCCTGGCCACCAGCGTCTTCAATGAAGGCTACAAAGCAGTGTTGAAGACGATGACGACGCTGGGGATCCGGGTTGGTCTCCAATGCAGAGCTTTTGCTGCCCAAACTGACGCAGACCGCGAGAGGAGGGCGGAGCTGCACTTGTCTCCGGCGGCGATTGAGGCTCTGCAGCGACACCGGAGCGACAGACTTCTGCAAGACGCCTTCTACGAGGAGGAGGAAGGCCTGATGTACGGGCCCGGCATCGCAGACTGAAGGTAAGACACCGGAAACCAGTTTAAAATCGTTTGAAAACTTCAAACGCGTTTTTCTCGAAACCCCATTTTTCCTGCTGGCCGGAAAGGTTTTTTTTTTCCCTATGGGACGGATCGACTTGGGCTTTGGGATTTTGATTAAGAACATTATTGCCCTGGGATTGGACCACTCTGAAGCCAATTGATCGATATTAAGTATTTTTCCGTCAGCCTCAAAGTCTAAAAAAAGGGGTAAAAAATAACTTTTTTTTTCAGATGGCCACCATTATGGCAATTGTCAATATTTTGAAGCCAAACTGGTCCAATTCCAAGAGAATTCAATATAGATTAAAGGACCGAAACCCATTTTGTGTTTCAGATAACCCACACGACAAATCGTTTCCGGCCGTGGACCAATTCCCGGATAACATTGGTGCAGTTGACCCGACTTTTCTCGGAACCCAGTCGCCGGAAGCGGGTGAAAAATTCAGATTTTATAGATTAACATTGACTTAATAAAACCCAAAAAACTCCAGTCTTGTCGGTGTTTAATTAACCCCGAAAAAAAAATGTTTACAAAAGCCTAAAAACAGGGTCCACCAATGGTAATACCCCCTTAACCTCTCTTTTAGCTCGGAGGTGAGTCTGTTTAGTGTTGTTTTGTCACTTTTTTTCGCAATCAGTTCTCTGGTTTCAAGAGAATCTGTTTTACACATCAAGTCAATATGTGAGGGTGTAGCCATCCAAGCAGCAGTTTGGATGCAGGTATTAAAATGTTCTAATGCCTCCTCGATATGGGTAGCAGTTTTTAGAGGGAGATGAGTGTTAATGGTGGAAGCTATTTGTTCTCTGAAAAGTGACCAGTTCGTTTTTTTGCTATGCAGTCGGCAGGGTTTCGCGCATAGGGTCACCCGCCTGTTTAATATTATCTCGAATGGTGAATGATCCAATGAGAGTTCATAGTTAGAGTAGCAGGTAAAATATTTTCTGTTTATTCCTTTACAAATACAGAAATCGAGTAGGTCTGGTGCTGCTGCGTTAACCCTGACAAATAAAGGCATTTCCAAAAATGGTTCCTGGACCTGCATAATGATGACCCTTATACGCCGCAAATAATCCAGGATTCATTCCAATTATTATAATATCAATTCGTAGTGAGATGATCGGGTAATGTCCATTTAGACACTTACTGCTCGGGCATCCCGTTGAAGCGGTCGTGTTTCTTCCGCTCCTTGCTAGGTCTGGGAATGCTGTTCATATCCGGATTGAATTCAGCCTCCTCGGGTTTGATTTTCTTTATCCGACCCCTCTTTTTGGGACCAGGTAAGAGCTGGTGCATGGGCTGCGGGAGTATTCATGCAGGGCATTCCCTGCGGTTGTGGGGGTGCTTGTAGCATTGGCATCAATGAAGCTGGGGTCTTTAATTTTTCCACACTTGATATCATGGTTCATGGCAGTGTTAGACAGCAGCATGTCAGCACTTGTTCCGTATCCGTCATCCTCAGGCTCGAGCTTCATGTTGCTAAAAAAATGGATTGTGTAAAATTCCGTCTGTAGGACGTTAACTGGTTTATTTCTCGGTTTCGTAGGTTCACTGGGATGACATATCCACTTATTCAAGGACTGCTGGAAAGGGTGCATTTCACGGGTCTACTGGGGTGGTGGATTGTTAAGGGGGTGTTTGCTGTGTTTATCATGCCATGCATGCTGCGAGCATTTCGGTAATCTCAGTTTCCACGAGGTGATATAGGTGATTAAAAAAAAAGACCTTTATTGGCTTTACATTACATTGCATCCATATCTACACTAATCGCTGCCCCCTCTCTTCCTTCTGCCTTCCCTCTCTTCCCCCAACTTCTCCAGCGTCCTTACCCTGACCCCACATCTTCTCTCATCCATTCCGTCACTCTTCTATTCCCTCTTATTCCCACCCATTCCTCCTTCACCCCCTCGCACTCCTCTGCCAGATGACTCCAAGTATCCCTCCCCCACTCACACATTACACACCTCCCATACTCTTCCCTCATCCACACCTTCCTTCCTCTCTCCCCTGACCCACACCTCGCCCTCGCCAGCACCACCCTTTCCTCTCTACTCCATCCTATCGTTGTATTCACTCCTCTCTATACACCCTAGGTGATTATAAAAAAAAAAAGGGTTTGTGAAACAACCATGTGTGGGTTAAACGCGAGCAGGAATGGAAGGCACGACGTCCGCTCTGTTCGGGGTCTAAAACGGAACAGAGCACGGGATATTGTAACGATCATATTGGTGTCTTATAATTTCTCAAGTATCAGTTTTAAATTTAAATAAAACACAAATTGAAATCATTAATTCAATAGTATATTTCTCAATACATATTAAAATCATCTCCAATAACTGACAAATATTATAAAGACAGCCGCCGACATGGATTGTACACAAATATTATTGCGATAGTTAAGTTAAACATTACAGGTAAACAACCGAAAGAAATTAGAATAAAAAAAATCAAATCAAAAAAACTCCACAATTTTTATAAATCCCTAAGAAACTTACACGTCGTATTCCACATTTTATCATATTCGCGAAATGTAATCATATAAAAATATAAACACTTTATTTCGAATAGCCCCCTTATTTAAAAAAGTATGCATAGAAGTTGAAAAATTTCTTTTAAGTACATAGTCTTTAGTTTAGTTTAGTTTAGTTTCTCGTTTGTTTTTTGGATCACTTGACACGAAGATTACAGCACACATTTATAGGTTTAGAGTAAAACGGAAATCCAACTTTTTTCGAGCACCTTAAGAAAATAGATTTTCTCGTACGCTTGACGCTTGACAACAACCTTCTGAAATCCAGGTACCTTTATTTATTTTTTTTTTTCTTTAGAAGTTCTACGGTGAACTAAAGAGGTTATCTATGAAATAAGTAACTAAGTACTCTATTATACCGGGCTACTTCAAATTATAGTAGAATTTTTTAAATTAGGCACTCGATGCGGAGAACGAGCCCTGTTCGTGTATGGTGGAATTTTTCAAATTAGGCACTCTCATGCGCAAAACGAGCTCTGTTCTGTATGCGTAGAACTAGCGCCGTTCGTATATTTCCGCTGCTCATAAAATGAGAAAGTGGAGCCTGACTACGTTGGGCGCACATTTATTTCTTCTTCTTCTTCTTCTGTGTAATTAATGGCCTCAGCTACTATTTATTTGAAAGAAAGGAACTCGCGCGCACATACCAGGTGGTGCATAGGACGAGGACCCTTCAGGATTTCAATAGTGTTATCTCTGCAAGAGCCAGCGCCAAATGGTGCATCGACGGCCCAACGTTTTCAGGACTGTCTTGCCCATGTTCGGGAAATGCTGTTCTACCGCGCAAGTGCCTAATTTGGGTAATAAATCTATATTTCCGCTGCTCAAAAAATGAGAAAGTGGAGCCTGACTACGTTGGGCGCACATTGATTTAAAAGAAAGGAATTCGCGCGCACATGCCAGGTGGTGCATCGGACGAGGACCCTTCGGGATTTCAATGGTGTTACCAGCAGCGGCTCGCCACCTAACTTCAGGGTAGGCCAAAGAACTAAGGTAATATGTATCCGTTATTGAGGCGACTTTATTGTGCGAATCCTTGCATTTATAAAGCGCGATCCCAACCACAAATTTTGTGTGCCTTGGCGCTGTGGCCTACTCTGAAGTTGGGCTGCGAGCCACCGCAGGGTGTTATCACTGCGCAGCGGAGGCTCGCAGCCTAACTTCAGGGTAGGCCAGAGACCCAAAGTAAAACGTATCCATAATATATAAAATTACGAAAAAACTATTCGTGAAAATGCAAACATTTTCACGAATAGTTTTTTCGTTATTTTATATATTATGTTTAAAGTGTGCAAACTATAAGAAGCGTAAATTTATTTTCTCGAATTCAAATAGTTTTGAATTTGAATTTATCTTGTTAAAACGTGTCCGTTATCGAGGTGACTTTGTTGTGCAATTCCTTGCATTTATAAAGCGCGATCCCAACCTCAAATATTGTGTGCCTTGGCGCCGTGGCCTACCCTGAAGTTGAGCTGCGAGCCGTCGCTGCCACTGCAGCGTTGAATGGTACAGCGTTGAATGGTACAGCGTTGAATGGTACAGCGTTGAATGGTACAGCGTTGAATGGTACCAGCGTTGAATGGTACATTTACCACCAGCGTTTAGCCAGCGTTGAATGGTACATTTACGGCCCAACGTTTTCAGGATTGTCTTGCCTACGCCGCTGGGTGTTATCACTGAGCAGCGGCGGCCCGCAGCATAACTTCAGGGTAGGCCAAAGACCCAAGGTAATATGAATTCGTTATTGAAAGGTGACCTTGCTGTGCACTCCTTGTGTTTATAAAGCGCGATTCCAACCTCTAATTTTGTGTGCCTTGCCGCTGTGGCCGACCCTGAAGTTAGGCTGCGAGCCGTCGCTGCCACTGCAGCGTTGAATGGTACAGCGTTGAATGGTACATTTACGGCCCAACGTTTTCAGGATTGTCTTGCCTATGCCGCTGGGTGTTATCACTGAGCAGCGGCGGCCCGCAGCCTAACTTCAGGGTAGGCCAAAGACCCAAGGTAATATGTATTTGTTATTGAAAGGTGACCTTGCTGTGCACTCCTTGTGTTTATAAAGCGCGATTCCAACCTCAAATATTGTGTGCCTTGGCGCTGTGGCCTACCCTGAAGTTGGGCTGCGAGCCGTCGCTGCCACTGCAGCATTGAATGGTACAGCGTTGAATGGTACCAGCGTTGAATGGTACATTTACCACCAGTGTTTAGCCAGCGTTGAATGGTACATTTACGGCCCAACGTTTTCAGGATTGTCTTGCCTACGCCGCTGGGTGTTATCACTGAGCAACGGCGGCCCGCAGCCTAACTTCAGGGTAGGCCAAAGACCCAAGGTAATATGTATTCGTTATTGAAAGGTGACTTTGCTGTGCACTCCTTGTGTTTATAAAGCGCGATTCCAACCTCAAATTTTGTGTGCCTTGGCGCTGTGGCCGACCCTGAAGTTAGGCTGCGAGCCGTCGCTGCCACTGCAGCGTTGAATGGTACAGCGTTGATTGGTACCAGCGTTGAATGGTAGATTTACCACCAGCGTTTAGCCAGCGTTGAATGGTACATTTACGGCCCAACGTTTTCAGGATTGTCTTGCCTACGTTCGGGGAATGCTGTTCTACCGCACAAGTGCCTAATTTGGGTAACACATCTTTATTCGTAAGAACTATTTGAAGTAGCTAGAGTGGTTTAATAAAAAATGTGTTTTTGAAAAATAGTGCTTTTCTTTCTTTCAAAAACCACGATTATTTTTTTTTTATATAATTTCTATTAACTAGAACAGTTTTTCTAACTATATATGTTTTTTTTATAATAATTATAGTTGCTCTAGTGTTTAAATATACTTAATTATTTATTGGGATACTAGATATAAACCTTCCGTTAATCTTCCTAAAGGTTTTTTAAATAAATAACAAATTTAAACGAAATCTAAGTCGAACAAAACGCCGCATATTTTCATCCATTACAAAAATATCGATTTTCCATTTAAAACATTACAAAAATAGAGCTTCTGTACTATTTTAAATAAGAATCCTAACGCTTTGTTCTACCCGCATTTTTCACTCCAGTGTATTAAGACATTCCGGCGACGACTTTCGGGTTGGTGAAGCCGAGGTTTCCGTTCATTTTGTGGATTCCGTTCGTGTCCGAATGCCCGTTCATTTTTAAGTACTTTTTCTCCTCCGTTGCATTCGAGTGGCCGTTGGTCTTCGGTTCTTCTTTCTGGGATTCTTGCGCTTCTACAAGAAAAAAAGAAAATGTGTTAAGATATACTGCGGCTTAAACGATGTTGTTTATTGGGTTAACAGTGCTGATTTTTTGCACTGTATCCATCCCGGGCTTTCGGTATTTAAATATTTTGTGCAGCACTGCACGTTATACATAACCTCGAATGCTATAGCAGACTGGATTTATTTAAATATTTTGTGCTGGGGTTGGGAATAAAACGATTTTGTTTATTAAAACCCAATAAACAAAATCGTTTTATTCCCAACCCCAGCACAAAATATTTAAATAGTCCCGATTTTTCGTACTGCATCCATCCCGGGCTTTCAGTATTTAAATATTTTTTTCTGGGGTTGGGAATAAAACGTTTTTTTAGGATTGGTAGCACTGCATATTATACATAACCTTGAATGCTATAGCAGAACGGATTTATTTAAATATTTTGTGCTGGGGTTGGGAATAAAACGATTTTGTTTATTGGGTTTTAAGTCCTGATTTTTCGCACTGTATCTATCCCGCGCTTTCGGTATTTAAATATTTTGTGCTAGGGTTGGGAATAAAACGGTTTTTTTAGGATTGGCAGCACTGCATATTATACATAACCTCGAATGCTATAGCAGAACGGATTTATTTAAATATTTTGTGCTGGGGTTAGGAATATAACGATTTTGTTTATTGTGTTTTAAGTCCTGATTTTTCGCACTGTATCTATCCCGGGCTTTCAGTATTTAAATATTTTGTTCTGGGGTTGGGAATAAAACGGTTTTTAGGATTGGCAGCACTGCATGTTATACATAACCTTGAATGCTATATCAGAACGGATTTATTTAAATATTTTGTTCTGGGGTTGGGAATAAAACGATTTTGTTTATTGGGTTTTAAGTCCCGATTTTTCGTACTGTATCCATCTTGGGCTTTCAGTATTTAAATATTTTGTTCTGGGGTTAGGAATAAAACGGTTTTTTAGTATTGGCAGCTTTGCATGTTATACATAACCTCAAATACTGTAGCAAAACGGATTTATTTGATTATAATGCCACGATTTATTTAAGATTTATAAATGTGCATACCTAAGCAATATATTTTGAACTTCACGTGAAATCCGAGTTTTACACGCGTGGCGCATGAAGTAAAATTTCGAGTTTAGAAAAGCCCCGTGAAAATTTGTCGAGGGTCGCGCAGCGACCCGAGACAAATTTTCTACGCGGGGCTTTTCTAAACTCGAAATTTTACTTCATGCTTAGTCTGGGAGTGGACAACCCTCGTTCTTAAAAGTTTCAAATTGAAGGATCCCTCTAGATTACTAAGTTTATTACCATTTTACAAAGGCTACATCTCGAAGGACCAATCATTATCTTCAGAGATCGAAGGACTACAGGAAATCGAAGTTTTTTTTACAAGAAAACAACGAATATCTGAAGGTGATAGGAAAACGGATTTATTTAAATATTTTGTGCTGGGGTTGGGAATAAAACGGTTTTTTTACCATTAACATGCAGACATAACCTCGAATGTTATAGCAAAACGGATTTACTTAATTATAATGCCACGATTTATTTAAGATTTATAAATGTACATACCTAAGCAATATATTTTGAACTTCACGTTAAATCCGAGTTTTACACGCGTGGCGCATGAAGTAAAATTTCGAGTTTAGAAAAGCCCGAAAATTTGTCTCGGGTCGCTGCGCGACCCTCGACAAATTTTCACGGGGCTTTTCTAAACTCGAAATTTTACTTCATGCTTAGTCTGGGAGTGGAAACATTCGTTTGAAGTAAATTTTAATGGAATAATTCAACAGAAGAAACACTAACATAAATAATATGATATAACCTCTAAATAGTTCAAATTTTCTTCCTCTTCTTCTGCGTAATTAATGGTGTCGGCTACTAGGCCTACTAGGTTGATCAGTCACAGTAATTTTGTATAATTTAATAAATAGTTTAATAGAGTTTCGCTATCCCCGAGAAAAGAAAAGGAATTTACGATAAATACACACGTAGTTGTAAGGATGGGTACCCGTGGGGGACAGACACTTCTATCGGGCGTGTCCTCAGGTGGCGGATAGAGGAATGTCCTGTATGGAATGAACGTATGTGACCATAAGGTTAGTGGGTGTGATAAGCGTGCTCGTTGAAAATAAGACCTCAACTGGTAGCATGCAAAAACACTCGCTGTGGACCCAGACTTCTCGGCCCAGCTGTCGTATCGTGGCTAAGGGCGTGCACCGAGGACTACGTTGCCGGTGAAACACTCCTAAACAGGGTGGATCACTGAAACACCGCTGACTCCCAAGCTGACGTGGTCATGTCTTGCGGGCGAGGAGAGTGGGGATCTTGGCTGAAACACCGCTTTATCCCAAGATGACGTGGTCATGTCTCGCGGGCGGGGAGAGCGGGGACCTTGGCTTCACTGCCCGGATCAAGAGGAAACAATCTCACTAAAAATGCTAAATCCTACGGTGGGTGGACCAGGCCAAAGGGACGGGTAGCTGAATAGAAGATCAGTACAAACTAATTCCGACTTAGAGGAACCGGGCGACACCTCTTCGAAGATAGCCTTCCATGCCAGTGGGGCTCCTGGCATAGCGACCAACACATCCCCATTACTCGTGGGAACAATATGGACACAGAAGTAAACAAACTCAAAGTGGAGAAAGTGCCGAGAGGTACAGAACCCACTGCAGAACACAGAGGCAACCCAAGGGTCGTCAGACATGAACCCAACCACCGCAGGGGATCAACAGGACCTGCCTGGTACCATCAGACTCTCTGGCGCTCAGAAGAAGAAGCAGAGAAGACAATATGGACACAGAAGTAAACAAACTCGAAGTGGAGGAAGTGCCAAGAGGTACAGACCCCACTGCAGAACACATTGAGGTAACCCAAGGGCCGTCAGACATGAACCCAACCACCGGAGGGGGTTCCAAAGGACCTGCCTGGTAACATCAGACTCTCTGGTGCTTAGAAGAAGAAGCAGAGAAGACAATATGGACACAGTAAACAAACTCAAAATGGAGGGAGTGCCGAGAGGTACAGACCCCACGACCCCACTGCAGAACACATGGAGGTAATCCAAGGGCCGTCAGACATGAACCCAACTACCGCAGGGGATCCAAAAGACCTGCCTGGTACCATCAGACTCTCTGGCGGTCAGAAGAAGAAGCAGAGACGACAATATGGACAAAGTAGTAAACAAACTCGAAGTTGAGGAAATGCCGAGAGGTACAGACCCCACTGCAGAACACATGGAGGCAACCCAAGGGCCGTCAGACATGAACCCAACCACTGAGAATCCAAAGACCTGGTACCATCAGACTCTCTGGCGCTCAGAAGAAGAAGCAAAGAAGACAATATGGACACAGTAGTAAACAAACTCAAAGTGAAGGGATTGCCAAGAGGTACAGACCTCACTGCAGAATACATGGAGGCAACCCAAGGGCCATCAGACATGAACCCAACCACCGCAGGGGATCTAAAGGACCTGCCTGGTACCATCAGACTCTCTAGCGCTCAGAAGATGAAGCAGAGAAGAGAGGAGAAAATGAAAGCCGGTGCGTGGACAGTCCAGAAACCAACACGGCTTTCAAAACAACAGCAAAGAGAGATGAGGGTGGAAAAGGAGAGTGGGAATAAAACGTCCCGCTTAGACTCTTCTACTCCTGCCGCACTTAAAGGGCCAGGAGACCAGCCGGTCAGACTGATTCTTACAGCGGTGCGGTGAAAGAATTCGGCATGGCGGTGATTCAAAAACGCCATCCTAATGTGCTACTGAATCAGGCCCAATCAGGGGATCTTGGCTTCATTGCCCGGATCAAGGGGAAACAACCTCACTAAAAATGCTAAATCTTACGGTGGGTGGACCAGGCTAAAGGGACGCGTGGCTAAATAGAAAATCAGTACAAACCGGTTCCGACATCGAGGAACCGGGCGACACTTCTTTGAAGATAGCCTTCTATGCCAGTGGGGCTCCTGGCATGGCGACTAACACATCCCCATTACTCGTGGGAACAATATGGGCACAGTAGTAAACAAACTCGAAGTGGAGGGAGTGCCGAGAGGTACAGTCCCCGCTTCAGAACACATGGAGGCAACCCAAGGGCCATTAGACATGAACCCAACGACCGCAGGGAATTCGAAGGACCTGCCTGCTACCATCAGACTCTCTGGCGCTCAGAAGAAGCAGAGAAGACAATATGGACACAGTAGTAAACAAACTCGAAGTGGAGGGAGTGCCGAGAGGTACAGACCCCGCTGCAGAACACATGGAGGCAACCCAAGGGCCGTCAGACATGAACCCAACCACCGCAGGGGATCTAAAGCACCTGCCTGGTACCATCAGACTCTCTGGCGCTCAGAAGAAGAAGCAGAGAAGAAAATATGGGCGCAGTAGTAAACAAACTCGAAGTGGAGGGAGTGCCGAGAGGTACAGATCCCACTCCAAAACACATGGAGGCAACCCAAGGGCCGTCAGACTTGAACCCAACCACCACAGGGAATCCAAAGAACCTGCCTGGTACCATCAGACTCTCTGGCGCTCAGAAGAAGCAGAGAAGAGAGGAGAAAATGCAAGCCGTTACGTGGACAATCCAGAAACCAGCACAGATTTCTAAACAACAGCAAAGAGCTCAGACTCTTTTACTCCTGCCTCTCAAAAAATTGCACCCAAAAGGGCCGGCCAGACTGGTTCTTACAGCGGTGCAGTAAAAGTATTCGGCATGGCGGTGATTCAAAAACGCCATCCTGATGTACAGCTGGATCAGGCCCAATCAGACCTGATCCAGGAGAAAATAATGGCTGCGGTCTATAGCACTCCCTCTGGGAGTGCAGATCCATCGCAGTTCAATGGCGCTTGGTTCTCTGCAGGAGGCTTCAGGATAAACTGCGAGAACGAGCAAACCAAGAAATAGCTAGCCGCAGTGGTGGCGAGCCTTGGGGACATCTGGGAAGGGGCGGATCTGACAGTTGTCGAGTCTAAGGACGTTCCTAGAAGACCCAAGCTAATGGTCTGGATGCCAGACCAACCAGAGACGGAGATAGCCAAGAGCCGAATCGAAGTGCAGAACCCTGGGAGTGGGAGATTGGCGTCTCCTTAGTCAAAAAAAAAAGAGAAGGAAAGAGTACTCCTGGCCTCTGTCAGCGAGGGTAATTGATTACCAGTACCTGATAGGCAAACAGATGAAGGCTTACTACGGGCTTTAGACTGTAACCTTCAGGACGATCACTTCAGGATAAACTGCGAGAACGAGCAAACCAAGAAATGGCTAGCCGCAGTGATGGCGAGCCTTGGGGACATCTGGAAAGAGGCGGATCTAACAGTTGTCGAGTCCAAGGACCTTTCCAGAAGACCCAAGCTAATGGCCTGGATACCAGACCAACCAGAGGCGGAGATAGCCAAGACCCGGAACGGAGTGCAGAACCCTGGACTACGAGCGAGAGATTGGCGTCTCCTTGGTCAAAAAAAAGGGAAGGCAAGAGTACTGCTGGCCTTCTCTGTCAGCGAGGGTGATTACCAGTATCTGATAGGCTCACTACGGACTTCGGACTGTAACCTTCAGAAGGAGGTCCCGTCATAGCACCTATCAAGGAGGCGGTGGGGGCAGATCGCAGTCTTCGGACGAAGGATGTCTGAGAGAGACGATGTTCCAAGTCGGAGTTGCAGATCTTCTTGAGGTAACCTCTGTATCCCTATCTTGGGGGTCCCGTCATAGCACCTAAAACAAAGGAGGCGGCGGGGGCAGACCAAAGTCTTCGGACGGCGGATGCCTGAAAGGTACGATTGTCCAAGTCGGAGTTGTAGACCTTCTTGAGGTAACCTCCGTGTCCCTATCTTGGATAGGGCTAACCTACACACGGTGGGGTTGACTCAGCCCTGGTGCTTGTCGCCGCTAAATGAGGAGTCGGGGGTGGGCCTTGAAAAGCCCAGGGGTGCCTACTCGCCCCTCCGGTCCACACGTGGGTTGGTCTCCGGCAGGCAGTGGTTCGCAGATATGGCGGTGATCCACCGGTCCTTAGACGGACGCTCTAAAGGTACACACCGAAAGGTAAAAATCAGAGCACACCATGTCTGTATCCCTATCTTGCATAGAGCTAACATGCACACGGCGGGGTTAACTCAGCCCTGGTGCTTGTCGCCATTAAATGAGGAGTCGGGAGTGGGCCTTGAAAAGCCCAGGGGTGTCTTTCCGCCCCTCCGGTCCACATGTGGGTTGGTCTCCGACAGGCAAGGGGTTCGCCCGTATGGCGCTTATCCACCAGTCCCTAGACGGACGCTCAATGGCATACACCGAAAGGTAAAAGCCGGAGCACACCCTAGTCTGTGTCCCTGTCTGGAGGGCCTGATTTATCAGGGTCATACCACGGCAGGCGGATCGTGGATGTATGAATGGGAGCGTTTCAAGTCGGAGTCCCAGGCCTTCTGGAGGCAGCCTCTGTGTCCCTATATTATATAGGGCTAACTTGAGCACGACGGGGTCGACTCAGCCCTGGCGATAGCCTCAGTCGGGGGATGGACCTTGAAAAGCCCAGAGGTGTCTATTCGCCCCTCCGGTCCACATGTGGGTTAGTCTCCGACGGGCGGTAGTTATGGAGGTGATCCACCGCCCTTGGCATGGACACTTAATCGGCATACACCGAAAGGTAAAAGCTACTACTAGTATAGTGTCCCCACAAGGAACGCACGTCGTTGGTTGCAACTCCAATGCCCACCACTCAGTCTGGGGTAGCTCGGACATCAACCGCACTTTTACAATTTCTTATGGCAACCAAGTTAGACACTTTGAATATTGGCAACAAACCGACCTTTGTTACAAGTGTTAGCAAGGCGGTAATAGACATAACGATAGGTACGACATGTCAGTAATTTTGTTAAGAATTGGCGTGAGTTAGATGAGGTGAGCTGCTCGGATCACAGACACATAACATTCGATATTACGGGGCTACACCGGGTAACTGAAATATTCAGCAGTCCCCGCAGAACAGGAGGGCCTGATTTATCAGGGTCAAACCACGACAGGCAGATCGTAGATGTTTGAAGGGGAGCATTCCAAGTCGGAGTCCCACGCCTTCTCGAGGCACCCTCTGTGTCCCTATCTTGTATAGGGCTAACTTGGACACGACGGGGTCGACTCAGCCCTGGCAATAGCTATAAATGAGGAGTCGAGGAGTGTCTATCCGCCTCTCCGGTCCACATGTGGGTTGGTCTCCGACGGGCAGTGGTTCGCAGTTATTGCGGTGATCCACCGTCCTAGCATGGACTCTCAATAGTTACAAAAGATCTTTTAGGTCGAGGTAACTTCGGAAGGCCCAGAGGCCACACGACCCACCGACCCCATACCATACCATACCATGGACTCTCAATCGGCATACACCGAAAGGTAAAAGCCGGAGCACATCAATAGAATCCCCACAGAACAGACTGGAAAGCCTTTAAATCAAAACTATGCCATAATCTGACGGGTAAACTAGGAGCGGTGAGCAATAACTTAGAGCTGGAGATCATGGCGGAGCAAACTGCAGAAGCTATGATCTCAGCATATAATGATAACCACCCTCTAATTGAGAGACGCACCACCAGGAGTCTCGTGGTGGAACAGTGCGCTGGACAAACAGAGAAAGCAGGTAAGAAAACTCTTAAATGTAACAAAAACATCGGGCGTATGGGAGTTTTATAAGAACTCCCTAAAGTTCACCCATGGTTTCCTTTTCCGTTTTTGTATACACTCCATCATCGAATTCTAGAGTTTGGAGACCACTTTAAGGGTTCTTCGAAAGTATCTTGTAAAGTCTAACACTGTCTGGGACAGATTCAATGTCCTCACAATGTCTTCTCCAGGCAGATCTTCGAGATTTCCTTAGTGCTTTGTTGTATTCGCACTAAGAAAAACTCGAAGATCTGCCTGCGGTCGCACTCCAGACTAAAATTGTATGAGTCAGTTTTCAGTCCAAGCGGTATCTGGAGAACCAGAAGAGCTACGAAGAATCTGACACCAGATTCTCTCGCGGGCGCGTGCGAACATCCCGAGCTTTTAGCCAAAGCTTGCTTTGGATGGTGGACGAATGTGCACTCGGGAGCTGTTAGCTTTTCTTCCAGGATCGAACTTTTGATGGTGCAGGTGCAGTCGGAAGCTTTGAGCTTCCTTCCGAAATTGAGCTTTAGAAGGTGGGCGAATGTGCACTCGGGAGCTTTTAGCTTTTCTTCCGTCATTGAACTTTGGATGGTGCGATCGGAAGCTTTAGGCTTGCTTCCGAAATTGAGCTTTAGAAGGTGGGCGATTCCGCGGTCGGAAGCTTTAAGGTTTGTTACAGAATTTTGCTTTTGAAGCTGGATGATGGTTTAAACACCACAGAGTAGAGGGGATTAGCCGATACGGGGTCAGGAAGTAATCCCCAATTTAGGTCAATCAACTCTGTTGGGCTGGAAGGGCGTGGAGCTTTTCGGGGGCTTTTACCGGAAAGCTTTCCGGGAGCTTTCCCGGAAAGTGAACTTGAGCTTTAATCCGGGTGGGAGCTTTAATCCGGGTGGGAGCTTTAGTCCGGGTTGGAGTTTTAATCCGGGTGGGAGCTTTGACAGAATGTGACCTTGAGCTTTTTCCAGTTGTAAGCTTTTACCGGATGTGACCTTGAGCTTTTTCTGGGATTACTTCTGGTTTCACTTCCAGGATTACTTCCTGGCCCCGTACCGGCTAATCCCCTATACTATCGGTCTATACAACGGCGACACCAGTTGACGGCTCTGTAATAGGGCATTGGAAACAACTGCGCACATTTTGTGTAGCTGCAATGCGCTGGAAAACAAAATACAGCTCATATTTGGAAACAGTCAAATGGTACCAAATGATTTCCACACATAACCCCTGAAGGAGCTGCACAAGCTAGTGCAGGGGATCGAGTTTGGAATAATTGCGTGAGTAAGACAATATGGGGTAGTACAATAAGCCACCTAGGCTGCAGTGCATCCGGATCTGCAAGGAAGACGGCCCCCACATGAAGCAAAAAAAGGATGGGTAATAAAAGAAAGGATTGTCAGAATATAGGTGATTGTAAAGGATGAAAATATTATTCTAATTAAATTTGAACCATTTAGAGGTTATGTTATATTGTTTATGTTTGTGTTTCATCTGTTAAATTATTCCATTTAAATTTACCTCAGTTGGTACACATGAAAGTGCGATGTTGCCACGTTTGCTTTATCAAAAGTTCAGAACTAAGTAAACACGTCGATTTTGTTCTATTAACACGAAAAGATTGTATTATTTTTGTACGGGTTTCATAGAAATTAACTAGAATTAAACTAAAATAATATTTGATTTGGTTGGCGTTCATTTTGTGCTATATCTTAAAAGTGGTAAAACAAAGTTAAGTGTTTTAATTAAATTATAATTATATTAGCGAAAAATTCTATCGTATGTTCAATAAAAAAAATCTCTAGTGTGCCATGATATAATCTTTTTTTTATAATTTAGGTTGGCTACACGCTTCGGGAATTGTCATTTAAAACGTCAGATATAATAATTAAAATGTATAATTTCAGAGTTGCCAACCTACAATATATTCCATGGCACTCTAGAGGTTTTATTTTATTGAACATACGATATTAATAAGGCTGGTAGTCTTTAGCACTAAACACTTTTTTTCTTATTTAATGTTCAGATTAAAGATTAAATTGCGGACTGGAAGTAAAACGAGATGAAATTAATCCAATACATACCGATTGGAGGTGGTGGCCTGAAGAACTTTTTCGAAGTCTTCCAATCCTCCCTCAGCGACAGATTATACATAGAATAATCCGGGTTCCCCGTAACTTCCTTCTCGATATTCAAGAACTCCGGGAGACACTTCATCAGAGATCCTTGATCTAGGACCGTGTACGTTTCTAACAACATGAGGCCCTTACACCTGGGATGGCTCGGCTCCTCGTAGATGTCCAATTGGAAATACTGATTGTTGACGAGGAAACACCTCCGCTTTTTGTATATCGTAAAGTGGCTCTTATCTTTCTGAGCCAACAGGTTGATGTAGTCACGGTGTGTAATTTGCGTTTTGACTTCGACCACCTGACCACCAGGTTGTCTCTGCCTTCTAACCGTATGAATATAACTGAAATATCCTGAATAAAAGAAATAAATGAGATTAACATTGAAAATGGCTGGGGGTTAGTAGGTGAGCAAGGAATGTTAAATTGAAAGAAGCAGTTTAACAATCATGTCCCCATGTATTTGATCAACAAGTAAATAAGATTAAAAGTACAATTTATAAATATAAAATAAATATTAATTAAATAAATTAAATATATCTAATCTGCATAAATTTTGGGCTCTCACCATTTTGGCCTCTTTTCCTTAACCTGACTATAAGTAAATTAAATATATCTAATTTGCATGAATTTTCGGCTCTCACCTTTTTGGCCTCTTTTCCTTAACCTGACCTGGTTGGGTGAGTTGGACTGCAGGTAGGTGTGGACGACTTCGAAGTCTTGGAAGCGAGGGAAGACTTTGTCCTCGGGTAATGGTCCGGCGATGAGGAACTTCAGTTTCCTGGAGTTCTTCAGGAGACGGTCGCCTGTGTCGATGCCCATCTTTTGGCAGACGGAACCGATCATCCGCCTCATTTTTCCTTCGAAATCCGTCGAGTTGTCGATGACGTCGAAATAGGGATGGCCCACCCACGCTGCGGCTGCATTGTAATCGAGTTCTTTCGCCAGTTCCACTCCTTCACTCCGACATGAATGATCCTAAATTAAAAAAAATATCTTATTAGTAATTGATTTGTGTTGTACGCGTTAAACTTGTGGTACTTCTTAAATACATTGTGTAACGCCGCTCCCTTAACGCAAGCGAGCGCGCCCGACCCTTGGGCAGGTAGACGAGCCAACGCACCACCGCGCGCATCTCCTACCACCCCGGACACGTGATGACCGCGCACTACCCCTGCCAGGGAGACCACCCGCTGGGAGCCCTATATAACGCTGAGCACCCCGACTAGACGTCAGTCTATTAGCGCTCATTCTTTCGGCCTAATAAGCTCAATCTAAGCGATAGCTAGCACTCGTCTTTTCGGTCTAGTATTGTTCTACCCAGGTCCTAGACGACGTACTGCTCCGAGACGCCGTATTAATCCAAAACAACACCCTGGTCGCCACACAGAAGAGGCCCCCCACAGCACACCCACGCCACCCGTCTACAGCGAAGACTCATACATATTTTCTGTATATAGACATTCTTGTAAATAAATCCTGTTAAACCACCACACGCCTTATAATTGTAAATAAAGCATTTTTGTTGGCCCCTGTGGTTAGGTTGTTTAAGTTTTAGTGCCGACTGGTTTAATGTTTAATTTTAGCGGCGGTGGAGGCAAACCCTACAGTATTCGAAGAGGCAATGAATAGGTGTATTACCAAAGGGGTCTCCCCAAAACAATGGAAACGAGCGAGGTTAGCTCTTATCCATAAGGCAGGCAGAAAGCCTGAAATCCCATCGGCATACAGACCGGTATGCCTGCTGGACGGGTTGGCAAAATTACTCGAAAAGGCACTAACCAGGAGAGTGCTCGACCACATTGAGGGGGAGGACGGTTTCCACCCAAGACAGCTCGGGTTCTGGCGAGGAAAGTTAACAATTGATGCGGTCATGGAAGTTAAGAGGCAGGCGGAGGGGGCAAACGAAGGACCACTACGGAAGCGAGAACACGCAATCATGATAGCGCTAGACATAAAGAATGCGTTAAACACGCTGCCCTGGCGCGCAATCATGAGAGAGGCGGAACGGAGGCTCCCTCCAAGCCTAGCGCGAATGGTCGACGCATACCTAGAAGACAGGGAACTAGAGTACACGGCGGGCCATCACGAGCAGAGAAGGGCACTAAGCTTAGGGGTGCTACTGGGCTCAGTGCTTGGACCAACACTCTGGAACATGGTGTATGACAGGGTGTTGGAAATACAACTACCGGAAGGAGCCACGACGGTAGCATTTGCCGACGATCTGGCTATTGTGGTTAGGAACTGAACCGTCGAGGGGTCGCAACAAACTGCGCCAGACCATCGACCGACGCCATTATCGGATGGCTAGAAGCGACAGGGCTAAAAATAGAAGCCAGAAAGACGAAGGCAGTTTGGCTATCCACCAAAAGATCGGGTAGGCAGCACGGAACCACAATAAAGGTAGGAGGCGCCGACATCGCAATAGACAAAAGTCTAAAGTGCTTGAGAGTATGGCTTGAGGCTAACCCAAGATAGAGCCGTCATTGCAGCGAGGCGGCCGAGGGAGCGGCGTGGATGGAGGCGCTAATAGGACGGCTAATGCCTAACGTGGGGGGAGCTGGAGAAGGCAGGAGGCGCCTATTAATATCGGTGGCGAGCCAAGCTTGCATACAGGGCCCCGGTCTGGAGCAACGCAATGGATACTGCGAGAAATGCGGCAAGAACCAGAGGCTCAATGAGAACAGCATGCCTCCGAATAGAGAGCAGACGCTTACCGCCTGCAGAAAGAGGGACACAGCAAGATGGATGCTAAAGAGGAAACCTATAGCAAGGCAATAGGCAAATGGCAGGAGCGCTGAGGGCGGACCACCAATTGGACGAGATCTCTAATTAGATGTGTCCGTCAGTGGTGCAAACGGAGCCACGGTCAGATGGACTATCACTTGACCCAAATAATGACAGGGCACGGGAGTTTCGCGGCGTACCTCCGCAGAATTGGAAAGGCACCGGCAGGAAGCTGCCACTACTGCATGGCAGCGGAGGATACAGCCAGGCATACCCTGGTGGAATGCGAAGCCTGGGCGTGCTGAGAAGCAATATCGGGCAAGTGTCCGAGGACAGCATAGTCCACAAGATGCTGGCAAGCGAAGGGAATTGGGAGGCAGTCAGTAAGCACGTTTGTCAAAACCGTGATCGGTAGAAAGCTCGCAGATGAGCTGGAGAGGGCCGAGGGCCAGAGTACCGAAGATCCTGGACAAAGCAACCGCTAGCAATGACCGGAGCAAATGCCCCTGAAGTAATGCCACGACGGCGATTGCAGGGAAGAGAGGGGAAGAGTTTTAGTCGGTCGAACAACAAACTCGACACTATTGGCCGTATAAGATCAAAGGCCAATGTCTGAACGCAGATTTCCAATCCCCTCTACAGCAAAAAAAAACAAAGGTTTTAGTGGCTGCACCGCCCACCAGTCTGGCGCTGCGTTATGTCCCAAAGGGCTGGAAACAAGCTAGAGTAGTATTCATACCGAAACCTGGAAGAGCTGACTACACTGCTCCCAAGGCATATAGGCCCATCACACTTTCTTCGTTTCTTATGAAAACGCAGGAAAGAATTTGTGAATGGCACATAAGAGCGACAGCTCTAACTAGACAACCCTTGACAATGTCACAACACGCATACACACGTGGAAGATCTACCGACTCTGCCGTACACACGTCTCTCGTTGTGCGTGACTTTTTAGCCCGAAGCTCAATCACCCTGACAGAACACCCGCTTTATTCACCCGATTTAGCCCCTTGCGACTTCTTTCTGTTCCCAAAATGCAAAATGGTGCTTCAGGGACGGCACTTGGGGGATGTGGAAGCCACTGAAGTCACTAAAGACTTTCAGCGACTTTATCAACAACAGGGGGAGCACTTTGAAGGAGACCATTTTGAAATACCTGAATAATTGTAAAATAAAGTTATTATTCCACTTTTATACGTATTTTTCGGACAAACCACGTATAACATTGAAGTCTGCTGGTTGAAGGGGCACGACTTAAACACAGGTAACACGAGAGCTGACGCACTGGCAAGGGCAGCAGCTGTGATGGACATTCTCTCACCGGAGTTGCTAGTGCGCCTCTTTCCCTGTGCAATATGGTACAAACCAACGCGCTGGAGAAATTCAGGAAGCATTGGGATTACATCGAGGGCTGCAAGCTCTTTAAGGAAACACTATTGTATACCAACGAGAGATCAGCGAAACAGTACCTGCAGCTGGCCAGGGAGAACTGCGCTTGGTTTAGTGTTGCCCAGCTTTATGTATCTAACCCTTGCTAAGCCCTCACATTGGCACAGGATGTGGAGAGGATCCTCCTCTTCTTCCTGGCAGAATCTACATATTGTATCCTCTGCCAGACCTATTTTGTTCATGTGTTTGTAGAGCCTATAGTGTCCTGTCAGTAGACGTACTATAGCTTTACCCGTTTGTCTCTCTTGGTTGAGAAGATCAGTCGTGAAAGCCGGTCGTAGCGATTAGTGTAGATGTAATGTATTATTATGCCAATAAAGGTCTTTTTTTTTCTTACTTTTCTGTAGCTTGAATAGTTTTCTAGTTGTCACAAAAACCGCGATGACCGACAAAAATCTGACAAGACACCTGAATTGTCCAAACTTTGTGCGCCCATCACGGCTTATGTTTGCCACGGAAGGGTCATTTTTGATATAAAATTGCATTCTCTTCAGTGGTACCGGTCTGTATTTTATCCTAGGCAGGAGTAGCTTAATAGAGCAATAGATATATAATTTATTTGTTACTTACTTCTGTAGTGTAAAATTCTTCTGCGCCATTCGCCGCTGAGACCATATGAACAATCTGATTATATCTGTTATCCCTCAAGTCGACATCATTCCAGCTGTTATCCTTCATCAGTTTTTCCCACTTATCTTTGGAAATGAAAGCCGACGCGTCCATCGCACCACGATCGCAAATAATCAGACAGTTCCTCCTGCACGTCTTTCCCAGTTCGAAGAATGTGTTCTCGATTTGGATCATCGTCTTCAAAAGATTTTCTTGAAACGTAAATGCTGCAATAAAAAATACTCTATTTAATATTCAACACATTGATAAATAAATATCACTAAAACTTAATTATGAATATCAAAATGTAAATATACGAAAGCGACGGCTCGCAGCCTAACTTCAGGGTAGGCCGCAGTGCCAAGGAAGGCACACAAAATTTGAGGTTGGGATCGCGCTTTATAAATACAAGGATTTGCAGAACAAAGTCACCTTCTAATAACAGATACATATTACTTTGGGTCTCTGGCCTACCCTGAAGTTAGGCTGCGAGCCGCCGCTGATACACGATAGGGCAAAGAGAGCGCCGCATGGTTTTCAAAAATGTGCAACTTTCTTATTTTTCAATATAGAAAAATATATTACCAATGTGGCGGGCGCAGGAGAGGCAAAGGTGTATCGAGAGGAGCGGATACAATCCGATATATGAAAGGTGGCAAATGCATGGAAGCGTGTCAGGGTACCTGACTAGTTCTGATTCTGGTTCTTTGGGGAGTGCGCATTTTTGCACTGTACTTAGGCATCATTAGGCCCATTGTGCTTCCTCCCGTCGATTACGCAGCCTCAGCTCAGCCAGCCTACCTGGTTTAGGTAGTCTAGCAAAGCCGAGATGGGTAGATCCTATATGTAGGCCATCTTTCACCCAGTAAGAAGCCTATAGTTGACGAGATTGCCGGGCAATCGCTGAGAATGTGCCCGGCAGTCTCGTCTTTCATGTTACACCCTCTGCAGGATGGATAGTCACCTATCCCCATCCTGTAAAGGTGTGCGTTTAGCCCGCAGTGACCAGTCAGGGCGGCAGTTATGCGCCTAAGGTTGCCCCTGGTCAGCTGCAGGTACTGTTTCGCTGATCTCTCGTTGGGATACAAAAGTGCTTTCTTAGAGAGCTTGCAGCCCTCTATGTAATCCCAACACCTGGCTAGTAGTGACTTGTCAAAGGAGGCTAAAATAACGCTGGCAAGAGCTAGATGCGGTTCGGAGGAGAGAGGAAGGAAGGTTTGGATAGGAGGAAGGTATGGTAGATGTATGCTGTGTGCAAGTGGAATGAATACATGGAGCCATCTGGCACAGGAGTGAAAGGGGTGTTGGATACCGGGAGTGAAAAGTCAATGTTGCACTTAAACACTTAACTTAACTTTATTCTCATAACAATAATTACAATACAGCATGTATTCAGAATGACGGTTGGGTACTAACTAACTGCTTAAGTTCTAGAAAGGGTATATATATGGAGGTAAGACCACACGCGTGAGGACAGACAGAGGCCCGTTTTTGGGGACGTTCCCACGAGGGTGGTATTTACCTATCGTCGATACAGAAAAAGGCTTTCAGACTTAAGGGTGCCTAATAAATACAGGTCTAAGACATTAATGGTAAAAGTTACTTGATGAAATTAAAAGAGAATGGTACCTAATAAATATACATATATCTACGACACTAATGGTAAAAGTCACTTAATGGAAAATAATGAAATGTAATACAAAAAGGGTGTCTAGTACACCTGCTAAACTTAAGATACTATATAATGGGGTTGTTTCCCACGAACGTTAGGGTAGATAGTCTTTATATGGCGACAGTCCGTCTAGCACTTGGGTGGTCATCTAACACCTCCCCGCTGAAGACGAAAGATGGGGGGAAGACACAGGTTTCGTCCTACAAAGGAACGGTGCTGCGTCTGGATTTTGGGAAACTCTTGTCGTCTCGTCTGGGAGCTGAGGCCGTTACTGCATTGTAACGAGGTGGTTGAAGTTCGATTTCTTCGGAGGCACGTTCGTAAATTGCAATTTCTCCGGTGTGATATTGACGTTCAGATCGGAGGTCCGATTCGAAGTTGCAATTGACGAAGTTTTTTATAATGGGTGGCATCAATTCTCCATTCCTTGGATTCCTTGTGAAGCAGCAAAGACGTCTTAACAAATTCCACCAACCACACCAACGACAGATGTTACAACACAACATTAGCGTTAATGTAACACCTAGCAGGCTAAGGATTAGTGTATACCAGCTAGTATGTTTTACGATGAACGGTTTGTTCATTTCGTAGTCTAACAACTCGTCGAATTCGTTGAGTTTTTTTATCTGCATACTTTAATTCGGTGAGGTCGATATTTGATAGTTTAATGGGTTGTATTCGAAGTGGTATGGAATCGTTGATTTTCTTGTCGACACAGCATTCGTCTTGCAAAATATTAATTTTTGGAACGTAGTCGACGGATATGTTGGAGAACATTTCGCTGGTTGCTTCGAGAACATAGTAATCGGTGTATCCCTTGCAACCGGGATACAATCGGATGATTCCTGTTTTATTAAGAATTACGTCCTCCATGTGGTCATCACAGAGGATTGTTAACGTTGTTGATTTCAGCAACACATATATCCATTCGTTATTCCGGATGGATTTCCAAGTCTGGATATCGGCTCTGATGGTTCTAGTTGAACATTCTTCTGGAATCTTGGAGAGATGCGGCGACAACAATTGGATTTCGCAATTGGCGATTTCAGTTCTTCTTGTGGTGGAGACTCCTTGGCAGATGAACGATCCTTTGATGAATTCGTCGCATTTATTCAAATCTTGCATAAGGTTATATAAGGTTTTTGGTTGTGATATTAGGAGATATCGATAACTAGGTTGTATGTAGGAATATATTAGAGGATCTTGATGTTGCATAGGTAACGGGATCATTTCAAAAATAGTGTAGGATAGTTTGTCTAATAACGGAATATTCAATGCAAATATGACAATGTTTCGCTCATCAACAATGACATCTAAATGTATTAATTTGTAGTAAGTTAGAGCGTTTTTATAAGATGGTGATAAAGGAAGTTCATATTCGCCTTTGTATTTCAATAGCTCATTAATTAAGATTTTTGGAGTGACAATCTCCGGAGATAGAATTCCATGTTTAGCAATATTAATGGCGTGAATATAATTATCAAATTCCTCCATTACTCTATTTGCAAGACTGGATAATGTTGAAATATGTTGAATAATGATTGAATCCAATTCTAAATCATTGGTTTTTCCTTGATTGTTTTGTGCAAGATTTGCAATTTTGAATAAATTTTTATTTAATTTTGATTCGTTTTCCTTTAATGCAACAAAAGAGTTATTAAAATTTCGAATCGTGCTCGAAATTACTTGAATTTGTGATTTTAAGAGACCGTTGATTTGCTGTCTATCGTCTATTATCGAGTGAATACTATCGGAATAATATTTCGCATCATTGGCATCGGGTGTACCAATTAGCCAACGTAGTGCTGTAGATACGCCATTTATTAAACCACGGCGTTTCCTGTTTTCTTTGCCAATATAATGATTCAATATTTCTTGTTTTTTATAAATTAGTTTTAGTTGATCGTTAATGTTTCCTAAATTTTGTTCGCAATAAATTGACGAATGTGAATTCTTATTGCCTTTTGATAGAGAACCACAAAGATTTATTGATTTGAGGATTGAATTCTCAAGTGTTCCGCGAGCCTCAGATAAGAAAGAAATGTTTAAATGGGATAGTAATGTTATTTTTGAATTTGATATTCTAGCGTTTCCTAAATTATTGTAGTAAATTCCGCTTGTTTGGTTTAATTGATATATTTGATAGAGATCATTACAATGGACCAGGATCGGTAGGATCGATAGGATCAAGATTACAATCGTCGTCATCTGAAAACGAGGAAGGTTTCAGTAAGTTTTTATGATATTTTACCTTTTTGTTTTTCAATTGCAATTCTACTGTTTGGTTATCGAAGATTCGTGTTATTTTGTATGGTCCTTTGAAATTCGGACAAAGTTTCTTGGAAAGTTTGGGGTTAGTTGATTTGTTTTTAATGTAGACTTTATCGTTTACCTTAAATTCACACGAGTTATTCTTTCTATCGTAAAGACGTTTGCTTGAGTTTTTTGAATTTATTATATTTTCGCGGGCTATTTTGAATGAATTGTTTAATTTGTTTTGTAGTGACTTGACGTAATCATCATAAGTGTAGAGTAGTTTAGGTTCCTGTGTTATGGAAGATGGCAAATATGGTTTATGACCAAATAATAGTTCGTAAGGGGTATGATTAGTCGATTTATGAGTAGAACTATTATAGCTAAACATAGCAAAATGGATGTATTCATCCCAATCAGACTGATTAGGTTTGATGTAATGTTTTAGGTAATCTTTTAAAGTTAGATGTGATCTTTCCAATGCCCCGTTAGTTTGAGGATGGTAAGGTGTGGTGGATATATGTCTAGTTTTAAATAGTCGCGTTAATTCCTTAATTAATTTGGACATAAAATCTGGACCTTGATCGGTTAATAAAGTTTTAGGAATTCCGAAGTATGTGAGTGAGTGCACTAGCAATTGTTTTAGATTCGTGATTGGGGACTGGTTCGGCGAAACTGAATTTAGTTAAATCATCTTGGGCTGTTAAGATGAATCGATTGCCATTTTCTGTTATTGGTAGGGGACCTACAATATCTAATGCTAAACGTTCTAGTGGTTCGGTTGACGTAGATGTGATCTCCATAGGTTGTCTTGTTGGTTTAAAATCGGTTTTATTAATCTGACATGACTGGCAGTTCTTAATGTATTTTCTTATGTCTGATTTCATTGAAGGCCAATAGTAACGTTCTTTAATTTTTGAATAGGTTTTGTTGAATCCGTAATGTCCTGAGAATTTGCTGTCGTGATTGTCAATTAATATTTGTTTTATCTCGTCTTGATTCTTTGGAGTGATTTTAGTTGTGTTGTATATTTTTATTAAATTGTTTTTAAAGACAAATTTTAGCATTTCATACAATTGCGGTAATTTAATGTTATTATGATGATCTGGTGGTATTAAAGTGAATTCATTATCTTTAATCGTTTTTCTAAATGTTTGCAAGCAATGTAAAATGTTCTTGTATTCGAGTTTATCGAAGTGAAAATTAGTAGGGAATAGTAAATAGACAGTTTGTTTAGAATTACTCAGTTTATTACAACCGTTTATGGTTGGTTTAATATTTTCTAAATTAAAATGACTTTGAATAAAATCTGAGTATGGATTACTTTCATCGAGATCCTGAGACCAAAACATTACTATAGGAGTTTTTATTGAAGTTAGTGGTCGATTTTCCTTATCATAAATAATCACTTCTTGATTGTTATAATGGAATTTAATGAATTCTCCATAAGAATCACTGTTAACATAGTTAACAATTCCTGTTTCAGGAAATAATCTACTAAGTCCATCGGCGTTTGAATTTATGCGTCCAGGTTTATATTTTACTTCGTACTCATATTCGCTGAGACGAAGTCTCCAACGAACGAGCCGTGACGAGGGATTTTGCATGTTAAAGAGCCATTGTAATGGCCTATGATCGGTGTATATGGTAAATTTTCTTCCATATAAATAAGGACGGAAATGTTCTGTGGAGTTTAGAATAGCTAGAAGTTCTTTTTCCGTGGTTGAATAGTTTGTTTCCGCTTTATTTAATGACCTGGAGTAATAGGCGATTGGGAGGTCTTCTCCGTTTTTCATTTGTGAAAGAACACCACCGACTCCTACGTTCGAGGCGTCTGTAGTTAAGATAAAGGGTTGTGTAAAATCTGGATATTGCAATATAGGCTCTCGAATTAATTTATTTTTTAGGGTTTGGAAGCTTGTTTCTTGTTCATCTTTCCAATGAAATTCGACATCCTTTTTTAATAACACCGTCAGGGGTTTGGCTATTGTGGAAAAGTTATTAATAAATTTGCGATAGTAGCCGATCATGCCTAGGAAAATTTTGATCTGTTTCGGATTTTGTGGACGAGGTACTGATTTAATAGCTTCTATTTTATTAGGATTAGGTTTAAGACCTTCGTCTGAAATTATATGTCCTAGATATTGACACGATTTGTTCAGAAATTCGCATTTGTCTGGCTGTAGTTTTAAATTGTTCTGCCGTAAGCGAGAGAATATGTTTTTTAATTTACGGTTATGATCATCGAGTGAGACTCCATAAATGACAATATCGTCGAGATAAACAAAACATTGATTGTGAGTGAGCCCCATGAGTACGTTATTCATTAGCCTCTGAAAACAACTAGGCGCATTTTTTAATCCAAAAGGCATCCTCGTGTATTCATAGTGGCCATTGGGGGTGCTGAATGCAGTTTTTGGACCATCTTCAGTGTCCATTAATATTTGATGGAATCCGCTGGCTAAATCTAGCGTCGTGAAATATTGTGCGTGCCCTAATTGGTCTAAGATATCTTCGATGTTAGGTAAAGGGTAGGCGTCACCGACCGTTTTTTCATTTAATTTGCGGTAGTCGATAACTATCCGCCATTTCCGTTCGCCTGTGGCGTCTAGTTTTTTCGGGACAACCCATAAGGGGCTGGACCAAGGGCTGGTGGACGGTTTTATTATCCCTTGACTTAACATCTTCTCGATTTGTTTATTTACTTCGTTCTTGTGTACCTCTGGATATCGATAAGATTTTGTATGAATTGGAAGCGGGTCTGTAATGGGAATTTTATGACAAGTAGCGTTTGTATAACTTAAGTTATCGTTTGGTAAATAAAATAAATCTTTAAATTCTCGACAAATTTTCGTGATTGAAGTTTTCTCTTCTGAGTTGAGATGATCAAGCCTTAAATTTTGATTTAGTAGTTTTTCTCTTTCAGGATTGTTTATGCAATTTTGATTTATTTGAAAGATTGAATGAGTGTTAGAAATAGGTTCAATTGATATAGAAGGGACTGTGACAATTTGTTTTATTGATGATTTGTTTATTAGCATAATTAAACACTGATTTTGGTCATTGATATAAACCATTGAATTTGGAATTAAAAGAGATTGATTGGCTGCGAGATTTTGATTAATAATTATACCCTCTTTGAGGTTGAGTGGATTATTTACGTTGATTCTGACGACAGTTTCCGTTCGAGGTTGAACAGTAATATTTATTGATGATGATTGAGGCGTATTACGATGAATTGGAATTGGAATAGAAATTGAATTTAGAATTAGAGAAAAAGAACTATAGTCGATTTTTGCGCTATGCGTTCTTAGAAAATCGTCGCCTAGTAAGCCGTCGAAAGGGATATTAGTGATTGCATCTATGATTTGGAAATTAGATTTTATTCGTTTATTGTGAATTTGGAGGTTGATTTCGGTTTCACCTAAGGTGTAAATTGGAATGTTTGGTGCTAATCCGTTAAGAGCAACTGGATTTTTATCGTGGATTTTGAATTTTGATAAGCTCATAGCTTTAATTAAAGATATAGAAGCGCCCGTGTCGATTAATAATTTAATCGTTTTATCTGGACAATTGGACATGTCAGATTGAAATGTAACATAAATTAAATCATTTGAACTGAAGAATGAATTAGAAATATTTACGTGTTGGATCGTTTCAACATTTGATTTTGTATCTTCATTAGTTATGGGATGCAACTTAGATTTAGGATTTGATTTAATTTTTATTAGAGATTGATTCTCTTGGATGTTTGATTTGGATTTAGGATTTGCGATTGCATGCGAGTTTGAATTAGAATTTATTTCGGAATTTGCGATTGGATGCAAGTTTGAATTCATTATAAATGGAATTGTTCCAGTGCTTGAGTGATTTGATTTTGTTGGTTTGGTATAGGAGGAGGGACTCGATTTATCAGTCGCTCCTGAAAATTTACTGACGCATTTTGATTATTTTGATTTTGTGATGTTGATTTTTTTGAATTGTTATATTGCCTTTTACGACATTCCTCGAGTACGTGACCTGGCCTTTTGCAATATCTACATTGTTTTTGTTGATTCGCTGGATTTCTAGGAGTTTGATAGTTATGAGAATTGTTAGAGAAATGTATAGATTTCGTGCGGATTTGAGGTTTATTGCGGAAGCAATCTTTTGTAAGGTGATTATTTTTTCCACAAGTTTTACATTTTATTTCAATAGACTTGTAAGTTAATCTCAACGCTTTTTCCTCGGCAATTGCTGCGGTAAGCGCTTCGTTAATAGTTTTAAATTCGCGATACCTTAACATTTGAGATAAATTAGGATTCGAGTGATAGATGAAACGGTTCAATGCAATGTCTTCAATCATTAGGAGGCGTCCTTTTAGGCGTTCTTTATCATTTTCGGTTGAATGTATAATAGCTAATGTACGGGAAGTTAAATCTTCTAATCTCTGGTAGAATTGTGACACGTTTTCATGTTGTTCGTGTTTAATATTAGTTAGCTCTTCAAGTAATTGATCAAGAGATTTCCTATCCTGATATAAATTAATTAATAATTCTGAAATATCCTCCCATGTGGTTAAGTTGCAGTGAATATCGATCTGTTCGCGAGCTTTACCCGTAATTTTACTTTTGACAAATAAAAGAAGTGGAGGTATTTGTTGATCACTAGCGAGTTCGAAAACCGAATCGACTTGCTTAATAAAACTTCTTATTTTGTATCTATCTCCGTCGAAGTTATTCGGAATAAGTTTAATTAAGAAATCAAGTGAAAGTGAGTTAGCATTGTCATTTTGTTCGGAGTTAGGCATGATGTTTTTGTTTGTTTAGGAAAAAAGAGTTAAGGATGCAAGACTGAATAAAAAGCGACTCACCGTTGTTCCAATATTTTCAGACAGTCGGAATGTTGCTGATCGCCGTTCTCTGGATCGGGCCTGAAATCTTCTTATGTTGCACCAGGAGTTTCCTCTGGGAAGACGAATTCGTTGGCTTATTTCGCGAACCGGATGAACGTCCCGACTATCCCACTTCTGACACCAATAATATGTTGGATACCGGGAGTGAAAAGTCAATGTTGCACTTAAACACTTAACTTAACTTTATTCTCATAACAATAATTACAATACAGCATGTATTCAGAATGACGGTTGGGTACTAACTAACTGCTTAAGTTCTAGAAAGGGTATATATATGGAGGTAAGACCACACGCGTGAGGACAGACAGAGGCCCGTTTTTGGGGACGTTCCCACGAGGGTGGTATTTACCTATCGTCGATACAGAAAAAGGCTTTCAGACTTAAGGGTGCCTAATAAATACAGGTCTAAGACATTAATGGTAAAAGTTACTTGATGAAATTAAAAGAGAATGGTACCTAATAAATATACATATATCTACGACACTAATGGTAAAAGTCACTTAATGGAAAATAATGAAATGTAATACAAAAAGGGTGTCTAGTACACCTGCTAAACTTAAGATACTATATAATGGGGTTGTTTCCCACGAACGTTAGGGTAGATAGTCTTTATATGGCGACAGTCCGTCTAGCACTTGGGTGGTCATCTAACAGGGGTATGTAAGAAGTGGTTGGGGAGAAACAGAAGGGTAACCGAATGAATGGGGGAGGATGGAGCTGGTTTAAGGATTGTAGCGAGACTGGGTTGGCAGTGGGAGATAAAACGAAAGGATCATTAGAATATATAAAAGTTCGATTTTGTATTTAGATTTTTTATGCCAATAAAGGTTTTTCTTTTATTACCAATGTATGAAAAATCTAGTTTTCATTGGTATACAAGGTAATTTAATTAGTCTGGCGAGGGACACCACAGTGTTCCAGGCAGAGGCGATCGCGGTCCGCCTCTGCATTGGAGAAATAGCAAGGCAAGACAACAAAAGTCGATCAGTAGTTATTTTTTCGGACAGCCAAGCGCTGCTAAGAGCACTAAGCACTACACAGGTCGATTCCAAGCTAGTGTGGGACTGTGTAAGCGCTCTCAACGAAATAGACGGTCGCAAAATAGTGACAATGGTATGGGTCCTAGGACACAAGGGTCATCAAGGGAACGATAAAGCAGACGAACTGGCCAAACAAGGCTTGTCAAGCGCATTCATGGGCCTGGAACCCTCCTGCGGTATCGCAAAAACCACAGTCAGAAAATCCATACAAAAAAAGGACAGAGACACAAACTCAAACCTGGTGGACGAACACACCAGGGCAGAGGTAGGCGAAACAGTTCCGCAAAGAAACAATCGCCGGCTTTCACGACCGATCTTCTCAATTAAGAGAGAAAAACGGTTAAAGCTATAGTACGTCTACTGTAGGCTCAACCGACACATGAGCAAAATAGGTCTGGCATAGAATCCAATATGTAGATTCTGCCAGGAAGAAGAGAAGGATCCTCTCCGCATCCTGTGCCAATGTGAGGCCCTAACAAGGATTAGATACCTAAAGCTGGGCAACACTAAACCTAGCGCAGTGAGCTACACCTAAGGCTCACTGTCAGGATTAATAGGGCTACTCAAAGCTCGAGCACGTCGTCTTGGATAATAGAGATCCACAATAGATCTTCAAAGGTCGCGGTGGTACAGGCCAATGAGGCCACCCCTACGAATATCTATCTATCTATCTAATTTAATTATGAAAGATAATGTCAGTAAGGTGACGTCTGTTTTGTTGGACACACATATGAAGCCTTTCCTCAAAGTTCAACATTGCGTTTATCAACATTTCTTGGGGCACAGCTGCGATTTCTTCACGAATAGCAAGTTTGAATTCGTCTAGCGTACGATGTTTTCCAATATACACCTTCAATTTGAGATAACCCCACAGAAAGAAGTCGCACGCCGATAAATCCGGTGACTGTGGGAGCCAAGGAATGAGAGAGATTGGTTGGGAGACATTTGTCGGACAAGTTCCATCGAGCTCTTGCTCTATTGGGTGTAGCCCCATTTTGTTGGAACCATATTCCAAAATCATGTGTTCTTTATGTGCGTCACAATGTAAATGAAACCTACTGCTTTGCTGTGATAGTGGCACTATTATAAAATAATATAATTTTCAGATTTATAATTGAATCGGTCATTTTAAAAAGGGGCTAGGTATATTCGCAATTTAAAAATTTTCATTTCTATTGAAAACCTGTCTAAGTTCCATTCATTAGTAGTTAGGTTGACGTAGATTTGTTTACGTTTACAAAGCATCATAAACATGGTAGGTTCTGACCTGTTTTTATATGAAATACACGATATTAAGAGTTTTAATTTTTTTTTTATTTATCAGATTGAGGAGATAACCCCATTTTTAAAATTAAACTATTCTTTTACCAACAATTGGTTATAAAATTACTATATCAGTTAGTTTGCGAATGACTCGCTGTTGAGTCGAAACTAGTCACAGTACAAAATAAAAAGTGAATACAAAAAAGTAATCAGTGTTAATTATTTAAATATTTACAATGTATCACAAAGTAACCGCCTCCACCACAAGATATATAAAATTACTATTTTCTTATAGAACGGAATTTCTTGATTATCCCGTCATCGCCACGAGATCTTACATCAGACTTACGTTTGCCAGTACTGACCTATAAATCGTATTTTTTCTGGCTCTCCTATAAAATTAGCATTTTTACATGTGCCACTATTTAAGCCAAGTAGCGAGGGCCACGCATTCTCTATAGCAGTGCGTTTTAACGTTTTATTATTATATATAATCCTGACCCACCATTTTCAATTTTGTTACCGATGATTTGTAATGTGTACAAAAAGGGTTGATATACAAGGATTGTTTTTTTTAATTTTAACCCTTTCGCTACACAGTTGTGTATCCATGTACGGTGCTTGGAAAGATAATGCGTATCCGTACGTATTTCGTACCACAGGCTCATACCGGCATATATAGTGGAATTTTTCAAATTAGTCACTTTCATGCGCAAAACGAGAGCCGTTCGTGTATTCCCGCTGCTCAAAAAAATAAGAAAGTGAAACCCGACTACGTTGGGCTCACATTTATTTTAAAGAAAGGAACTCGTGCGCACATGCCAGGTGGTGCATCGGACGAGAACCCTTCGGAATTTCAATGGTGTTATCTCTGCGTGAGCCAGTGTCGAATGGTACATTTACGGCCCAACGTTTTTAGGACTGTCTTGCCTACAGAGGCGTGTAAAGAGTCAGGAAGGTCCCAGGCGGAAGTGCATTTTAGGACCCGGAGTATGCAGTGGACTTACGTAAAATAAAATAAAATAGCGCACATCGCTAGCAAAGGAAGAAAATTAAACCTAATGGAAAACCTGGAAATAAATAAAAAACATTCATCAGGCCTCTTGCTGGACGAACAGATCGAACTCTCCACTGCTCAGGCTGAGAAAAGATCCTCGCTCCACCCCCATGTCATAAAACTGTGTATATATAATGTATATTTGCCTGTAAATGACACCATTAACATTCCTCACCTGAAGAAGCTACAGCGTAGCGAAACAATTGTAGTGAAAGTAAATACAAGAAAGTTGAAACACGGAAATATTTTATTTATTAATTTATTAAAGTAGAACAGTTATTGAGAAATTCACAGCACAACAGTTAAACAATTAAATTCTTTCAAACTTTGCAACTGCACTTGACACTAACTTATTTAAGGTAAAATTATCGGTGACGAGTCAACAATCAAAACAACATTATCAGAATAAAAAAGTAAATAAACACACGATTTAATGTTTTGCTTGATTTACAAACAACTAATACTCAAAAATAAGACCTATCAATCGTAAATTTGTCAATAATAATAATAATACCTAGGACATGGTATATGAAACATGTGTTCTAGCCTCAGCATATGCAGCGTTTGTGAGAAAAATGTTCTGGGCTTTTCTAAACTCGATATTTTACTTCATGCGCCACGCGTATAAAACACTGATTTTAAGCGAAGTTCGAATATACATGCATTTTAGTGTTTTATACGCGTGGCGCATGAAGTAAAATTTCGAGTTTAGAAAAGCCCAGAAAATTTGTCTCGGGTCGCTGCGCGACCCTCGACAAATTTTCACGGGGCTTTTCTAAACTCGAAATTTTACTTCATGCTTATTCTGGGAGAAGAAAACACTCGCTTAAAGCTTCAAATTAAACTCCTTTAAAAAACAACGAATGTCGGAAAATTTATAGCCTATGCGAAAGATGGCGGACGAGTCAAGTGCTAAGACGGATGAGTCCGAGAATAAGTGCAATAAATGCAAAATTAAAACTGTTAATACTGTGCCATGTATAGTGTGCGAACTGGATTTCCATCCCTCATGCCTAAAAATACATAGCAAGTCTTGTGGAAAACTGCAACCGATATCAACTGGCGATCCAGAAATGGAGGTTAAGTCACCGGGCTCAGTAACGGCAAGTACCATCCAATTTAATTTTCTTACGGAGGAAAATAAATTACTACGAAAACTTATTAAAGAGCTTGAAAGCAAAAATGATATTATCATCGAAAATAACTGTCTTCTGAAGGAAAAAATATTAACTCTTGAAAATAAGCAAAGTTATGAACCTGTAAATAAAAATAAAAATGTACCAAGAGATGTCGAAAACATTCAACAGGTGTCAGAACCATCTATAAAACCCACTAAAATCAATAAACCAACAAAAACCGTAAATAAAACCGTGCCTCCATCCACCTGCGAAGAGTCCAAAGTCTCGCATTCGCCGCGTCATGGGCTGACCATCACTGTGCCCGATAAAAACGAGCAACAAAATAAACTAAACAAAAAAGATACGGATGGTTTTACTATCTACACAGGAAAAAGACCCAATAAAAATAAAAACCGAAAAAAGAAATTAATTACTACTGGTAGTAGTTCGGCCGGGGTGATATCAGCAGAACCGCGGAAAACCTGGCTTTTTATAAATCGTGTAAATTACGACGCTACAGTAGCTGATATGGAAAACCACATTAAAAATATACCAGTTCATAAAGCGTTTACGTGTGAAAAAATGGAAACCAGAACAAAAACATACAGTAGTTTCAGGATCGGAGCTGATATTTCTGATCACGATCTCCTAATAGATTCAACAAATTGGCCCTAGGAATAGAAATCGGCAAATATATTTTTAAAAGGCCACCTCCAAAACCAGAAGCAACATAATCTACATAACACGAAGAATTCCCACAGACAAAACAACGTTATATTTATGGCGATATTTAAGGCGTTATTTATTAATACTCAATCTGTGCGCAATAAATACAATGAATTAGATAGTATGATAGAAGATAAACAGTATGACGTTGTATGCCTCACAGAACACTGGCTAAAACAAAATGAGAGCGAACAGTATCATATAAATAATATGATATGCGCTTCCTACTTTTCAAGAAAAAACTCTTCAGGCGGCGGTGCCTTAGTACTTGTAAATAAAAAACACAACTTTGTAGTGCTGAATAATATCAACCTATTATCTATAGAGTGTCATTGTGAACTGTGCGGCATATACCTAGTCGAATCTAATACAACCTTTATCGTTGTATATAGACCACCGAACGGCGATTTTAGCATATTTTTAAACACCATAACTACTGTATTACACCTATTAGATATTGTTAACAAACATGTTGTTATTGGAGGGGATTTTAATGTTGTGTTTAATAACCCCAACCAAAGAGTCAGAGATGTATATGATTTGTTTTGTTCATATGGTCTCAGACAGTATGTGAATTTCCCAACTAGAGGTAATAATATTCTTGATAATGTCTTTATGAATTTTGAGCCCAATGGTTTTTCTATAGATCCGTGTATAACATCATCAGATCACAAAGGTATCGAACTTCATTTTCAACATGAAGTATCCTTGGATGTGTTAACAACGAAAAAAATAAGGCCCATTACGCAAGCAGGAAAATTCTTTTTTTTCCAAGAATTAATATCCCAGGACTGGAAAGACATAACAAATGAGACCGAATGTAATAAAAAATTCGAAATATTTCAAAATATTATCATGTCAGCATATCACTCATGCTTCCCCGAGGTAAATGTAAGTAATAAAACTAATGAAATTAAAAAGATTCACTGGTACACTGAAGATCTTCGCAATATGCGTGAACATTTAAACTTAATTCACGAAGCAGTGGATATCAGCAAAGATACATCTCTCGCCAAAACTTACAAATCATACAGACGTAAGTATACAGATGAAATAAAAAAGGCTAAAATCAGAGCTTATGATAACTACATCGAAAATTCAAATAACAAAGCCCAATCAATGTGGAACATTATTAATTCTAGTCGTAAAAGTAAACGTAGCTGTGATAAGCCCTGTGATATTAGCTGTGAACAATTTAATAACGAATTTTTATCTTACATAGACAATATCATAAGTACCATCAAGGATATAAATATAAATCCTCTAGACATGGTACCTTTAATACTATCAAGCAGTTTCTCATTTAAATTAATATCCAAGACTGATGTCAGAGATGCAATTAACAGCATCAAACGTAGCAAAAGCAGAGATATTTATGGACTCTCTTCTGATCTGTTAAAGTCTTGCAAAGAATCAATTATATTTCCATTAACAAATATTATAAATACATGCATTAAAAAATCCATAGTCCCGAATGCTATGAAAGCTGCTACAGTAGTGCCTATCTACAAAAAAGGAGACAAGAATAATCCACACAATTACAGGCCCATTTCTATACTCCCAGTTTTCTCCAAAGTATTTGAAAAAATATTACTGCTGCAAATCAAACATTATTTTGAATATAATGAGTTGTTTAACAAATCACAATTTGGTTTTCGTAGCGGATAATCCACAACAGATGCTATAATATCTCTATTAGACGAGTTATTGTCGTCATACGAAGAAGGGGATTTTGCAATGGCATCTTTTGTGGATTTGAGCAGGGCTTTCGACTGTGTAAATCATGATGTACTAATTGGCAAACTAGAGCGCTACGGTTTCGATAAACCTAGCAGTAAATTAATACAGTCATACTTATCCAATAGGACACAAGTTGTCAAATATGGCAATTGCGAGTCGAATGCTCTGCCTGTCAAACATGGTGTTCCCCAAGGGTCTATTTTAGGACCACTTTTATTTATAATATACATTAACGATCTACCAGATTTTGTTGATAACACATTCAAGGTGATATACGCGGATGACACCACGTTAATTAATAGGGCGAGTGAACTAGATGAAGCAATGCATAAAAGCACTACAGCTAATATTAGATGCAAAGAATGGTTTGGTAGCAATAAATTGCTACTAAACCATACAAAAACAACTCATTTGGCTTTCACCTTAAAAAAGCATACATTACCCATGCCATTATCGGTGAAATTTCTGGGTGTGCATCTTGATTGCTCAATGAAATGGCATGCACATAGCGATAACTTGGCAAACAGATTAGCCACAAATATATTTTTACTACGCAACCTATCACAAAGTGTATCCGCAAATACCTTAAAAATGTCCTATTACGCCACATGTCACTCTATCTTGTCGTATGGTTTACTTACGTGGGGACATTCGCCATGTTGGCAGCGCATATTCAAATTGCAGCGAAGGGCAGTACGTATAGTGGGTAGATTAGGTTACAGGGATGACTGTAGGGCTATCTTTCAAAAACTGCGCATAATTACCTTACCGAGTCTATACATCTTTCAATGTCTTGTTTATGTTAAAAAGAACTTGTCTGCGTTCAATTTAGCTATGTCTGTTCACAGTCATAATACTCGCAACAAAGATAATATATGCTTAAAACGGGTAAGACTACATAAATCACAAAATGCGAAAAACTATTGGGCTCCGAAGTTCTACAATACATTGACGGCAGAGGTAAGGTGCTTGCCGCTGAAACAATTCAAATCATATATAAAAAAACATCTACTAAATCATGCGTTTTACTCATGGGACGAGTTTCTAAATTCTAGAATTGAGATGTGATAGTTTGTTAATTTATTTCGATGTTTTTATTTATTTTATTTATACAAAGTTTTATATTTATATTTTAGCTATATTTTATTTAACGATATTTTAATCTTTATATATATTATATTTTTTTCATATTTTAATCTGTTGTATATTTAAATGTCTGTCATGTTTTAATCATTTTTTTATATTTATATTTTTATGTAATTTTAATCTGTCACACCTACTATTTTTAACTGTCTGTCCACCTTATTGGTGCTGCATTTAAATTTCGTCGATCATTTCTGATCAAATATCATGTTATATTATATAACCATTGTTACTCTGATTAGAACATAATTGTAATTCTTGTACGTTTTTTATGTTTAATTTCTTTTGACCTGTGTAAACTGTATCCACTGTATTGGCATTAATAAACAATAATAATTATGTTTACCTATTTTACAATATTTTAGTGTTTTATACGCGTGGCGCATGAATTTTCTGTAAATCTTCAGACATTCCTTGTTTTCTTTCTAAGTTCAATTCGAAGCCTTAAACGAGTGTTTTCCACTCCCAGACTAAGCATGAAGTAAAATTTCGAGTTTAGAAAAGCCCCGTGAAAATTTGTCGAGGGTCGCGCAGCGACCCGAGACAAATTTTCTGGGCTTTTCTAAACTCGAAATTTTACTTCATGCGCCACGCGTATAAAACACTAAAATATTGTGAAATTTATGCATATTCGAACATTACTTGAAATCTGTGTTTTATACGCGTGGCGCATGAAGTAAAATTTCGAGTTTAGAAAAGCCCAGAAAATTTGTCTCGGGTCGCTGCGCGACCCTCGACAAATTTTCACGGGGCTTTTCTAAACTCGAAATTTTACTTCATGCTTAGTCTGGGAGTGGAAAACACTTATTTAAAGTTTTAAATTGAACTTAAAAAAAAGCAAGGAATATCTGAAGATTTAGAAAAAATAAACTGAATTTGGAATACTTATACTTTAAAGAAAAACTCTATAACTGTATAATTTAAATACATATTTAAGGAAGGTGCGAAAAGGGGAAATTAATATTTAAAACATGCGTAAGCGTGAAAATAATTTCATTGATTTACAATTTATTAAGTTTTCTCCTCTTTGTATTTTATTTAATTTAAAATATTTTGCTCTTAAAATCTTTCTTATTATTGAAAACTTAATATTAGTAATTTAAATAATTAATTATTATTTTAATAACACTTATTTTTAACACAAAATATTAAAAAATCTATGAACGTACAGCGAAACCGGAAAGAGAGGTTATGAAAGACTCAAAAATGTAACCAAACACAACGTCATTGTTTTCTCCCTCAAGAACTAGGATCCGTGGGAAAGGGGTAGGGGCAACCATGGAAAGATACTGGATCTTTCCATGTTTTCCCCTACCCCTTTCCCTGCGTCATATCCTGTAACATATATGTGTTCATACAGGGCTTTCATTAATTCCCGAACCCCACGTGACTAAATTTAAAATTGCCGCGTAAATTATTGTATTTGTACGTTGGAGGCTTTGAAAAAAGTAACCAAACGTTACTAAAGTCAAATTTGACATAAACGTTTATGCGCGGTGCATCGTTAAACCAACCTTTGAGATCTTACAAGATTCGCCCGGAATTTTCAGGTAAGCAAAAATTGTTTAATTATTCTGAAACATTGAGTTTTATTTCTATTTATTTTGCAGAGTCAATTTGCTAGGATAAGCAAATACTGCGAAAATTAATAAAAATTAGTTACATTTTTGAAGATGAGCCTATTTTTTAATCATTTTAAATATAATATTTTCAGTCGTCATAAAAATACGCCGGCGAATAAATATTTTTAAATCTAGGGAATTTTTGTGTGAGCCATACCACCTTGTACATTTGGTTGCCTATTATTTTTGGTCACGTGGGGTTCGGGAATTAATGAAAGCCCGGTATGTGTTACGGCCATCGACGTACCTTGAGTCAGAGGTACGTTTTATGGGGCCCCCGAAGGGCTGCGGCCCCAGGCGGCCGCCTGTTACGCCTTATAGTTAACGCGCCTCTGCTTGCCTACGTTCGGGAAATGCTTTTCTGCCGCGCAAGAGCCTAATTTGGGAAATACATCTATACCGTGTGTAATCATTTCATAGGCTTGCATTACATTTTTTTGAGGAAAATGCAAAAATGCACAAAACAAACAAAAGTTGGCCATGGATTTTTTGAATTATACTGTATAGACTGCTTATTGAAAACGTACACAAACCTTGTGCGCTCACGATTCACAGGCTTTTGAAAATATACGTTCTTCGCACATGGAGCACATAAAAACTAAACGTAAGGATACGCTCCTCGTAGCGAAGAGGTTAAGTGCACTTTTACACATTTCAAAACAAATTGCTCCAGACGTTAAAATTAAACAAAATAAACGTTTGTAGAATTAATTAAACAAGAATTATTAAAACTCAAGACTATTTGAATTCGAGAAAATAGACTTACGCTTCTTATAGTTTGCACACTTTAAACATGCTAATTAACGTGAGATCAAACACAAGCAGTATATTATTAACCTTACAATATTTCAGTGTTTTATATGCCTGACGCATGAACCTAACTTCGAGCTAATAATAATAATTAATATTATTATAGGCAACCCAATACCCTCAATGTGTATTGAGTTTTGGTCGCGACATTGTCAAATTGGTTGCTTATAATCATCGTTTCAAACAATTACTTCAATGTGTTATATTCTGCGCCCCCTAATTTTCTCTGGATTTTCTACTGCCCCCACTGAAAGTCTCAAAAGCACACGGAGGGGCGTTATCGCGCACGTTGAGATCCTCTGCAGTATATGAAGGACTAAACATGTTTTTTCTAAATTATAAATATTTAGCTCATTTCTTTGTTCAAATGTACGATTATAAATTACGAAATAATACTAAATTGGCTAATTTGGCATTATAATTATGTATCTATAAAAAGATAATGATGCAACATATTAAATGTATTTTAATGATTATCGCATTATCAAAAATTCGACATGGTACAAGCAGTTAACCAGCATGATGAAGGCAGCATGCGGTGACCATTAATTATTAACTCCAACATCGCATGTTGTTACAAAAACCACCGCGTCTACCGAAAGACAATGAAGAAAATGTAACTATTAAAGTTGCGTGACCATAGGCAATTAACCCCGACTATTTACATGAATGTACTCTATTGATAATTACCGTTTTGGATCGTGTTTCATTCAATGGAGTTATTATAAATTAATTAGCAGAAAAAACTTAGCAGTTGAAATTACACTTAATACAAACATTCGAAATTAATCTTTAATTAATTTCTCACTTAACCCGTGGTGAAACATTTTTGAATATAATACTGGATATTTAATTAAAACCTTGGTTTGTTTCACTAGTGAAACAAACCAAGGTTTTAATTAAATATCCAGTATTATATTCGAAATTAAACTTAATACAAACATTCGGAAAAGTGAAAAAAAAAACTGATAACGGGAATAGTTTCGAGCAGGGGCGGGTTTGTAGTAAGAGGCTCATAGAAAATTAGGCACCCACCCCCTTAACATACAAAAACAAACGGAACATATCTAAATTAACCCATTAACGGCCGAGCAATTATAGAGTTAACTGTAAAAGTTTATTTTAGATAAAATTCTTCGGCACTTCTTTTTATGATTTCTACGAATTACTTATTATATTACACACTGGGAATTTTTCTTTTAATTTACATAAAATTTATATGTTGGGACTTCGGTTCCAGGGCTGATATAAGATAATATTTTACAAAAGTTCCTTTACAAAAATATGCACTGAACCTTTCGTAACAAAATGACAGGAACAGATTTTTTTTAACCGTTTTATTTAACGCAGAAATATTGTTTGTTTTTAGGTCTATTTTGAAGTTCAAGCGATGTTTAAGCCAAAACTGTACTATTATGGCCTTAAATTTGATTTCAGCTATAAAATTAGCAAGTTGTTAGCAAAGTGCAGAGTTATCTACACTGCAAACTGTTAGTAACCATATCCTCACCCTCGCTTGCTGAACAGGCCGCCGACATGCAATATTTACAAGAATGCCCCACTTCGCCATGCGGACTACCGAGCAGGGAAATTCGGCGGACTGTTGTCCCCGAGAAACAAAAAAAAAAAAGAAAAAAAATACATTTTGATCGCAAAACCTCACGTCTGCATGCAACATGTTTCTTTAGATCTAGACAGCAGTTTGTTAGCAACTGGCTCTTAGTGAGTGTATTTAGAACACTGCCATACACATTTGAAAGGGTTATGTCTTAGAACATATTAAAAAGGGTTAGAATGTTAGCTTTTATAACACGCAAGAAAGCGAGTGGTTATTATTATGTTAATCATGTTCTTTTCAATAAATTGTTTATAATACATTTTTTATGTCTGGAGTTGAACACTGGTTTTGGATGTAATCGTTATTTGTAAATTATTAATCACGCTAGCAGGATTTACTTTGACTGAATGAAAGTGAATAAATAGAAAAGAAATATAGTTATTTGAATTAACAGGGGAGTTACTTTTATTGATGAAGTCACTGTGTGGTGAAACGTTACAGTGTTTAACAATAAAAGTGAAACAACTGTGTTGTTTTTATTTCAAATAGTATTTATTATAAAGTTTCATTGATAAAACACGGTTTGATTTCCTTGCTTCACTAATTTATTTTTCACTGTTAGATGTACACTTCTGTGCAATAAAATTAGGCATAAGTTTCATAACTATTTTTCTCAGCAATATCGAGTTGTATAATTTGGGTCTGTGTTAGTTCCCTAGCGGCAGTTTCAATAAGTGATAAAACACCATAACTTGAAAATAACACCTGTATTAAAAAACCAAAACAAAGACCTTTTAAATAAAATCGCTTATAATACATACAACATAGCCAAAATAATAAAAAAAAAACATCTTCTATTTTAGTTAGAACTCGAATTTGTGAATTGTTGTCTAAATGACGGAGCATTTTGGCATTACGGAAATTGGCATATTTACATATTTTCGTAACTAAGAAACTTATCATGTCCGTTTTAAACTATAACATACTTTGTGTGCTTAATTTTATTGCACAGAAGTGTACAGTGTACTCTTTTTTAATAACTGAATTTAAAAAAAAATGTAGCCAGGTCATCACTTTCACTCAAGACAATGTAATTTATTTATTTTTTTTAATTGTCACTCTGCTAGCTATTCATTGAAATGTCTAAAAAGTGTTCAGTGTCACCCTGTTTTACGGCAAATTACATAATTTAGGTGATACGGTTACTTAACCTAGAGGTTTTAAGGTTTAAAATCCTGTTTGGAAATACTAGAAAGTATACGATATTATAAAATGCGAGGAACCAATTAAAATCCATGTTTGGACATTTTATCATTTTTAATTGGCCGCGACAGCATACAATAAGAAGCGTATTATGTTTTGGTAAGAATTTAATTTAATTAATTATGTCCGATTGCAACAACTCCCAATCATCGGATAAAAATGAGTGATAGTAACACGCGTATAAAAATAAAATCAATGAACTAAAAAAATAACTAGTTTAATCATCCAATACATTTTAAATAAACATCGCGAATTAATCTAAGTGGCTAAATATAGTGCCTTTCACACAAAGACGGTCGAGTATACCGTAAGAAGGATAAACAGAATCGAAGATTTAGGAGTGGGGGTAAAGATCGCCTACGTCACAAATGCGCGTTAAATTTAAATATGGTTACTTCATGATTTAGATAATTACAAGTAATTACAGTAACTGAATATTAATTCTTATTATTAAATTATATTATTAATAATATAAAAATTATCTTAGATAAAAGATATAATTCGATTTGGAATTAGCATTTGCAACATAATGTATTTTTACACTTAATTTTTCGTAATATTTCTATCCATGTGTACTTTATGCATACAGAGAGTTTTATATAAAACCGAACATTTTCATAACGAGAATTTTTCTTTGAATTTTCCATTGCATACGTTGCGCATGTTCCGATACTCGGTTTATTAAAAGAATCTAATTTGCAGCTTTAAGCGAGTGTTTTCCACTCCCAGGCTAAGCATGAAGTAAAATTTCGAGTTTAGAAAAGCCTGATAATTTGGTTTGGCCGCGAAGCGCGGAGCGGCCAACCCAAATTTTCAGGCTTTTCTAAACTCGAAATTTTACTTCATGCGCCACCGGTACAAATCACTGGTTCAATGTAAAGTTCAGCGGTGTGTTTTAAACTTCGTAATATATCAGTGTTTTGTACCGGTGGCGCATGAAGTAAAATTTCGAGTTTAGAAAAGACTGAAAATTTGGTTTGGCCGCTCCGCGCTTCGCGCTACGCGACCAAACCAAATTTTCAGGCTTCTCTAAACTCGAAATTTTACTTCATGCGCCACCAGTACAAATCACTGGTTCAATGTCAAGTTCAGCGGTGTGTTTTAAACTTCGTAATATGTCAGTGTTTTGTACCGGTGGCGCATGAAGTAAAATTTCGAGTTTAGAAAAGCCTGAAAATTTGGTTTGGCCGCTCCGCGCTTCGCGCTACGCGACCAAACCAAATTTTCAGGCTTCTCTAAACTCGAAATTTTACTTCATGCGCCACCGGTACAAATCACTGATTCAATGTAAAGTTCAGCGGTGTGTTTTAAACTTCGTAATATGTCAGTGTTTTGTACCGGTGGCGCATGAAGTAAAATTTCGAGTTTAGAAAAGCCTGAAAATTTGGTTTGGCCGCTCCGCGCTTCGCGCTACGCGACCAAACCAAATTTTCAGGCTTTTCTAAACTCGAAATTTTACTTCATGCTTAGCCTGGGAGTGGAAAACACTAGCTTAAAGCTTCAAATTAAATTCTTTTAATAAACCAAGCATCGAAAAATCTGCAACGTATGCATATAGATACTTCAAAGAAAATGTTCGGTATTACATAAAACTCTCTGTATGTATTTTTATTGTTATATGATATAAATTTCCAATGTACCAAGTCTGTAAATATGAAACCGGAATTTGCTTATAAATGGCTCTAGTTGTCAATATAGTGACTGTTAAGTCGCGTTATTGGTCTCTTATTCTTGTGTTTACATTTGTAAAAGACTTTTAACTCAAAAGAATACAAATACATATGTTTTCATAGCGTTGAGGGTGACTGTTTTTAAGCCTAAAAATTATGATTCGCCGACATCATTGATTTTCTGTTACCATTAGAAGAAAACTGCTGCAGAATCTGATCGAATGCTTGTCGAAGCTTACGATGAGCATGCTCTTGGTAAATCACAGTGCTTTGAGTGATTTAAAATATTCAAAAGTGGCGATTTTCACGTGAGAAACCAAGAACGTGGAAGACCACCGAGAAATGATGCTCAAACGCACCAACAACTTGCGTATCAGTAAAATGTGACACGAGAAGTCGCTTCCATACGTTTGAAAGCCATAATAAAGATCCAGAAGGTAGGAAGATGAGTTCCACATGAAAGACGGCAGGAAAGCCGAAAAACCACCTATGAAATACTGCTCACCAGGCACAAAAGAAAATAATTTTCTTATCGAATTTTGACTGGCGATGAAATACTTCCGCATGCGGCTTACTCGCCAGACTTGGCTCTATCCGATGACTGCTTATTTGCATCGATGGGACACGCACTTGCTGAGCAGCGCTCCACTTCTTACAAAAATGCATAGAAATGGCCAACATTTTTTGTTGGCGTGGCATATACAAATTGGCAGGAGATGGGAAAAATGTGTAGCTAACGATGGGAAATATATTGAATAAAATATATTGTACCATTTTTATACAATAAATGTGTATTTTTTATTAAGAAATTCCGGTTTCATATTTACAGACCTGGTATAAACATTAACAACTAAAGTTACAAAACCGGGCTTGCTTAACCTTAAATTTTATAAGTTAGCATTGTTATTAAACTTGGTTTAATGGGTTCGTGAATAAAATCCACATTGTTTCAGCCGTTTATTAATTTTTGTTTGTACAAAATTTAGCCGGGTAGTTCGCAAGGGTTTACAAGTAGTTTTTTTATGCGAAATCTTCGCTAGTTGTCTGGAGAGTGTGAGCGCTCGTACCCTTGCAGGTACACCCCTGGTTGTGGGAGGGATGAAATTTACCCCCCATCAACAGAGGCAACGGAGCACCGCCCATAATATTAATAAATAGAATTGTGTAACAAATATGAAGTAACAAGCATTGAAGTGAAAAAATAGTTATTTATACAAAACGGATTGTAATAAAGCTGAGAACTATAATATTTAAATATAGATTTTGATAACTTGTAATTATTAATTAATTAAACTATAAGGATAATGTAATTTGGTTTTCGTGGTTGTTTCTTAAAATGGCTCGACTCCTACCTGTGTAACCGAAAAATTCGGGTTAAGTTAGGCGAGACCATCTCTGATGAGTTTACAGTGGATATAGGGGTTCCACAGGGGTCAGTGCTGAGACCACTAATATTTTTGCTTTATGTCAATGATCTACCTTTATATGTAACATCAGGGAACTTGATTATGTATGCTGATGACACATCAATAGTGGTCTCAGCGCAGACGCCTGAGGAACTTCATAGACTGGTAACGAACATTACCAGAGACTTTGAATCATGGTGTTCCAAAAATATGCTCATACTGAACAACACCAAAACGGAATATATTTCTCGAATAGGCGTACGCCATCAGTAGGTCTTGTAGGTTTTGGGTTGTCGGCAACAGTAAAATTTCTGTTGATACACACTTAAGATGGGATGACCATATTAGTTTTGTCTGCAAGAAACTTTCGAGTGTTTTTTTTGCAATTAGGCAACTAAAGCCATCTCTGAACAAGGCCAATCTTTTCACTATTTATTATTCGCTGGCGTACTCGTTTCTGAATTACAATATATTAGTATGGGGTAACGCAACTAATATTCGAAGGGTATTTGTTCTCCAGAAAAATATACTACGCCTAATTTGCGATCTAAAACCCAGGACTCTTGCCAACATTATTTTATAAGATTCGGTTTGCTGACTTTACCATGCATATATATCCTTAATGGTATTCTACTTGTTAAAGATAATTACCATTCTTTCTCTAAGAACTCAACAAACCACTCACATAATACTAGGCATAAAATGTTGTTGAGAGTTGAAAAACATCAAACACGTTTGTTTGAGAAATCACCATACTATGTCGGCACACTAATGTATAACGAATTGCCTGATGATATTAAGTCAACCGCAAATCGCACTTTTCGTAAAAAATTGAAAAAAATTCTTGTCGATAAATGTTTTTATTCAATTTCCAAATTTTTGAATTAGTTATGTATGTCTTTTATTTTAAGATGGTATTGTAATTGTGATAATATTTAATTTAATTTATTTCACACATAATTTTAATTATTAATTGATGTCTCACATCTATTTTATTGTAAATAGCCTAAGTGAATAAAGATTTGATACTTTGATATTTAATGTTACTAGTAGTCTAATCGCGCGGGGAGCAAACGGGCATTAGTATTAAATAGTGACATACTATTTAATACTAATGCCCGTTTGCTCCCCGCACGATTAGAATCAGTGATTAGTAAATCAATGATTAGATTAATCAAGCTGCTTTGTTTGCTGGTTAGTGAATCGGCAATCATAGAAAGCATTATTTCGATTATAAATGAAAATGTTAGGGTTTTTAATTATTTAATGTTGGCGAATTGTAAAACAACTCGATTTTTAGTTGTATTGTGTTGGTAATAATTATTTAAACAGATGTTATTTAAAAATTGAGATGAAATGTCAGTTGCTGATGTAAAGGTACGTTTTTACTTAAAACGAGTTTATCGAAATATAATCTGGACATTGGTAATAATAAAAACGATCAACCTTAATATTGCTTATTGCAAAGTTACCCATCACTTGCAAATTCTAATTGTTCTTCAATTAATGGTAATAAGTACCGGGCTTTCATTAATTCCCGAACCCCACGTGACCAAAAATAATAGGCAACCAAATGTACAAGGTGGTATGGCTCACACAAAAATTCCCTAGATTTAAAAATATTTATTCGCCGGCGTATTTTTATGACGACTGAAAATATTATATTTAAAATGATTAAAAAATTAATTAATTAATTTTAAATTTAGTCACGTGGGGTTCGGGAATTAATGAAAGCCCTGTATAAGGTGCTTTGTTTATTCAATCGAATTTTTTTTTCGAAAACTACTATTATCTAGGACAGGGGTCTCCAAACTATCTTCTTCGCGGGCCACAAATACAATTCTACATAATAAAGTCGGGGAAGATCCGATTGATTTTATAAAATTATGAAAAATTTAAGGAACAATTGTTACAATATTTCAAAATATGACATTTACAAATAAATTACAAACAATCGCGGGCCGGATTCATGCAAGTCGCGGGCCGGATTTGGCTCACGAGCCGTAGTTTGGAGACCACTGATCTAGGATATCAAAGTAATTAATCCTTAGGTTCACATGACGTGGAACATCAACGTGTAACACTTCCCCGTGCGGCCCAAGAGCGCGCGACCCTTCGCAGGTAGCCAAGGCGCCCGCCGAACCGCGTCGTACCCCTACCACGGAAGGACAGCATCCCTCTCCACTCCCACTCACTCATACACCAGCATCGCACCCTACTTAAGGGGAAGCCGCCCTTACAATCGTCAGTCTGTTAGCGCTCGTCTTCTCGGCCTAACAGCTCTCTTTAGTAACGCTCGTCTACTCGGCTTACTAAATACACTACGCAACCACGACTACGCTACGCTACCGCGATCACGCTGCTCACCGCCTGAAACCCCAGTCCGTGACTACGCTACACCCGGTACCGCGTCAAGACATCGCCCAGCCCTACGCCTGGAACAAGCCCTAGCCGCCCACGCCCGCTCTCCACACCGACCACTACACCTCAAATACTTACGATTACGATAATCTGTACAATCTGTAAATAAACGACTACAACCGTAACCATTGTGTTATAAACTGGCAGCCCAACGTGTGGCCGAAGAAGAAACATCCCGAAGACTGACTAGAAGCATGGCGAATAACAACGTTACAATGAGCGAACAGCAATTCCAAACTTTAATTAATCGGATGCTGGAAATAAGAGCTCCAGAACAGCCAGCGCCAAGGGGTAGTTTTTCAAAATGCACGGCCCGATTCAAGGGAGAGACGGACACGCAAACAGTGGAAAGCTTCATTAGTACAATCACTGTGTACAAAAATGCGGAACACATCACCGAACAAGATGCGATCACGGGTTTCCAGCTACTCCTCGAGGAACCCGCCGACACCTGGTGGGAAGGCATCAAGAACGATATAACCTCCTGGGACCAACTCGTGGAAGCCGTCAGGAATAAATTCGCCCCGGTGGTACCGAATTACAAGATTTTTTCGCTGCTATACGAAGATAAACAACCCAGGCCTGCGAAAACAGATCAGTTCATAATCCAAAAACGCGCGCTATTTAGCAAATTGAACCAAGCAATGGCAGCTGAGCTGCAGCTGGATTTCATCTACGGACTTCTCCATTTAGAAATCCGGAAGAGAATAGCCCGAAATTCCGTGAATTCGTATGACGATCTTCTGACCAAGTCAAGAGAAGCCGAGAGCGTTATCGAGGAAGAAAATCGAGCTAGACGACCCAACGGCCTAGAAAAAAACAAGTGCGTCTACTGTAAGAACAGCGGCCACCGAATCGAGGATTGTCGCAAGAAACAGCGGGAAACCGCCCCTGTAGGAGCCAACAAGTTTCAGTGTTACGGCTGCGGGAAGCCGAACACCATAAGGAGCCGCTGCCCCGACTGCAACGCACGACCGCGACCTTCGTGTGTCTAGTGTCGTCAACACGACACTAGACACACGAAGACCACACGTTTACATTACGATAAACAGAAAACCAGAGTACGCACTCTTCGACACCGGCTCCCAGGTCACCGTTGCCTCACTACGCTTATACGACGCTTTGAAACGCAACGGCAACGCATTTAGGAAACAAACGAGGGAAGTCGCGTTTGCCAACGGTCACGCGCAAACAAACACGATGTTAGTAACCGAAGCGGATGTCATCATCAAAGATAAAATTATTTCTACAACATTCTGTATCCTGCCAAACAGCCAGACACGTGAAACGATTCTCGGAATGGATTTTCTAGAACGAGCAGGCATCGCACTCGATCTAGGCCAGAAGACCTGGACATTTTCCGGAGAATCACACCCGGCGTCCGACGCAGAAAGGCCAAAAATCGAAAAACCACGAGTCTGCCCGAGGCCTGAACCCGTAGAAGACGATGAATTTTTATTTCCGGAACCGCCTAGGAAAATTCTCGACGAAGAAGCCCCGTTTTTCCGACATTACCCAGAGGCAATGGAAATCGCTACACTAACAGTACAACTACGTGAAGATGAGGGGAGTAACCTCTTTATCAAGGAGCGACACGCCCTGAACGAGTTGCTAGAAAACAAAGCGGACGCATTTAAGAGCCCCAAGCCACCCACGACGCTTGGATGCCACCGCATAGAGACCGGGAAGCACGCCCCGATCAGCGCGAAACCGTATCGTATGTCGCCGCCGAAGAAAGAAGAACTACACCAACAAATAAAACAGCTTTTAGAGGACGAGATCATACAGACATCTTCATCTCCATGGGCAGCACCGGTGGTGATGGTACCCAAGAAGGACGGCACTTCCCGCCTCTGTATTAATTACCGTGCTCTCAACGCCGCCACCACTCCAGAACGCTACTCGCTCCCGAGGATGGACGATCTGCTACATAATGGGTCCAAGGGGAAATTTATTTCTACCATTGACCTAAGAAGCGGATATTGGCAGATTCCCGTGGCAGCGGACGACGTAGAGAAAACTGCATTCACATGTCCGTTCGGCTTGTTCGAATTCAAACGAATGCCCTTCGGCCTACGAAACGCCCCGGCCACCTTCCAGAGGACCATGGACCTCCTCCGAGCTAAAGTGCCGTACATCAAGATGCTCGCTTACCTGGACGACGTCATCGCCCTGTCAGACAACTACGAACAGCACCTTCGTGACCTGGAGGATGTTCTCAGACTACTCACACAGCAATCTCTATCCGCAAACCGGGAAAAAACGAATTTTTGCCCGGAAAATGTCAAATTTCTTGGGCACATCATTTCACAAAAAGGCATCACCACGGACCCAGAGCGAGTACAAGCAATCACCTCCTGGCTTTGCAGGAAAAAGCGAGCCAATCACGAAGCTGTTTAAGAAAAACGCCGCCTGGAAATGGGGACAGCAGCAACAGGAAGCTCAGAACGCCCTCAAGGAAACGCTGATTTCGGCGCCTGTTTTAAAACCTGCCGTACCCACCGAGCCGTTCCTCATACGAACCGACGCAAGCAACTTCGCTTTGGGAGCAGTTCTCGTCCAGGGGGAGGGACCCGAGGAACACCCCGTGGAGTATGCTAGCCGCCTACTCACTCCGGCAGAGAGGAACTACACAACTACTGAGAGAGAAGCCCTCGCTATAGTCTGGGCCCTCAGCAAATTCAGGGGTTACGTGGAGGGATCTCCAATCACCGTCGCCACAGACCACCAGGCACTACGGTGGTTAATGTCGTTAAAAGCACCCACCGGTCGCCTCGCAAGATGGGCCTTACAGCTACAGCCATTCGAACTAACGATCAAATATATTCCCGGAAGGTCGAACCACGTCGTCGATGCCCTATCCCGGATTCAAAGTAACGAGATCATCGAAATGAAAACTATCCAAGTAGACATACCCCGACGAACCGCAGCTGATATTCGTCAAAACCAGTACCAAGATAGTGAATTAAAGAAAATTATCGACGCCCTGGAATCACAACCGCAGACGGAAGATGCCGTGTACTGGAGCAACAAAGGGTACCTGCTCGAGAAAGGCGTACTCTACAGATACAGCCCGGACGTCGTCTGCGAGGATGCCCAACAATGCATACCAGGAAGTGAGGTTCCAGCCCTCCTGAAGGAGTTCCATGACAGCCCCACCGCCGGTCACTACGGGTTCCAAGGCACCTACCACCGCCTCTCCCGCTCTTATTTCTGGAAGAAAATGCGGGATGACATAACAAAACACCTGAAAAACTGTGTCGAATGCCAGAGGTACAAACCCAGCAATTTGAAACCTGCTGGCTTGACACAAACGTCACCACCAAATCAGCGTTTCGAGTCAATTTAATTCGATTTATTCGGACCACTGCCAACGTCTCCAGAAGGATATACAACCATCCTGATCGTCGAGGACCTAGCCAGCCGGTGGATAGAAATTATCCCGCTAAAGAAAGCCACTGCCCTCGAATGTGCCACCGCACTGCTTCACGAAGTTTTCTTCCGATACGGAGTGCCCCGCCGCTGCATTTCGGATAATGGCACACAATTCGTCAGTGCGGTTATGCAACAAGTTATGTTCAGCTTGGGGATAGAACACAACTTCACCGCCTCCTACCACCCCCAGGCCAACCCGGTGGAACGGAAAAACCGCGACATGAAAACACAACTGGCTATCCTGGTGGGAAAACAACATAACACCTGGCCCACGGCTCTAGCCGCAATCCAGTTCGCCATGAACACGCACGTTACAAGCAGTACCGGATACAGCCCCGCTTACTTAACCTTCGGCCGAGAACTTCGAACAGCTGAAGATGTCAGTCGCGACCTCAGGGCTATCATAACAAACGAAAATTTCGTCGCCGAAATTACACCCCGCCTACTGCAACTCGCCGACACGCTGGAAGCCGCTAATCGCGTCTCTGATGAGAAGCAAGATAAAAGGAAGGGCTACGCCGATGCCGCCCGCCGCCCGACGCCCGCCGCCCGACGCCCGCCTATGTACCAGGAGACCACGTCTGGATCGACACCCACTTGCTGAGCCGTGCCAAGGACCAATTCACATCGAAGCTGGCACCCAGGTGCGACGGTCCTAACATCATTTTACAAGGAAGAGGAGCCGCCACATTCGAAGTAGCCGCCCTAGGAGAGCCAAATACCTCGATAGGCACTTTTCACGCTTCAGCGCTCACCCCGTTCACCGGAACCACTGAGGTCGTGCAGCCGCTCCACCCCATCCGCAGGAGAGGACGCCCAAGAAAGGCGCACTAGAGTCCTGGTCGCTTCATCGGGACGATCTTAGCACCAGAGGGGGAGTATGTAACACTTCCCCGTGCGGCCCAAGAGCGCGCGACCCTTCGCAGGTAGCCAAGGCGCCCGCCGAACCGCGTCGTACCCCTACCAGGGAAGGACAGCATCCCTCTCCACTCCCACTCACTCATACACCAGCATCGCACCCTACTTAAGGGGAAGCCGCCCTTACAATCGTCAGTCTGTTAGCGCTCGTCTTCTCGGCCTAACAGCTCTCTTTAGTAACGCTAGTCTACTCGGCTTACTAAATACACTACGCAACCACGACTACGCTACGCTACCACGATCACGCTGCTCACCGCCTGAAACCCCAGTCCGTGACTACGCTACACCCGGTACCGCGTCAAGACATCGCCCAGCCCTACGTCTGGAACAAGCCCTAGCCGCCCACGCCCGCTCTCCGCACCGACCACTACACCTCAATACTTACGATTACGATAATCTGTACATTCTGTAAATAAACGACTACAACCGTAACCATTGTGTTATAAACGTTAATTAAATCAATTACATCCAGTTCATCGTCGTCTTCCAATAAATTGAATTCAATTTCCATTTTGAAGTAACTTTCGACAAATGTCAGTACTTAATCAGACAAAATCGGCCGATTAAAAAATTGAGGTAAATTGAAACTTTAATCATTGATTAAATGGCGGTGCCACTGAAATATACTTTTTCGCCTGCCTCTAGCGAAACCATATATTTCGGATATAAAAATCGGGTCGAAACGACGACTTAGCGTATCTAGGGCCGAAAAAATATGCATAATCTAGACAACCTTTCGCGGAAGGCTTTGCAAAAATCTGACAGTAACATTTCAATTTCAATAGTGCAACGTATGTAATATTAATTAGTAGCAGAAGTTATTAGTGAATTTAGAAATCAATTCGTGTAGAATATCAAAAAGGAGCGATAGCGATGATCTAACGGAGTGTACTCCTCCAGAATTATAAAAAATTGCATCCAGTGTCAGCGGCAATCTACTGCGGATAAATCAACGCAACGATATGAACAAAACTATGTCGTATTTTGCAAGTGGAAAAAGGCAAAAAAACACATCAGAAAATGTAATTCTGGCATATTTATCGAAAAGAAGTAAGGTAGTAAATAATGCAAATTTATGGTGAACATTTTCAATGCTAAAATCAGTTATCAAAATCAAAGAAAACATCGACATCGGACTATTCAACAAGGCATAGGCTACAAGAATAAACTCTGTTCACTTTCATTCAAAAAAATATCGAGTGTAACTCATGCCAAAATGTTTAGCAGCCCTTTACTTTTAGCAGCCCTTGCTCGCATCGTTCGCTCGAGCTGCTAAAAGCGGCGGGCTGCTAAAGCTTATTTTCGGCCCTTGATACACTACATACTGGAACGCGCATTGCCGGTCTCTAACATAGGAACGAAGCGAGCCGAGAAAAATAGCGCGCAAGGGTCATTACTGTCCTTTTCATATTGTTCGCATGAGTTGCGAGAGGGAGCAAACATCGCTTAAATATGTCAGATCTAACCTAAATGTTATTTATTTCCGTCGGTTAATATCTAATATAATGGTGAAAAACTGTTGTGTGTCAACGTATTCAACCGTGTGGAACCCATGCAACGAAATTTCTCTCTTCAGGTAACTACACTTATCCAAAAAAATGCATTTTAGTGTATTTGAAAGTATATTTGATAAATTTAAACTAGACGATTTGTTGACTTCTTTGATTTGCTAATATTAAGAGTATTATTTATTTTCAGCGGAAGAATGGCTAAAAAGAATCCCACCAAACTGCAAAACTGTAACAAATCCACGTACACATTTTTAGAACGAATAAGTTTTATGCCATTCTGGTGATTTTTGATCCATTTTTATAAATTAAAAACGTTTATTTTTCTATAAAAACGCAGAAGGTTAAACACGTGTTTTTCCACTCTTTAATAAAGCATAAAGTAAACATTTCGAGCTAAGAAACGCGTCAAAATTTGAATTTGCCGGGGCGCGACTCGCTTTGCTCGCGCGCCTTCGCAAACCTCGGCCAGTTGTCAACACTGCGGCATTCTTGTGCAATTATCATTTGGTTGGTTGGTTGGCAAAACTGCGGCATTCTAGTGGAAATATCATTTGACCAATTGGCAATTCTGCTCTAGAGTAGGATACAGATTCCCCTTGCAGCCCTCTCTCTTGGATCGGGCTGGCGGACCAAATGCGCGTTCCAGTATAAGTATATTTTAGTGGGCGGTGCAATAAAATTATACAAAAATAGATAATTAAATATAAAGACAATTTATCATAAAGAAAAATTGAGTTTGTCAATAGGTTGCAGAATATTTACAAAATATAAAAACGAATTAAAATTAATATCGACTTTCTGCAAAGAGTTTGTCTCCAAATATTCATTGAAACAACTACTTTTCGAGCTAATACCCCGACAGATATTGAATTATACAATAAATATTTGCGTTACATGACAGCACTGCTGTTCTATGCATAATTTCCTTTTGTTTCATTTAGTTTGGTTAGAGAATAGTTTGACCTGATGTTGCATTTTGCATATAAATTATGCATAGAATAGCAGTGCTGTCGTGTAACGCAAATATTCATTGTATAATTCAATATCTGTCGGGGTATTAGCCAGGCTTGGCATGATTTTCCCCAACCCAAAAAAACCCAGTGGGTTTTTTCGGATTAAACCCACTTGAAAAAACCCCTGGGTTTTTTCGAATAAAACCCACCGGATTTTTTAAAATAAAAAGTAATCATTTTAATAAAAACGGAAATTAAATTAATGGAATTTTTCTTATTTTGAAAAATACATATTGAAATAAACATGTTTAACTCATGTTTTGTTTGAAATCCCAATCATTTATTTTTCCTTCTAAACTTTCACATAAACAATAGGTAAACTCGAGAAAATACAAAAAAAGTTACATAAGCCTAGTAGGTACATATTTATTTCAAAACGAAAATACTTGTGAAAGACATATAAAACATATGTAATGTAATGTTCATTGTCAGTTAAATCTGGTAAATGTGAATTGTAAAACTAAACTAAGAAAATGTAATCATAATTATAACGTTTAATTTAATTCTACCACTCGCTCTCGCACTGATTCTTATCACGAAGATATCTATATACAGTTACAAGCTTTTGCGCCTTTTCCACTCCCAGCCTATTTCGTAATTTTGACCACACCGCACCAAATGTTGAAAATAATCTTTCTATGGAAGCTGAACTAGCCGGGCAAGTAAGTAATGAAGAAAAAAAATTGCAAAATCCTTCAGGCAAGGTATTGGTTTTGTCTGTTTTCAGCCGAGCTATTTTCCACCACTTTGTTGGCAAGATGTTTGAAAGTACCGTTTCTTGAAATAGCGTAGGTGGAAAAACATCTGTATCCTTGATTGTAAATGCCATCACCCCAGGCAGGTACTGAGGGTATTGATCCTTAACCCAATTTTCTGCAGCTTCCTCTTGCTTAGTTGTCAGGCGTCTACCTGTATACCGCGGATCCATCATGTTGGCCAAGAAGTGGAAAGGTTCCATGGCATCTTGAAATCTCGCTCTTATAACTTCTTTGTATGGCTCCAGTTCATGACTTTCCAACAGATCGAGCCATATCTCAACAGCATCTGAAATTGTTGCGTTGTCGGCCTGCAATTTATCAAGTGTCACAGATACTTGATTATGTTGTTTGTGAAGATGTATTGCTTGTGTATGAAGCCCAACATTGTTCAGTACGTGGGCTACCCCTTCATCAAACTTCACCTGTGGATCGGGATCAGCTTCAACGTCCATACGAATCTCAATGTACTTGTGGAAGTTTGTAATAAATGTGTTGAGACAATCCCCCTGTGAGTTCCACCGTGTATCGTTGGGTAGTTGCGGCATCAAGCCACCCTTCTTCTTTAGCCATGCATGAGGTTGGTGGTGGTTGCGAAAATATTTGTGTACTATTACAATTTGTTTTACAACCGATGCAGGAGACACCTCTTTCTCCAACAAATTCACGTAATGCGCATTGCAGCCGTAGGTTAACAGTTTGGGGAATTTTTCGGGTTGTTTGAGAATCTGCTTCATCTTCTTCATCTTGTTCTCGTTGTCCGTGCAGAGCGCAAACACCTTTTTGTTGTATTTCTCTTCAATTTTTTTTAATTACTTCTTCAGCAATTGTTGCACAGTATTTCGCTGTTTTCTTGTTATCTCCTGTGTCTATGGCGTCGACGAGGTATACCTTGGAACCAGTTGCCAAACTTGAAGCGATAACTGAATCATTGGTTACACTGGACCATCCATCTTGAATTAAAGTAATTGTAGCATTCTCCAATTCCTCCTTAAAATGTCCCTCGATTTCACTCGCCGCTTCGTCCAAGAGCTTCCCTCCAAGCTGCTTTCTATTTGGTGGTTTGTATCCAGGACGAAGAGCTTCAACCATATCTACACATTCCTTATTTTCAATTACATTGAAGGGAATATTACAGGAATAAAAGAAAGACGCAATTTTACGATCTAGTATGTCCTTTTGAGCTTCTGTAGTTTTGATAGCGAACTCATTCATAGTAGTCTGCTTTATCTTCATTAAATTAGAGCCCTCACTGACACTGTCACTTGCAAACTGCTCCATTGACGATTCGGATACTAAGCGAGATGTTCCCGGGGGGACGGCGGTGGATGATACCAATGAGTCTAATGACACCGAACTTGCCGAAGCTAATGCTTCATCTAATGGTTCTCGTTCCCGTCGACGCAATGTACACTTTTTCAAATGTGTTCTTATTCGTTCAATTTTTCCACTAATTTGAATTTTACAGTTTTTACACTCAACTTTGCTTTTATCTATTTGTATAACATCACTCCATTCTGGTGCTCCTTTTCTACCACTTCCCGTAATTTTCGGCATATTTTTTGATAAACTTATACGTGTTCACTCTGCACAAATTAGATTGAAACTGACGAAACTGTATTACTTAAGAATATACATCAAAATTAAAATAATAAAGCAAAATCATCTTAATTGCTCTCACAGACCCAATGTGCGCTCGTATTTATTTTAACTTTTTATAGGTAAACAAAATCTTACACGAGCGCCTGTGTTTGTTTTACCGCGGAACAAAAAAGTACGTTGCATACACTTTTCTATTTCTAACAAACAAAATGTCCCTTATTATAAATACTAATACGATAAAATTTTATTGAAGACATTTTTTTTTTTTATTATGATGGGCATAAATTACAGTTTTTTTTAAATATATATTATATTTAAAAAAAAAACTGTAATTTATGCATGAATGTTTGTACACAATTACATATTTTAATTTTAACCCAGCAAACGGGAGCTACTATAGTATTCGAGATTTTTGTTAATGATACTGCTAATGCTAATACTCAATGAAAATATTATTTGGAATATTATATTTTTAAAAATATTCTCGTTAATAACATGGTTTTTGAGTTATTAATAAAAGACCTGAAAATCGTAATTGAATCATTTTTGTTTTTGTTCGACGTAAATTAAAAAGCCCCGAAAAAAACCAATAAAAACCGAAAAAACCCAATAAATCCCGGAAAACCCCACCGAAAAACCCACTGGGTAGATAACTTTTGAAAAAACCCGGATTTTTGCCAACCCTGGTATTAGCTCGAGAAGTAGTTGTTTCAATGAATATTTGGAGACAAACCCTTTGCAGAAAGTCGATATTAATTTTAATTCGTTTTTATATTTTAGATAATTAAATATTTAATCGACAGGGGTGCAAACGGGCATAAATATTATAAAATCTATCTATGAGAGTACAGCGAAACCGGAAAGAGAGGTTATGATAGACTTAAAAAGGTAACCAAATACAACGTCATTGTTCTCTCTCTCAGAAACTAGGGCCTGCTGGGAAAGGGGTTGGGGAAAAGGTCCAAGTCTGTCATACCTTGTAACACACATGTGTTCATATATGTTAACCTTGCATTTCACATTGAAAACTCTTTTTACTCCTTCCTTAACTCTTATTTATTCATTAGATGTACATTTGGAGCACTTATTATCAATAACTAATGTACCTAGAGCCTTTATTTTTGAATGAAACAGAATCAAAATTAACATTGAAAACCTAAAATACAATAATCACAATCTCTCGTTTAATTACACCTTAAAAACATTAATTAACACAAAAATGTATAATAAAAGAGTCGACTAATTGTATTTTTTTTATCTTCAATAACAGAACAATAAGTATAGACTTGATATTTCTCTTGAAATACAAAATTTTGCGACCTTGAGCGTTATTGATAAAAGCGGTATCAAACGAGGCGATGTTGTCAGACCTTTCTTTGCACGAGGTGTTTATTTGTTGATTCAATTATAACCGCCGTTTTCGCGGTTATTTATTTGCTTTCTCGATTATTATCATTTCCTGTTAATGGAATGTATCGGTTGTAAATCATGTGATATAACATTAAATTGTATCCTTTACAAATGATAAATGAATATATGTATTGTATAATATTTCCTTAAATAGTATTAACCCATTAAGGGCCATTGATGCACGCACGCAACATTATTAATTGTTTGTTAATAAAATTACTAAATAAGTTAATTTGATATATTATACTATTTGACCTGGCTTGAAAATGCAAACATTTTGTTATTTAAACATTTCAATTATTAATAATTAGAAAAACAATGTCAGTGTATTTATAACTTCACAATATTTCAGTGTTTTATACGCGTGGCGCATAAAGTAAAATTTCGAGTTTAGAAAAGCCCCGTGAAAATTTGTCTCGGGTCGCTGCGCGACCCTCGACAAATTTTCTACGCGGGGCTTTTCTAAACTCGAAATTTTACTTCATGCTTAGTCTGGGAGTGGACAACACTCGTTCTTAGAAGTTTCAAATTCAAGGATTACTAAGTTTATTACCATTTTACAAAGGTTACAGCTCGAAGGACCAATCATGGTCTTCGGAGACCAAGGGACTACATGGAATCGAAGTTTTTTTACATGAAAATAACGAATATCTGTAGGTTTACAGCATGGATAGGGAAGAACACATCCAATTTTGAAAAATATCGAAGTTGGGTTGTTTTTCAGTGCGTTTTTAACTTCACTTTAAATCAGTGTTTTATACGCGTGGCGCATGAAGTAAAATTTCGAGTTTAGAAAAGCCCCGTGAAAATTTGTCTCGGGTCGCTGCGCGACCCTCGACAAATTTTCTACGCGGGGCTTTTCTAAACTCGAAATTTTACTTCATGCTTAGTCTGGGAGTGGAAGCAGTCGTTCTAAACTTCATATTTTACGTTTTTTTTTATATATATATATATAAAATCAACGAATACCTAAACATTTACAGCGTATACATTATATATATTTAGAGGAGAAATTCACAGCATGTAACACAATAAGTCATTCATAGAGATCATAAAGAGAAGTGCAGAATTTTACCTAAAATCAACTTTTAGTCAACTCTATAATTGCACGGCCGTTAATGAGTTAAAATTGATGTTTATTGGGGAAGGTTTAGAGCATCAGCTCTTTGATTTGTTATATTAATCTGCTTTACGGGTGTGAAGTTAGCAAACGATTTCAGCAATAGATTTTAAATTTATATTTTTTGCCAATTATTGCAGATAAAAATCTGAATTAACTATTAATCAACAAAGGATGGATCACTATAGTAACTATTCATAATATCACCTCAAATTTTCAACCCCTACATTTTTAAAGTACCTCTAAAATTATTACAATTTTTAAATTAATTTTGACAACTTTCTGAATGTTCTATAAGAAAGATAAGGGCATATCTAGATTCAGCACACATCAATTAACAAAACTAAACAATAAAATAAGAATCACCACCCCGAAACATAGAGAAAAAAAATCTTCCCCTGACACTATTTATATCCGAAATAATTTCCATTTTCTTTTCGAGTTTTGTGACAAACTATAAGTTCCATAAACTAAGGCCATTTCCTAATTTTATTGTTCTTTTTTTTAATTGATGTACGCTTAATCTAAAAATGGCCTTAGTTTTGTAACGTTGTAACCTGTTTTATCCTAAAAATAGTGGTGAAATAACAAAATAAGTGATATATAAAATAATTAAATTAAATTAAATTCAAAAACCGAGATTTATTATTGGCAACCCAAGTATCACAAAAATGTAAACAAACGGATATTTTTGCTTCGATAAATTTAATACATTTTTCACATTTTACAACGAATCCTTAAATGGGAAGGGCGGTGTGATGTAGCAGTGTTTAGGGTTCCGTCATGCTATTTATTTGTTACGTAACTCCTTATAAAGAAACGGTTCATCTAACTTAATAATAATTCAGCTTTACCAGTTTGTTGGTTAATTGTCACTTTTATAGGCAACGGTTGGCAACTCGCTGATAAGGAGCAGTCACACATCGGCGATTTCATAGCAAAATGAATTCACGGATTTCTGGCAAGACGCATAGAATAATTTATATGTTTTAATACTAAATAAGAAGTTGGTAGTCGGCGGAGGTTGTGATTAGTAATTCTTCGAGCGTAACTTTCACTTTCTGTGAGACTGAACGGCGAGGATGATCCGTTAGTGTAGCGGAGTCTTAATATTCGATAAGTCGAAATTATCAACAATTTTCCAATTCGAATAGAGGGCGTTAAATTAGATTAATTAGGTGATTGAGGAATTGAATTCTGAGTGTTCACCGGTGAGGAGCTGTGTGCTCAGGTGGAATAAAAGACACGTGCTGTGTGCGGTGTTCTGAAATTTTCGAAATCATCTGTGTGATCTTTCGACTAGTTTGATAAGTTATAATAAATCTGAGAGAGGCCGCATTATATCTAAAGGTAGTAGATAATATTTTTCTTCTAATATGTATTTTTCATGTCCTCTTGGGTTCATTTTCTCTGGTTGTTTTTTTTTTTTTCATTTTACTAAGACTAAAATTCGCTTTTAGGCCTCGTTTATTCAGTCAAGTTTTGGAAGTGAATTGACTGAATTTAATTAAATTTCCGATTTCGGTGTGGATTTGGAATATTTCCGAGCGGATTATTTTCCGAGAGGGGGTAAACCGAAGGGTAAACCGATTCTATCTACCGATGGACCTACTTACTGCTTTGATTGGTTCCGGCTACTAGATTTGGATACGTGTGTAGTTGCGGAGTGAAGAAAAGAAGTATTTTTGAAGTGAGGAGGAAGGAGATAATTCTGTGGAGGCAGATGAAATTCAGATAAGTGATTGTGTTTTGTTTCGAGTCATACAACTTCAAGTTCAGTTAATTTAGCAGTGTTTTTTTTTTTTAAATTTTGATTCGTGTAATATTATATCTTTGAGTATGTTGGGAAATGTTGAGAAATTTTTGTTTATAAGATCCATCAAAATTTATATATATATATATATATATATTTTTTAATTTTTTTAATTTGAAATGCGTTTCTAAGATTAGAATAAATGATTGAAGTGAGAATCAGGAATGCAATTTTACAGAAGGTGAAGGTTTAATTATGTGGCCCTAAGAAAATAAAGTGAATATTTTATGTAATATTAATGTAAAGGAAAATGACGTCATTTTTTATGAATTACTCGTGTTTATTTATTTTTGATAATCAAACATTTTCTTAGTTATTTATAATAGAGGTTTTTGATTACATAAGGGTTATTTCTTATTAGTTGTGTTTGCCGCCTAATTAATCGATAATTGTTGTGGAGAAATTAATCTAATAACGATTTTTTCATTTTTATTATAGTATTATTTTTCATTTATAAGCGTTTCGATATTTCAAGTGTCTCGATATAATTCTATTGCGTTTTTTTATTTTTCAATTGATCATTTTTGTTAAAATTAAATTGGTTTATATTTTCAATATTTTTGATATTATTTATTAAAGTAATTTTTTATTAATATTTTTTTTTTACTATTACTTTCAACTACATTTTCATCCCCATAGTTTCTTGGTTTATACAGGGATAAACATAAAAAGGTAAAGTGATAAAACCAAGTGGCGCCCAAAAGTCATTTTTTGTTTTTTTTAAATTTTGCTTTCTTTTGAACCCCGACGCCGCCTCCGACTAAGAGCTGCCGTACGCCGTCACAAACTTTCTAAATGTTCTATAAGAAAGATGAGGGCATATCTAGATTCAGCATACATCAATTAACAAAACTAAACAATAAAATGAGGATCACCACCCCCGAAACATAGAAAAAAAAATCTTCCCCTGAAACTATTTATATCCGAAATAATTTCCATTTTCTTTCTTTTCGAGTTTTGTGACAAACTATAAGTTCCATAAACGAAGGCCATTTCCTAATTTTATTGTTTAGTTTTGTTAATTGATGTACGCTGAATCTAAAAATGGCCTTAATTTGTTTATGGAACTCATAAATTGTCACAAAACTCGAAAAGAAAATGGAAATTATTTCGGATGTAAACAGTGTCAGGGGAATTTTTTGTTTTCTATTATCCGGGGGGTGGTGACCTAATTTTATTGTTTAGTTTTGTTAATTGATGTATGCCGAATCCAAATATGGCCTTAGTTTGTTTATGGAACGTATAGTTTGTCGCAAAACTCGAAAAAAAAATGGAAATTATGTCGGATAAAAGCTGTGTTGGGGGAAGATTTTTTTTTCTATGTTCCGGGGGTGGTGATTCTAATTTTATTGTTTAGTTTTGTTAATGCCGAACCCAAAGATGACCTTAGTTTGTTTATGGAACTTATAGTTTGTCACAAAACTCGAATAGCAAATTGAAATTATTTCGGATATAAACAGTGTCAGGGAAAGATTTTTTTTCTATATTCCGGGGGTGGTGGTCCTAATTTTATTGTTTAGTTTTGTTAATTGATGTATGCTGAATTCAAAAATGGCCTTTGTTTATGGAACTTATAGTTTGTCACAAAACTCGAAAAGAAAATGGAGATTATTTCAGATATAAACAGTGTCATGGGAAGATTTTTTTTTCTATGTTCCGGGGGTGGTGATCCTAATTTTATTGTTTAGTTTTGTTAATTGATGTACGCCGAATCAAAATATGGCGTTAGTTTGTTTATGGAACTTATAGTTTGTCGCAAAACTCGAAAAGAAAATGGAAATTATCTCGGATAAAAGCTGTGTTGGGGGAAGATTTTTTTTTCTATGTTCCGGGGGTGGTGATTCTAATTTTATTGTTTAGTTTTACTAATTGATGTATGCTGAATCCAAAAATGGCCTTAGTTTGTTTATAAACTTATAGTTTGTCACAAAACTGAAAAATAAAATGGAAATTATTTCAGATATAAATAGTGTCATGGAAAGATTTTTTTTTTCTATGTTCCAGGGGTGGTGATCCTAATTTTATTTATTAGATTTGTTAATTGACGTATGCTGAACCCAAAGATGATGTTAGTTTGTTTATGGAACTTATAGTTTGTCACAAAACTCAAAAAGAAAATTGAAATTACTTCGAATATAAACAGTGTCAGAGGAAGATTTTTTTTATGTTCCGGGGGTGGTGATTCTAATATTATTGTTTAGTTTTGTTATATAATAATAATAATAATATTTATTAGTCGAAAATGTACATACATACATATGAGACACGTCAATATACGCTTATATTATATATAGATTTATTTAACAGAAAGGCGTGTAATTTATTACAAACAGTTTTCATACTGCTATTTGATTTTATGTCGACTGGCAGTCGGTTGAACAGTAGCGCATCGAGTACATTAGGGGAGTTCTTAAAAATATTTAATTTGTACTGTTTTATTTAAAGATTATCAGCTGTCCTCGTAGGGTAGTTATGTATTTGTTTGTTTAATACAAATGCAGGATCATTTTTGTTTTTATAGACGTACAGACATAGTTCGTAAATAATTAGAGATGGTAGTGTTAGTATACCAAGCTTCTTAAAATAGACATTACAGGAATCTGTTCTACCGATACCAGCCATCGCTCGAAGGGCTCTCTTTTGGGCAATGAACACTTCTCGCCATGAACTAGACATTTCATAAAAGCAGACTCCATATCTCAATCGAGACTGAATGACGGCATGAAAGAAATGTTTAAGCTGACATAAAGTAAGATAATTTTTGAGAATACGTATGTTATAACAATATTTGTTAATTGTTGAAGCTAGTTTTCGCAGTGTATATTCCAGTCGAGATTTTGATCAATATATACTCCTAGAAACTTTGTATTATCAACTGGCGTCAGCTGGTGGGTATCTAGTGTAATATTTAGTGTCAAGTCTTTCTTTGTTTGGTACTACATCTAATGTAATGAGATATTTTTGATAAATTTATTGAAAGTTTGTTGAAGGCAAACCAATGGGATAAATTATTTAATGTTGCATTACAAGAGTTCTCTAAAATAGGAGATTCATGATGGCTTACAATAGCTGAGGTATCATCAGCATACATGAGAATCGAAGCGTTGGAAATGTGATTGACAATATCATTGATATAGATTAAAAATAATAGAGGTCCGAGGATGGATCCTTGAGGAACACCTATATCGGTTATTACGTAGTGTGAATTTATGTTATAGGGGGTATCATGTTCATAGTCAGTTATTTTTACTCGTTGTCGTCTATTAGAGAGATATGAATTGAACCAGCTATATGCTGTACCTCGTATACCGTATGTATACAGTTTGTCTAGTAAAAGATCAATATCTAAGCAATCGAAAGCACGGCTGAGGTCGATGAAGATACCAACGGGTTGATTACCTGCTTCGAGAAGTTCTGTAATTATTGAATAAAAGGAATTGAGTGCAGTGGTGGTCGAAAATGTTCTTCGAAACCCGTGCTGTGCTGGTGTGATGATGTTGAATTTGTTTAGGTATTCTGTTAATCTATTGTGCATGCATAATTCAAACAGTTTAAAAAAGGTAGATACTAAGGCTATTGTTCTATAGTTTTGGATGTGCTCGTTGTTGTTTTTTTATAAATTGGAATAATTATTGATTGCTATTGTTCTATAGTTTTGGATGTGCTCGTTGTTGTTTTTTTATAAATTGGAATAATTATTGATTCTTTCAGTTTATCTGGGAAAATTCCGTATTCAAGCGATATATTTACTAAATGTGTTATTGGTTTTAATATCTGTAATGCTGATGTTTTTATTATGAAGTCAGGAATGTTGTCAAAGCCATGCGATTTTTTGTTTTTTAATTTATTTATCATGATCAAAATTTCATTTCTTCATAAGGTCTCAAAAATATGGATTGCCTTTGTGTGTTGTACTGTTGTGTTATCGGTGGAGTTGTCCTGATATTGCTCACTAAATTTAAAGGTTCGTTGCTGAAGAAATCGTTGAATAGTATTGCTATTGTTTCAGGATTTTGTACATGAATGTTTTCGTATTTAGGATTGATATTTTTTCGCGGTGTTATTTTATTTGTGATTTCGTTCGTTATTGGCCAAACAGATCGCGCCATGTTATCGGATTGTCTTATTCTATTTTGATAAAATGTTTTTTTGTTGTAGATACTAATCTGTAATGTTGTTTTCTTAAATTGTTGTATGCGGGAGTTAACTGAGGATGTTGTGATTTGAGAATAAATAAATCGCGTAGTTTTTGACTTGATGATGTGACTACAAAATTCACCCATGGTTTGTTTTTTGAGACCTTCTTTTTCTGTAGCGGAAAATTTGTATTGAAGTGTTGACTGAAGGAAAAATGAAAGTTATTAAATTTAGTATTGAAGTCATTTACTTCATACATATTTGACTATGATTCAGAAGATAAATCTTTGAGAAAGTTATATATGTTGTGATCATTATAATTGCGAGTGATAGTTGTATTTTTGTCTACAATGTGACAAATATTAAATTTGTATAATACCGATTTATGATCAGATATAGTGTTTGTTATTGTGAGTGTGTCTGTGGAAGACAAGTTTGTGTATATATGATCTATACACGATGCAGAGGTTATTGTGCATCTCGTATGTACATTATTTATTAGGTGTAGATCGTATGACAAAAGCAGATTTTTTAATATTACGAAATTATTACATCGCGGGTCGTAGTTTATATTGAAGTCGCCATTGAGTACTATTTTAGTTTTAGTATATTCATGATACTAAAACTAAAATAGTACTCAATGGCGACTTCAATATAAACTACGACCCGCGATGTAATAATTTCGTAATATGTGGTGTAGGGTGTTTTGTAATGAGGTAACGAATGACTGGAAATTGCCCGCTGGTGGTCGGTAGCATGTGACAATTAATATATTTTTTCCGCGTTTAGTTTCCCATAAGACGCCACAGATCTCTATGATGCCGTCGGCACTAAATTTATCGATATCGAGCATGGTGACGTTTAGATTTTGCTTGTACCAGATGGCCACACCACCACCGCGACCGGAACGGCAGTAATGCGATCCTAGTGAAAAGGTTTCTATGTTTTTGCAAGCTAGATCATCGTATTTAATCCATGTCTCAGTGAGACAAATAAAATTTAGATTATACTGGCCGTAGTCTATTACAATTTGGTTTAATTTATTATCATTTATAGATCTAATATTAAGCAGTAACAGATCGTAACTATTGTTATTTTTAATTTATATCGTTTGTATGGGTGGTGGAGACGTCTGAAAATATTTGTGGGTGGAGTTGCCGGGTTTCCGAATGTAGAACCGATTTATGAAAGCATGGTCGGGCCAGAATTCGGGCTGAATAATTATGTCTGAGAATTCATGAGGGATGCCAATTTTGAATGACGCGTAATCGCCATTCTTGAATCTGGGTTCCAATTCTTCGATAATAATTTGCTTGGCTGGGATATCATGTCCAAAAGAACGTGTTTTGTCTACTATATAGTTTTGAATTTCCAGGGGAGGGACGCCTTTTTGAATTCTGGAAACAAATAACCATTTACGTGTAATACGCGTACGTGTTAATTGATGTATGCTGAATCTAAAAATGGCATTAGTTTGTTTATGGAACTTATAGTTTGTTGCAAAACTGGAAAAGAAAATGGAAATTATTTCGGATATAAATAGTGTCAGGGAAAGATTTTTGTTTCTATGTTTCGGGGATGGTGGTCCTGATTTTATTGTTTAGTTTTGTTAATTGATGTATGCTGATTCCAGATGTGCCCTTATCTTTCTTAGAGAACATTTAGAAAATTGTCAAAATGAATTTAAAAATTGTATTAATTTTAGGGGTACTTTAAAAATGTAGGGGTTGAAAATTTGGGGTGATATTATGAATAGTTACTATAGTGATCCATCCTTTATTGATTAATAGTTAATTCAGATATGTATCTGCAATACTTGGCCTAAAATATAAATTTAAAATCTATTGCTAACTTCACACCCGTATCTGCTTTGACAATACTGATATGTTTGTCATATTTTCATGATTCTTGTTATTTCGATATATTTCAGATTTTCTGTAAATTTTATTATTTCCGTGGGTTTTCGCTAAAAAAAATAATGTTCCTGATTAGTCCACGACATTTCCCAATGAATAAAATTCCCTGACTTTCCCCGTTTTACAGGTTGGTTTTCGCGAGTGTTTGCACGCCTGAAAATTTGATATTTATGATAACCATCTGATCTTTCATTTTACAAATGATTAATAATTCTGTAAGCGCAAATGTTTTCGTGTTGTTTTATTTATAATTTTATCACCTTGTTTCTCATTATCGTTAACTTGTTTCTCATTGATCACTTTATTTATTTATTTATTTGACGCCAAAACAACATTTTACATCGATTACATTAATACACATATACCTAAAAAGAACATTTTATATGGATAGCATTAATGTACATAAACTAAACTTAAATTTAAAAATGACTACGAACAAACAAAATGCCGAGCGACCGATTTAAATCTGATAAGGGATACACCAAAAAAGTTAATTTTATCACAATATTTGTTTACAGAGTTGCACATTCTTATAATCGGGCTAAACATATTATAGGATGTACGACAGAATGGAATATGTACTAACTGCAAGTTACGTGTGGAATACTGTGGTATATTCAATGAAAAACATTCTAAGCACTCAGATGAGGTTATAAAATTATTCAAAACTTTATATGAGAAGCTAATGTCATAGAATTCACGTCTTTTAGATAGTCTACTTACATTTACATAAGATCTCACTTGGTCTACATTCAGAAATATATTATAAAAACATAATTTAAATCTTGGTAAAACATTTCTATTAATATATAGGTATTTGATTGAAATTCACTTGGTTAGTTTTACTAATAAATTGTTTTATTTTCAACTAGTTTCGGCTTAATGCCATTTTCAAGAATGGTGTAAAAAAGAGCAAAATTGATTATATATACTAGATGTCGGCATTTCAGGTAATAAGCGCTCTAATTATCGGGGAATTCCAAAGGTCCTCATTGTCATTGACCACGTTTTGTCCCGCCTTTTTGGCTTTACTTATTTCTAAACCCTCCCGATAATTCAAAACTAATCCCTTATTACCCGAATGCAACATTTTACAGTCGTTTGAGCTGAAAAAGTGATTAGCCGCGATGCAATGTTTTGCGAACCCCGTGGTCTGTTTATTATTTAGAATATCTTTCCTATGTTGTTTCTCATTGTTCACTTGGTAAAACATTTCTACTAAATATAGGTGTCTAATTGAATTCACTTGGTTTGTTTTATAATTTTAGTCCATAAAACCAATTTTTTTCTAATTTATCACCATTTAAATAATTAGTCACATTTGGCATTGACGGTGAATAAAATTTATTGCATTTTGTAGCAGTTCGTCGATATTTCTGTTTTGTTTTTCATAATTACTATTTCTTAGAAATCCCCACAAGCAAAAATAGCATGGATTTAGATCATCTATACTTAATTGTTACATTGATCGACCATGGTGGAAAGCCCGAGTTCAAATCTCGGATCCGGTAGAATTACTTATGAGTAGTAGGTAATTCCATCGAGGGCGTGGTGTCGTGACGTCCAAATATACCGGGTGTTGACTTGACGGACACAACATAGAAATTCTCATGTAATCTTTGAATACGATTAGGTATAACGCTAAGAGGCGTCATTGGCGCAGAACAAAGCTAAAGTTGTAAGCGATGCCTTCGTCAACTTTACCTATATTGTCACACTACATACGTTCGATGTACTCTTTGTTAAGATTAATAAAACACAGTAATTTATAAAATGTTCAAATATTGGCTCCCCTATTTATTTTAAAAACAAAATGTATTTACCTTTATTGCAGAAGAAAAAATGCTAAATTCATTCGTGTAATTGTTTATCACACTAAGTTTCTCTTAGTTAAAATAATTAAGAAAAAGTTATTTGATTTTTTAAGAATGCCATGGAATTGAAACAACCCTTGCAGATGTCAAAATATCACAAGAATTTGAACATTTTAAAATTTAGAAGGGATTTCCTATGTTGCGTCCGCCAAGTCAACACTCGGTATATTAACAGTAAATTAACTAATAGAAATAAAACAACGCAGTTGGGAGGGTTTCACTTTTATTGTTGAACACTGGTGAAAAAGTGAAACCCTCCCAACTGCGTTGTTTTATTTCAAATAGTATTATGGAGTTTCATCATGTATCCGCCTCATCAATTAAATAATTAACTAATAAGTTAAAGTTAATGAAATAAATAGTTAATTAAATAAAAATGTATGTTGGCTAATCGTTAAAGATACTAAAGCCAAGCAAAAATCAAAACCGAAAAAAAAATAATGATTCCAGATAATTTCTAGTCTCGTCTAGCCAGCTTGAGGTCAAATTTACGGAGCTCCGATTTGGCAGACGGTCAAAATATTTATTTTTAGAGGGGTAGTAAAGTTCAGGCGACGTACTGCGAATTCATGAATTGTATCCGATAGCATTGTTTAATAATAAACGGACACTTCATGTGTATAATTTGATTACTACACGCCTGATAAGTATTATTTTTTCGGTTTGCTGCACATCGTGTTCGACCTTGTGTATGTGTAGTAAAATATTAAATTACAGATAAAAAGTAATTGAAATTTCGCGATACCATGCGGAATGTTTTATCGTAGTTTTGCGTTAATTATAAATAATAATGTACTGGATCGTTTTTATCACAACTTTTATTAATTATGCAATTAAAATTGATGTTATTTTAACGCTCTTGCAATTATGTAGTATAACAACTTGATTAACATTTAAGAATGTATGTAACTGGAAATATTATGATCATTTTAATGAATTATTGTAATTAATTTGACGAATAAAGCACTAATAACCTTTCTTCACACTTTTATTTGAATTACCAAATGTACATTTCGGACACAAAGTGACCAATATCAATGGATTAAACCCTGTGTTAATCCATTGATAATGGTCACTTTGTGTCCGAAATGTACATTTGGTAATTCAAATAAAAGAGTGAAGAAGGGTTATTAGTGCTTTATTCGTCAAATTAATTTGATCTTCATGTAACTTACAATCAATTTATTGTAATTAACACAAACCAAATTTGCAGACTATTCTAAAGACGTAATTTTACTTCATGCTTAATCAAGGAGTGTAAACACTTATTAGCAGCTTCAAAATGAACACTTTTCAAAAACAACGAATGCCTGAAAAAGTACAATGTATACCGGGTATCCCAATTTTTCTTCTTCTTGGATGCAATATTATGTTCAATGCTAAACCTGTTCGTACTGAGACGACAAGTCTGCTAATAATGTCCAACATCGATTTTCAATACAGTAGCAGTGTCATGTCAATGTAGTGGAATTGAACGCGTTGACGATGTCGGAGGGGAAACCTTAAAGTTTAATTGCGCTCCAGCGGAGCGAAATCCCGGCTATGCACCACCACCCATCCACCCTGCGACTTATACGCCCTAAGCGTCCTTGCCAGCCCCGGTCAAGGTTGTGCACTTATTCCATATTTCCTTGTCACGGATATTTTATTAATTCTCGGATGAACAAATGGATGTAGCCATATTGTGTCATCGCGTGATGAGCGTCTTATTGGTTTTGATATAAATGGGTGTATATTTAGATTTGAAGGATGAGTTTGATTAACATTATTGATATTATAATGTATTGTGTTTTAATGTTTGCTGTATAATTTATATTGATGCGCAGTTATCGTAGACGTTCGGGAGTGCATTACAAAAATTGATACGACCCTGATTGTCCAACAAAGACATTAAGCATGTTATAAAACTAATTGAACATTAATATTACAAAAAATCAAGATGAAATGTAATTTTAGATTAAAAACAAACGTTTTCTTGTTTAAATGGAAATAACAGGGTTTCACAAAACTCTGGGTCGTGAATCGATTTTTAATGGATTACAGGGTCTCCCAGACCCCCCGTATCAGCCTTCTTTTTTGAGAAAACGGCTAGTCCTAGAGAGTTAGGACAAAAAAAATATTACAAAAGCACTATTAAAGAATCGAATGGTGATATTGTTTTTTTCGCAAAAAGGTTGGCATCCCTGAAAGTTTGCTTAAAAATGTCAATTACTCCAGATTTTTAAATGGCACAATAGGCCAAACGTGGTATCATTGAAAAGGTCTTTAAAAAATAAGCAACTTTTGCAGGAAACATAATTTTGCTATTGGCATCGATGTTGAGTAATATCTAATTAAAGTTATTAAATTTCAATTTATAATGGCTAACTTATTTTTAAAGATTGAGTTTTAAATGTCAGTTAGACTACCCAAGTCCGCGAAGTCGCTAAAGACATATTAGACTCCAACTCAGTCTCCGACTCCTCTATTTTCCGAAAATCCTACGCAAACTCCGACTGCTACTGCGAATCATGTGAACATTTTAAAACTTTACTTAACCCATTAAGCGCCCTTGATGCATACACGCAACATTATTAAATTTTTGTTAGTTAAATTACTAAATAAGATAATTTGGTGTATTATATTATTTAACCTGACTTAAAAACGTATGAAGGAAAATGTAAATATTTTTACTTTCCCCCGTATGTAATACAAAGGGAAAGTATTGTTTTCGTGAAAATTTTCGAATCAAAAATTTTAGCGGAAATATCCGTTTTGAGGTCCCCTGAGTCGAATAAGACCATTTTTGAAAAATGTCTGTCTGTCTGTGTGTCTGTGTGCGCTGTACCGCAAAAACCGCTAAAGATATCGAGATGAAACTTGAAACTTAAGTTTTTTGTTACAATCGGAAGAACTGAAAAACTTTTGGTGAAAATCGGAAAACCGGAAGTGGTACGTTACTCTTAGCGTTTTTCAGTTTTTTCAGATTTTTTCAATAAATGTTCATCAAACAAAAAATTCTTTCAAATAAAAGTTATAGATAATAACAAAATGAAGATGTATTGTTCACTTACTTTTTGTCATAGCACTCTTAGTTTTTGAGATATTTCAAAAGTTGTGTGTTTTATCTAGTTATTGAGGACCACTTCGTAATATGTTATAAAAAGAAGAACGTTTTTCGGGAACTTTCAAACACAATTTTCTACAGGGTGATTCATTAGCCTCTTTACAAACTTTAAAAAGTGATTTAATGCGCAATTTACGGGGGAAAGTACTATGATGGACACATCACCATTTTTCAATAAATGTTCATCAAACAAAAAATTCTTTCAAATAAAAGTTGTAGATAATAACAAAATGAAGATGTATTGTTCACTTACTTTTTGTCATAGCACTCTTAGTTTTTGAGATATTTCAAAAGTTGTGTGTTTCATCTAGTTATTGGTATGTGACAGTGTATGTGTCGATACAATTGAAAAATGTTTCAAATAAAAGTTGTAGGCAATGAAAAACTAAAGATTTTTTGTAGATTCACTTTTTGTCATAGCACTCTTAGTTTTTCATATATTTAATAAATAGTGTTTTTTTATCTAGTCATTGATTTGTGTCAGTGTGTGTGTTGATACAATTGGAAAATGTTTCAAATAAAAGTTGTAGGTAATAAAATATTAAAGAATTTTTGTATCTTCACTTTTTGTCATAGCACTCTTAGTTTTTGAGATATTCAATAAATAGTGTTTTTTATCTAGTCATTGGTTTGTGTCAGTATGTGTTGATCCAATTAAAAAATGTTTCAAATAAAAGTTGTAGTTATCAAAAAGTTGAAGACATTTTGAAAATAATAATGCTACAAATATTTTAAAAGTGATTTAATACGCAATTTACGAGGGAAAGTACTATGATGGACATATCACCATTTTTTTATTTAAATATTTCGATTGTTACTCATTTAAAAAAAAAAAGGTGAGTGCATTTCTCACTTCACAATATTTCAGTGTTTTATACGCGTGGCGCATGAAGTAAAATTTCAAGTTTAGAAAATCCTGAAAATTTTGTTTGGCCGCTCCGCTTCGCGGAGCGACCAAACAAAATTTTCAGGATTTTCTAAACTTGAAATTTTACTTCATGCTTAGTCTGGGAGGGAAAACACTCGTTAGAAACTTCATATTGCACGTTTTGATATACAATCGACTAATGCTTGAAAATTTACAGCGTATACATTATTTTTATTTACAAGAAAAATTCATAGTATGTAATACAATGAGTCCTCCATAGAAATTATAAAAATAAGTGCAGAATTTGAGCTAAAATCAACTTTTAGAATTAACGTTATGATTGCTTGGCCGTTAATGGGTTAATAATGCAATTTTTTGCAATATAAAATAATTTTTAATGGTTACTACATCTGCATAATTGCAATCTAATAGTTTTTTTGAAAAAAAATTGAAATTTTAGTTTTCTCTTATATGTAAATTACATAAATTTCTATTGTAATTAAAAACTTTATTTAGGTTCTAATTTTAGAGAAAATATGTTTATATATGTTTAGCACATTTACATGTCAATAATTATATTGAAAATCGGAGTCGGAATTATACAAAATTTCCAACTTTACGGCTCCAATTTCCTCATCACAAAAATACTTAAATACCGACCCCACAGTTTTAACTCTAACTCCGACTTAGAGTTCGCAGCACTGGTTCAAACTGATTTCCATTTACTTCTAAACACTGTTGAACTATTCTGGTTCTAATACCAGTAACCGACGAGAAGTTAGCATTAAAAACTCAGCATTAAATTGGCGCCTCCACCAAAAAGGCTAGAATCATTATTTCATTAAATATTGTGTTTTTCAAAACACAGCTCGACAAAACTCGCACGGAATATAGATTAGAGTATATAAAATTAGGCTAAATAAATAAATTTATCAATATGTAGAAAATAAACTCGAAAGTTCAACGGAAACTTGCAACAAATTCTATAATTAGATTAGAAATGTTCCTCACCCTTAATCATTTTGAAACTCACAGGAGTTGTTAACGAATGATTTACCAACAAAATATAAAAATAAGATTTAACCACATATTTTTTGTTTTTTATTTACAAGCTTAGCATTAAATTATAATACTGATAAACGATAATTATATAATCAAAAATTTAAATGGGGATGTTCCTCACCCTTAATCATTTTGAAACTTACAGGAGTTATTTACGAATGTTTTACCAACAAAATATGAAAATAAAATTCAACCGCATATTGTATGTTTTTTATTTACAAGTTCGGCAATAAACTATAATACGGAAAACAGGTTATTATATTTTTTTTAAGAAAATGGCGATGTTCCACACCCTCAATCATTTTGAAACTTCAGAGGGTTGTTCAACAATTTCTTTGAAGTGACGGCGAAAATCCGCCAACTGGCCTATCGGCTCCGTTGCGTTGCATTGAATCGTGGCCAAATTGAATACGTTGTTATGCAAGCTTACCCGCACCCACTAAGCGTAACATGCAATGTAACGGTGTTACGCACCGGGCGAACTCTCTAGTCGATACGAGCATTAAGAAATCACATGCTACATGCCAAGATATCTCCAATACGGTTAATGATAATTAATTCTAGTTTGCAGGATTATTTTAAATTCGTACAAATATCACATATAAACGGGGTTTGGGCTACTGATGTGCACATAGTATGGGAGAATTTATTACATTTTATGCATTGCAATTCATTGCAATCTTCTGCACAAAATACACACAAAAAATGCTTGTTTGTTAGTTGTGATCTTGAAATTATTAAATGCTTTAAATAGTTTCGATATTGATCCGGATCAAAATTGTTTGATCGTTTATCAGTATTATAACTTAATGCTAAGCTTGTAAATAAAAAACAAAAAATATGTGGTTGAATTTTATTTCTATATTTTGTTGGTAAAACATTCGTTAACAACTCCTGTAAGTTTTAAAATGATTAAGGGTGAGATACATCCACATTTGAATTTTTGAAAATATAATTATCGTTTATCAGTATTATAATTAAATGCTGAGCTTATAGATAAAAAACAAAAAATATGTGGTTAAATTTTATTTTTATATTTTGTTGGTAAAACATTCGTAAACAACTCCTGTGAGTTTCAAATTGATTGAGGGTGAGGAACATCCCCATTTAAATTTTTGATTATATAATTATCGTTTATCAGTATTATAATTTAATGCTAAGCTTGTAAATAAAAAACAAAAAATATGTGGTTAAATTTTATTTTTATATTTTGTTGGTAAAACATTCGTAAATAACTCCTGTGAGTTTCAAAATGATTAAGGGTGAGGAACATCCCCATTTAAATGTTTGAATATATAATTATCGTTTATCAGTATTATAATTTAATGCTAAGCTTGTAAATAAAAAACAAAAAATATGTGGTTAAATTTTATTTTTATATTTTGTTGGTAAAACATTCGTAAATTACTCCTGTGAGTTTCAAAATGATTAAGGGTGAGGAACATCCCCATTTAAATTTTTGAATATATAATTATCGTTTATCAGTATTATAATTTAATGCTAAGCTTGTAAATAAAAAACAAAAAATATGTGGTTAAATTTTATTTTTATATTTTGTTGGTAAAACATTCGTAAACAACTCCTGTGAGTTTCAAATTGATTGAGGGTGAGGAACATCCCCATTTAAATTTTTGATTATATAATTATCGTTTATCAGTATTATAATTTAATGCTAAGCTTGTAAATAAAAAACAAAAAATATGTGGTTAAATTTTATTTTTATATTTTGTTGGTAAAACATTCGTAAATAACTCCTGTGAGTTTCAAAATGATTAAGGGTGAGGAACATCCCCATTTAAATGTTTGAATATATAATTATCGTTTATCAGTATTATAATTTAATGCTAAGCTTGTAAATAAAAAACAAAAAATATGTGGTTAAATTTTATTTTTATATTTTGTTGGTAAAACATTCGTAAATTACTCCTGTGAGTTTCAAAATGATTAAGGGTGAGGAACATCCCCATTTAAATTTTTGAATATATAATTATCGTTTATCAGTATTATAATTTAATGCGAAGCTTGTAAATAAAAAACAAAAAATATGTGGTTAAATTTTATTTTTATATTTTGTTGGTAAAACATTCGTAAACAACTCCTGTGAGTTTCAAATTGATTGAGGGTGAGGAACATCCCCATTTAAATTTTTGATTATATAATTATCGTTTATCAGTATTATAATTTAATGCTAAGCTTGTAAATAAAAAACAAAAAATATGTGGTTAAATTTTATTTTTATATTTTGTTGGTAAAACATTCGTAAACAACTCCTGTGAGTTTCAAATTGATTGAGGGTGAGGAACATCCCCATTTAAATTTTTGATTATATAATTATCGTTTATCAGTATTATAATTTAATGCTAAGCTTGTAAATAAAAAACAAAAAATATGTGGTTAAATTTTATTTTTATATTTTGTTAGTAAAACATTCGTAAACAACTCCTGTGAGTTTCAAAATGATTAAGGGTAAGGAACATCCCCATTTAAATTTTTGATTATATAATTATCGTTTATCAGTATTATAATTTAATGCTAAGCTTGTAAATAAAATACAAAAAATATGTGGTTAAATTTTATTTTTATATTTTGTTGGTAAAACATTCGTAAACAACTCCTGTGAGTTTCAAATTGATTGAGGGTGAGGAACATCCCCATTTAAATTTTTGATTATATATTTATCGTTTATCAGTATTATAATTTAACGCTAAGCTTGTAAATAAAAAACAAAAAATATGTGGTTAAATTTTATTTTTATATTTTGTTGGTAAATCATTCGTTAACAACTCCTGTGAGTTTCAAAATGATTAAGGGTGAGGAACATTTCTAATCTAATTATAGAATTTGTTGCAAGTTTCCGTTGAACTTTCGAGTTTATTTTCTATATATTGATAAATTTATTTATTTAGCCTAATGTTATATACTCTAATCTATATTCTGTGCGAGTTTTGTCGAGCTGTGTTTTGAAAAACACAATATTTAATGAAATAATGATTCTAGCCTTTTTGGTGGAGGCGCCAATTTAATGCTGAGTTTTTAATGCTAACTTCTCGTCGGTATACCAGTAGCCCTAAGTATCTACTTTTAAAATAAGGTAGCCATGAGATATTGATATTTGGTAACTTCAATCTAAAATTACTCAAAACATACGTCAGTTACCAAAATGTTTTTCCTACAAAAGTTACTTAGGTTTCAAAGACCTTTTGAATGATACCACTTTTGACCTGGTGCAAAGGGGAGTGTGCAGTTCTGCACTGTACTTAGGCCTCATTAGGCCCATTGTGCCACTTTTGACCTATCATGCCATTTGAAAATCTCGAGTTTTGGAAATTTTCAAGAGTAATCTCAGGGATGCCAACCTTTTTGGGAAAAAAACAATATCACCATTCGATTATTCAATATGGCTTTAGTAATAATTTGTTTTATCCTAACTCTCTGAGACTAGCCGTTTTCTCAAAAAATGCCTGATACGGGTGGGCTGGGACACCTTGTATAGTCGTCTGTCTTTGACCTACACATTCAATGAAAGTGATGACGTCAAAAATGAGTGGAAAATTCAAACGTGAGTCATACTTCGAAAACACTCAAAATATTGATATCGATAACTGTACCAGCTCTTGCGTGTATTTACTCCAATTTTTAAGAAAATAGTAATTACACGCATTTGCTTCTAAGTGGCTTATACAGGGTGTCCACAAAAGGTAGGGGGTATTTATAAATTGAATTAAAAAAAAATAAAGTTCAGAAAAAATAAAGTTTTATATTAATTTTTAGATAAAGTTTTGGAAAATTAAGTGCCAAAGATTACGTTGTCCAAATGTTGACCCTCACGCTGCTGGCGCTCCTCTAACCGAAACCGGAAATTGGCTGCTACGCGTCTACACATCTCTCTGGACACTGCGGCCATTTCGGTGCGGATGTTGTCCTTCAACTGCAGTACAGTTCGTGATTTGTTTTTATAAACTCTCTCTTTAAGGTATCCCCTCATACGAAATAATCAAGGGGTGTAAGATCGGAGCTTCTCGGACCTCGACGAGAGATCACTTTTTCCGGGAAAAGTTCATTGACAACCTTAAGTGATTGGTTTGAGGTGTGGCAAGTTACAATCTTGTTGAAGCCATGCTTCCATATTAAAACCTTCAAACATCTGCGGTTGTGGAACCAAAAAGTTCTTTAACATGTCGCAATACCGTTCACAGTTTACAGTAAATACCCTTGCCGGTCTTCAATAAAATACCATAAAGAAAAAGTTTATCAAAACAAACTACGAACTGTACTGCAATTAAAAGACAACATCCGCACCGAAGTTTTCAGAGAGATGTGTAGACGCGTAGCGGCTAGTTTCCGTTTTTGGTTAAAGGAGTGCCAGCAGCGTACCGATGTTAAGATAGCCATAGATTTTCCAGCCACGGATTTGCCCGGTGCATCCACCATCGATCATAAATTAAAATAAATGTTTTTCTTAATTTAGGGCATATTATTATTGAAACAAAGAAAACTTAACTAATTCCAGCCCTAAAAATAAAGCTCATCCAAACTTAAACTTATTTTCGTATATAGGCTTTATCAAACACAAATAGATACTCCTCCCAAAAGCATGTAATAAAATGACCAGATTTCAAACTTAAATTAAGAGTATGTAGTTGTAGGTAAAATTATTTCTTTTAATTCTGACGTGTAGCTTAAAGCCTAACTAAGCCATTTAAGCAATAAAATTTTGGCAAAAATGTTAAATACATTTTTTATAAATTTTTTCCATCCGAACGACTCGAATAAAATGACCAGATTTCAAACTTAAATTTAAAATATGTAATTGTGATTAAAATTATTTCTTTTAACTCTGACGTGTAGCTTAAAACCTAACTAAGCCATTTAAGCAATAAAATTTTGGCAAAAATGTTAAATGATTTTTTTATAATTTTTTCTATTAGAACGACTCGAATAAAATGAAAAGATTTCAAACTAAAATTAAAATATGTAGTTGTGATTAAAATTATTTCTTTTAGCTCTGACGTGTAGCTTAGAGCCTAACTAAGCTATTTAAGCTATAAAATTTTGGCAAAAATGTTAAATGAATTTTTTATAAATTTTTTCCATACGAACGACTCGAAATAATTTTAATCACAACTACATACTTTTAATTTAAGTTTAAAATCTGGTCATTTTATTCGAGTCGTTTAGATGGAAAAACTTTATAAAAAATGTATATAACATTTTTGCCAACATTTTATTGCTTAAATGGCTTAAAGCTACAAGTCAGAGTTAAAAGAAATAATTTGAATCACAACTACATACTTTTAATTTAAGTTTGAAATCTGGTCATTTTATTAGAGTCGTTCGGAAGAAAAAAATTTATAAAAAATTCATTTAACATTTTTGCCAAAATTTAATAGCTTAAATGGCTTAGTTAGGCTTTAAGCTACACGTCAGAATTAAAAGAAATAATTTTAATTACAACTACATACTTTTAATTTTAGTTTGAAATCTGGTCATTTTATTCGAGTCGTTCGGATAGAAAAAAATTATAAAAAATTCATTTAACATTTTTGCCAAAATTTGATAGCTTAAATGGCTTAGTTAGGCTCTAAGCTACACGTCAGAGTTAAAAGAAATAATTTTAATCACAACTAAATACTTTAAATTTGAGTTTGAAATCTGGTCATTTTATTCGAGTCGTTCGGATGGAAAAAAATTATAAAAAATTCATTTAACATTTTTGCCAAAATGTTATAGCCTAAATGGCTTAGTTAGGCTTTAAGCTACACGTCAGAGTTAAAAGAAATAATTTTAATGACAACTACATATTTTTAATTCAGGTTTGAAATCTGGTCATTTTATTCGAGTCGTTAGGATAGAAAAAAATTATAAAAAATTCATTTAACATTTTTGCCAAAATGTTATAGCCTAAATGGCTTAGTTAGGCTTTAAGCTACACGTCAGAGTTAAAAGAAATAAATTTAATTACAACTACATATTTTAAATTTAAGTTTAAAATCTGGTCATTTTATTACATGCTTTTAGGAGGACTTTCTATTTGTGTTTGATAAAGCCTATATACGAAAATAAATTTAAGTTTTAATAAGCTATATTCTTAGGGCTGGAATTAGTTGAGTTTTCTTTGTTTCATTAATAATATGCTTTAAATTAAGAAAAACATTTATTTTAATTTACGATCGATGGTGGATGCGCCGGGCAAATCCGTGGCTGGAAAATCTATGGCTATCTTAACATCGGTCAGCAGCGTTAGGGTAAACATTTGGACAACGGAATCTTTGGCAGTTAATTTTCCAAAACTTTGTCTAAAAATTAATATAAAACTTTATTTTTTCTGACTTTTATTTTATTTTTTATTCAATTTACAAATACCCCCTACCCTTTGTGGACACCCTATATATTGTGAGTTTTTTTATGTTTAATCCACTGTAAATACGACATTCACAAACATAAATAACATCCAAACGATTAAATTCAAACTTTACTTAATGAATCGCCAAAAATAAAAACGTGATTATATCTTTTTTTCCTGCAACGGATTCTTGCCAGGTTTTTCTCTCGCTCTAGAACAATTTGCCAAAAACGGGGAGCACATGTCCAAATTTAACAATCGCACGTTTTCCATTTTTTTCGAAACATTTCTGGAAATTTCGAGTTTTTAAAGAGAATAGTCGGCACAACAAAGTGAGAACGCGGAACGAGAGACAGTCTGGACGAAAATAGAATTTTAAATCGAGTGTGTAAGGCATTCGAAATTGCATTTATTATAAAGGTCACGTATACATTCAGAGAAGGCAGAAATATATATATTTTTTTTATTAAACTTGGCTTAACTATTAAAATAAAGTCATAATTGAAACTCAACCAACTGTAAAGTTTTGCCTAAAGGCGGTGATCAGGAATATTTTGTTGCACATCTAACATAACCTAACCTAACCTAATCTAACCTAACGGCGATCAGGAATTTTTAGTTGCACTTCCGGTTTCAAAAATAAATGGGGTTGTATTATGATGAATTAATTTCTCACTTAACCCGTGGTGTGTAGGGGGTTGTATTAGCCCACATATTTTTCGTTTTCGGATTCAGGATGTCATTTTACATAAAAATCAATTGTTCAAATAAAATAACGTCATCTTTTTTTCAAAAAATAATATTGGATCGAGATGGCTGTGACTACCGCCCTAATATGCTAATATGCTAATAATAACGGTCGTACTTCGTCGAAGCACTCCGAAAGCTCGGTTGATTTCAATAAATTGATTACTTGAAATAAGAAAACCTACTTACTGGTCGACGTTCCTGTTACAAGACCCGATTGTTTTAATAAAAAAAAACCTCTAGAGTGCCATGATTTTATCTTTTTTCAAATTTAGTTTGGCTACAAGCTTTAGGAATTGACATTTAAAACGGCAGACATAATATTTATATCTTGAACAAATTTCTCATCTTTCACGTGGTGAAACATAGTTAACTATGATTTTAAAAAAAAACACTTAGTTTAATTTCACTAATATTTTGGTTCTTTATTATAACTAGTTTATCTTATTTATTAAGATAAATTGATTATTCAATACTTTTTAAGTGCAAGTTAAATGTTATAATTAACTATTATCCTATTTAGCTCAATTAAGGGTGCCTTGGTTTTATTCATGGTAAATTCCAAGTAATAAAATAATAATAAAAAATTAAGTAATCAAGAAGTAATTTATAGCATTTGAGATTTTTAAGGTTAAAATTAATGGAATTAATAGGGTGATTTCCACGTCAAAAATTAGGAAAATTACTGCAATTAGGAAAAATTTAATTAAGAAAGGTATCCGAGCGGATCTTTTTAGGGTCAAATCCACCTTCAAAAGGTCTTCTTTTCTCTCGATGAAGTTTTTTTTAGAGATAATAGTAGCAACTTTTTATTATAACTAGTTTCGACTTTGAGTCATTCTCAAGGAGTACACTTCTTGAGAATGACTCAAAGTCGAACCTATTTGGAATAAAAAACCAAAATATTAGTGAAATTTAACCAAGTGTTTTCTTTTTTAAATCATAATATTTATAATATATAATTTTAGAGTTGCCAACCTACAGCCACTCTAGAGGTTTTTTTTGATTGAACATATGATAGTTACTCAATCCATATTGAAACCTTTTTAATCCTATACAACACTACCTATTTTTACATCATCAATAATTTGCATAATGTGTTTTTCGCTGCGATTGATTCTTGGCAAAACATTTCTATTGCACAACAGTGAAGAAGCCAATCATGCGATGTAATTCCATTATAGAAATGGGCGTCGCTTACGCTTAGCTAAAATTGAACTTACTGTCGCAGATAATCACTGCGAATTATCATAAATCATACCAGCGAAATCGTTAATGTCCGTCAGTGCATCAACATGAATGTTGTTTACATTAAACATACGCCAAAATAGACATTGCTTCAGATACAAACGGAAGACAAGCAGAGTTTGATTGATGATTTTAGACCGATTGGATTTCGCGCTTGTGTAAGGAAATGAGACCAAGTTTTGCCATTTTTTGCGAGATATTGTTGCGATGTGGTGTTTGTTTAAAGTTTAATGAATTATCTCACTGGAAGATATCACCACTCTAAGGCAGATGTTTAAGTTTTTTGTATAAAGAAAAACACTTCGAAGCACATTTAACTTGGTATATTCAAAATAATTACAAGTATTTACAGCGAAATGTTTGACAGTTGATGTTTAAGATTTGTTGTTTAAGGTTTGATGTTTATAGTTTGAAGTTTAAAACTAGAACGTTTATCTTAAAATTATAAAATATGAATTGAGAAAAATATGTTTAGAAATGTGGGAGCAAAGTCGCTGTTATTGGTCACTCGTATTTCGGGGGATGATCCCATGGTAAGAAATTCCTTGGAATTGAAAATCTGGATTTTCTCTTTAAAATATTGTTAATGAGTTTTCGAAAACACGAATTTCCAAAAGAACTCCCCTGCTGCGCGAAAAGGGCGCAACAGTTACAAATTGCTCTACCCTAATAAACTCATAAAAATTGTAACGTTCGCGTTTTCCACTCTCCGTTTATTTTAGACGAGAAAGTAAAATAATTAAACAAAGTGATAAATAGAAGAATAAAATTATATTAAAAATTAAAAACATTAATGTATTACAGGCAACTTAAGCATCACTAAAAATGTAAACAACAGAAATTTTGTTTTAGAGTTATTTAATTAATTATAAATGATTCTTCACTTCCACGACGTTTCCTCTAATGGGAAATATTGAATAACAATGCCCAGCGGTCTGCGAGTCCTTGTTCGTTACGTAACTGCACCAAACGGATCGTCACTGGAATTTCTAAAAAAAATGGTTTTCTTTGAGTAAATAGGCAATGGTATCGAATTAGAAAGATAGTGTAGGGCTTATGAAGCGATTTTATTTAGGTACATGGTGTCGTATCAAATTAATAAGAAGGGGAGATCGAATAAATAAACTAACCTCAAAAGAAAATGTTGATTTCCGATTACGGAGGTTATTAATTCTTCGTCGCTATTAATCCAGGTGGTGAATGTTGGTTCTGGAAGGTGCTGATTATGAAACACTTCACATAGATTCACTTCATTGTTATCGAGCTTGTCATTAATTTAATTAACATTTATTCATTGATTAATAGGGAGCAGTCGCACTTATGTGATTTCGTCGCGCGGATTTGTGTTGTTGGTTTCTGGTCAGGCACATTTTGTAATCAATTACACTAATCCCCTGGGAGAGGTGTTTGCCCGAACGTGTCTTCGTCATATATTTATAATTTCCCGTGCGGATATTTTATCGGTTTTAATTGGAAGGATAATTGTTTAGTGGAGCGCCGTCTTAATGGTCGGTATATCGAAATTACCAACAGGTTAATTAGTCCGAATAGGGGGGCGTGGAATTTGAGTAATCCGTGGATTAATTCACTTGAATTCTGAGAGTGATCTCGTGAAGAGCTGTGTGCTTGCAAATCGAAAACACGTGCTGTGTACAGTGTGCTGAAGTTCATTTTCTGAAAGTATCTGTGTGATCGCTTCAGGGATTTTCTAAATATTAGTAAATTCACGTGAGGCCGCATTACAACTACAGGTAATCGACCATATTTTGCATATTTCCATTAATTTTATCCTAGTTTTGTAATTTTTTTGTGGAACAAAAAAAGGGGGAAACTTTTGACTAAAAATTCAAATACGACTTTTAGGCCTCGTTGTACGATTCGATTGTAATCGAAGTATTAAAATTCCTTTAAATTCATAGCCGTGGAGTTCCGCAATTTTCCTGTTTGGGCGAATTTTCTTGGAGAGAGAGAGGGTACCCTTCTTGGCGTTCCGGCTGCTGAAGTCGTTGGAAAGTTAATTGAGAAGTGGATTCTCGGTGTTTTTGGCAGTGGAGTGAGAGACGAAGGAGGCGGTCGACAATTACTGATGGAATTTCAGATAAGTGATAAAAAAAGTGTATTAAAATAGTGAAATTCACATAATTTTCATTTCATTTAAGAACTAATATTTATTAAAGCCGAACAGCTATTATTGCTGTATTTTTTATTATTATTATTTGGTGTATTGCGTTGTGGTTTAAGAGACCAACGGAATTTGCAATTTTTTTTATTGCGGGAAATATTAAATGTTTCCTTTATGCGCATCATGATTAAAATAATTGGTTTATTTCGTTATCGAAATTTGATCGAGAAAATAAACTATTAATTTGTTATATGAAAGATGTAAAGAAAGGTGACGTCATTATTTCTATTACTCATTAAGTTATATTTACTGATTTATTTAATCAAGATTATATATTTTTTTAAAATTATGTTTAAGTTATGTTTTGGGAAAATTAATAGCAACCGTGGTAAAAATTTGCGTATTTTTGTGTCTCGATAATTCTTTGTTTACTTTTGATTATTTAATATTTAATTATTTTATATAAAATCAATTATTTGTTATTTTTTAATTTCTTTTATTAAAACATTATTTAACCTTAAATTAATTACTTGTTACTTTATACAAACTTTCCTGCATTTCTTGGTTTACAGGAAGATAAACTAGTTAAGGTCAATTAGAAACCAAGTGGCGCCCAAAAGTTAATTTTTATTATTTTTGTGTGAATATTTTTTTTTTGACCCACGACGCCGCTGATTAAGGGGACTTCACCGCATATATTTCAAAAACTTCTTTATTTATGGTCCAAAAAATTTGAATTTTTGTATGCGTATACTAGATTTAATTATAAAATTTTTGTCGGATCTTTTTTTTTTCTCATTTATAGTTTTTGTGTAACAGAATTTTATTTTAGATATTTTAATCCAAAGAAAAAATCGATCCGACAAATTGTTTGAATTAAATTCTTAAATACAAATCAATTAAAATAACTAACATATTTTAACAAATAACGGAGAAATAGCAATTTAAAAAAAGTGCAATATTTGGTAAAATGTTAAGTTCATACGTGACACACGAGGGCGGCCGCCCCGACTGCGTTAGCCAATTGCATGGAAGACGAGTGTGTTGTGCGGACTTGTGCGTGAGAGAGACGAAATATAAACAAACATGTGCGCGTATTTTTCGAAAACCCTTGACACTGTTCTTGTGACCTTCAGTACTTAAAGAATTTCTGACCATTTATCGATTTCCATGCGTTGCATTTCGAAGACTTTTCTTATTAGTTATATTGTTCAGTTTTTTAGTTTTTTTTTATTAGTGTCAACTTATTATTTTTGTTAGTTGAATTGTGTTATAGTTTTTATTGTTAGTGTGTATAGACAATTGTGTACGATGGGACGAATAACACGAGCTAAACAAAAAATGAATAGGTAAGTAATGCAAATTTGAGTGATTATATACAGGGAGTTTTTATTTTAAGTATAAAAACATATCCCGATGCGTACTCTGCAAATGTTCAGGCTTTTGTTGTATTTATAAAAGTGATCAATTAAAAACTTTTAGTGTTTCCACTCCTTGATTAAGCATGAAGTAAAATTTGGAATTTAAAATAGCCTGAACCAAATGTTCAGCCTTTTCTAAACTCGAAACTTTACTCCATACACCACTCGTATAAAACACTGAAATATTGTGAAGTTTAGATTTTACTGCTACAGCAGTATACTAAAGCTATACATTTTAAACTTCACGTTAAATCAGTGTTTTATGCGCTTGGCGCATGAAGTAAAATTTCGTGTTTACAAAAGTTACACTACCAAACCAAATCTAAACTCTAGTCTAGTTGTTGAAAATCTCGTGATTCTTGAGATTTAATCGGAATTTGTACATGTGTGTTTTGTGTTTTTAAATTTATCGTTAATTCGTTGTTTTATACGCATGGCGCATGAAGTAAAATTTCGGGTTTAGAAAAGCCGAGAAAATTTGTCTCGGGTCGCTGCGCGACCCTCGACAAATTTCCACGGGGCTTTTCTAAACCCGAAATTTTACTTCATGCTTAGTCTGGGAGTGGAAGACACTTGGTGAAGGTAAATCTTTAAATTCTATTAATTATCCACGTAGCGTATTTAATGAAACACCCCTGAAACAACGATATCATGATTTCTCGGTGAAATATCGGTAAACTGGTTTAGATTAATTAATTTATTGAATCACGGGTAATTTTCAATTCTTAATAAATATATGTATATTTATTAAGAATTGCAAATTACCCATATAATTACCCTGTATTAAAAATAAACGAATCAAATTAAAGCGTGTTTAGTTATTAATCAATAAGTTGAAAAAAATTATTAAGCGTTCATTTTGAAGCTTAAACGAGTGTTTTCCACTCCTAGACAAAGCATGAAGTAAAATTTCGAGTTTAGGAAAGCCTGAACGTCCAAATCCAAACTCAGGCTTTTCTAAATTGAAAATTTTACTTCATGCACCATGCGTACAAAACGCTGATTCAGTGGAAAGTTTTAAATTTAGATGCTTGCCTAACTAGGGGCCACAGCGTTAGCCTCGGTCCAGGTTGGGCGCCAAAAAACCTCAAATGCAAGCGTTTTAAGTATTTTTAAACGAGTGCTCTCCACTCTTAGCTTAAGCATAAAGTAAATTTTTTAGTTTAGAAAAGCCTAAGCGTTTTGATTTAGACCTGTAGCGTCCAAACTCAATCTTTTCTAAACTTGAAATTTTACTTCATGTACCACGCGTCGAAACACTAATCAGTGTGAAGTTTTTAACTTTTACTTTCACAATTTATGGCGCCCAACAAGGGCCCAGCGTTAGCATGGCCCCAGGTTGGACGCCAAAAAAACTTCAAATCTATGCAAGTATTGGACAATTTCTAGATAATTAAGAACACACTTACACCGTTTTACTGTTTCGTATAGCATAATCTGAGATATGTAATTTGTTTTCCAAAGCAACGTTTTGATAGAGTTTTTATTTCTCTATTATAAAATTCTTCAAGTTTTGATTAAAAAGCAGTTGGCAAATCTATTTTTAGTGTCTCTTCATTATGATTATTTGTTCAGTTTACACTGCCATGGCTGGCTGGATACACTGCCATGGTTGCTTTCATAATCGAATGACATTTTTCTTTGACGAAATTTTTTAAACCAACTTTGACATTTTCAATTGTCATAGCACCGTCATCAAGAGGACTGCAACTATTTTTTGCCAATTTGGTTTTTTTCAATTGGTACTTAAACAGCGTGCAGTGATTAATGTGTTTATTTTTATTTCAAACATTTTTAATTGTTTCAACTGAAAAATTGTCATCATTTATCTGCCTGTGTGGCAAAACAAGTGTTGCAGTGTCAACTAATAAACAGTGAAATCTTAACCAAGTGTGTTATTTACTAAAAGTGTTGACAAATTATTGTTGTTACGCAAAAATCGTGGTCACTAAACTTTAAACTCTTTGTACATATAAAATGTTTTTATGTTATAATGCTTAGATTATTAACAAACTTTATCATCTCTATCAACGTGCACAATAAAAACGACATTAAATATTACTAATTACTAAGGATGTATTTTTTCAGTAATGCGCAAAATTAAGTTATTCCATGATTTTTAAAAATTATAAGTTTTTAAAAATCTTTCACCAAGCTGTTATTATTCTCTAAGAAAGAAGATAGTTACAAAAAAACTTAAAGATAGAAAAATTGTCCAAAATTTTCTTATCTAAAATTTTTATTTGAGCGATATTTTTGTATTCCCATTAGTTATTGAGTTATTCGCAACTTTTGCGAAATAAAAATAGCGTCAATTCTCGACTTTCTTCAATTTTGACAAAAAACGTTATAACTCAAATACTATTCGAGCTACAGAAAAGTGTAATACATGCATTTAGGCTATTGTGGCGAGATCTACAAGATGGGCGTATTTGTTTTTATACAGGGTGATCCATAAAGTATCTAAAAGAAAAAGTCGATTGTTTTTTTTTTCAAAATCAAGAAGGCGAGCGTTTATCAAAAGTTATCAATTTTATATACAAGACTGTTTTCCACACCCAGACTAAGCATGAAGTAAAATTTCGAGTTTAGAAAAGCCCCGTGAAAATTTGTCGAGGGTCGCGCAGCGACCCGAGACAAATTTTCTGGGCTTTTCTAAACTCGAAATTTTACTTCATGCGCCACGCGCGTAAAACGCTGATTTATCCCGAAGTTTAAAAACATACACAAATTCCAATAAATAGTTCTAAGAAGTTATTTCATGATTCTGTGAAAATTATAAGTTTTTTACGAAGCTTTCAACAAAGTGTCGATTTTCTCCAAGAAAAAAGATAGGTACAAAAAAACTTGAAGATAGAAAAATTATCTTAAATTTTATTATCTAAAACTTTTATTCCAACAACTTTTCTGCATTCCCATTAGTTATTGAGTTATTCGCAACTTTTGCGAAATACAAAAAAGCGAGCGCGCTCGCGTAAATTCTCGGCATTTTTCAACTTTGACAAAAAACGTTATAACTCAAAAACTATTCGAGCTACAGAAAAGTATAATACACTCATTTAGGCTATTGTGGCGAGATCTACAAGATGGGCGTATTTGTTTTTATACAGGGTGATCCATAAAGTATCTAAAAGAAAAAGTCGATTGTTTTTTTTTTCTAAATCAAGAAAGCAAGTGTTTATCAAAAGTTATCGATATTATATACAAGACTGTTTTCCACTCCCAGACTAAGTATGAAGTAAAATTTCGAGTTTAGAAAAGCCCCGTGAAAATTTGGCGAGGGTCGCGCAGCGACCCGAGACAAATTTTCTGGGCTTTTCTAAACTCGAAATTTTACTTTATGCGCCACGCGTACAAAACACTGATTTGAAGTGAAGTTCAGTAACCCACAAATACAACTTTAATCAGAGTAACAGGGAATCAGATGTTTAGTCTGTTATCAACGATGTTTAGTGTTAATAAAAAATAATTAGGTTTTTAATATTTTTGTTAAAACAACTGGTAACGATATTTATATATAGTTATGTAATGGTATCCACATACCAAAATGCTGAGAAGACAGTTCCCAGGAATGATGCGCCTTATCGCAGGCACGTTCCAGAGCGTCCCATTCTTCATCATGGACAATTATCTCATGCATGAATTAATTACAATCGTACTTTCGTTCGGAAAGCATCTCCGTGTCCTTTATCGTTATAACCGTTGCGACAAATGAAATACCTTTGTAACTCAATTAATTAAGTGAAATAAAAACTTTTTAAAAATTAAAATTTCAAATCGTGAAATTTAACTGGCGCTGCGAACAGGATATTCGCGACTGAACTGTTAATCAATCGACGGGATTGACCCACGAAAAGTGATTTCTATCCCTGGTGAAAGACAGTAACAGGTGGCTTTCAAGTCTTTGTGCGAGAATCCAACGAAGAGGAAAGAAGATACATCTAGGGAAATACACATCACACGATGCAGATCCTAGTGCTGTAAGTCCTTTGTTTTCTTCCATCCCAAAAGTGTAATTGTTTCAAAAAAAAAAAAAAAATAATAATCAATTCAATTTTATTTAATGTCCGATACCGACATTGAAATAATTGCTGACGATTTAGATACGTTAGAAAATTCAACACCTAGATATAAGATAAAACCAAGTATTTTAGGCAACGTTAGATTTAGTCCGATTCCGCAAAATCCAAAAATGACTAATACAAATTCAAGTGTAAATTCAAGTAATCTAATTACTGACAAAAACGAAATTTCATTATTAATGAACGCGATTCCAGAATATTACCCAGGCCAAAATTTATCAATTTTTATAACCGAAGTTGATAATTTGCACAAACATTTAGAATGCAGATTATCACCCGATTTAGCTTATGCAGTTAGTTTTTCTCTCAGATCAAAAATAAAAGGAGATGCTAGAGATTTTATCGCTTATCAAAACGCATTTGAATGGAACGCCATTCGTAGTGCTTTATTAAGAAAATACGGTGATCAAAGAAGCGAAGAAATTCTAGAATCTTCATTGAGACAGTGTATTCAACAAAAAAATGAAACCTACTTAGATTATTACAGTAGATTATTAAAAGCTTATAATGACTTAATGCAACATATTTCTTTACACATAACAGATCCAAATTATTTAAATTACAAGAAAACTGATTACGATAAATTAACATTAAAAACTTTTCAAATAGGTTTGTTAGAGCCATACAGAAGCTATTTAAGTAATTTTCAATTAGGTACCATCGAACAGTGTTTAAATAAATGTACATTCTTCGATAATCAAAAACAAGAATGGGAATATTGCGAATTCATCCGAAAGTCCAATGACAACAGAAAAAATCCTAAACTCACCAATTCTCAAAATCAATCACAATTGACCAGATTTAACCAAAATCAATACAATAATTTTTCACAACCACGATTTTCTCAAAACCCACATTACCGAAATTTTCAACATCAATTTTCTCAACCGAGACCCGTTCAACAACAAAATTTTCCAAATCAATCGTACGTAAAACCAAACGTATTTGCGCCACGAGCGGCACAACCAAATATTTATCCTACAAATAAACAAGTTTTTGGAACTCAAGCTTCCTCAGGAATGTCTAGACTGAATAAACCAACACCAATGTCTGTTCAATCTAGAGTAAGAACTAATCAAGTACCAAATTATTCAAATCAAAGACAAAATATAAACTATTCAGCTCTTTATAATGTAGAAACTGACTCTGTTTCCCCAGTTTACCCAGTTTCTCCAGGGTCCCAACTCTCTCAAGATTATGAATCAGTCCAACAATTTTCAGATACTGATAATTTTGCAGATCAAACAGAAATGTACGAGTATGAGATTAACGAAAATGATAATGACAAACAAAATTTCGAAAATTTTCCTATAACAGCCTCACCGAAATCAGGAACATAGATCTAAATTCAATCAAAATAAAATCAAAATTACCATTCATTTATTTGCCCAATTTAGATTTAACAATTCTAGTAGATAGCGGAGCAACAAATTCCGTTATAAATTCAAAACTTGCATACGAGAAATTCTCTCAATATTTGTATCAAAAACCGTTTACAGTTTCCGGTTTAGGAAATCAAATTCATTGCCAAGATAATTTAAAATTTCCAATTCTTAAAGAATTAGGTATACCAGCCGATATTCATTTACATGTCGTTGACTGGCACCCAAAATTCGACGCATTAATAGGTACGTCCGACTTAGAAAAATTAAACGCGACAATTAATTACAAAACAAACACTTTAGAATTGTGCGACATAAAAATTCCTTTTTATTTAGAACTGAATAAAAAATCAATTTCTCCTCACAAAATTAATAAAAGCAATCATGTAAAAATTCCAGTGACAATAGATAATGGTGAAGTCATCATACCGCAAATAAAAATATCAGCAGATTATTGCATACCCGAATGCATTGCAATTTCGAAAAATGGTTATTGCATGTTACCATTTGACGAGAATTTAGATGTAGATTTAAATTGTTCAGAACGTATAGACGTGATGCCCATTTTGAATCAAGAAATTAGGAACCCACCAAAAACACTACATAAACAATTTAACATCTCAGAATTAATTCGAACAACACATTTAAATTCTGAAGAAAAACACGAAATTCTTAAAATTTGTAAAAAATTTCCTGACATATTTTATAACGAAAATTGCAACTTAACATTCAGTAACGCTGTTAAACACGAAATACGAACGAAAACCGATGAACCAATTTATGTAAAATCGTTTCGACACCCACATAGCATGAAACAAGAAATTGAAAATCAAATTCAGAAATTATTAGATAATAAAATAATTCGACCCTCGATTTCACCTTACGGAGCTCCCGTATGGTTAGTCCCAAAAAAATCAGACGCTTCCGGAAAGAAAAAATTTAGAATGGTGATTGATTATAGAAAACTCAATGAAAACACAATTGAAGACAAATACCCACTTCCACGTATTGAAGAGATATTAGACAATTTAGGCAAGTGTACGTACTTTACTACTCTTGACCTAGCCCAAGGTTTCCATCAGATTGAAATGCATCCTAACTCTATCGAAAAAACCGCTTTTTCAGTTAACCAAGGACATTATGAATACCTCAGAATGCCCTTCGGATTAAAAAATGCTCCTAGCACATTTCAACGTGTTATGGACAACGTCCTTCGAGAATACTTACATGTATTTTGCTTTGTTTACATGGACGACATTGTAATTTTTTCCAAATCCCTTCAAGATCACATTAATCATATTAGACTAATTTTCAGTAAAATCCGAGAATTCAATTTAAAAATACAGCTCGATAAATCAGAGTTTTTAAGACGAGAAGTATCCTTTTTAGGTCACGTAATAACACCAGACGGAATTAAACCAAATCCTTCTAAAACTGAAGCGATAACAAATTACCCGTTACCCAAAACCACAAAGGAAATAAAATCATTCCTAGGCCTTACAGGTTATTATCGAAAATTTATTTCAAATTTTGCTAAAGTAGTATGCCCATTAACTAAATGTTTGAAAAAAGGTTCAAAAATTAATATTTCCGACCCAGAATATATTCAAGCTTTCGAATTGTGCAAAGAACTTCTTTGTAATGCTCCAATTCTTGCTTATCCTGATTTTAATAAGCAATTCAAATTAACCACCGATGCATCGAATGTATCGATAGGAGGTGTATTATCACAATCAAATCGCCCAATAGCTTACTATTCAAGAACTTTAAATTCGGCAGAAAAAAATTATTCAACAATTGAAAGAGAACTGTTAGCTATTTTAGATTCAACCAAACATTTCAGACCATACCTTTTCGGTCGCAATTTCGTTGTAGAAACAGATCATAACCCACTTGTCTGGCTTTATAAAATTAAAGAACCAAATTCTAGACTTGTGCGTTGGAAATTAAAATTAGAGGAATTCGATTTCAAAATAATTTACAAAAGAGGAAAAGAAAATAAAGTAGCGGATGCCCTTTCCAGAATCGAAATTCACAATAGAGAAGATGAAGAATCCGTTATTGCAAACATTGACGAATTACCCGATATCAATGACGAAGAAATAGAACGAATTATTAATTCCCAAGTAGAAGACCCGATTGAATATGCCAAAACACTAGAAAATTTGCGATCATCATTAACTGAACAAAATGAATGCGACAATACTGTACATTCAACTGATGAAGACAACGGTAAAACCATTCCAATTTCAGAAAGATCTTTAAATATATTTCCTAATCGAATATATTTTAATACCGGCGAAACATATAAAAACCGTTTTACTAAACCCTTTAATAGAAATACTTATAAAGTAACCATTTCCAAAAATTCAATTGATCAAGATTTATTAACTTTCATGAAAGACACATTAAAACCAAATTCAAGTTATGGAATATATTTTACTGACAATAATCTCAGACGTCCTTTTGAAACCCTTTGCAAACAACATTTTAACAATTCAATAAAATTATTCATTACCAATAAAATCACCAGTGACGTAACTGATAACGAATTACAAAAAGAAATTGTTACAGAATACCACGATTCAAATCATAATGGTATAACCGAAACTTACAACAACCTCAAAGACAAATATTTCTGGCCAAATATGAAACAAACTATTACAGATTTAATCAATAAATGTGACTTATGTTTACAGTCAAAATATGAGAGACATCCGTATAAATTAAAATTTGACGGACCGTTATTAGCAAAGAGACCTCTAGAAGTGTTACACATGGACACGTTTTCCTTTCAAAATTCCAAATTTTTGACGATTATTGATTTATTTTCAAGATATGGACAATCATACTGGATAAAAGACGGTACCAGCTTGACTGTTTTAAATAAATTAAGACACTATTTCGCTCACCATAATATTCCACAAAAAATAGTTTGTGATGCGGGGCGTGAATTTCAAAATAATACCTTCAAAGAATTTTGTAAAATGAACAAAATTGAACTTCATTTCACAACAGTGAATAACCCGAGTTCTAATTCCCCAATAGAGAGATTTCACTCAACCATTATAGAAAAATTAAGAATACTAAAACTGAAAAATCCCAATGAAGTTCCATCAAATTTAATGATTTCAGCAGTTTCGATTTACAATCAATCAATACATTCTTCTACCGGATTTTCACCCTTTTACTTACTATACGGCCCTTACGAGAGAACTCCAGAATTCGATTTAGACATGACTGTATTCGAACAGTATAATGAAAAAAGAAAACAAGAAATTCTACCATTCTATGATCAAGTATACCTCAAAAACAAGCAATTAGCCGAAAACATTTTAGAAAAACGTAACGAAACCCGCGTTGATCCGCCTAACGTAGAAAATCGCGAAGTTTATGTAAATAGGAAAAAACCCAGTAAAGCTAATCCTATATACGACAAGGTAATTGTTGAAAAACAAGAATCGAATAAAATTTTTGGAAAAACTCAAAAATCAAGAAATACCACAGCTAACATTAAAAAGGTTAAGAAACTAAGAAAAACAACTTCTTTACAGGTTCCCGATACTGGCGGTGACGATCCTCCAGATTCACCACAACCAGGCCCTTCAGGTCAAACCCATTAAAAACAACGGCTATTTTCAAGAAATCATAGGCCCAGTAAAAGTAATGGACCACTACCATAATTTTCTATTTTTCGTAAATACATCAAAATTAGAAATAGGATTCAAACAGTTATTAGCAAACACTGAAACTCTAAAGAAAGATGCTTCAATAGATAAACTAACATACCAAATTTATAAACAACTTGCTTTAAATTGCAGAAATATTGAACTATTACTGAGAAAATTAAGTTATAAATCAAAACGAGCATTGGCTAATATTCTAGGAAAAACCATCAAATTCATTACAGGAAATCTCGACGACGACGACTTGCAAAATATTAATGAAAATTTACAGAAATTACATAATAATCAAAATTCCGAAATGAAACAAATAAATAAACTAACAACTTTCGCAAATCATTTATCAAAAAGATATTCATGTGATTTAGAAATCTTAATGTCAAATTTAAACAAAACAAAACATTTTATTGAAGGTTTAACGTTTATCGAAGATACAAGAACATTATTACAAAACGAAGTTTATCATTCAGAACATTTAATAAAAACGTTAGAATTGCTTGAACGCGCAATCAGCTTGTCATGGAAAGGAATTCCAGATTTAGAACTTTTAACGGTAGATGAACTTATAACTGTTCAAAATTACTTGACGAAAATCTATAATCCAAAGCAATTGTTGCCAATTGAAACGACTCAATTATTAAACATTTTAGAGTTATCAAAACTTATGGTAATAGGAACAAAAGAAACAATTACATTCCTTCTCAAAATACCCATTTTAAAACCAATTTCCGCAAATTATTCTCAAATCTACCCGATTCCGAATTATCAAGATATCGTTATTGTCCCACCAAAACCATTTCTAATCGAGATGAACAACTTAAAATACTGGACTAACGAAGATTGCCAGAGTTTCCACATCATCACCTTGTGTCTGCAACAACCGACCCAAGAGGATTGTAATTTATTGAATGCCAACAAATGCAAAACAATAAAAATTGCTAACGATTACCAAATTACATCTGTACTGCGTAATAGACAATTACTAGTACTATCAAAGAGAAAACTTGAAATAATTGAAGATTGTCAAGGACAACTAGATAGAACATTTATACAAGGACCAAATTTAATCAGTTCACAATGCCGAATAATATTGGAAAAATCCACATATGTCAACACTACACCTACGTACGAGTTAACATTGTACCACATTTCAAATGAAACATTGAAGTTTTATCAAGAAGCAAAACTTCAACTGCGACATCTCAAAGATCCAACCATTCTTCAACAAGAGGCTGAAGAACTCAAGAATCAACCACTACATTTGGAACCACTGGTTCACATAATTCATTATGGATTTACCGGCCTTGTATTATTGTTAATAATACTTGCCACGGCCATCATTATCAAATTCAGGACACGCATTATCGACCTTTTCTGCAAACCAAGAAAAATCATTCGCATCAAGATGGTCGATCCAAATCAAGAAGACACCCCCGCATTGCCGAATTAAACGAGGTCGTTCAAACCTAAGGAGGGAGGAGTTATGTAATGGTATCCACATACCAAAATGCTGAGAAGACAGTTCCCAGGAATGATGCGCCTTATCGCAGGCACGTTCCAGAGCGTCCCATTCTTCATCATGGACAATTATCTCATGCATGAATTAATTACAATCGTACTTTCGTTCGGAAAGCATCTCCGTGTCCTTTATCGTTATAACCGTTGCGACAAATGAAATACCTTTGTAACTCAATTAATTAAGTGAAATAAAAACTTTTTAAAAATTAAAATTTCAAATCGTGAAATTTAACTATATAAATGGTTGAAAAAAAAATAAAATCAAATTTATTCTTAAAGGATTTGTATTCGGGATTCGAAAAAACAGGATTCGAATCTTTGATTCGAATCATATATATCTCGCACGAATGCTTTATGCGAGTATTCGTGATTCGAATCATATTAGGTGATTCGGATTCGTGATTCGAATCCTTTTTACGAGGATTCGTCCCAGCTCTGGTAATGACAGCAGCCGTATGTGTCGATTGCCGCCTCATGCTTTTTCTCCGTTACACACATTATTAGGAAATTAAGAATCTCCTTTGAACAACAAGGGCATTATTAATCTCCCAATAATGTGTACAACAGAGAAAAAACATGGGACGGCATTCGACTTCGGGAATTACACATGGGCAAAATCGCAGTGGGCCCTGTGCCCTATGGCTTATCGCGCGGCGCATTAACCGGCGAAAAATCTAAATTTAGACGATGGGTGGGGCTTAAAGTATTCACTTGATCGGGGCACAGATAAGAGATGTAAGTGATCCGCCCGGCAGAAACCGCTGTGACGTCATACCGGTAGAATCCCCTTAAGAGCTGCCGTTCGCAGGTCACAAAATATTCAAAATAGTTCTCTTTTGTTCAGATAAACTTCCAAAACGTAATAATTTACAAACGAGAGGATTACAAGGTTTATTTCGAGCAATTAAATAATAAAATAAAAATATACAGAATAAAAATATAACAGATATCAAATGATATTATGAATTAAATTTTAACGTCACAAGGAACCTCTCGTAAACTATCTAGTCCTGAAGTTTTACAATGAGTTTATTCTTTCGTAGAGGTAAAATGCCCCTCTAGGATATACACTAGTGTTTGTTATCGCAACAAACATTTTAAAGTGTTCTGGAAACAGTTTCTAAAATCCCACACGTCCAATTTAGGAACTGTTGAATATTCTGAAGCTGAGAAACTCCCCTTGTGTCCTCAAACTATGCGACAGGATTAGACGCAGCTGGGCAACAACCCTTTGAGGGCTCCCCGTGACTCTTTGTTCCCCTCGGGGTATTAAGCCTACCCTAGTTGATTTTGTTTCTAGGTCGCCACCCCCAGATACTGTTGAAAAATGTACGTGTGTAGATCACGTTTTCCTTTATGTACAGGGTGATGCCTCATATGGAAAACTTTTTTATTTGACAGATATTGAAAAACCGTTTCCGCGAGCCAAAGTCACTTTTTTGTGTTTTAATCAATGGCGAAAAGAAAATTGATTTATCTGTAACCGTTCCCGCTCTATAACCGAAAGTTGATGAAATGTCATTTTTTGAAGTTACTGTCACTCATTTGTTTTAAGAGTTATAACCAAAATGTAAAAACTTTCTTATGGCAACTTTTTACGCCTATTACAATAACGTATTCCGTTTGGATATAGTGTCAATTTTCACGCGTTCGTTATTTTTCAAAAACGTTAACTTTGAAGTTTCCACCGAGGGTCTGCACTCCCAGACTAAGCATGAAGTAAAATTTCGAGTTTAGAAAAGCCCCGTGAAAATTTGTCGAGGGTCGCGCAGCGACCCGAGACAAATTTTCTGGGCTTTTCTAAACTCGAAATTTTACTTCATGCGCCACGCGTATAAAACACTGTAATATTCTGAAATTGAAAAAATACCAACGTGCAGCAAGCAACATTTAAGACAAAACCCCTTTTAATGCGCAATTATTGTTGTACAATATGAATTTGTGTTCAGTACTCATTCATTCACCGGCTTGAACGTCATTATCAGTATAGTCCCGAACCAGTGCTTAAAGAATACTGAACATCTTTGACCATTTATTATGGCCTGTGCAATTTACAGATGTTCGAAAGCGTAAACGCCATCTAATGCCCATTGACGATGCTACTTAAGCTAATACGCAATAATACTTATGTAAAGTATTGTCGTAATTTATTTCATTTTAATTTAATAAATCATGATATTTTTGAACTAAATTATTTCAAATGTAAATGCAAATAATTATTTAAACTACAATACCATTATATAAAATTACGAAAATGTTATTCGTGAAAATGCAAACAATGTCTTATTAACAAGACAACTTAAGACGAAATATCCATTGCCCAAATTATAAACAAAAAAACGCCAACTTTTAGAATGTTACTTTAACTGTCCACTATTTAGAATTAATTTTTATAATCTCAGTTCTGAATTCTATAGAATAATTACGTGTGATTTTGGATGATGTTTATTTCAGAACACAATTTTAATATTGTAACAAGGTAATTTCTGAACATTATTTTCAAGGTTTTACCATAATTGTTACAGAAAATATGCATAATTTATATTTTATTAAAACGCGTTTGGTTGAAAAAGTCAATAAATCGGATTTGCGTGTCGGATTATCGTAAATTGGAATTTCCCAGAAGTCATTGGAGGCGTAATAATTTCCAATGCGTTATGCTTTTCGAATGCGTGTTTAGGAAAAATTATCATTTTATTTATATTTCGAGGTTGAGCAATCAGGAAGTTGATATATTAAATTAAAACGAATTTTCCACACAATAAAATATTGAATTTAGTTATGTGAAGAAGTGTACAAGTATATTCAAATTAGAAACGATGAGCATTTATTTTATTATCGTTTAACTTTTTAGTTTTGATATTTTGATGATGAAGAATAAAAAAAATAACGTACACTTTTTGTCGTAGAACTGTTCGCTATATTTCGGTAAGTATTGAGTATATCGAAAAGTGTTTCAAATAAATACTTTCAAAAGAATGCAATGCGAATTTCTTGGTTCTCAATAATTAGTAGCAAGCATAAAATAATACAAAATAATATTATTCGGAACCTTGACATGTCGTGTTGGATAATACAGGGCTTTCATTAATTCCCGAACCCCACGTGACTAAATTTAAAATTGCCGTGTAAATTATTGTATTTGTACGTTGGAGGCTTTGAAAAAAGTAAGCAAACGTTACTAAAGTCAAATTTGACATAAACGTTTATGCGCGGTGCATCGTTAAACCAACCTTTGAGATCTTACAAGATTCGCCCGGAATTTTCAGGTAAGCAAAAATTGTTTAATTATTCTGAAACATTGAGTTTTATTTCTATTTATTTTGCAGAGTCAATTTGCTAGGATAAGCAAATACTGCGAAAATTAATAAAAATTAGTTACATTTTTGAAGAGGAGCCTATTTTTTAATCATTTTAAATATAATATTTTCAGTCGTCATAAAAATACGCCGGCGAATAAATATTTTTAAATCTAGGGAATTTTTGTGTGAGCCATGCCACCTTGTACATTTGGTTGCCTATTATTTTTGGTCACGTGGGGTTCGGGAATTAATGAAAGCCCGGTATAAATAGAGCCTTAATAGAAAATTAATTACGAAAATCTGACAAGACGTCTGAATTATCAACATTTTGCAGGATCATAGCGGCTTTCAGGGGGACCAACACTATTCATTGCCATGGAGGGGTCATTTCCGCCGTAAAATGCGAGCATCCAGTTTCACCCACGGCCATTGAAGACTTAGGACGGTCGGGGTTCTTGCGGTTAACTTCAAGATTTGCGACGGTCTGCAGGGGGTCGTAAAGCTCAGGTAATTTATTGGGGTAAAGGAGTAGCTAACTTTCGGCACTCAGTAATTATGCTAATACAACACATTCATAAGAATACATCCTCTTAAAAAAATGTTATAGAGATATTTTAGCTTTATGAAAAACGTAATTTTTTGTCCGTTAATATCAAATAACTTCAAAACGGTATGACTTAGGCCAAATGTTTTTAACAATATGACAAGCTATTTTTATAATGAATCCAGAAACCAAATAATATACACGTTGATCTATTTAAAATAAACAAGTTGCATCCGCTACTGTCTTTATGGCACACCCTGTATTTATAAAAATATTTTTAGTTTATGCAGCTCTGTAAAGCTAGCAACTTTGGTGGAAACACTTTTTTTCTATCTTTAACAAGAACTGTCTACTGTCTCTATGGCACACTCTGTATTCATAAAAAATTTTTAGTTTATGCAGCTCTTCAAGTCTAGCAACTTTGGTGAGAACACTTTTTTTCTATCTTTAGCAAGAAACTGTCTACTGTCTTTATGACACACCCTGTATTCATAAATATATTTTTAGTTTATGCAGCTCTTTAAGTCTAGCAACTTTGGTGAAAGCACTTTTTTTTTATCTTTAACAAGAACTGAGATTTCCTCCGCGAATTAATTGGACACCCTGTATACATGGTGTCCCACCGAAACCGCATATTAAAAGTATACAGACTTCTAATCAATATATTGTACTGCATTGTTGTATATTGTGTGCTCTTGCCAATGAAAATATTTTAAATTTTCTGGTTACACCAGAAGTCAACATAAGCTTTTCCGTATTTTGAATAGAATAGTATATTTTTTATTTCGAATTTGGATTTTACATAAAATTCTGTGACAAAAATCGGCAAGTAACATAACCTGCAAATTTAACCGTTTTCGAGATATTTAACATTTTAAAGAAATTCGGTGCTTTTTCTTGATTTATTTTAAAATTCATATCTCGGAACAAAAGAAAATCGAAGAGATGGAACATTGGCTACAGATAGAAAGGCCAATACCTGCAGGTATCCAATGGTGATTAATTTTTCGAATAATCGATTTTTTTGTCTTGAAAACCAAAGAAGATAGGTACAGGAAATAGTAGTAGAACAATGCAGAGTTTAATTCTGGTTCCATTTAAAAAATGGTGATGTGTCCATCATAGTACTTTCCCCCGTAAATTGCGTATTAAATCACTTTTAAAATATTTGTAGCATTATTATTTTCAAAATGTCTTCAACTTTTTGATAACTACAACTTTTATTTGAAACATTTTTCAATTGGATTAACACATACTGACACAAACCAATGACTAGATAAAAAACACTATTTATTGAATATCTCAAAAACTAAGAGTGCTATGACAAAAAGTGAAGATACAAAAAATCTTTAATATTTTATTACCTACAACTTTTATTTGAAACATTTTCCAATTGTATCAACACACACATTGACACAAATCAATGACTAGATAAAAAACACTATTTATTAAATATCTCAAAAACTAAGAGTGCTATGACAAAAAGTAAGTAAACAATACATCTTCATTTTGTTAATATCTACAACTTTTATTTGAAAGAATTTTTTGTTTGGTGAACATTTATTGAAAAAATGTGAAAAAACTGAAAAACGCTCAGAGTAAAGTACCACTTCCGGTTTTCCGATTTTCACCAAAAGCTTTTCAGTTCTTCCGAATGTAACAAAAAGCTTAAGTTTCAAGTTTCATCTTGATATCTTTAGCGGTTTTTGCGGTACAGCGCACACAGACAGACAGACAGACATTTTTCAAAAATGGTCTTATTCGACTCAGGGGACCTCAAAACGGATATTTCCGCTAAAATTTTTGATTCGAAAATTTTCACGAAAACAATACTTTCCCTTTGTATTACATACGGGGGAAAGTAAAAAATCTAGATTTAGTGGTTTAAAAAAGTTGACCAAAAATGGTTGAAATTTTGAACCCTAAAATATATATATTATTCGAAAAATTAATCACTATTCAGCATTCCATCCCCTTGATTTTCTTTTCTTCGGAGATACGAATCTTAAAAGGCATCACAAAAAAGCACTAAATTTCTTTAAAATGTCAAATATCTCGAAAACGGTTAAATGTACAAGTTATGTTACATTATGATTTTTTTCACAGAATTGTATTTAGAACCTAAATTCAGAATAAAAAAACATAGCATTCTATTTAAAATAAGGAAGTTGATGTTCGCTTCGTTCATTATAACCAAAAGTCGAATAATTGTATAAATATTTTCAATGAAAAGAGCATACTCCATTACACAAGTGCTGAAAATCTTCTTACAATACATTAATTAAAAGTTCACATACTTTTAATGTCGGTTTTGTTGGGAAACCCTGTAGCGATAATGGTGCGCACCATTGCTTATTTTGTTAATATTTAAGCTACAGAGTCAGGTAAACTTGCAAAGTAGTAGGAAATTTAATACAATCACAATGGTTAAATTAAAAAAAGACCTGAACGTCGTATTTTTAGATATTCAGAAAATGAATGTGTTTTTTAAATGGAACACCCTGTACGTTTTATTTCAGATCAAGCCTGAAACTTTGCTTATTGTTACTATAACCGACTCTGTAACTTAAACTATAGGAAAGTTAGCAATGGTACGCACTTAATTCTAAACACCCTGTATATACTGTGTGTGTCAAATCAGAGGCGAACAGGGATTTAATATGTAAAACCACATTTATGCATTTTCTGCTGTCATGGTCATTTTAGAGAAGAAGTACAAAAGTAAACAAAGATGTAAAAAAGAAATAAACGTCACATAGTACAGGACTATTGAAAATAAAGGAACAGATTTCAAAGCGACCAAATCGTAACCTCTAAAAATCGGTAGGACCCCCGACCGCTATGTAATGGATACATTTCTGCGGGGGATGGGCCCGAATTTCACGCCTTATTATAACATCTTACGTTCCGGAACCGAATGCAAAATAGGAAAGGGTCTTGAAAGGGAAATACTACCTGATGCCATTGACACACTTTTACTTATTAACATAAGTTAATAAATTCCTCATAGTAAGTTAAATACAACACATAATTCGTTTCATATTTAAAACCTAATATAAAGAAAATGAAATAGGAAGTGAGCAACGAAAACAACAAAAATGCAGATTACGGGTACTGAAAAGATATTGATTTAATAAAAAAATATTTTAATTGTTCTAAAAGCCCAGAGAATTTGGCGAGGTCGCGCAGCGCAGCGGACCGGCCGAGCCAAATTCGGGCTTTTCTAAACTCGAAATTTTACTTCATGCGCAGCCGAGCGTATTAAACGCTGAAATAACTGAAATATTGTGAACAAATGAACTTTACTTGAAATCGTCGTTTTTATACGCTCGGCTGCGCATGAAGTTTTTTATTACCAATTTTAGTTTTTAGAACAATTAAAATATTTTTTTATTAAATCAATATCTTTTCATTACCCGTAATCTGCATTTTTGTTGTTTTCGTTGCTCACTTCCTTTTTCATTTTCTTTATATTAGGTTTTAAATATGAAACGAATTATGTGTTATATTTAACTTACTATGAGGAATTTATTAACTTATGTTAAGTTAATTGTAGTAATTACAATTCATATAAGTAAAAGTGTGTCAATGGCATCAGGTAGTATTTCCCTTTCAAGACCCTTTCCTATTTTGCATTCGGTTCCGGAACGCCAGGTGTTATAATAAGGCGTGAAATTCGGGCCCATCCCCCGCAGAAATGTATCCATTACATAGCGGTCGGGGGGTCCTACCGATTTTTAGAGGTTACGATCAGGTCCTATTTCAAACATCTATTTCTTCTAAACGACAAAAGATAGAAACATGGAATTGTGTTTCTATCTTTTGTCGTTTGGAAGAAATAGATGTTTGAAATCGTTCCTCAAAAGAGAAAAGTTCACATTTAATGAATTCATATGACCACCATGTGTTACACGATAAATATCAAAATGGTGGCCCATTTCTTGCCACACACGAATCAGCTGGTCTCTAGTTATCGAATTTACAGCTTCAACAATTCGATGTCGCATATTTTCAAGAAAGGTTTTTGAGCTCCTTTTCGTAAACTGTACGAATACCAGAGCTGGGATGAATCCTCAAAAACAGGATTCAAATCACGAATCCGAATCACCTAATATGATTCGAATCACGAATACTCGAATAAAGGATTCGTAAGTGGAAAATATGATTCGAATCAAAGATTCGAATCCTTATTTTTGAATCACGGATACAAATCCTTTATAAATAAATTTGAATCTATTATTTGCAACCAGTAATATTTTATTCCATCAGTTTCTATTAACAAAAATGTTCATTTACCGACTAAATATCTGATTATATAATGATTTTAATTAATGATGATATATGTGTTATTGAACTTCATTTTAAATCTGTTTTATACGCGTGGCGCATGAAGTAAAATTTCGAGTTTAGAAAAGCCACGTGAAAATTTGTCGAGGGTCGCTGCGCGACCCTCGACAAATTTTCTACGCGGGGCTTTTCTAAACTCGAAATTTTACTTCATGCTTAGTCTGGGAGGGGACAACACTCGTTCTTAGACGTTTCAAATTAAAGGATCGCTCTAGATTACTAAGTTTATTACCATTTTACAAAAGCTACAGCTAGAAGAACCAATCACGGTCTTCGGAGACCGAAGGACTACAGGGAATCGAAGTTTATTCACAAGAAAACAACGAATATCTGAAGGTTTACAGCATGGATAGGAAAGAAAACATCCAATTTTGAAAAAATATCGAAGTTGGGTTGGTTTTCTGTGCGTTTTTAACTTCACTTTAAATCAGTGTTTTATACGCGTGGCGTATGAAGTAAAATTTCGAGTTTAGAAAAGACCCTCGACAAATTTTCTACGCGGGGCTTTTCTAAACTCGAAATTTTACTTCGTGCTTAGTCTGGGAGTGGACCGTCATGATTTTCTACATGTCGATATTTCGATATTTCTAGATTTATGTCGATTTATTCACAGTTTGTTATTGTATTAAATGCAACTCTAATATTAAATAAAAACGGTTTTTTTTAAGAATAGAATATTAACCCATTAATAGCCGAGCAAATTATAAAGTTAACTCTAAAAGTTAATTTTAGGTAAAATTTTGCATCTTTTTCTATGATTTCAATGAATGATTTATTATATTACATACGTCGATTTTTTTAAATTCAAACGAGTGTTGTCCACTCCCAGACTATGCATAACGTAAAATTTCGAGTTTAGAAAAGCCCCGCGTAGAAAATTTGTCGAGGGTCGCGCAGCGACCCGAGACAAATTTTCACTGGGCTTTTCTAAACTCGAAATTTTACTTCATGCGCCACGCATATTAAACACTGATTTCAAGTGAAGTTAAAAATATACTATTAACGTTGGATATTTTTTAAGGTTAAGTAACCAAATATGCATTCACAAATATTTGAATTATTCGAAAATTTAAATATTTATATTCAAATATGAATAATTTAGTGATTTAAATATTCATATTAGAATATTTAACTATTTGAATTAATCGAATTCGAATCCCAGCCTTAATAGCGATGATTCGAATTATTTAGGAGGATTTGAATCCGTGTATGAGGATTCGATTCCTTTTAGAAGGATTCGAATCCTTTTAAAAGAATTCGAATCCTTTTATAAGGATTCGAATCATCTACGTCTGGATTCGAATACGAATCCTTTTAAAAAAATGTAACGAATCCGGATCACGAATCCGTTTTCACTAAAGTATTCGAATACCTCTTTTGAACATAATATATAAAATTACGAAAAAACTATTCGTGAAAATGCAAACAGTGTCTTAATTAATAAGACAATTTAAGACGATAAATATCCATTGAAACAACTACTTCCCGTGCAAATACACCTCCGGATATTGAATTATACAATGAAATATTTAAAATCTTATTTAATTTGATTTGTTACAACGCTCTATTAAAGTATATGTAACGTTTAGGTCAAATTCTCTTCAAACCAACTAACAATACAATTTAAAATGAAAGGAGGGATAGCAACAAATTAGAAGTGAAAGGACTTGGATTAAAACTAATGTCTTAGGCCATCTATAGACGCGTTTCGAGATTTATCTCTCTTCAGTATAGCTTTGCTTATGACGTTTAAAAAATTAGGAATAAAATTAAAACGAACTTACTTGGAAAAAAGTGTTGTGTGTGGAATGAACAGGTACACAGAAATGGAATGAGTGAAAATGATGGTCGGTATTTATAGGTAAAAAAGGGGATTATGTCATTAGCAGGTATGAAGAATGTGAGACGTTATTATTTACCTTACAGTACAGTTCAAACAAGATAAATTCAAATTCAAAACTATTTGAATTCGAGAAAATAAGCTTACGCTTCTTACAGTTTGCACACTTTAAACATAATATATAAAATTACGAAAAAACTATTCGTGAAAATGCAAACAGTGTCTTAATTAATAAGACAATTTAAGACGATAAATATCCATTGAAACAACTACTTCCCGTGCAAATACACCTCATTTTCACTCATTCCATTTCTGTGTACCTGTTCATTCCACACACAACACTTTTTTCCAAGTAAGTTTGTTTTAATTTTATTCCTAATTTTTTAAACGTCATAAGCAAAGCTATACTGAAGAGAGATAAATCTCGAAACGCGTCTATAGATGGCCTAAGACATTAGTTTTAATCCAAGTCCTTTCACTTCTAATTTGTTGCTATCCCTCCTTTCATTTTAAATTGTATTGTTAGTTGGTTTGAAGAGAATTTGACCTAAACGTTACATATACTTTAATAGAGCGTTGTAACATATCAAATTAAATAAGATTTTAAATATTTCATTGTATAATTCAATATCCGGAGGTGTATTTGCACGGGAAGTAGTTGTTTCAATGGATATTTATCATCTTAAATTGTCTTATTAATTAAGACACTGTTTGCATTTTCACGAATAGTTTTTTCGTAATTTTATATATTATGTTTAAAGTGTGCAAACTGTAAGAAGCGTAAGCTTATTTTCTCGAATTCAAATAGTTTTGAATTTGAATTTACCTCTTTTGAATCCTCTAAAAGGATTCGAATCCGGGAATCGAATCCTGAATGATTCGAATCCTGCCTAGCTCTGACGAATACGATATTTTCATTCGATGTGCGTGGACATCCCGTGCTTTTCTGTTTGCAGATGCAACCATCGTCTACGAATTTTCGATGCCACTGGTGAATCTGCTCATGACGAGGCGGTTGTTTATTAAACTGACGGCGAAAATCACGTTTAACTTCAATAATGGACTCTAGTTTTGCTAATTGCAGCACACAAAATGATTTTTCTTGCTGTGTCGCCATTTTACTACAGACAATGAACATGACAAATAACAGCGCCAATGCGGCCGTTCGATGGTTGGTTGGATCCGTGGTTGGATCTTCTGCCTGAACTGTTCAAATTTTAAACTTTTGTCTGTCCAGGAACGTTGGAATTATGGTTCTACCTTTTGTAGTTTGAAAGAAACAAACGTTTGATTTGAAATCTGTTCCATTTTTTTTTTAATAACTCTGTATTATGTGATGATTTATGGAAATTGTAAAAGTGGAGTTGTTTGATCGGTGAAAAGGAATCAAGAGCTGGGATTTATTGATATTCGCCATTTCGCGAACCACGTTTGTATCGAATCGATCAGGCCCTGTAGTAATGCTATGTGTTTGCTATATTTCGGTTTCAGTAAGTTTGAGTATATCGAAGTGTTTCAAATAAATACTTCTAAAAGAGTGCAATGCGAATTTCTTGGTTATCAATAATTAGTAGCAAGCATAAAATAATATAGGATGGCCCATCTAGCGGTTTCTTTTTAAAAAAGCTATAAAATAAAGTCGGATCAACATTTTTGAAAATATTAGTGCTTTTTTAGCAAGAGCAATCCTTCCCATTAATAATTGAATGCATTTTATTCATGTGGCTGCCTCGGCTGGCACGACAGCGACAATGGTTGAGGGCTCTATCTCACGAGCAGTTCGACTAATATTATGCTTAAGCATCTAAATCCTTTGTGGATTGTCTGCATAACATAAATATTCAACAGCACCCTATAAAAAATAATCCAACGGCATCAAATCGCAGCTTCGTGGAAGCCAATTGATATCACAAAAACGACTAATTACGCGATTACCGCACTTAGTGCACTTAGGGCTGTTGTATGTCGCGATATCCTACTGAAACCAAAGATCGTTCAAGTCCATGTCCTTAATTTTTGGTCACATAAATCGATAATCATGCCTCTGTAGTGCTCCCTGTTGACTGGATGAGGAGGGGGGCGGCTTCTATGGTCCACTAAAATTCCAATATTATAAACTATTTGCACAGATTTGCGTAGAGTAGGCGCGGTTGGTGCTTCATTTCGACCGACATTTCTTTTCAGAATTTAAACTGTTTGGAAAACAGAGCCGTTACTTTGAAAATATGTTTTCAATATTTCCCAAGGTTGTTGAATTTCATACATTTCGTGTCGCGGACATACGACACTGAGTTTGCGTCACTATTTTGAGCGCAGAAGAGTAGTCAGAGTCGAAATAACATATTATTAAAAACTGTACCGCTACCCATCTAGCGGTACATTTTTTAATAATAATTTACAACATAATATTTCTTTCAGAACCTTATAAAATATAAATCGACCTTCAATAGAAAATTAAGTAGGACCGACGAAAATCTGACGAGACGTCTGAATTGTCAACATTTTGCGGGATCATAGCGGCTTTCAGTGGAGCCAACACTATCCACTGCCATGGAGGGGTCATTTCCGACATAAAATTGTTTAATATATAAAATTACGAAAAAACTATTCGTGAAAATGCAAACAATGTCTTAATTAATAAGACAACTTAAGACGATAAATATCCATTGAAGAGAATTTGACCTAAACGTTACATATACTTTAATAGAGCGTTGTAACAAATCAAATTAAATAAGATTTTAAATATTTCATTGTATAAATCAATATCCGGAGGTGAATTTGCACGGGAAGTAGTTGTTTCAATGGATATTTATCGTCTTAAGTTGTCTTATTAATTAAGACACTGTTTGCATCTATAACTATAAGAAGCGTAAGCTTATTTTCTCGAATTCAAATAGTTTTGAATTTGAATTTATCTTGTATAAAATTGCTTGCCCGTAAATCTGCTACTTGTCTGGAAGCGTGAAAATGGCGATTAAAAAAGTTTGGTTTAAATTGATTTTTAATCGTCGAAGCGGGCGCTAGAAATATCTCAATTTTTAAAATGATTTTCCACATTCAATCTATAAGTCATTTTATGTTTAATGTCTTGTAATTTATCTCTCAGTTTAATTTATATTCAATGTGTTTATAAATAACTCTGTATATATTTATCATTATAGTGTAATTATCTCCTTGTACAGATAATATTGGAAATAACAAATAATCCGCAATTCAAATATTTGTCACATTCCAAATCTTTTCATAGTAATTATAATCTCATTTTGTTATTCCATGTTATGCGTACACATAATCAGTGTTTTATCCTATCACTTGTTCTGGTGTTGAGGAGAACACTTCTACTTTGGCAGTTGATCAAGACAGTCAATTCTAAATCTCTATATTAAATCTTAAACCCCGAATCTTCGAACTCTAGATCTTAACTCTAAGTCTGTTTCGATCTGTAAATTAATTTATTAAGTATCAAATAAAATACCAAGTAAAACAATAAACTTTGAATCCCTGTGATTGGACCCAAGTTGACTAAATCGCGCCTTCAACGACAAATACAGGAAATTTAAAATATATGAAAGAACCGTAACGACAAACAACACCTTCGTACGTTACAGTCTTTCAAATAAATAATTAACAAACTCAATTTGTTTTTAATTACGAATTATGAACATTGACATACTTGCACACTTACATACAAAATTATGCATTGCGTGCATTGTTTGCAATAATTGCAAAACTACGGTTAATTTGTTCAATATATTTTGCAAATGAATTGTTGATATACTGAATTTGTATCCTATTTAATTATTGCAAAACGAAGCAATAATAAGAATTAACTTGTTTATATCACCGAATATTCTACATAGAAAATACAACAATAATCATTTGAAAACAACATTTTTAATTCATTAACTCTTTCTCGGAAAGATTTAAATATTTTGTCAATAATTATAATTCGAAATTCACAAAATCTGTATACTAAGAAATTTTTTTATTATTTCACGTAACTGAAGTGATTTATATTTATATGTTTGTATATGAAATTTGTACTATTAATTACTACTCTATTCTTTTTTAAATACCTATAGTATTAAGCAAGAATAATTCCAATTCAAAAATATTTGATATTTATTGTCTTAAGTTGTTTTATTCAAATTTTAACTTCAAGGAAGTGTCATGCAATGATGTTAGAAATGTTATTTGCAATTTAAAAAGTGGGAATTGTGTTGACATATATGGAATCTCTACTAATCTAGTAAAAATGTGCAAGGAGGCTATTCTTCCTCAAATAACTTAAGTAATTAATCAGTGCATCAAAATGCCCACCTTTCCTGATGCAATGAAAGTAGCTGCTGTAGTACCTGTTTTTAAAAAGGGGGATAGAAAAAACGTTAATGACTACCGACCCATTTCGTGTCTGACTACTTTCTCAAAAATTTTAGAAAAAATACTATACAACCAGATGGTGCAATACATGGAGGGACATGTACTTCTTAATTGTAACCAATTCGGTTTTCGTGAGGGCGTCAGCACGTGTGATGCACTTTTATATCTGGTAAACACTATTTTGAATTCATTTGAAGACGGAGGCTTTGCAACGGCCACTTTCTTGGACCTGTCGAAAGCATTCGAATGTGGGTCACATGATATTCTCCTAAATAAACTTGAATGTTATAACTTCAGTTCATCTAGTGTATGTCTTATAAATTCTTATCTTACTGGCAGAACACAAATGACTCGGATAAATGGGAAAACATCTGAACCAATAATGATTAAATTTGGGATACCGCAGGGATCAATCCTAGGACCACTTCTGTTCCTGATCTATGTCAATAAACTGCCAGTATACATATCCAAAGTAAACGTTATCTAATATGCTGATGATACAACTTTGGTAAGTGTTGATAAAGACCTTACGACAGTTTCTACTTTGAATGTCAGTGCTTCGGCAATGGCCCTTGAGTGGTTTGCAGGCAACCGTCTTCATCTAAATCCGAATAAAAGTGTAAATGTATTGTTCACTTTAAATAAAATTACTAACACTTATTCACCGCACGTCAAATTTTTGGGAATGTGGGTTGATAAGGAGTTGGCCTGGGTTAAAAATTTCAATTAACTTGCGAAAAAGCTGTGCTGCAGCATCTACCTTTTACGTAATCTGTTTCATTCAGTTTCCCTAGATGTTCTTAAAACAACTTATTTTGCGCATTTTTAATCTCGGATTAGTTATTGTCTAATTATATAGGGTCATTCACCGGGGTGGCAGCTTATCTTCAAACTACAGAGACGGGCGGTCCGCATCCTTGCTCATGCTGCTTACAGAGCAGACACAAAACCTCTATTCGTAAGCATGAACATTCTAACCCTTCCATCTCTATACATATATCAATGTTTAATTCATATAAAGAAAAATATTAGTGAATATCGCCAAATAAATGTTATACATAACCATCAAACTAGGCAAGAAAACAATATCCATATAGACATGATGCGCTTAACTAAATCTCACACTGGAGCTAGATATTGGGGATTTAAATTTTTCAATAATATTCCCGACGTTATTAAAGAATTGCCAATAAAAACATCTAAGGTTTGTATAAAACGATTTTTATTGGAAAAAGCCTATTTTAGCTTTGATAATTTTCTGAATGAATCTAATTTAAGCTCAATTCTAAAAGCTAATATCTGATGAAGTTTTTTGTTTTCCAGAACATGACTACCTCATTTTAATGTGTTTTTAATGTTACATGTATTTATATTTATTGTACGTTTATTGTTTGTATTAGCGTAGTTTCCATTGACCTGTGTACCACAATTGTGTTTAGCATTAATAAAGTATTATTGTTATTATTAAAACACCTTGTTTGCATTTTACACGAAACACATTTTCGTAAATTTGATTTATTACCTATAGTTTTTTTTTTTGATAAAAAAAATTGTGAAATAGGAAATAGTACAAATTTCATATACATATGTAAAAAATTACAGTTGAGTTGCCTTTATCTGCTTTTGTGATTGTTAGATTATTCTCTTTAATTTTCTTTTTTAACGTTCTAATTGATATGTGAACGTTAAAAAAGAAAATTTAAGAGAATAATCTAACAATCACAAAAGCAGATAAAGGCCACTCAACTGTAATGTTATACACATCAGACTATGAACAGAAATTATCCGACTTCCTTAACTCCCCCGACATATCAGAAATTAAAAAAGATCCAACCACTTATTTACAAAACGAATTAAAAAAACATAATTAAAAACTGCAATGCCCTTTTTCCATATAAGAACACAAATTTCCTTACCCCTATGAATCCTAGGCCCCCTAGATTATATGGTTTTATTAAAATCCATAAAATAAATAACCCAATACGCCCAGTAGTATCTTACATACAATCACCAGCAAAGCAAATTTCACACGAATTAGTTTCTATTTTTAAATCTATTACTAACTTTACAGACAATACCTCAATTAAAAACCCCATAGAATTAACTAACAAATGAAAGAATATAAAAATAGATAATAATTGTAGACTGGTTTCTTTTGACGTAACAAGCATGTTTGCAAAAATCCCCCCACAAGATTGTATTCAATTAATTACTAATCACCTTGATAGAAACAACGTCAATCCGGTAGTAAAATTCGAATTCCTAACCCTACTTAACCTTATCCTTAACCATAATTACTTCTCATTTAATAACAAATTGTACTTGCAAAAAGACGGTTTAGCAATGGGTTCTCCCTTTAGTCCCTTATTAGCAGAAATATTTATGGAAAGCCTCACAAACCAAATTCTTATCTCCACCTTGGGCAAAAAGCATATCAACTGGTGGTATAGATATGTAGACGATATCATTGCATGTTTCAAAGGTACAGATAGACAAGTCAACCAATTCCTAAATTATATTAATACAATTCATCCCTCAATTAAATTTACAGTTGAATTTGAAAATAACAACAGCCTGAACTTTCTAGATCTAACTATCACTAAAACCAACAGCATACTAACTTTTGATATTTTTCGGAAACCCACATACACCGACTCCATAATTCCAAATACCTCCCGTCACCCCTACAATCAAAAAATTGCTGCATTTAACTCATTTATTAACAGAGCAATAAAATTACCCCTTTCCGATGAGTCCTGCCTCAAAGAATTTTCAATCATAAAACAAATCGCTACAAACAATAGCTACAATCCAGCTCTAATAAACAACCTTATAGCGAAACAAGAATTAAAACAAATTCAAAACTTGATTTATGCAACAAATAAAATAAATAAAAATAAATTTTATCCAATAACATATTTCAGAAACATTAGCAACCAAATTAAAAGAACCCTTGAAAAGTGTAACGTCAACGTAGTTTTTAAACCATTTTCTAAAATAGCAAATATTATTCATAATCCAAAAACAATTATAAATAGAAACAAAAAATCAGGTATTTACAAATTAACTTGCGAAACATGTAAAGGAGCATACATTGGTCAGTCTGGTAGAAATTTTGAAATAAGATTAAAAGAGCATTTAAGTTCAGTCCGTTTAAAGAATAACAAGTCCACTTTTGCAACTCATTTAATAGAAAACAACCACACCTGCACAGAAGACAGCATGCTTTACGTAATCCATTTGTCGGACAAAGGCCGAAAAATGGATTTACTGGAAGCGCTGGAAATTCACAAGTTGAAAGCTAATCTGGAAATTCCCCTCATCAACGACCAGACCGACATAATGTATACTCCCCTCTTTGATGCTGTAATATAAAAACAATGTACAATGAATTTTAGGTACTCAGTTTGATAATGACTAGCTTGTAGTCGAAACTATAGTCACTGTAAAAAGTCAATTAAAGTGGTAAAACAAAGTTAAGTGTTTTAATATTATTTTATAAAGATGTACCACAAAGTGAACGCCAACCAAATCAAAGATTTAAAAAAATACATTTGGGATAAAAATTTTGGGAATTTTGAATTATAATTATTGAAATGTCCACTATAAAGAATTTACGTGATGAATCATTGAACGATTCATTTTAAATTCGGAATACATGAAACATTTGCATTTCTCAAAAGTCAATGATCTAACGACTTTCCCCGATCGGATCAGAACAATGTCATGGCTATTTTCTTTGCAGATACCGTTTTGGCAATGAACCTAAATTAAACCTCTCGTTTTCTTTTGCTGAAACATTTCTAAAAATAAAACGAACGCTAATAATGGTGGGTATTTATTTTAAATGGTAGTCGAATTAAAAATAACATTGAAATTAAGAAAGGATAAAATAACAAATTAATGTTAATACATGCTAAAATTAGTCTAAATTCTGAAAATATTCCTTTGGTTGTTTTTTCTCTCTTAAAAGAAACGAGTGACATTTTTGAGAAAGGAATAACAAACATGAAATTTAAATTATTCTCCTTCATTTGGCAATTTAAATTTTATACTACCTAACAATTGGCCAACAGTTAACTGCCAACGGTTGGGGAATTCTTTAATGACTGTTAATCGTAAACGTGTTTAGGATTTTTGCAATCATACAAAATATACTGATCAGAGTACCGTTCATTAGTAACCAACATACAGCACACAAACATGCAAACATGTTGAATGTTTGCTAATTTTTTTTAACAGCTTTTGTGTTTACTATTTTTTTTTCAAATCTCATAGGTGATTTCATCAAAATAACGACGATACTTTTGTTAAGATTGTCATTCTTAAAGTTGCCATAATAATCAGTAAATAATTTCGTTTCTAAGTGATACTTGCATTGAATTCAGCGCAAAAAATGCTGTTCAATGATATGAGCGTAAAAAAGTTGCTATAAGAAAGTTTTTACAGTTTGGTTATAACTTTAAAAACAAATTAATTGCAGTATCTTCATAAAAACTACATTTTTTTAACTTCCGGTTATAAAGCGAAAACGGTTAGACATAGATCAATTTTTTTTCGACATTGATTAAAACATGAAAAAGTGATACAGCAAATTTAAAAGCAAACTGCTTCAGGCCCATGAATTTTGTAAGAACTCCTACGAATTTACCAAACACTGTAATTAATTCATTGTTAAAAGAAATAATCGCTGTATGATATTTTCAATATAATTGTTTCTATTTCAATTAATTTCCACAAATTTGAAATAGTTATGGTAGAGTAGATATAAATTTGGATATAAATGAAATATTCATACAATATTATCCATTAATAAACAGTAAAAATCTGCCGGGCTATCCACATTATATTTTATAAATAAAACCTGACCAACTTAAATATTAGTTGAATATTCATTATTCGCGGCAGCTGGGGCTTTTGGCACTTCGGGTGTAAAGGAATATTGTAACAAAAATAAAGAGTCCTCTGGACCGAAATAGAACTATAAATAAATAGCTCTAAGCGGGCTTCCAATTGAAAATTAAAGCTTTACCCTACATTTTGCATTTTCAATTGAAATGCAAAGAAGGGATAGAATGAACGGTCTTTCCATAATTAGAAATTGCAGTGCAATGTGGAACAAGGTTTGAACGGTCCCCGTCTCCGTCCGTCCATTGAAGCGGATATCAGCGCCTGAAAAGTTGAGCGAAACTGAAAATAATTACTGAAAAGCCGGGATGGATAGACGTCAGCAGCACCCGATGTGTTCTATTTATAACAAGTGGATATAAACAATGTGTTTTGGGATGATTATTTCAATCAAAGTTTTATCAAGTTGGAATGTTATACAAAAATGAAATAGTGCCCATTATAATATAGGACGAAGCAGAACGGAATACCAAATTTAAAAAATTATAAACGGTATAAATTACGAAAATTACGAAATTGTTTCTGTAAAGTACATACAGGAAATTATTATTTTAACCCATTAGGCGCCATTGATGCAGATATGCAACATTATTAATTTTATGTTAATTAAATTACTAAATAAGTTAATTTGATGTATTATATTATTTAACTTGACTTTACAATGTATGAAGAAAAACATAAATATTTTGTTAATTAAATATCTCGATTATTACTCATAAAAAAAAATGTTTTCGGTGTATTTCTAACTTCACGATGTTTCAGTGTTTTATACGCGTGGCGCATGAAGTAAAATTTCGAGTTTAGAAAAGCCCCATGAAAATTTGTCTCGGGTCGCTGCGCGACCCTCGACAAATTTTCTATGCGGGGCTTTTCTAAACTCGAAATTTTACTTCATGCTTAGTCTGGGAGTGGACATACTCGTTCTAAACTTTATATTGCACGTTTTTATACAAAATCGACGAAAGACTTACATTTACAGCGTATACATTGTGTATATTTAAAAGAAAAATGCACAGTATGCAATACAATAAGTCATTCGTAGAAATCATAAAAAGTGCAATACAATAAGTCATTCGTAGAAATCATAAAAAGAAGTGTAGAATTTTACTTTAAATCAACTTTTAGAGTTATTTAGAGTCTATAATTGCTCGGCTGTTAATGGGTTTAGTATGCATATCACGATGTGCACTCTGTAAATTTTCAGATATCCGTTGTTTTCGAAAAGCGTTCAGTTTGAAATTACAAACAAGTGTTTTCTACTCCTAGACTAAGCATAAAGTAAAATTTCGAGTTTAGAAAATCCGGAAAATTTGGTTTGCTTGCTCCGCGAAGCCGTCATTGAACACGAGACCGTAAACATCATTTTATGAATGAAATAAGACAATGAAAAATAAATGTGTGTATGCCGTAGTGTGTTGCATTTCCATGTAATTAACTCAGTTTCAACGACAGGAAATGATAAAACGTTATCGCATCCGTAATTATAGCGTATGGGGTTATTGGGGTTTTCGTGTTTTTTTTTTTTTTTTAGTAGCTATGCCACCTAGATAATTTATATCTCCCACATGTTGAATACCAATGAGAAAGACGTATTCGACGATTATAATAATTGTAATTTACATTCATTCATGTTCAGTTTCATACATTATTTGTAAACCACATGTAAATGAATAATATATAAAATTACGAAAAAACTATTCGTGAAAATGCAAACAATGTCTTAATTAATAAGACAACTTAAGACAATAAATATCCATTAAAACAACTACTTCCCGTGCAAATATACCTCCGGATATTAAATTATACAATGAAATATTTAAAATCTTATTTAATTTGATTTGTAACAACGCTCTATTAAAGTATATGTAACGTTTAGTTCAAATTCTCTTCAAACTAACTAACAATACAAGTTTAAAATGAAAGGAGAGATAGCAACAAATTAGAAGTGAAAGGACTTGGATTAAAACTAATGTCTATAGACGCGTTTCGAGATTTATCTCTCTTCAGTATAGCTTTGCTTATGACGTTTAAAAAAATTAGAAATAAATTAAAACAAACTTACTTGGAAAAAGTGGTGTGTGTGGAATGAACAGGTACACAGAAATGGAATGAGTGAAAATGATGGTCGGTATTTATAGGTAAAAAGGGGGATTATGCCATTAGCAGGTATGAAGAATGTGAGACCTTATTATTTACCTTACGATACAGTTCAAACAAGATAAATTCTAAGTTGTCTCATTAATTAAGACATTGTTTGCATTTTCACGAATAGTTTTTTCGTAATTTTATATATTATGTTTTAAGTGTGCAAACTATAAGAAGCGTAAGCTTATTTTCTCGAATTCAAATAGTTTTGAATTTGAATTTATCTTGAAAAAAATATATTTGAGATAAAATAATTCACATTTAATGTGAATTATTTGTCATCATTACAATTGAAATTTAATTAACGATTTTTTGTAATAACTATCTCTTTCTTTCAGCCATATAAATAAACATTTAACGATTTTCTTGTAATATCTGTAAAGCCATATAAATAAACATTATTATAACCTTTTTTACTCCATATTTTGACAATTAACCGGTACGAATTGACAAAGTATAGTAAAAGGCTGGTAGTGTGTTTCCTTATTTAAAAGTTGGAACCCGAACTGGGAAGTCGTGGCGCAAATGGGCCTTACTAGATTGTGATTTTTTGTAGAAAAAAAAAATGAATTCATGATAGAAATAGGCTATAATTATTATTTATAGCTAAAATATTGAAATTAGTATAAGCGCATAAACATGGATTTTCTTGTTTGTAACATGTGTAGAAAAATGTTTAAGTATATTTAAAAAATAAAAACGTTGTTTTCCTCGTACGTATCAACTTTTTTCTATGCCCTACAAATATGTTAATTGATTGAGTTACGTGAAGACAAAATTAATTTGACGAATAAAAGCACTAATAACCTTTCTTCACACGTTTATTTGAACTACCAAATGTACCTACAGTTCGGACACAAAGTGACCATTATCAATGGATTAACACTCCGTTAATCCATTGATAATGGTCACTTTCTATCCGAAATGTATGTACATTTATTTAGTGCTTTTTAAGGAAAACAAATAGGCTGTTCAACAGGGCAAAACAAACCAGCGAGTGGTATCTGTATAAGGACAGCCTAAGAGCCTTGAAGAAGGCTGTTAGACAGGCAAAGAAGGCCTCTAGGAGAACTTTTTGCAACAAAATTGAGGAAACCTCCGAGGCCAGTCAGCTCAGGGAAACCCAGCTATCCCAGGTTTTTTCATGAGGCAGGGTGGTGACTGGACCACTTCATGCGAGGAAACCCTAATGGCGCTGATGGATACGCACTTTCCCTCTGACTCTGGCGGAAAAGGGGGTCGCCCAGCACCTAGGAGGAGCTGCCCTATACCACAGTTCATATATATCTAGTTAGACAGTCTCTGTATAAAATTTGGTAACAGCGTTTGGAGGCTGCATCCAGAATCGAGACTGGTGATTGGTGTATATAGTCGTCTGTCTTACTCGTACCCCACAACCTGACCATAGTATCTCATTAACTACTCGATTTCCAGTTCTCCCATAAGCAGCATTGTTTCCCCTTGCCCATACATGATATCTTAAGTGAGCACAAATTGGCTTGAAGTGTGAAAAGCTTTAAGCCTTTTTAAAGCTGCAGGATTATTCCTGCTGAATTACAGATAGCCTTAGATATTATAAATCCCTGGTTGGAATAATATTTAAAGCCTGCCTAACTCTATCGTACATCTCTCAGAGATGGAAAGAGACAAATGTGGTGTTCATACCCAAAGCAGGAAAAATAACGCACTCAACACCGAAGGACTATAGGCCAATCAGCTTATCGTCCTTTCTACTCCAGACGTTGGAGAGACTAGTTGAAGCGTACATAAAGGAACGCATCAATCCAAACCTTTGCTCAACCAGCCAACACGCTTATACTAAGGGCAGATCAGTGGACACGGCGCTGCACACCCTCATTAGCCAGGTTGAGAAGTCCATCTGTAATAAGGAGTTTATGTTGGCGGTATTTCTGGATATCGAAGAAACCTTCAACTTTGTGCAGCCAGAAGCAATTCTGTCTGCCCTTAAAAACCTGCACACGGACGAGTCAATATGCCTTTTCAGGGGAGTTGCTGACGGGGAGGCACGTTGTCTCCTCGCTGGGTGGCTCACACTCAAGAAGAGAGGTTAATAGGGATATCCCTCAAGGGGGGCATCCTCTCTCCGCTACTATAGAACGTAGTCATAAATAAGCTACTGAAATAACTAGAGTCTGTAGGGTGCAGGGCAATTGCCTACGCTGAAAATGTGACGCTTACGATCTCTGGCAAACACTTAAGTATCCTATCCGAACTTATGGAGCAGGCACTCCGCAAGCACACAAAAGTGGGCGATCCACTGCATTTTTTAGAAATGCATACGGTTTTTTACTGGAGATATATATATATATATATATATATATATATATATATATATATATTTGTTTGAATTTCTCGCCTAGTTAAATAAATTGAGCTATAAGTATATCACAAAACAAGATTAAATACGAACTAGTCGAGAATGCGCAAGTTTCTATTGCCATGACAATCAAAATTATTTTTTTTATTTAAAAAACCGTATGCATTTCTAAAAAATGCAGTGGATCGCCCACTTTTGTGTGTATATATTTTTGTGAAAAATTATAAATAATACAAATGAAATCCCAATCGGCGGCGGGTTGTTGCGTGGACGCCTTGACCTGTGCGCTCAGAGTGCACCGACATTGCTTATTTGAAGAGATACAGAATCGATCAAATAAGGTCAAACTTGCGTATTTTCGTGCTTGTTAATAATCTGCTATCACATTTGAAATATCTTTAAATGTTTCGAAGTAATTTAAAAAAAAACAACGTTTTTAGAAATTGTTAATATTTTAGTTATTATTTGTTTCAAATTCTGTAAAATATTTCTTTTAATGTCACATCGAAAGGCAAATGTATAAAATATTCAGAGCAGATCGTTTTTTCTTTACATTCAACGTTTGTCTTCCTTACGTTAGGTTTCAATGGCAGCATGTAGACCGCTCACTTGGGCCCAAAGGGCCCCTTGTGATACTATAAGGGTGAAAAGGAGTCAGATCTTTCTCACATCTAGAGGTGTGAGGTCCGCTAGTCCATTCGCGTAGTGCATACCAAGGTACTCGATTCTTTGCCCTTCAAGAGCAGGGCATTGTCCTAGATAGTGGAGTACCGTCTCTTCCTCCTTTACTTCAAGGTATCCTCTGCAAAAGTCCCATCTTTTGTGCATGTTTGCCTAGGAGGCAGTGGCCCATGAGGATGCCTACCGCCTTCTTTATGTAGATTCTGCTAAGTGCAATTAATCTGTTGCTGATATCACTGTGACTAGGTACCCACATGAGTCCCACGTCACAGTTATTTGCAAGCCTATTTAGCGATTTTTCAGTCTCTGACCACCTTCGAGGTGCAGTACGGACTATTCAGTATCTTAATCGCGGCTTGGCTATTAGGTTTCCCTGAAGGTCATTTTTGTGGATCCAGTCCACTGCCACTCGGATGGCCATGACCACTGCCTGAAGAATGTGACAGTGGTTTGCGAGTCTAAAAAACTTTTTGAGGTTAATATCTTGTGAGAAGGTTTCTCTCCTTACTCTGTTTTCAGACTTAGAACCATCCGTAAAGAGCCAGACGTCCTTGCCTTGAACTATCTTGCCTTCTAACTATTTGGTTTTGTCCGGGATGGAAGTGGAGAATTTATTTTTAAAATTAAGTTCTGGAGTGCAGCTGTTAGTCTTCAGGGGGATATCGACAAGCCTATACAGGATCCTTCCATGGCCCTGTTTGCTAGTGCTCCATATCCCAACTGAGTTGATTCTAATCGCTGTGGTAGCTGCAGTAGGGGTCGTCGTGGAGCTAGATTTAGTATTATATCTAGCGCTTTGGAGGGGGTGGACCTGACCGCCCCCGTTATGAGCGTTGCCCAGTGCAGTTTGGTGGATCCTTTTGTCCAGGTCAGTCCACCAGACTGCGTCCCCGTAGAACATAATGGGCCTTACCACGACCGTGTATATCTAGTGAACAACGGTTGATTTCAGTCTCCAGTCCTTGCCCACTGCTCTTTTACAGGAGTACAGCGCGACGAGCGCTTTCCGTGCTCTTTCCTGAATATTGGGCTTCCAACTAAGCTTGCTGTTAATTAGAATGCCCAAATATTTAGCTTGCTCTTTTGCCATCAGTTCCGTGCCGTTTAGAGTAGGGACCTTGAAGTTCGGTACTTTATGTATTCTGGTGAAGAGTACAAGCTCAGTTTTGAGAGGGTTTACCGTTAGTCCACACTTTTCACATCAGCGGGTTACCTTGCGGAGTGCCTGCTCCATAAGTTCGGATAGGATACTTAAGTGTTTGCCAGAGATCGTAAGCGTCACATTTTCAGCGTAGGCAATTGCCCTGCACCCTACAGACTCTAGTTATTTCAGTAGCTCATTTATGACTACGTTCTATAGTAGCGGAGAGAGGATGCCCCCCTTGAGGGATATCCCTATTAACCTCTCTTCTTGAGTGTGAGCCACCCAGCGAGGAGACAACGTGCCTCCCCGTCAGCAACTCCCCTGAAAAGGCATATTGACTCGTCCATGTGCAGATTTTTAAGGGCAGACAGAATTGCTTCTGGCTGCACAAAGTTGAAGGTTTCTTCGATATCCAGAAATACCGCCAACATAAACTCCTTATTACAGATGGACTTCTCAACCTGGCTAATGAGGGTGTGCAGCGCCGTGTCCACTGATCTGCCCTTAGTATAAGCGTGTTGGCTGGTTGAGCAAAGGTTTGGATTGATGCGTTCCTTTATGTACGCTTCAACTAGTCTCTCCAACGTCTGGAGTAGAAAGGACGATAAGCTGATTGGCCTATAGTCCTTCGGTGTTGAGTGCGTTATTTTTCCTGCTTTGGGTATGAACACCACATTTGTCTCTTTCCGTCTCTGAGAGATGTACGATAGAGTTAGGCAGGCTTTAAATATTATTCCAACCAGGGATTTATAATATCTAAGGCTATCTGTAATTCAGCAGGAATAATCCTGCAGCTTTAAAAAGGCTTAAAGCTTTTCACACTTCAAGCCAATTTGTGCTCACTTAAGATATCATGTATGGGCAAGGGGAAACAATGCTTATGGGAGAACTGGAAATCGAGTAGTTAATGAGATACTATGGTCAGGTTGTGGGGTACGAGTAAGACAGACGACTATATACACCAATCACCAGTCTCGATTCTGGATGCAGCCTCCAAACGCTGTTACCAAATTTTATACAGAGACTGTCTAACTAGATATATATGAACTGTGGTATAGGGTAGCTGCTCCTAGGTGCTGGGCGACCCCCTTTACCGCCAGAGTCAGAGGGAAAGTGCGTATCCATCAGCGCCATTAGGGTTTCCTCGCATGAAGTGGTCCAGTCACCACCCTGCCTCATGAAAAAACCTGGGATAGCTGGGTTTCCCTGAGCTGACTGGCCTCGGAGGTTTCCTCAATTTTGTTGCAAAAAGTTCTCCTAGAGGCCTTCTTTGCCTGTCTAACAGCCTTCTTCAAGGCTCTTAGGCTGTCCTTATACAGATACCACTCGCTGGTTTGTTTTGCCCTGTTGAACAGCCTATTTGTTTTCCTTAAAAAGCACTAAATAAATGTACATACATTTCGGATAGAAAGTGACCATTATCAATGGATTAACGGAGTGTTAATCCATTGATAATGGTCACTTTGTGTCCGAACTGTAGATACATTTGGTAGTTCAAATAAACGTGTGAAGAAAGGTTATTAGTGCTTTTATTCGTCAAATTAATTTTGTCTTCACGTAACTCAATCAATTAACATATTTGTAGGGCATAGAAAAAAGTTGATACGTACGAGGAAAACAACGTTTTTATTTTTTAAATATACTTAAACATTTTTCTACACATGTTACAAACAAGAAAATCCATGTTTAAGCGCTTATACTAATTTCAATATTTTAGCTATAAATAATAATTATAGCCTATTTCTATCATGAATTAATTTTTTTTTCTACAAAAAATCACAATCTAGTAAGGCCCATTTGCGCCACGACTTCCCAATTCGGGTTCCAACTTTTAAATAAGGAAACACACTAGCAGCCTTTTACTATACTTTGTCAATTCGTACCGGTTAATTGTCAAAATATGTAGTAAAAAAGGTTATAATAATGTTTATTTATATGGCTTTACAGATATTACAAAAAAATCGTTAAATGTTTATATATATATATATATATATATATATATATATATATATATATATATACATATATATATATATATATCTCAACCTTTTTTCAGGTCGCGCCCTCCTCTCACTACACGCCCCTCTTCTTGATTTTATTTGATTTTTTTAGTTAGATTGAAACATTATTATATCCTTATTTCACTCCACCTAGTCTTTAGGAAAGCAGTCGTGCCCTCCTTGATATTTGCAGCGCCCCCCTGGTCTAATTGCATAGATAATCTTTACAGCAGCGTTTCTCATTAGGGGGCGCACGGTCCCTTACTGGGGCGTACACCCCCCGGTTAAGAAACCCTAAAAATAATGTCATTTCCTTACTATAATTCACTTTTCATAAATTATCCAAATCGCATCTTATGACTTTTAGTGTTATGACCAAAATGTGCTCTGATTCCTCGCTTTGTTAAATGAAATGAGCCTTATAATAACGTTTATTCAATCTGTAACTCTTATTTATTTTTGTAATTTCAAGACACGCGTTCTGACTAAAATAAAATTGTACCAGAAAAAGATCAAAATTTGGCAAAAATGACATCAAACGCGATTTTTTTGATTACTTTGGCACCAAGCGCGCACATTATCTCAAATAGACCGTTAAAACCTCTAAAATTAGTGTACACCCGCAAATAAAAATGAGTACAGATATTTATAGCATAAACACATGTAGATTTAAAGCTTTTGATTTCTCGTTATTATTATTAAAGTACATTTAAAACATTGAAAACAAGTCAATTGCTCCAAAGACGTTAAATTCAAATAATCTTCATTTTATTCAAAGCTATACTTAACGCGTCTATTTACTGAATTGCAAAGACTGCTCCAAAGTATATGTAGGACAAACTGGAAGGTCGTTCCAAGAGAGGATAAAAGAACACCGAACTAGCTTCCAACAAAATAAAACCAACTCCACATACTCTAACCACCTCATAGAAGAAAAACACCACTTCTGTTCAGGAGTTCAATTTAATTTTAATTTAGATGAATTTTATATATATTTAACATCTTTATTGACAGAATTTTCGTATAAAAAACATTTAAATATTTTAACTACAATAAATTTGGTACATAAATAATTTTCTGCCAATCGGCTATCGACCATTGGTCTTTCCGCCTGAATTTGTTTAGTTTTGTCTCTGTCATTTTATGTTATAGTTGTCTATTGTCTTTGTCTGACTCTAACTGTCATACTGGCGTCGTGATCATTAATGTCTTGTACTTGTCTAACGGCTGTCTCAAACGTCGTGATCATTAATGTCATGAAGTGAAGAGATGAATTCATAAATTGTGGTGCAGGGGAATTTTCGTTTAGGGGCAATATTTTTATTACGAGGGATACAAAGGGTTTTAAGAAAATTGTAATAAAAACGATTAGAGGCAAATTTTTGGGAAAGTTGGTTGAGGCGGTTTTCTATCGGAAGTATTTTTGTTAGTTCGTATAGGAGGGTGTTTGAAGGATTATGTAGAGGATTTTGTGGGTGTCTTATTTTTGTTAGCACTCTGAGGGCCGATCTTTCAGCAATTTGAATATTTTTTAGGGAGCGAGGGTGTGGATTGTGAAAGAGGATTGCAGCGTAGTCAAGCAAAGGGCGGCATATCATCTTATATATATTAACTGCTGTTTCAGTGCTAATGCCTTGTTTCCTGAATGTGAGATTTCTAAAATACGTCGCCCTTTGTCTGATCTTTGCTTTAAGAATTGAGGAGTGGGTTTTGAAGGTAAGTTTAGTGTCAAAGGTTATGCCTAGGTATTTACAGGAGTTTGAGGGGCGGATGATGTGGTTATTTACTGATATTGAAAATGGGGATGAGTTGGGTCGGTGAAATGGAATTAGGAGCTGTGATTTGTTGGGATTTATAGAGATTCGCCATTTAGCGAACCATGTTTGTATGGTGTCTATAAGGCCCTGTAGAGTGCTAAGTGCTATGGGGAGAGTGGAGGCATGTGCTATTAAAGCCGTGTCGTCTGCGTATAATAAAGGATAAGCGGATTTGTTAAGGTATTTTGGGTCAGGATTGTATAGATCTGATACAAGGATATTATACAGGAGTGGTGAGAGAGGTGATCCTTGGGGTAAACCTTGTTGGGGTGTAAATGGGATTGAAATGGAACGACGGATTTTAACTTGGAGTGTTCTATTGTGTAGGAAACTATCAAGAATATTAATTAGGTGCGATGGGATTTTTAGGGCGTTGCATTTAAACAGCAGGCCTCTGTGCCATACAGAGTCAAACGCTTTTTGAATATCCAGAAATAAGATGGCAGATTTTTGACCTTCGAGGCTTGCTGTTTGGCAGTTGGAGGTTAGAATGGATAATGGGATTGTGGTAGAGCGGTGTTCTAGGAAGCCAAATTGGTAAGGTGGGAGTATGTTGGAGATATGTTGCATAAGTTTGTTTTTTATGATAGATTCAAACAGCTTCCCGAGGACTGGAAGCAAGGTTATAGGGCGATAATTATTCGCTTTTGAAGAGTCGTTGCCTGGTTTGTCAATGCATGTGATTATACCTTTCTTCCATTCCCTCGGGATTAACTGGGATTTGTAAATTTGGTTGAAAATGTCAATTATATGGGAGTGGATTTCATAGGGCAAGGATTTAAGGATATATCTAGGAATGTTATCGTAACCGGGGGCGGTATTTTTACCCTTATTTAAGATTTCAAAATATTCTTCCTCATTTATATCATCGGCAGGAGTATGGGGGAACTGGGTATTTTTAAATGTGGTGTACCAGGAATTCACTGTGTCTCGAAAGTCGTTGTCATATTCGTCATTGTCATTCATTGAGTATATTTCAGAAAAATGTCTAGCAAAAATGTCAGAACAAGCGTTATCGCCCGTAACAGTTAAATTAGTCATTGGATCATAGATCTTCTGGATAAAGTCTGTTTTGCGATATTTACAAAGTTTTTTTATTTCTTGCCAATATTGTTTGCCGTGCAAGTCATTAATTTTTTCACAGGCCTTTATCCAGTGATCTGTTTTATAATTTGTAATGAGTTTGTGAATGTCCTTGTTAAGTTGATTAAATTTCTGTTTAAGTGTCACGTCCTCTGTTTGTCTGAAGTCCCTGTAAAGCTGTCTCTTATATTTTATTAGGCGTAGGATATATTTAGGAAGGGGATATTTGAAGGGGCGTTTTGTGGCTGTTGGTGTGTTTTGATTGACCGATTGTGATAATTTTTCTAGGAAAAGGGAGATGTAGTTTTGGGAAAAAAGTTTGTTGGAGGAAATAAATTCTGTCATTTCGGCGGTTACTTTATCTATGTCACAGTCTTTGTAGCGGGGAATTATATTTGGGGGAGTGGGGATTGGGGGGTCTAGCCTGAGGGAGAATTGAATTGCCAGGTGATCGGAGCACAGGTCCGGGATAAGCGTTACATTGTGGAAAAGATGGTGGATATTACTTGTACAAAGGAGGACGTCTGGGGTGGAGGATTGGGTATTTGACATGATGAAGGTAGGATCTGTGATGAATTTTATTTTCCTCCATTGTATAGATTTTGGTGTTCACGACAAATATTCCTACTCGGTATTCCAGCGGAGGAATATTTGTACGTGACCCAACAAAGAATGAAATGAAATTTCTTTGTCATTTGGGGTTCAGTGAAAGTGACTAACGGCTATTTTTGCTACGCCGATGCTGAAACCTTCTTTGGGCCTCCTAATTAGCATTTTTGACCGCCGAAACACCACCCTTCTGAACATGCGTCGCATCCCCCATTCACTCCCCCACTCACTTGTACATTTTTTCTTACCACTTACTCTTGTAATCTTGCAACAGAAACACCTTGTAAACTTTTAACATTTGCTGTGAATGTCATAATTTTATTTCATTCCGGTGTAAAATACAAAATTCATCTTAGAATCAAGTATTTTATTTTACACCACATCTTCAAACCCCGGTTGAATCTCGAGAACCAGGAGATTACAACAACTGGACATAACAACTTCGATGAAAACTTCAAAGTCCTACATTAAGAAAGAAAAGGCCGGAAACTCAACATCATGGAGTCCATGGAAATTAATAATAAAAAATACACTGGACATCTTCTCAACGATCAAACGGACTTAACAAATTCGCCCATCTTAAATATTAATTTTTTGAAAAAACCCACCCCCCATAAACATTGTATATATACCTGACCCGACAAATTTAATTTACCATTTCTTCGCCTGAAGAAGCCACAGTGTGGCGAAACAATTGTAGCGAATGCACAATATATATTTGAAAGTGTTTGAATTGTTTTATTTATATAAAAGTTAACGCTATTAATGTTGGTATATCAAATTTAAACACACAAACATGGTGATATTCTTCAAATTACCTGAAAAACAAAGAGTCAGTTACAGGGTTGTTATAATAATAATAATAATAATCTTTATTACCCAACAGGCCAAAACCCAATTACAGAGTAACAACTATAAACTAAAATAATCATTCGAATAAAAATGTTATGTTTAAAACACTTTGTTATAAAACAGTGTTATAAAAATGTTTTAAAACAGCCGTCGTGTTTTAAACGGTTTTGTTTTAAACATGTTAAACATTAAATTTGTTTAAAATGTTTTTTTTTCTTATTATTTTAAATTTGCTTAATTATATTTTATACTACTTCATTAAGATTTTTTGTTTACATTTTTAAATTTAAGCGAAATTGTTGAAGATATTTCAAATTACATTTTTAAACATAACATTTTAAATTATGAACTGTGGAGGCTTCTACTTCGTTATACATGTTAATTCAATGAAATAAAACAAGTACCCTACCGTAATTTAAGTTACTCTGTTTGCTAATGGCAAGTTGAATTGCCGAAACTGCAGTCACAAAAATAAAAATAGTGTTTCATAACATTTTATTACAAGAAAATATCAAATATGTGTGCATAAATGTGATTTTTAAATACAGGGAATTTTTCTTTCAGGTATACATATGCATGAATAAACTGTACATTTTAGGACATTCGTTGTTTTTTTTAAAAGGTTTTAATTTGAATTGTAAGACGAGGGTTTTCCACTCCCAGACTAAGCATGAAGTAAAATTTCGAGTTTAGAAAAGCCTGAAAATTTGGATTGTCCGCGTAGCGAAGCGGAGCGGCCAATCCAAATTAGGCTTTTCTAAACTCGAAATTTTACTTCATGCGCCACGCGTATAGAACACTGAAGTATCGCAAAGTTTAAAATATACGGCTTTGGCAATCCAATATGTAGATGTGAATAAAGGGTGAGTCAAATTCTGCGCTGAATATACGGCTTTAGCAATCCAATATGTAAATGTGAGTAAAACGTGAGTCAAATTCTGCGCTGAACAAATTGTTTAAAACGGTGATTATAGGCAACCAAATAACTCTAAGTATATTAGGTTGCCTATAACCGTTGTTGTATGTGTGTGTTTTTTGAACTTCACTGTAAATCAGTGTTTTTAAGCGTGGCGCATGAAGTAAAATTTCGAGTTTAGAAAAGCCTAATTTGGATTGGCCGCTCCGCTTCGCTACGCGGCCAATCCAAATTCTTAGGCTTTTCTAAACTCGAAATTTTACTTCATGCTTAGTCTGGGAGTGGAAAACACTCGTTAGAAGCCTCAAATCAGCCGCTTTTAGACAACGAATTCCCGCAAATTTAAAAATAAAGCTGTAATTATCGGGATTTGTATGCTCAAAAGAAAAATGCCCTGTATGTTCTGTTTTTAAGGTCGCTTTTTCTAGTAACCCAACAGCTTAGAGGTCAATTCGCTTTGATTTGCTTTGAGCTGGCTCTCCCTCATAATCTTATAGCTTAAGGGGGAGTATTTTTATATTTTTTTCAAAAAATCGATTTTTTTTTATTACATAAATCGAATGCCACATGTCTGAAGAATATTTGGTTAAAATTATATGGCGGTCCGTGCATTAGTTCCGTCGCTATACGGCTTTCAATGAACCATTGTCCTGAGCGCGGACCGGCCGCTCAGGTAGCAATTCCGCCGCAGTTGTCAAACTTCAAACGCGTTTATCTCGAAACAAGATTTTTGAAATCTGCGGGAATTCTAGCTTGCGAACCGTTCAACCAATCGACTTCTAGTTTTGACTGCCTAAAAGGAAATTGAATTTATGGGCCTCTGAACCTTTAAAATCGCAACATTTGGATGACCAACGATTTTTAACGGCATGCCAAAGTTAAAAAAATCATGCGAAAATTCGTACCTTTTTTTCAAACGGCCGCCATTTTGTTTCTATAAGGAATTTTTTCATGTTTCTTAGGTTCAGATGCCTCCTTACAGTTTAAACTTTACTTATTTTTTGGTTTCATGCTTCTAGGTGACGTATTACGGTTTCTATCCATCCCGCAGATAACAAATATTTTCAAAACATGACTTCTCGGAGCCGCCATTATGGACGCCATTTTAAATTATTATACTTCGAAAAAATTCCATTTTGTACACAAGAGATGAATAAACATTGTGCCAAAAACCGCAAGTGTCTAAGTCTTTTCAGTTTCCGCAAAAAAAATTGCCAAACATCAGGTAGTTTTGGCACAATTATAAAAATACTCCCCCTTAAAGCTCGATTTTACTCGTAACTTGACAGATTTAAGCTCGCTCTTGCTCACAACTTGATGGATAAGAGGTCGATTCGCTTTGATTTGCTTAAAGCTCGCTCTCCCCCGTAACCTAACAGCTTGAAGCTCGATTTTACTCGCAACTTGACAGCTTTGAGCTCGCTCTTGCTCGCAACCTGATGGTTCAGCAGTCGATTTACTTTGATTTGCTTTGAGCTCGCTCTCCCTCGTAGCCTAATAGCGTAAAGCTCGATTTTACTCGTAACTGAAAAGCTTTGAGCTCACTCTTGCTCACAACCTGATGGATAAGAGATCGATTCGCTTTGATTTGCTTAAAGCTCGCTCTCCCTAGTAACCTAACAGCTTGAAGCTCGATTTTACTCGCAACTTGACAGCTTTGAGCTCGCTCTTGCTTGCAACCTGATGGTTTAGAGGTCGATTTACTTTGATTTGCTTTGAGCTCGCTCTCCCTCGTAACCTAATAGCTTAAAGCTCGATTTTACTCGCAACTTGACAGATTTGAGCTCGCTCTTGCTCACAACCTGATGGATAAGAGGTCGATTCGCTTTGATTTGCTTAAAGCTCGCTCTCCCCCGTAACCTAACAGCTTGAAGCTCGATTTTACTCGCAACTTGACAGCTTTGAGCTCGCTCTTGCTCGCAACCTGATGGTTTAGAGGTCGATTTACTTTGATTTGCTTTGAGCTCGCTCTCCCTCGTAACCTAATAGCTTAAAGCTCGATTTTACTCGCAACTTGACTGCTTTGAGCTCACTCTTGCTCACAACCTGATGGCTTAGAGGTCGATTTACTCTTTTTAATTATTAATGTTTTAAACGCTGTTTCAATGAAAAAACACATTTTATTAAAAAAACTGTTTGATTTAGTTAAAATAAAAAAAAACTGTTTGTTTTAATTTTTTTTTTTTTATTATTTGCAAAACACTTATGTTACGGCGGTACCTGAACCGCCCTAACACATTTGCATTTTATTAGGAGTGGACCAAGTCGATGAAAGGACTCGGCCAGTATTGTCATTTTTGATTATATTTTTAAAGTTATGCGGAAACATGTCCAGTGCGCGTTTAGGTCTGCGCGTTCAAAAATAGAGCCATAAACGGCATAAACGGTCAGTTTCGTCATCCGGAGGACAAAACGAAGGGTGCGAGCCCAAACAATATGGCAATAAAGTACCCCGTGGGATTTCTCGGAATTTGGAAAACAGGCCGAAACACAGCTCGTGTTGGCCTGTCCATCAGAGGTTTTGGCAACGGTGCAAAGTGGTGGTAAGCGTGGGAAAAACGTTTAATCAACGCAACCAATTTGAGTCGCCTCGTTACCACCACTTACCCCTTAAGCTCCACCCTTAATCTCTTGGAGGAACACTGGAGCAGAAGAAAACGAGGAGATAACAACAAACCGTCCAACTGCTAACATCACCGACATTTTTTATCTGTTGTCACTGTAAATTGTAACTTGTACATTTTTTGGTTATATTCAATATACATTTTTTAAACTCATAATCTTTAAAGTGAAGTTATTTATTTACTTTACTTTTGGTCCTTCGAATTAAATAAGTAAGAAGTAACCTTTAATCCTATCAGTACGGGTTGATAAGACGGTTACAACTTAGTTGTATTTTACTATAATTACAATCTGATCACAAATGGATCAATGAGTAATATTTAGCTAACTTAATTTACTAAAGGTTTAATACTAACGGTTTACTCCTGTGACTTTTCAATTACGTTCGTTATTCTGTGGACTTGATCTATAGTTGAATGACATTCTCTGAAACCAAACTAATGTTCTGGTATTATGTTTTTGCCTTCAATAATTGGTTTTAATCTTTTAAAAAGTATTTTTTCAAACATTTTTGAATTTACAGGTAATAAAGAGATTGGTCTGTACGAAGAAACTTCATTTGGTGGTTTTCCAGGTTTAGGGATCATTATCACTTCTGCTACTTTCCATATCTTAGGAACATATTTCAATCTAAACGATGCATTAATAATATATGTAAGTTTTACTATTGCTTTACGAGGTAGTTGTTTCAGAATTTCGCCAGTAATTAAGTCAAATCCTGGAGCTTTCTTAGTGTTAATGTGATCTTTAATTATCATTTCAATTTCTCTTGGGGTAGAGGGTCTGATTTTACCTTCTTCCTGGGTAATATTTTCCCAGTCCAGAATGGCTACACCCTCATTCGGTTGGAAAGTCCATTCAAGATATTCGGCAAACCTATTAGCCTTTTGATTATTGCTTTTTGCATATGTCCCATCTGCACTTATAATTGGAGAATTCTGCAAGATTGGTCTCTTCAGTCTCTTAGTAGCTTTCCAGAGTGAATAATCAGTTTTACCGTCATTTGTTAGTCCACTTAGATATTCACTAATAGAGTCATTTTTAATTTTTTGAATCTCTCTTTTGAGTTGTTGTGTTGCGTTATTTACTCTAGTTTTATCTGCTGGGCATCTAGATTGGTGCCAGATTCTTCTGAGTCTTCTCTTTTCGAAAATAAGGGCTCGAATTTCTTTGGGGTAAATATTACGTTTGGTTCGTGGGGTAATAATAGGGGTATTATCCCATGTAGCTTGTTGGATATTATCAACAAATTTTTCCGCTTCATGGTCTAGCTGGTCTTCATTTCTTATTAAGGATAACAAGTTGATCAACTTGTTTGTTTTAATTAAAATAAAAAAAAACTGTTTGTTTTAATTAAAATAAAAAAATAAAACGTTTTTTTTAACAACCCTGGTCAGTTATATAAATATTTTAGATTTAGTTTAAAATTACATTTTCCATTGTGCTCAATGTAAAAATGCGATTTGTTCGAAATGTTTGTGAAGCTGGCATCAAAGTGTCTTTATTACTTGTAATTTGTAATTTGTTAATTTTATTATTTGTAATTTCCAAAATAATTACGAGGCATTAAAAATGTATTACTTAGTAATAATTTCATTCATAACCATTTAATCATTGTTGAAAAATACAAAATCAAAATATTTACATTTTAATCTCGTATTTTAACGTCTCGGAAGTGATACGAATCCTGACCTCATCGAGACCTTTGATGATTATTCACTGATGATCCGATGACACAGTTGTTAATCGTCCGTAATAAGAATGAGTCAATGCGTACATACCACGTGTCTAGACACAGCATTACAGACAGACATTATCTCTAAAAATTCCGAATCGAGTTGCATTTTGCAACTTGAGCCGATTGAGAGAAATAATATAATCAAACAAAGGAAATGTACGTACTCAAATTGCAACGTCGGAAAGCTTAGCTTACTAAACAAACAGGATTCATCTGTAATAAAAGTAAAGGCCATTAAGTGGTTTTTATTTTTTATGTAATTAATAACTTTGCAAACCAAGGATATAGGAGTTAAGAATTTGCAATTGCAAAAAAATGCTGATAACGCGGTTTATCTTATTCAACTACGTTTCGGACACGTTTATTTTCTAGTGCTATAAAATATTGCTTTGTTTATGATCATAATTTTGTATTATGACTGTTCGCGCCTAACAATTGCGCGAATAAATAATCGTATTAATTTCTGGAAAAACGAACCTTTTGGTAAAATTTGAAATAACCTTTTAGAATTAGAAATTATATTTTAGCCCGTATTTTATTGCTTGCTTTCACCCAGGGTGTGCACTTCATTGCCAGTACGTGCTGAATCCCGAGCAAACAGACCATAAACTCTTTCTTCAAAATTTCTAGCCGGGCAATGGTGTTCCGCGGGTACGTGACCGATGACGGGCACTAGGAGATAATCCAGAGTTTCAGTTTATGGATATGAGTCGTAAAGTGCGTCTCTGGGGAAAGCGAAATTTGTGTTCTTCGAATTCTATCTATTTTTCTTCTACCACTTTCTTACATTTGGCGTGTTTTTTCTTGTCCTTGTTACTTTTCATCCCTACTTTCACCCCTACCTTCATCCCTACTTTTTTATTTTTCGTGTTAACTTTTCCCTCAATGAGAAGAACTCAATCATTCTCTCACCATCTTCTAATCGAGTAAGTTGTTCCTTCTTTACGTGAAACTTGTATTTTTGTGTCATATTTGTACTTATATTTTTTGTCTGTGTTCCTTCAACTTAAACTTTGCTTTATTCATTCATTCATTTAACTTCATGTGCAATTTCACTTGTGCATTTCATTTTATTTTAATCTTTCGTGCATATTTTCTTATGTAATTTAATTTGTTTCTTTACTTAATTTTGTTCAATTTGTCTAATTTTATTTGTAAATATTTGTTACTATTTGTTTTATTATTAACGATGCACATATTTATGTGAATAAAGAAATTTGTTCCTAAGTATCGTGTTTAAGTAATTTTGTAATCAAATCGCGCAAACCGCGTAAACAATGACAACTAAACATGTGATATAATTGTTTGGGCTAGTACACATTCAATGGTGGTTGGGTTCTTTAAAATAATTGCAATGTTAAAAACCCTGCGAATTCACAAAAAAAAAATAGATACCCGGTATTTGGGCTGGTTCTGTAAGCAAAATGTTAAATTTAACGTATATGTTATTCTTAAATTTAATTTTCTAAGTGAATTTCGTATTCATTATGTTTACTTAGCATTGATATCAGATATTAGAATAAACGTTTATTGCTCTACTTAATACAATGTAATATAGTTAATTTAATAAAGTCGTTACTTTTTAGCATTTTTATGTTAATTAACAAGGGAGGCTGATTCTATGTAAGCCCAATTATTTTATAATTTTAATGTTTCACATATTAGAACTAATAATAATAATAACTCTTTTATTTCCCAACAGATGTACATCCAATTACAGGGAACATTTCCATGTACAACACATGACACTTAACTAAAGTTTAAATTTACTAGTTTTGTAAAATTAACAAAAGTAGACAATACATACGAGGATTATAAGTGAGGCATAATATCTCTTATAAATTTTACAATACTGTGATCAAAAATATCAGCTGAGTTGCGAACAGTGTTGTATAATCGCATCATTTTATTTAGTGGCGAATTAAAATATAAATTAGTTCGACTGCGTTTACAAAAGAACGTTAACGCATTTCTATTATTATAACGCGGAACGTAAATATTTATTAATTCAAGCAGATTTGGATCATTAATCTCGTTATGTAATAAGTTGTAAATAGTTTTAAGTAGTATTATGTTTCTTCTGATTGACAGATGTTGCAAATTAAACATTTCTAAAAGCATGTTGTATTCTATGACATTACTATCCGGATATACTGAGGACTGCTTGAAATAAAGGTACTTTACGAACATTTTTTGTATTCTTTCAATTTTATTTATATGCGTGCTGAACGTAGGAGACCATACAGCGGCGCAATACTCTAATTTCGATCTCACATAAGATAGAAAATAATTTGCGAATATCCCATACAGAAGTGAATGATTCAGTCGCACGCCTAACAAAACCTAGCATCTTCAAGGCCTGCTTACAGATTTTATTGATATGGGGCGTAAACGATAGTTCCTTGTCAAACGTTACTCCCAAATCATTCACCTCAATAACGCACTCTAGGATATTACTATCTATTATGTACGGAAACACAATATGCTGCATTGTTTTATAAAACGTTATAACCTTACATTTTGAAATGTTGAGTTCAAGTTTATTTCGGATACTCCAAGCGCAAATCTGTTGTAAGTCATTTTGTAGTATTAAGCAGTCGTCTAAAGATCGAATACAATTAAAGATTTTAATGTCATCGGCATATATGGGAATACGCGACTGAATATTATAAACAACATCATTAATAAATAAAGTAAAAAGAAGCGGCCCAAGGTTCGAGCCTTGAGGTACCCCGCTCAATGGAAAATAACTGTTCGACTTGTACATCATGTATTCAACTTTATTGGTTCTCTCAAGGAGGTAAGACCTTATTAACGCAAGAGTACGGTTGCTAAAACCCCACGTATACAGCTTCCCCAATAGGACACCATGATCAATAGAGTCAAATGCTTTCCGGAAGTCTGTATGTATCACATCAACCTGTACACGCTGGTCAAGGCTATGTGACACATACTCAGTAAAATTAATCAAGTTTGTTGCAGTTGATCTATTCCTCATGAAGCCGTGCTGAAAGTCAGATATGCGTGATTCAACTTGATCATATATTTTGCTTGCTATAATAGATTCAAACAGTTTTGCAAAGTTGCTAATTAAGGAAATAGGTCGGTAGTTCAAAATATAATAATAATAATAATAATAACTTTATTTGTATACTCAGTAATATCAAATTTATCTCCTGATTTAAAGACTGGGGTGATACGAGTTGTTTTCCATTGAGTAGGGAATATTGATGTTTGTAAAATGACACTGAAAATATGCTTTAAAGGTGCAACTAGTGCACTTGCACAATCTTTTACCAAAAACGATGGAACATTGTCATTACCCGAAGTTAAATTATTGCTGAGGTGTTTTGCAGCATCAATAATGTCTTCGTTCGAGATATCGCTGATATCAATAATGTCAGCACCAATGGTGACCTCCACTGGATACTGACCTGAAGTACTTGCAGAAAACACGGATGAAAAAAATTCTCCGAAACTGTTCACAATATCCGTGGGATCGCTAAGAGTGCGGTAATTTATTTAAAAAAAAAACTAAAGTAGAGTGCGAAAATCAATTGTTAGTGTCTATACTGTAAAATTGAAATACACGAAAATTGTAAAACACACGTGTGATTGCCACAAATATTTTTGGAATTTTATTATGTACATATCCATTCGAGATTGATAGTGAGATAAAAATAAGTTAGTGATGCGCCATTGATAAGATAACATATTTTTATATAACTTGTACCAGTATGTTTATTTACAGAGATTATCAACAAACTAATAATTTTATTAATAGTCCACGCACACACATAAGTTCACCTTTATAAAATTAGTTCATTACTATCTCTACATACATTATCACAAATTAAACACAGCATTTTCTTAAACAACATAAGTATATTATGAACAATATTTCCGTATTATTATCTTAGTTTTAACCGAAATGTTTAATATAATAGATAATCAACAAAATTTGGTTTTACAGGTGGCTAAGAGAAAAGAGGTATGGGAAATTTGACAGAGAGCAGTTTTTTTTTATTTTCTTTATACATGCGAACAAAATATCTAAAATACCGTGAGATCGAAAAAAAATGATTCAGAGTAGGCCTTGACTACTACAACACGATTGGCAAGCCTGCTTTCAAAATGCAGCAGTAGATTAGAGGTTGTCAAATTGAATAAACGTTAAAAGTGCGATTCTTTTCGCAATCTACAACAAGTTAGTCTCACAGAGACTATATCAAACACTTATTGAAACAACTACTTCTCGAGCTAATACCCCGACGGACATTTAAATATTCAACAAGTGTTTGCTGTTACATACAGTAACCTACTGCAAATGTAACAATTTGGGTCAAATTATTCAGGCCATCTATAAATGCGTTTCGAGATTTATCTCTCATCAGTATAGCTTTGCCATTTCCTCTAAACAATAAATTATTAAATACAAGAAATGTCAAATAAATTGAAACAAAAGTATTTACATTTAGGGAACAAACTGAATTTAGGGAACAAACTGAAAACTAGGATGAATACAAGTTAGAGCAGGTGTGATTCTTCAGCTTCGATACAACTAATAACCCTTCGTTTCATATTATCAAATGCGTTTTCCAATGATCGAGGAGTAATTGAATTACATAACGCGCACTGAACGTGGTAAACAAATAGTGTGCTAGAGAAGGACTTAAAGTCCCACCCTCTAAGGCCACTCTTGTACCATTTACACGCAGGAGGAAACTGGAGGGCCTACGACCTCTCTTTGTAAAAGGTGTTTACCTAGAAATGTCGGGTGAGGTGAAGTACTTAGGAGTAATCTTTGACACCAAGCTCACCTGGACCTCGCACATCTTAAAAATCAAACGTCAATCGGAAATTACCCTTGCGGTAATTAGACGAACGTACGACAAACAATGGAGGCTCAGACCGGGGATGATATACTAGCTCTATACAGAGTGGTCAGACCCGCAATCTTGTATGTTGCTTTGGTGTGGTGGCTTAAAGTCACGCAACACACAACCATACAAACCCTCAGCAAGATTCAAAGGCTTGATTGTGTCAGCATAACGAGGGCTATGAGAACCACGCCCACTGCAGTCATGGAGACGCTCCTAGACCGCACACCACTTCTTATTCTGATAGTGGAGGAGGCAAGATTGGCATTCCACAGGCTGCAGCTATCATCAGTCAACATAAGAGTTGACACGCCACACAGAAGACTCTTGACAGACCTCTCTTTCAGATGAGGTCGGACTATACGACAGTCAGGTATCTTGAAAACGCACTCTTTAAAGTCACTATTCCAACGAATGGAACGACATAGCATGATCTGGTAGATGGATAGTTCTAAATAAGACACAGGTACTGGATTAGGAATCTACAATGAAAACATGAAGACTGGTTATGCCCACTCGTTGGGCTGCCTGGCATCAGTCTTTCAAGCCAAAATAGTCGCAATTATAGAATGTGCGAGGACCAACATAGAGAAGAACTACCGTGACAGGCAAATCTATATTATGTCCGATAGCCAGGCGGCACTGAAGGCTCTAAAGAGCCAAAAGACTTCATCTAAACTGGTGCTGGACTGCTTCGACACACTGAATCACCTGGCGAGACAGAAAAAGGTCGCACTTGTCTGGACGCCGGGTTATACAGGTATCGGGGGAAATTAAAAAGTTATATAAGTATTATAAATACTTCACAATATTACAATGTTTTATACGCGTGGCGCATGAAGTAAAATTTCGAGTTTAGAAAAGCCTAATTTGGCTCGGTCGCTCCGCTTCGCTACGCGCCCGAGCCAAATTTTCAGGCTTTTCTAAACTCGAAATTTTACTTCATGCTTAGTCTGGGAGTGGATACACTCGTTCTTAACTTCATATTGCACTGAAGGCTCTAAAGAGCCAAAAGACTTCATCTAAACTGGTGCTGGACTGCTTCGACACACTGAATCACCTGGCGAGACAGAAAAAGGTCGCACTTGTCTGGACGCCGGGTCATACAGGTACCGGGGGAAATGAAAAAGTTGACGAGCTAGCAAGGCAGGGAGCTACCATATCATTTATGGGACCTAAACCTGTTTTGGGCATCACAAACAAGTCGAGTCGCCTAGAAGTCATAAAGTGGATTCGCAACAAACACAAGGAATACTGGGTAAACAGACGAGGCCTTAATCACAGTAAGGCCATTATAAATGGACCTAACTCTAACCAAGCTGCAGAACTACTGACACTAAGTAGGGCACAGCAAAAAACAACAATAGGACTACTAACAGGCCACATGATTGTTAAAGAGCACCTAAGGAAAATCGGTCTATACAATGGCGACACCAGTTGTCGGCTTTGTGATTCAACAATGCACATTCTGTGTAGCTGCACTGAAAAACAAAATACAACTCATATTTGGAAACAGTCAAATGGTACCAAATGATTTTCACACGCGACCCCTGAAGGACCTGCACAAGCTAGTGCAGGGGGATCGAGTTTGAAATAAATGCGTGAGTAAGACGATATGGGGTAGTACAATAAGCCACCTAGGCTGCATTGCATCCGGATTTGCAAGGAAGACAGCCCCCACAGAAAGAAAAAAAAAGGCGTCTATAGCAGCTTCTCTTTTCACTTGCAGATGCAGAGGTGTGAGGTTTAGCATAGCCTCCATTGCTCCAGTAGAGCAAGTACTTATAACCCCTGTGATATCCAAACATACAAGCCTTTAACCATACTGAGCTTAGTTTGGGTTGTACACTCCGTTGTCTTTGTTCACCAGACAAGTGATTATTGGTCTTATCAACGTTATGAAAAGCCAATATATCATCTTGGGGTGTAAACCCCATCTTCTGCCAAATATCACTTAATATAATAGCAGACTATTTATGATTTTCAACTTTTTATTTACTCACTACAATTGTTTCGCTACACTGTAGCTTCTTCAGGTGAAGAAATATAATACATTTTTTACAAACTAATTTACATTATATACAGTTTTCAGAAGTGTGGGTGGAGGGGGTGTTTTTCTTCAGTTTAAGTAGGGGGGAGTTGGACACCACGCGTATAAAACACTGATTTAAACTGAAGTGCAGCGAAGAAGATGGAATAAATAAATATTTCTGAAATACATGTATACTTGTTTTCAGAAGTGTGGGTGGAGGGGGTGTTTTTCTTCAGTTTAAGTGGGGGGGGAGTTGGAGAGTTCAAGCTGGTCGTTCAGCAAGTTTCCTGAATTTATATGTTTATTTATTTCTAAATTTTCCAATAAATTTAATTTCCGTCCTTTATTGGAGATGTGGAGGATTTTGAAGTTGTTGTCAAATTGGTGGTTTTCTTCAACTAGGTGGTTTGCGTAAGTTGAATGATCTTTTTGATGAATGAACGATTTTTGGTGTTCATTTATTCTTTTACTGAATGCTCTTCCGGTTTGGCCTATATAAATCTTCGGGCAATCCGCACAATTAAGCAAATAAACCCCACAGTGTTGACCCTTTTTAGTTTTATCCTTATTGTTTTTTATTATTTTTGATAGTGTGTTGTTACATTTAAACGCAACATTTATGTTTAATTTTTTTAAAAGTTTACTGATTTTTTGGCTTAAATAGCCATTATAAGTTATTGATCCATAATTTTCAACCTTGCATTTTCTTGTGGGGAATATTGATTTATTTATAATTTCTTTTTCTGTGGTAATTATTAATTTATTTATTGTATCTATTTTAAAATTGTTTCTGACTGCAATGTATTTAATTATGTTAATTTCTTTTTCAAAATTTTGTTTTGACGTTAAAAATGCTCGATGAATCATGGATCGATAAGCAGATAATTTATGTTGTATCGGGTGAAATGAATTATTATTTATTGTCGTATCAGTGTGCGTTGGTTTATGGTATATTGACAAGTCGTGTTTATTATTATTGTTTTTTATAGTTACATCTAAGAAATTTATAGTATTATGTATTTCGGTTTCTAGTGTAAATTTAATTTTTTCGTGTTGAAGGTTTATTTCTTTTAAAAAGTTATTTAAAATTCTATCCGTGCCAGTGAATGCAACCAATAGAGGCAATTTTTAAATTGAGGTAATTTGCATATTTTATTTTCTAAGCTATCCATAAAAATTTCTGCCATTAAAAGGCTTAGGGGGTTTCCCATTGCTAGACCATCTCGTTGGGAGTAAATCTGTTCGTCAAACTGTAAACAATTTTGATGAATGCAAATTTCCAATAGGGATAATATTTCATTTATTATCACTGGATTAACGTTATTTAACAGTAGTTTGTTTTTTATTGGGTTCTTTACTTCTATTGGGGGGACGTTAGTGAATAGATTTGTTACATCAAATGACACAAATTTAGAGTTTGATGGTAATTTAATATCTTAATTAAATAGTCTACGGCAAGTCCATGTTGCCTTTACTGCTTTGGCGGTCATGTTGTTTACATGGGTTTTCCAGTTTAGTCTCTGGTCAAAAGTGAGGCCGATATATTTAGCTGCGTTGGAAAACGTAACAAGTGTTCCATTTATGGTTGGCGCCTTAAGATTAAACTTTCTTCGCCCTGTAAATGAAATAATTACAGTCTTTTTGGGGTTGATGTTAAGCCCCTTCTGCACGCACCATGTACTTGGCTATCTGCATGCGGTTAGACTTTGCCCGCTATACTACGAACCACAATAAACTGAAACTTAAAGACTCTACATAAAAGGTCCGCCAATAAGCGCGCTCGATCTTTAAAATAAAATAAAGCAAGTTGTGTGAGAGGTATAAATGAAATTTATTTTTTGTTTGAAAGAGTATTCGAAGGCATTATGTATGGAAAATAATATCGTTCAAATGGCCACCTCGGCTTTGCTTGGTGGCGCGCATACGAGAAGTCCAATTTTCAATGACTCTGGCGCACAAATCGGGCTGTATTTCATCGATGGCGTGGCGTATGTTGACTTTGAAGTCATCAGTGTTTTGTGGTTGGTTTGCGTAGACCTGCGATTCAAGAAATCCCCACAAGAAATAGTCTAGTGGGGTTAAATCGCACGATCTCGGTGGCCAGTTGATGTCGCCTCCGCGCGAGATAACCATTCCTCCGAAGCGCTCGTGCAGAAGATCCATTGTGGTGCGCGCTGTGTGGCTCGTAGCGCCGTCCTGCTGAAACCACATATCCTCGAATCCATATTGTCGATTTCATGCCAGAAAAAGTTTGTTATCATGGATCTGTATCGTTCGCCGTTTACCGTCATGGCCACACCATCGTCGTTCTCGAAGAAATACGGCCCGATGATGCCTCCGGCCCAAAATCCACACCAAACAGTTACCTTTGCTGGGTGCATTGCGACCTGGTGGACCTCCTGTGGATTGTTCTCGGCCCAACAACGGCAATTCTTCTTGTTGACATTCCCATTTATCCAAAAATGTGCCTCATCGCTGAAGATGATTTTGCGACCAAACTCGGGGTCGACTTCCAACTGCTCTAAAGCCCAATCAGCGAAGATACGGCGCTGTCTATGGTCGTTTATTTTGAGCTCTTGTGTCAGCTGGATCTTGTACGGATGCATGCCCAAATCCAGATGCAAGATTCGGCGAAGTGATGTTTCCGAAAGGCTGAGTTCCTGTGCGCGACGTGAAATTGACTGTCGCGGATTTTCACGCACACTATCGCGCACAGCGGCGACATTCGCGGCAGATCGGACGTTTCGACGACACGTCGGTGTTGGCTTATTGTTCACCGAACCGGTTGCCTCGAATTTGTTTATCAAACGACGGATAGTCGACTCAGCAGGACGACCAATTGCACCGTAAAATTGGCGGAGCGCGCGGAACGTTGCCCGAACCGATGAATGATTTTCGTAATACATTTTAATGATTTGCACATGTTGCTCGCGGCTGAATTGGTTCATGGTAATTTGTGAAGATATACTGAATAATAAAAACTAGGTTTGACAACTCTACCACAAACAACATGGCCGCCATCAGCTGTCAAAGATCGAGCGCGCTTATTGGCGGACCCTTTACATTAAATGCAGAGTGTAGCTAGGCAAAATCAAAATTTTAATTTCAAGAAACAGTGATTTGATATAAAATATTCAAAGTCTCGTTACTCTTATGATCGTTTTTTCGGCTGTTTCGATATGTGAAAATTCTCTAAATCTACTTGCGATTGTTCTATAATAAAATACAACTACTTCCCGAGCTAATACCCGACGGACATTAGAACATTTGCAGTAGGTTACTATATGTAATAGCAAACACTTGTTGTATAATCTAATATCCGCGGGAGGCATTAGCTCGGGTAGTAGTTGTTTCAATGAGTATTTTATTTAGCCTTTGTAAGACAAATTTGCTGTAAACTGCGAAAAAAACGCTTAATCTTTTGAGTAAACTAATATTTTTACCAATTCGTAATATAAGAAAAATAAATAAGTCGCCTGTCTCTAAAAACCACTAAATTAAGTTTGTTAAATGGATTTTCGAAATAGGCAATTGAACACAGCGTTTTCTAGTGTTCAATTGAGTCGTCTATTTCGAAAAACCATTTTTTAAAAAATGGATTTAGGGGTTTTTAGAAATAGGCGACTCATTTATTTTTCTTATATCTTATTAGTGTAAAATTCTCTATCGAAGAGATAAATTTGCTAACTTAATAGTTAACCTTCAATGTAATAAGTTATGTAGTTTTATTTTATAAATTCTCTGAACAAATTTTGCTATAAAAAGTCATTAACACTTTTGGTTCTTTAATTATTTGTAAGATAGAAATAAGCTTTAATTAAAAATTATAGACATTTACTAAGTTATTGAGAGTTTTGTTTATGATAAAGATCTAACACGTATCATATAAATATTTTATTTAAAAGTACATATAGTAATTCTGTCGTATATCCTTATAATTTTGACCTTGAAACGTTAGTACAATATACACGTTATATTGTACTAACGTTTTATATACGTTTTATTATACTTACACAAAAAAAGTTCGGGGGGAGGGGTTTAATGGTCTTTTTTTGACCAAACGCGGCAGGTTTTACCTGCTTAAATTTAACACTTTGAAAAATTCAGGAGGGGGTTAACTCTGCGACGGTCGCGTAATGGAATTTTATGCCGCTTTTTCGTTTTTTTGCAAATTGTATTCAAAACAGTCATGGCACGCCTCTGTTCGTTCTTGTATTCCTGGTTGGCAATGTTAACCGCCAGATGACGGGGTAGTGGCATTTTTATGAAGCACGTGTTAGTTGTAATTAGGCTGTGAATGTGATAGGTTCATGAAAGCGGCACTCCGTACCGCAGTGCGACCGGTCATGTAAGTAAATTTAGAAGTAGTTATTACTAATTTCTTTTATTTCCTTTTATTATTATTACGTATAATTTCGTACAGTTGTTGGGGGTAAATAAACTACAAGACTTTTTTTTAATTTTAGGACTAAAAATTCGAAATATCTAACAGAAAAAGAATTGCGGGAGATTTCCACGATGTTGAGGTTGTTGTTGACTTTGATGATGAATCTGAGGGAGAGAACGAAGTAGTTGAAAATGATATAATTAGTAGTGACTCAGAACAGTCCATGGATGGTGGGGATAGTGACTCTGCAATTACTTTGCCAACATTGAAATCAGGAGAAGATTTTATTTTCTACATTGGAAAAGACAACGAATCAATATGGAAAAGCACTCCTGTTGTCACTTCAAGTAAAACTAAAGCTAAAAATATTATCAAGGTGGTACCTGGTGCCAAAAGGGCAGCAAGAAATGTCTTAGATGAAAACGAGTCATTTTTAAAATTTATAACCAAAGAAATGATACACAAAATTGTTATCTGTATTGGATATACATTCAAAGCAAACCAGCCAGAAATTACGGAAGATCTAGAGATTGTCAATTGATCTCTAGCTCCGAAATTCAGGCTTTATTTGGAGTCCTTTTCATAATTTCGGTAAAAAAAAGGGAGCCATACAAACGTTGAAGAGTTGTGGAGCAAAGATGGCACTGGAATGATTTTACCGAGGGCGGTGTTTAGTTACAAAAGATTCTTATTTATTCTTCGTGCTTTGCGGTTCGACGACATTACAACTAGAAAATATAGGGAAATAACTGACAAGTTAGCTGCAATTAGAGATATTTACAACAATTTCGTTACTAACTGCATGAACAATTATAACTTAGGAGAAAATATAACTATAGACGAAATGCTTCATAAATTTAGAGGCCGATGTGGCTTTGTACAATACATGCCACAAAAACCAGCTAAATACGGCATAAAAATTTACGCTCTTTGTGACAGCAGTACTTATTACACGTGGAGTTTCGAGATATATTGTGGAACACAGCGCAATGGACCCTACAAATTTTCTAATAAACCCTTTGACATAGTACAGAGATTAGTAGATCCTCTAAAGCAATCCAACAGAAACCTTACTACCGACAATTATTACACCAGTGTTCCTTTGGCTGAATATCTTTTGAAAAATGGTCTCACTCTGATTGGAACAGTAAGAAAAAACAAAAAAGAAATTCCACCCGAGTTTCTACCTAATAAATCACGTGAAGTTGGTTCCAGCGTATTTGGTTTTCAGGATGAAATAACTCTCGTTTCATATATTCCAAAGAAAAACAAGGCGGTGCTTTTACTATCTACCATGCATAATACCGACGAAATTGACAAAACTACTAATAAACCAGACATCATTCTGAACTACAATCAAACAAAATGTGGCGTTGATACGGTCGACCAGAAATGTACTTCTTATACAACTCAAAGAATTACTAGAAGGTGGCCCCTAGCAGTTTTTTTTGGATTCTTAGATATTGGCGGTATAAACGCTGAAGTTATATTTACCGATACCAAGCCTCAAGTGGCTCCGTCTAGGAGACGAAAATTTTTGACAACCTTGGGATTTCAACTAATGGAAGATCATCTAAAAGAAAGGGCCAAAATAAGTACTATTCCTCGGGACATAGTGGAATTTCTTTCAAAGTACCGAGTTGAAGAAGTACCAGCAGCGAATCAAAGTCATGTTGTACGCTGTCAGCTGTGCAGTAAACACAAAAATAATAAGACTACTGTAACTTGTAATTTGTGCAAACAATTTGTATGTAAAACACACTGTGATAAAATTGTCAAGTGTCATAATTGTCTTTACCCTCCAATGGAAGAAGACTGATTTAAACCTATTGTAAGAAGAGTGTTTTGTAATATTATCAACTCAGTTTGCTACTTTTACTTAGCTCCTATTTGGAAAATTTTATTGTTAATGCCTCTTTTACAGATGTAAAATATTTACTTTTGTAAAATAAATATGTTTATATACCTACTTTCTTTCACTTTCCTTTAGCGGCATAAAATGCCGCAACAGAGTTAACCCCATACCCGCCCTGGCTACGATCTTGCCTGTACTTATTCTTAAAGTGTCTAATAAATTATATTTAAGTATAACTTTTTTTTAAATACTAATTTTCTAAAGAAACTTCGTGCCAAACCTACTGAACCATTTATTTTTGTATGTCTTCCATTCATTTCCGACATTTGAATAATTGATAACAAGTGTACGTACACATAATAATATTCCACCTTCAATTTTGACATAGTCGCATGTTATGCAAGTGATAAAAACTCAAGGATAAAAATCAGAAATATTCACACGCGCGATAATCCTAGTATTTAATTATTTAGGTAACTTAGCAAATATTCTCAAGTATTCGCAATTAGGAATCACTTATGAATAATCGATTAATCTAAAATACAATATACAGCATATCGCTGGGTTAATGCAGAACTATGTTATATCACATTCAGCAGTTTTTACAGGTGAGCATAAAAACTGTTATTATCTATTAGTTTCATGGATTTTATCTTACAATTTGTCTAATCCTTTTTCAAGTGATTGCACTTGAAAAAAGATTAAACAAATTGGAAGATAAAATCTATTAAACTAATAGATAATAACAGTTTTTATGCTCTCCTGTGAAAACTGCCGAATGTGACATAACATAGTTCTGCATTAACCCAGCGATATACACTGTAAATTTTCAGCCATTTGTTAATTTTATAAAAGCGTTCAATTAAAAGCTTTTTAACGAGTGTTTCCACTCCTTGATTCATATTCATATTTATTGATGCAACAACAATGTACATGTTTTACACAGGTCAGTTCTTAACTAAATAATAATAAAAAAAAAATAGAATAAACTACATATCAAAGTAAAAATAAAAAAGACTGCATTTTAATGCAGCGCACAGTGGGCCCGATCGAGGAAAAAGCTGGACAAAATTCAAAAATTCAAATGTCGCGCTCAGACTTAAGTTCCACCAAATCGTCAACAGGGGTCACTGGTGCATTATATTCCCGAGCGAGAGAGATATCCCAGCTATCTCTCCTTGTTTAATCGACCGGTGAAGTTGGCGCGATTGAGCGTCTGTCAATCCCGGTCGATTTCGACGTCACGTAATAATAGCAAAAAAGTGCTTCGAGTGCAAAAACCTCCGAAATTTTTGTGATACATCATGGATCGATCGCGCCTGAAGGTAAGTTTCGCGTGGATCAAGTCCAGAAACATCTCCATTTTAATGTGTTTACATCGTATCTCTTAACCTCTCCCGCCTAACTCATTTTATTTTACATATTTATGGCTACCTTTTTATTACCACTTATTACCACTTAGCGACTTAGCTTGCCTTCAAGCCCTGAAAATGCTCTAATTTTTATCAAAAGTGCAGCTGCGCTGACCTGCGGTTTTTGTTTTTATCGACGTTTGAGTGCGGCAGAGCGCAACCGGCCCAACACGCAATTTTTGTTGAGATGATTAATTCGAACGTAATAGCGCCAAATATTTATAAAAAATTTATATTTTATTAAAAAACTATTTTTTGATTGTATATTTGACATTTTATAATTTCGATAAGAAATATTTACAAAATGATGTAAAATATTGCGTACATAGTTAGAAGTATTGAAAACTGCATAAAAACTATTTTTTACTCGTGAAAATGTGAAATTTAATATTAAAAAAAAGTCAAAAAATACTACATATTTTTTGATTTTATTCTACTGTTGAATGTATTTTCAGTTTCTTATTCGCGGGGGGATTTATTCACAATCCTTAAGGGCGCGTGGGCGTCGGACCTCAGCAGCCAAGTCGCAGCAGTGCAAGAAAAACTCACTACCAAAATCGGAGGCCCATTCCAGGTAGAACATTTTATTGTTACAAAACCATTCAAAACAAATAAATGCAGAACAATAATTGCAAATAAAATACACAATCTCATGTTGTTAATGCTAATCAAATTTGAATATGATACTTTACAGTTATTTTCAAAGTATATCCGAGTTTGTTTTGAATATTTCTGTACCATCATAAATAATCTTGCAAATGTCTAACGCCGTATTACAGATTTTTTTACCTTCAGCTCAACACCTCGGACATAACGGTGTTAAAAGCGACGATTTCAAAAATCCATGCAAAGTGGAAAAAGTCCTTCCGAAACCATACAACATTTTATCAGCAAAATGGCACTTGGCTTGAACAGAAGATAACTTTCGTGGTAAATTATTTACATTATTATGTTACTTTACTATTAGGCATTATTACCACATTATTATTAATTATTTATTTTATTTTGCCTTATTTATGGCAGAATGCCTACAGGTCTGAAGAACGGGAAGCGCCGAAAGAAAAAAAGAAGAAAGGCCGACGTACTGCCACTTTTGACAGTTCGACTGACCGATCAAAACGGCGAAAGACAGCAGAACTCCGCTCAACGCACACTACATCGGAGTTGGTATTTGCCACGCGAATGAGCCTTCGTGCGAGTGGACGTCCTCAGGCTTCAACATTATTGATGGACGTAACATCGAACTCACCTAATCGGGCCTCCAAGCACCAGGCTGCTTTGAAAAAAGCAGAAGCCCCCGCTTCAACAGAGATATCGTCGGATGCGGCTCTTGATTTGATAATTACGGGGAAAATGTCAAAAGAGACATATCTGTTGATGAGAAAGGTGACAAATGCACACAGTACAACTCCATTGTACCCATCTTATCAAAAGATCGTAGCAGCTAAACGTCGCTGTTACCCTGATTTGTCAACTATCTCAGTGTCAGAAACTCACGCGAAAGTACAGTTGCAGGCATTGCTTGACCATATATCCGTTAGACTCACGCAGGTTGCTACGGACAACATAATTGCACTAGATTCAAGTTATTTGGATAATTGCGAATTAATTTTTAAATGGGGATGTGATGGGTCTACGAGTCAACAATATAAGCAAAAATTCAGCGACGAAAATAGCAGCGATGCCTACATGTTCTTTACTTCGGTCGTGCCTTTAGAGCTTTGTGCAGTCGGTAGCGAGAAAATCGTACTATGGAGAAATCCAAAGCCCTCGTCAACGCGATTTTGCAGACCGATAAGATTTCAGTTTTTAAAAGAAACGACCGAAGATACTCGTAAAGAACAACAGTACATTGATGATCAAATTAAGAAGCTCATACCGTTTAACACGGTTATTAACGGTCGAAATGTACGTATTAAATACGAGTTGGTCTTTACGATGATCGACGGAAAAGTAAAAAACGCGATAACCAATACTTCCGTCATCTATGCGTTGTTACATCTGCGATTCGACATCGAAGTCGTTTAATGACATCGACTCTATGATATATAAATCAATAAAAGCCGGCAATCTGTCGTTTGGTATTTCATCGCTGCGCGCGTGGATAAGGTTTATGGAGTGGTTCTTGCTCTTATCCTACAAATGCAGCGATGATACCACCGAAAGAAAGTGGCAAGCGCGTTCCGCAGAGCAGAAGCAAAGTGTTGCAACCAGAAAAGCTAAAATTCAGGCAGAGTTCAAGCGTGTGTACGGCTTACAAATTGACATTCCTAAGCCCGGATCCGGGACGACCAACGACGGTAATACCGCTAGACGCTTTTTTGAAGATGTACCTACAACTGCGCATATTTTGGGACCGGATGAAGACCTAATGGCTAAATGTAAAGTAGTGTTGCAAGCGTTGTCGAGCGGATTGAGCGTTGATACGCAGAAATTCAAATTGTATTGCATAGACGTTGCAACCCGATACGTTGAACTTTATAGTTGGTACCCCATGCCAACAACGGCACACGTGATTTTAATTCACGGGTATGCGATTATCGAAGCGTCTCCGCTACCTATTGGGCAGTTGTCCGAAGATGCGCAGGAAGCCCGAAACAAAGACATAAGAAAATATCGCGAGAATTTCGCCCGCAAATGTTCTCGAACCAAAACAATGGAGGATGTGTTTCGTCGGCTCCTCGTATCTTCGGATCCTCTCATATCGAGTTTATAGGATAAAAAGGCTATCGTCGGTAAACCTTTGCCACCCGAGGTGTGGAATCTGCTCCACCCTCTCCCTGATGTTCAAGGTGGAAACATTGTCGATGTAGAGGCGCGTGAGAGCGATGCGAGCTACTGCGAGACGAGCGACGACGATTTTGATTTTTAGTCATAGGTTAATATACACGGAATAAATGTCATCATAATTTAGAATTCGTTTAATTCATACGTCAAAATCATAATCAGCAGCCCCAAAACCCCTTATATGCATAATTGTACACGAATCCGCAAAATGTTGTATTTTAGATCAGACATATTAGATCCGCCATTTTGAATTTTTGATAGTTGACATGAAAATAACAATCAGCAACCCCAAAACCCTTTATATACAAAATTGTACACGAATCCGCCAAATTTTGTATTTTTGATCCTCCATATTGGATCTGCCATTTTGAATTTTTGAATTTCGACATCAAAATCATAATCAGTAACCCCATAACCATTTATATACAAAATTTCACACGAATCCGCTGATTTCTTAATTTTTGATCCGCCATATTGGATCCTCCATTTTGAATTTTTGAATTTTGACACCAAAATCATAATCGGTAACCCCGAAACCCTTTATTCGGCCGGAATGATGATGGCCGGAGGTAAAAGTGTGTCCGGTGATCCGACTTGTAAATTCTGTAATAAGAGTGTTGAAAATTACACCAAGTGCGCTAAGTGCAATAAGATATTACACCATGAGTGTGCCTTAAAAATTCCGGGACTCTTCGTCGCCGTAAACCTGGAAATTGTGTGCTGTGGGAAATCCGAAGCGGGCATAACCAACAAAATGAACGATCAACAGTATGCTGTAACCAGTGAAATATCCAAGATCTGGGTGGCAATAAATAATTTAAAATCAAAAATGGACGTTCCGACAACTCAACCATGTAATAATTCCAATAAACACGTAACAACTTCGAAAGAACCATTAAAGAAACCTGTAACGAATGTTACCGGCAGCAAAGGCAACGCCGCGCCACGGTTGACAAGGCAACGGGCGCGCGACCAGAATGTCAAAAACTTAACTGACAGTTCGCTCAGTAAACAAACCGAACAACAAACAGTGAATACAACGGCTCCTACTTCAGCTAACACAGTGACACCAGTGACCACTCAAGAATCATTGTGCGTTTCCGAAACGGATGTCCAACAAGCGACGACAAAGGATGACTTTAAAACAGTTGTGTCCAGGCGATCGAGAAAACACGCCGGGATTCAAACAATAGGGACCGGTGATGGGGCTAACTTATTCGCGCGGAACCCAAGAAAACTTGGCTTTTAATCAAACGTATTATGAGCTGCTATACTGTGAATGACGTTAAAAACCATATTGTGTCGATATTAGGTAATAATGATTTTCTATGTGAAAAAATACAAATAGGTGAGCATAACTCAGCATTTAAAATTGCGGCGAACTTTAATGAACATGCTAAACTTACGAATCCTAATAATTGGCCGGACGGCGTTATTGTGTGCCGTTATATTTTTCAACGAGCCAGCCCAACAGCTAAAGCTACTTAATACACATAAAAACAACGTATCCTGTTTTCATATTTTATTTATCAATATTCAAAGTATAAAAAACATCATAAATGAATTCGAAACATTTTTAATTTGTCAAAATAATAAATTTGATCTAATTGGTGTAAGCGAACACTGGCTCAACAAAACGGAGGCGCCTAATCTCATTATTGATAATTTTAAAGTTGCTTCCCACTTCTCACGTTCAATCTATAAACATGGAGGGGTAATGCAGCTAATCAAAAACCAATATGATTACACGCAAATTGATTCCACTAATACTCTGTCTGAAGAGAAAATATGTGAAATAGCCGCATTACGTATTCCTAAACACAATTATGTGGTAATTACAATATATCGCTCGCCTGACGGTGATTTTAATCGTTTTTTATGTATTCTAGGGAATCTATTAGATAACATTCACACAAGTAATATCATTATAGGAGGTGATTTCAACGTTAAATTTAATAGTGATGACCAGCGAGCCCTGCAAGTTTGTGATATCTTTGCTTCATACGGCCTATCTAGCCTGGTTACGTTCTCCACAAGAAACAACAATTGTTTGGATAATGTTTTCTCGAACATAAACCAAAATCTCATAAAAGCTTACCCAATTGATCCAGGACTCTCCGATCATACCGGAATTCATACTCAGGTTGAGACGAAACAAAAGGATCATGTAAAGGAAAAATTCCGTAGGGTAAGACCATATACTCAAATAGGTAGGTTCAACTTATATAAACAACTAGATTCAACAGACTTTAATTTCATTCAATGTAATAATACTGACCTAGATTCAAAATTCTCAAATTTTTTAAATATTATTTGTAACTGCATGGAAAACTGCTTTCCGGAAAAAAATGTAACTGTATTCAACCGGTCTAAAATGTCAATAAAATGGTTTAATAATGAATTAAAGCAAGTACAAGATGCCCTGAGGTAAAATTGAATTATATTAACTATAAAAGATCTTATCAACAGGCCATTAAATCTGCAAAAATAACTGCAAATGATACTTATATAAAGCAAGCCCCCAATAAACCAGCAGCTATGTGGGCACTTGTGCAAAACAATAACAATAGTAAGAACCATACTGACAATGTGTGTAACATATCGGCTGATGATTTCAACTCATACTTTAGCACCGTTGCCAATAAACTAACCGATGCACTTCCAAGCTCAAACTCTAAACCATCTGATTCATTATTGAATATAGGTACAAATAATAATTTTCCATATTTTGAATTTAAAGAGGTGAGTCCCAACGTGGTAAGGAGTGTTGTACAAAATCTCAAAAATTCCCATGCAAGGGATATCTATGGTATTTCGACTTCTATCTTAAAAAATATCATAGATACCATCATTAGTCCGTTTACTGTGCTAATCAATTCTTGCATAACGCATGGCTCCTTCCCTAGCCCTCTCAAAATAGGATGCGTACTGCCTGTATTTAAGAAAGGAGATAGTAACGAAACGAACAATTATAGACCAATATCTCTGCTGCCTATCTTCTCTAAAGTGATTGAAAAAATATTGTATAACCAACTCATTCTCTTTCTAGAGACCAATAACATTCTCAGCAACAGTCAGTTTGGCTTCCGGAGGGGTTTTTCGACGGAGGACGCAATTCTGGCCCTTACACATAAAATTTCAGAAGGCTTTGACCAAGGTTTGGATACTGTCGCTTCCCTATTGGACTTGAGTAAGGCTTTTGATTGCGTCGACAGTGGGATCCTCCTCCGGAAGCTTTACTGCTACAATATTAAGCCATTGAGCTGTCGATTATTGAATTCTTTTATGAGCGATAGACGGCAGAGAGTATTAATTAATGACATCCTGTCAAGTGAATCCCAAATAACACTTGGTGTGCCGCAAGGGTCTGTTCTCGGGCCTCTGCTTTTTATATTATATATAAATGACCTGCCATCACAGCTAAAAAATGTAATCAATATAGACTCCATTTTGTATGTTGATGACATCACTCTCACGCATCAATCTAAGATGATTAAAACGAGCATGCCAAATATAGAGGAATCGGTGTCACAAGCTTCAGAATGGCTTGTTACTAACAAATTAACATTGAATAAAAGTAAGTCCGTGAACATGCCCTTCTCTCTAAAATCACGGGAGAGCAAAAACTGTAAATTCCTTGGTGTACACGTGGATTCCCAGCTGAACTGGCGTAGGCACACAGAGCTTCTATCATCTAAATTGAGTAGCACAGTCTACTTGCTAAGACAACTTACTAACTCCTTACCACAAGCCGCTGTAAAAACAGCATATTTCGGATATTTCCAGTCTCACTTAACCTACGGAATACTGGCATGGGGTCACTCTTCTGCCCTCATGAATCTATTCAGGATACAGCGCAGGGCTGTAAGAGTGATTGCATGTCTAGCCTATAGAGCTGAATGCAAGGAGGCCTTTATTAATTTAAAAATCTTAACACTACCGAGTGCCTATATGCTTAAATGCATCAATTATGTTCGAGGAAACTTATCTAAATATGTTACGCATGTAAAGATACATGACCACTGCACTAGACAAAGACACAACCTCTATCCGGCACGTATGCGCTTATCTAAATCATTAAATGGTGTCAACCACTATGGGCCTAAATTATACAATGCCCTGCCCAATCATATAAAATCACTACCATACAAAAGCTTCAAAAAAGCTACACGGAATTATTTTCTAGCAAAAGCTTTTTTCTCCATAGATGATTGCTTATCTAATAGATTCCTAGATTTTAATGTGTTAAATGTTCAAACTATGTAATTTTAACGTGTTCTAAATCTTTGTGTATTTTTTATTGTTTTGACGACGGGGTACTATTTTTAAATACCAAACTAATATATTTTTATTGATTTGTTATATATAATTGTATGTTTGTTACTCCTACGTTTTTAATTACTTCAATGTGACTTATGTAAACCTTTTGTTTTAACATGCAATAAATGATTTGATTTGATTTGATTTGATATGTACAAAATTTCACACGAATCCGCCGATTTTTTTATTTTTGATCCGCCATTTTGAATTTTTGAATTTTGACATAAAAATCAAAATCAGAAACCCCAAAACCATTTATATACAAAATTTCACACGATTCCGCCAATTTTTTTAATTTTTGATCCGCCATATTGGCTCCGCCATTTTGAATTTTTCAATTTTCACATCGAAATCGTTATCAGAGACCCCAAAAACCTAACTACACTCGTTTTTGTAAGTTTTTATCAACATTTACAATTTTGTCCAGCTTTTTCCGCGATCGGGCCCACTGTGTGACGTAAAATTTCCAGTTTAGAAAAGCCCCGTGAAAATTTGTCTAGGGTCGCGCAGCGACCCGAGACAAATTTTCTGGGCTTTTCTAAACTCGAAATTTTACTTTATGCGTTTCACGATATTTTAGTGTTTTATATGCACACTAAAATATCGTGAAACTTATGTACATATATTCGAACTGCACTTGAAATCTGTGTTTTATATGCGTGGCGCATGAAGTAAAATTTCGAGTTTAGAAAAGCCCTGTGAAAATTTGTCTCGGGTCGCTGCGCGACCCGAGACAAATTTTCACAGGGCTTTTCTAAACTCGAAATTTTACTTCATGCTTAGTCTGGGAGTGGAAAACACTTGTTTAAAGCTTCTAATTGAACTCTATCTAAAAACAACGAAAGTCGGAAAATTTACAGCTTATGCATGTTTATCTTTTTTTTTTTATTATTATTATTTGCAAAACACTTAGTTGTATTTTACTATAATTACAATCTGATCACAAATGGATCAATGAGTAATATTTAGCTAACTTAATTTACTAAAGGTTTAATACTAAGGGTTTACTCTTTAGTATCCCTTAGATTTTAATAATTTAATGTTTATCTAAAAGAAAAATTCACTGCTGTATTAGGATTTTGCCAAGGAAATTGAGGATGCCATATTCATATTTTATATTTTTGTGGCAAATCCGTACAAGATATCAAACATTATTAACAGACAAAAAAGCTTTCAAATGAACCAATCTTTGAAATTATATTTTTTTTATTTTTATAAAGTTTTAAGTTGTGGTACTACTGTTTTTTATACTTCTTGTCAATCAATTATGACCATAATAACTTAAATGATGTGGTATATTATGATAATACACCATATTAATTTCAGTTTAATCGAATATAGCACTTAATTGTTACAAATAAAATTAATAATATTTTTTGCTCGACATTACTTTACACACATAAATAACATGCAATATAATTAGATTTGCACTTGCATTGACATATACAGAGAGTTTTATGTAACACCGAACATACGTCGAACATTTTCCGATGCTCGGTTTATTATAAGAATTTAATTTGAAGCTTTAAACGAGTGTTTTCCACTCCCAGACTAAGCATGAAGTAAAATTTCGAGTTTAGAAAAGCCTGAAAATTTGGTTTGGTCGCGTAGCGCGAAGCGCGGAGCGGCCAAACCAAATTTTCAGGCTTTTCTAAACTCGAAATTTTACTTCATGCGCCAACGGCACACAACACTGATTAAATGAAAAGTTTAGCAGTGCGTTTTAAACTTCGCAATATGTCAGTGTTTTGTACCGGTGGCGCATGAAGTAAAATTTAGAGTTTAGAAAAGCCTGAAAATTTGGTTTGGCCGCTCTGCGCTGCGCGCTACGCGACCAAACCAAATTTTCAGGCGTTTCTAAACTCGAAATTTTACTTCATGCTTAGTCTGGGAGTGGAAAACACTCGTTCAAAGCTTTAAATTAAATTCTTTTAATAAACCGATAATCGGAAAATGTACAAGTTAGAAATACACTGATGTATTTTTTTAATAAATAATACATTATTACATTTTCAAGTCAGCTCAAATAATATAATACATAAAATGAACTCATTAAGTAATTTAATTAACAAAACATTTATAATGTTGCGTGTATGCATCAATGGCGCTTAATAGGTTAATGGAAATTCTATTGAACATATTTCTATACTTTGCAACATAAATATTATAGTTTTTATCTTAACTGATCTCAATAGAAATTCTATGTTTCAGCCATTTGCAACATAAATATTATTATTCAAAATGGCCAACAGGTCGCCCTGAATAAATAATTGCATAAGAACAGTTTTGGCACTGGGCCTGTTACGTTCACTATTTATAACCGGCGAAATCTCAACAAATTCTTCCATTATTGTTTATACAGTTATCAAGAAAATAAACCGCGAAACCCGATAGAGAGAGAGAAAAAAAACGTTATAAAAACAAAACGAAACCTCGTGATTCCGATAAATCGTTCGGCATTGACTCCTGGCGATCGCAATCTAATTAAAAAAAGCTCTGACCCTCAGAGAAAAAATTGGATTACGACCAACCTAATTCAAATTGAAAATAAAAACAATAACAAAAGGTAATCAATTTCTGAATGTAGTCAATTTTATGCAACAGACAATTAAAAAAATATATACAGAGAGTTTTATACAGCACCGAAAATTTTCATAAAATACGATTTGACACCTTTAATTTTTGGGTTATGTGTAAACTGGGTTGCCTATATGACCATTACAAATTGTAGCTAATCAATTGCAATTAATGCCTCAACTTGTACATACGGGGAGTTTTTCTTTCAAGTATACATGTCCCAATTTTGGCGTGTATGCCGTTAATCTTTAGATACTCGTTTTTTTAAAAGGAGTTTAATTTGAAACCTAAAATGAGTGTTCCACTTCCAGACTAAGCATGAAGTAAAATTTCGAGTTTAGAAAAGCCTGAAAATTTGGTTTGGACGCGTAGCGCGAAGCGCGGAGCGGCCAAACCAAATTTTCAGGCTCTTCTAAACTCGAAATTTTACTTCATGCGCCACCGGTACAAAACACTGACATATTACGAAGTTTAAAACACACCGCTGAACTTTACATTGAATCAGTGTTTTGTGCCGGTGGCGCATGAAGTAAAATTTCGAGTTTAGAAAAGCCTGAAAATTTGGTTTGGCCGCTCCGCGCTTCGCGCTACGCGACCAAACCAAATTTTCAGGCTTTTCTAAACTCGAAATTTTACTTCATGCTTAGTCTGGGAGTGGAAAACACTCGTTTAAAGCTTCAAATTGTATTCTTTTAATAAACCCAGCGTGGTAAAATGTAGAACGTCTGCATATGAATACTTAAAATGCTAATCAAATCCTTCAATCTGGAATTACTGATTAAAGAATACACGAGAGTAACACCAACTTCACAATCATTCATTGATAATGTCATTACAAATAATACGCAGAACGTAATGCATTATGATATAATTCCGACTGGGTTCTCTGATCACATGGCTCAGATTATAGATATAAATTTAAAACATCATAACGATTCATATCAAATTAAATATCGACATTATACAGACCAAAATATTTCTTTATTTTCTGAATATCTTCATAATGAAGCCTGGATGGGGTTATATCATAAATCAGACGTTAACTCAAAATTTAACCATTTTATGTGTATACTCTTACAATATTTTAATACCTGTTTTCCTCTAAGGACATATAATAAAAGAGACAAAAAAATAAAAATTGCTACTTCTAATGAGACAAAAATGTGTAAAAAGCAACTTGACCTGTACGCTATCCTAGTAAATTTTTTCCCAAATTGTAAAAATACTTATAAGCACTATAAACAGGAGTACAATAAATTGCTATTAAATGACAGAAAAGCATATTATAATAATAAAATAATATTCTCCACAAATAAAAGTAAAACTTCTTGGTCCATCATAAAAGAATTAAGTGGCCCTACAAATAAACTGTCTGGTAACTGCGAGCTAAATGTTGATGATTTAAATAATTATTTTGTCAATTCTGCAAAGAGCATTTTGGGAGGTAATTCCGACCAAAATAGTAGGCTGGAATTTAATAATTATCATTCGATATTTTTTTGCCCCATAACGATAAGTGAAGTTGAGGGTATAGTTTCTGCTATGCCAAATAAAAAAAGCTCCGGTGCTGATGAATTTCCAATGTCGCTATTGAAAAAAATCATTCATTTAATTAGTGAACCATTATGTCATCTCATTAATGAATCCTTAGCTAATGGCGTTTTTCCAGAAATATTGAAATTAGCAGTAGTTAAACCAGTATACAAGAAAGGCGGCCGTGATAATATGGAAAATTATAGACCAATAAGTATTTTATCGACTTTTTCTAAACTGTTTGAATACGATGTCGCAAAACAAAGTATATCTTTTTTACAAAAATATAATATGATGTCGAAAAACCAACATGGCTTTACTAAGCATAAAAATATATATACCGCATTATATGATTTTACCCATTTCATCCATTGTGCTTTTGATTGGGCCAGGTCCCTTGTGGAATAATGCTAGATTTATCTAAATCATTTGACTGCATTGACCATAACTTGCTTCTATCGAAGTTATACAATTACGGTTTCCGCGGAGTCGCGTATAATTGGTACAAATCCTATTTATCTAACAGAAAACAAATAGTAGAAATAATGAATAAAGGTGAAAAACTGCGGTCAAGCGCTCTAGACGTTGTCATGGGTGTTCCACAAGGGAGTATACTTGGCCCCTTTTTGTTTAATATATTTATAAACGATCTTTATCAATTGTCATCTCCGAAGCTAAGGATTGTCGGATATGCCGACGACACCAATCTTTGTATCGTTGGAAATACTTTTGATGATATGGTAAGAAATGGGGAACTAGCACTAATTGATATTACACAGTGGTTTAAAAACAACAATTTATTGCTAAACGAAAATAAAACTAAATGTATTCTATTTAAAAAAAATGAAATCGGCAATATGCCTAATAACATTTCATTTGGCAATCTAAATTTTCAACTTTCTCAATCGCCTATGTTTTTGGGAATTAACATCGATGAGAAAATTAAAATGGTATTCTCACATTGAGTATTTACAAGGTAAATTGGCTAAAATTAGCTTTATGCTATATACATTAAAACCTCAAGTATCTTTAGATATATTAAAAATAACTTATTATGCCAATTTCGAATCTTTGGTCAGATTTGGAATCATACACTGGGGTAGTTCGCCTAACATAAATAAAATTTTCTTAATCCAAAAACGTGTGCTCAGGATCTTATTAGGTCTCAAAAGCTCTACATCATGTAGGTCTTTGTTTGCATCGAATAACTTATTAACTGTCACAGGAATTTATATATTAGAGTGTCTAGTGTTCATATGGAAACAAAAGCACCTTTTTTCAGATGGAACTCAGATTCATATCTACAATACACGACATAAGGATAACCTTAACTACCCTATACACCGTTATTCACTCACCGAAAAGGGCGTGAATTACACATGCATAAAATTATTTAATAAATTGCCGACTTACTTGAAAAATGAGCGGTGTTTCAAATCATTTAAATCAAAAATAAATATTATTGTAAGAGATATTGAACCTTACTCTCTAAATGAGTTTTTAGAATTTAATCTAAATTACTTACATGTGCCTATTGCTTAAGCATGTTTTTCTCTTATGTGACGCATATTCTTATATTAAGTATTCATGTATATCTTGTATGTTTATATTTATATTAGAATAAAGATTATATTATTATTATTATTATTAAAAATTCTCGTTATGAATATGTTCGGTGTTACATAAAACTCTCTGTATATACATTATGACGTTCTATATGTCAATTCCTGGAGTGTGTAGCCAACTTAAATTTGAAAAAAGATTAAATCATGGCACTGTAGAGGTTTTTTCATTACAATTTTATTTTAATTCTAAATGTACATTTGAGGCACGATGTGCCCTTTTTCAATAGTTTTAAACTATTGAAAAAGGGCACATCGTGCCTGAAATGTACATTTAGAATTAAAATAAAACAGTGAAGACTAAGAAATTTAACTACTTGCATATCTATTATTAACACTTCACGTAACTCCAACGCGAATAACATTGTAATTATAATTAAGGAAAAACCATTGATTACTTTGTATAATTACTTTGAGTAATTACAATTACAAAGTAATGCATAACTTTTATCATAATTGTATTTACAAAGTAATTATACCAATAAATGTATTTTCGCTTGATATTTGTCTATAATTTTATAGAAATAAATATTTATTTAGTTTTATAACGTTCTACTAAACCTTACCAACGAAAATTAATGGAGACTTTGTTAAATAAATTAATAAAATAATGATTTTCTTTATTATGTTTGCTTTAATTATTTAAAAAAATCTCCACTCATTTTCATTGGTAGGATTAAGTGGAATATTATAAAAGTAAATAAAAGTCTATTCCTATAAAAATTATATCTTCTATTAAAATGCTGGTTAATTTATTATACATAGTTATTATTTATACATAGTAATTTTTTATACATAGTTAATATATTAATGTTAAAAATGCAGTTCATGCGATGTTTGTTAAAATTAATAAAAAATAATATTATAAGAGAAAGATTTTGTTGACTCACCTTCATCCTCATTGAGGTCGCTGAATTTGATACCACCGCTGAAAGAAGAACACCAAAAATATTAAAGCCTTTTGCTGGTTTTCGATTGAGATTGATTGGCTGGTGAAATTCTATAGAATCAGAGGTAAACTATTTCCAAAACAAAACTTGAAAATTATTTTACTCTACTGTTGAATTTTAAACTCCACACAAAAATACTGTTTTTAAGCAAACATCTAGATTGTGTAAAAAATTTTGATTGAAATTGCTGCAAGCAATAATAAGATGTGTAAGAATACTATATTTGTAAAAAAATATACAAAAACGAATTAAAATTAATTTAGATATTGATTTTAATTCGTTTTTATGTTTTGTAAATATTCTGCAAACTATTGGCAAATAAATTGATAAATAAATTAAATAAATTTATTGTGAGTTACGTGAAGATCAAATTAATTTGACGAATAAAGCACTAATAAATAACCTTTATTCACACTTTTTTTGCAAACTCAATTATTTTTTTATGTTAAACTATATTTGTATTTGAAAATCGTTCAATTTGAAGTTTAGAGTTTTCTATTCCTTGATTATTATTCCAATCCTTTCTTTTGAATCACGAATATAACTCGTGAGTCGAAAGAAAGGATTCGAATCTTTGATACAAATCATATTTTTCTCTTACGAATCCTTTATTCAAGTATTCGTGATTCAAATTATATTAGGTGATTCGGATTTCGTGATTCAAATCCTTTTTTAAGGGTTCCCACCTCTGGTACAGATCTACAATTTTTGTGTAGAAACTAAATATAAAATGTAATTTTAACTCATTGCCTCTCTCAGTTAGTTATCGTGATTTTCTGACCCACACACGCACACACAAAAACCGATATAATCCGAAGAAATGCGTTTATCGCACTCATCGAGATCCTTCAAAATTACGAGGTCTTTTTTTGACTATTGCAGTACTTTCTCTGGTACTCAGAAAGTGAAAATAAGGCTTGAATAACGTTAATAGACTTTACTTCATTTTTTGTATTGTGGGGGCTTCTACTTAGTTATACATGTTAATTTAACAATAAAACCCTTTAAACTTTGTTTGTATAACACCTGATAATTTTTTGTGGCTGCAGTTTCGGCAACATTAGCTTGCCATTACTCTATTTAATTTTCTTAAAACTCCTTAGAAAATATTATAATGAGAACTGTTTTTTTCTTTTACCATTACTTCAACTGTTAGTACCGTGCGATCGTTTCCCGTGTGGGGTTGCTAGTCCCCCACCGGGCGCCTCCCCGGGTTGCGGATAGGGAAATGCCTCCCAGATATGGGTGGTACCTGGGAAATGAAACTCCAGGGGCAGACAAAAAACTAGCAAGGGGTAGACTGGACTCGGTAGCCGTAGCGAAGGCAACCAGTCTAAGGAAGGCCACTCGACTAAAACCAACAACAAAAAATGACGATCTGTGATGCTACGTGCAACATACCCCAGGTGGTTGATAATCCTACCACTGGTTCCGATCGGGTGAAAGCCCCGATGGCCAGTACTGGATTCTGGGGAGGGCAAGTCTCGCAATTTCGCGTGCACCGAGACGAACAAGGACGACGTATTCAGGAGACGTCCTTCTGTCATGCGTAATCCTGCTTCTGCTCAAAGAATAGTCAGTAATGCTGCTTCACTGAAAGCACAAGACGAACAGGTCGAAACGTCGCAGACCAAAAAACAATCAGATGAGGAAAAGGAGGTGCAATTAGTAGTAGAGGAAGATGAAACCACTTACCCTTCCCCTAAAAAAGAGTTCAATAATAAAATGAAATGTAATGAGGAGAATAAGTTCCGTCGATGCAAAGGCGTCATTTCTAAAATGAAGGCTGCAGCGATGAGACAAAGAAACATGTCAATGGACATCAAAGCTGGCCTCATAGAACTCGAAGAAGCTCTTAACGTTATTGAGTTCTTTAAAAAAAGCTGGCTGGAAGCACAGAAGACACTCTTAACAACCGCTAGCAGACGACGTCAAGGCATAGCAAGTAGAGAACCACTAGCGAGAGTCCCAAGCAAAGAGAGTGCCGTTGTCCTGCTGCTAGCAGTCCAATCGCAGGTGACGATGAAAAACGAAAAAAGGAGGAGAAAAACTAATCGCAAAGAAAGTGAACTCAAGTAGTCTCAAGAAGAAAGGCTAAGGCTTTAAAGCACAATGAAAACCAGGCCACTGAGACACCTGACATCTCAGATTGCACAAGGAAAGGAGGAGAAGCAGCTCCTACCAAAAGTGTGCCAGGTACCTGGCGAAATGGCGGTAACTAAGCCAGGAAATAAAACCGCAAAGAGGGGAAACAAGCGACGCTGAGTGCCTGTGCTCATTGAGCCGGCTAAGGGCATGTCCTACGCAGACGTCCTTGGTGAAATCCGGAGTAAAGTAAATCCGGAGGATACAGGGACAAACATAAATGCTATACGCGAAACCCGAGCGGGAGGAGTATTAGTCGAGTTTGGAGCGAAGACCGGAGATAAGACCGCTTACAGAAACGCCATCAACAACACTCTGTGCGCCAACGCAACGGTACGCGACCTGGAGCCCAAGGCAACAGTTGAGATCAGAGATCTCCACCTGCTTACCAACAGAGAGGAGGCAACTAGAGCTGGGCGGGCTTGCCGACAATATTCGAGTGACAATAATCAAGACCGGCAGGCAACAGAGTATGGCCATTGTTACGCTCTGTGAAAAGGGAGCCGCCAAACTCCTCAAAGCAGGGTACGTCAGAATTGGATGGATTGACGGCAAAGTACGGCTGAGAGTATCCATCTCAAGATGCTACCGGTGTCTTGGCTATGTCACTTTGCCCGCACCTGTAAAACACCTGATAGGACTAGCCGTTGCTTCAAATGCGGCAAAGCAGGCCTCAAGGGCAATGAGTGCACGGCTCTAGAGCGCTGTCTACTATGCGTCGAGGCAGGCTGTAGTACGGATGACCTAAAGCACATATCGGGATCCGAGAGGTGCAAAGTATTCAGAGACGCACTGGAAGAGGAGAAAAAGCGAGCGCCATGATTTGCACTCTGCAAGCAAATCTCAACCGGAGCAGGATGGCGGACGACCTGCTACGCCAACTAGTGTATGAAAGGGAAGTGGATATTCTGCTAATTAGCGAGCAGTATCAAAATCATCCCTTTCCGACTTGGTACTAAGACGAACTAGGGACCGCCGCTATCTGGGTAAGGAACATTGTCAAGCTGCCTGTATCGGCGCATGGCAACGGTAGAGGCTACGTGTGGGTTCAGTGCGGGGATAAAACTTTTATCAGCTGTTATCTCACTCCCAACGAGCCAATCGCGCTATTTAGAGAAAAGGTCGATTCTCTCGAAGATCAGGTCTTTGGCACGCAGGGCAAAGTTATAGTCGCGGGTGACTCCAGACTCGCGGGGAAAATACCTGACCGAAATGGCTGCCAGGACTGGCCTGGTTGTTCTCAATACAGGCAACACATCCACCTTCCGCCGCCCTGGTTACGGCGAGACCATTCTTGATGTCACTTTCGCTACAGAAGAGCTCGTACCGCTAACAGAGGGCTGGAACGTAATAGAAGACTACACTGGTAGTGACCATCAGTATATTTCGTTCCGCCTTTGTAGTCTATCCCTGCAAGATCCGCAAGTTGGAAGACGGCGGAACGTCAACAAACTGGACGAAAAGAGGTTTGCCGAAGTTATCACTGCCGGCCATCTAGAAATCACTCCCTCCGCTGGTACTATAAACAGCGCTGAGGTCGAACGCGTCACAGAGGCAACAATGAGCCTCCTCCAAAGGACATGTAATGCATCGATGCCATCCATGAAGCCAAGGCATAACAAACGGCCTGCCTACTGGTGGACCGACGAAATTGCCAAGATACGAAAAGCCTGCCTTAACCTGAGGCGCAGGGCACAAAGGACAAAAACCAGAGAAGAAGCGAACCGATTCTCCGCAGTTCACAAGTCAGAAAAAAGAAGCTCAGGCATACCATAAACCGGAACAAGGCCAATCAATGGAAGAAACTCGGAGAAAAGGTTAATGCTGATCCCTGGGGCTTGGCATACAAGATCGTCACTAAGGAAATAGGCGTAGGCAGGCAAAGTACAGTTCTAGATGGGGTGACAATGGAGAACATTGTCAAAACTCTGTTCCCCACCCATCCAATACGGACTGTCGTCGGTGAAATACCGAATTTCACTGAAGAAGAGCTAGGAACAGCAATAGCGACTGTTCGAAGCAGAAAGGCCCCTGGACCAGATGGTATCCCTGGCGAGGCCATCAAATACCTCTGGCGTGTCTGTCCCGAGCTCTTGCTGAAGATGTACAACGCCTGTTTGAAGGCGGGGGTTTCTGCTCCCGCTGGAAAACAGCACGGCTTGTGCTTATCGGTAAGAGTGAGGGCGGCGACCCACTAACTAGATCGTCGTACCGACCCTGTGCATGTTGGACACGGCCGGAAAAGTGCTGGAGAAACTATTACAGCCCCGCATCCTTTCTGCGGTCCAAACAGCCGGTAATCTCTCTGACCGGCAGTATGGATTCCGTAGGGGACGATCCACGATTGATGCGGTCCGTGCGGTGGTCGAAGCCGTCGAACAGGCACGTGAAGGTAACCACCACTCCGGTAGAATTGTACTACTGGTCACGCTCGACGTAAAGAATGCCTTCAATTCTGCCAGGTGGAGTGACATGTTAGAGGCATTAAGAAGTTTTCAGGTCTCCAGCTATCTTTTTCGAATAATGGAAGACTACCTGAGGAACCGATGGCTTCGGTATGCCACAACCGAAGGACAGCGGGCAGCGCAAGTAACTGCGGCAGCAGCTTAAGGGTCCATCCTAATACCGGACCTGTGGAATATAGCATACGACGAGATAATGCGCCTAGATATGCCAGAGGAGTCGCGTCTAGTGGGTTACGCGGATGATGTCGCCGCACTCATAGCGGCCAGAACAGTTGACCTGGCGCAGTTAAAACTTAACTAGGTCATGCGAAGGGTAAAGGCATGGATGTCCGACCATGGCCTAACTCTGGCAGTGGCGAAGACCGAGATCTTTATTCTTACGACAAAACCAATCCCTACGATACTGCAAATGAAAGTAGGAGAAGAAGAGGTGCAGACCAAATCAGCTGCAAAATACCTAGGGATAATGATCGACAACAAACTGTCCTTTAGCCACCACATCCAACAAGTGGCGAGGAAAGCTGACGAGGTAACCACTTTACTCAGTAGGATTATGGCCAACACTCGGGGCCCAAAGTCGAGAAAACGCCGCCTACTGATGACAACAGTCCAAGCAATACTGCTGTATGGGGCAGAGATATGGGGAAATCAAATGCGCATCGATTTCCACCGTAAACGCATGGCCTCCGTGCAGAAAAGAGCCGCCCTGAGAGTATCCTGTGCATACCGCACAGTCTCTGAGGCAGCGGCTCTTGTTATCGCCGGAGTGATCCCAATTGGGCTGTTAGCCATCGAACGTAGAGATATTATTTAAGAAAGGTCGTCTGCAGGCGCGAGCAGGCCAAAAAGGAGGAGAGGCAGCGTACTCTCCAAACGTGGCAACACGATTGGTCCGTGTCTGATAAGGGGAGGTGGACTGCTAGGTTAGTTTCTAGCATAAAGCCGTGGATGGAGCGAGAACATGGGGAAGTAACATATTACCTGACCTAGTTCCTGAACGGACATACCGTTCCTACCTTCACAGGATGGGAAAGTGTGCAGCACCCGTGTGCAAATATTGTGCGCACGAAATAAAGGACGCGGAGCACACCTTTTTCGTCTGTGAGAGTTGAGCGGAACAAGGAAGGGTTGTGGAAGTACAACTGGGACAACTGTCGCCAGATACCATCGTTGGTCATATGCTTGCAAGCAGAGAAGAGTGGAGCCTGGTAGCGACCTTCGTGGAGGATGTTCTTCGTACAAAGCACCACGAGGAAGCGCAAGGCGAAACATGAGAGGCCACCGTGGCCGGTAGTAAGGCCCAACCCGAAGTAATGTGGTAAACGGTACCGGGTTGGTGTCCTAGGAGAGTGAGAGGAGTTTTAGTCGGTAGTCGAAAGCAGTCCGACACTTCGTACGTCAATGTATTTCCCCTCCCACCTGAAAAAAAAACCGTGCGATCGTTTTAAACGTGATTTAGAGTAGGCTTTGAGTTTTAAATTAGATTGGCACTACTGACTGTTAACACATAGTTTACCATAACCTCAAATGTATTTCACCAATTAGCATTCTGGGCAACCGCACAAAAAAAATGCCGCCTACTGTAAATCACAATTTAAACGATCGTACGGTATTATTTTTCTTTTCGTTGATTACTGAGGCACTTAATTTGTGAAAATCCAATTTGTATTTGTCAGTATAAATTTCAATGATTACAAATATAGTATTCTATAAACTTAATTGCGTTTTTTTTATAGTTTTATTTGTTGAATTTGGGTGTTCTTATTTAAATTGATTTGTTTGATTTGAAGATAATTATTATGTGGAAATATAATTTGTTACCGTCTATACCTACCTGAGTAGTACGCTAGCAGTCTCAGGTACACGGTATACCTGTAAACAAGGACGAAATGCCAACAATGTTCTACACCCCCCAGAGATCCCAAAAAATATAAATATTTATATTTACATTGTTATACTGTTATGATAAATAATTGTATTACAATTACCTGGGACTCTTTTTGAAAATATTTTGAAATAAATTAATCGACTTACCTTCCAACCAAGGTTTTCGAAGAACGTGCACAGGCGGGACTGGCCAGTTGTTTTGCCACCACATGGCCCTAGAACAAAATGAAGAACACGTTGTAATTAAATATCATTTTTTATGTAAGTTAATATGTATATTTATTTATATTTAATACCTTTTGAATAAGTGGCTTCATCAGGCAGATGAATAATGATAATTATTCATCTGCCTGATGAAGCCACTGTGTGGCGAAACAACTGTTGCAGTGTTAATTAATAAACAGTGAAACCTGAAATGTATTCTATCATTCAATTGGCATTCTGGAAAACCGCACAAACAAACAAAAAAGCCGCCCACTCTAAACCATAATTTAAACGATCGCACAGTATATATGCAAGCAGAGTGTTCGAAAAGTTGAGTGGGGGCCACTTCAGATTTTTATATTTATATTTAATTAGAAAATATATACGATTTCCACGAAAAAATGTTGAAAGATAAACAACCAAACAATCACAATATTTCCTGCTTGTTATCATTTATTATGCAATTAATATAAATTTATCATGCCAATAAATTAATTAAAAACGTATCTAATGTATTATTACGCATCACGTGTCGATTTTAGAGCCTCGTGTAGATTGTTTTATAAGACGCACAATTAATTTTAATTAATGTGCACAAGTCGCATTTCTGGAGTCAACGTTCACAATTAATTATGACAGACTACGGCTGGCAGGTATTTTAATTAGGTTTGTTAATGTGGCACATTGGCGAAAGCATATATAACGCAAAATTTCAGCAATAAAATGGACGACTTATTGTAAGTCAAACCTAATCACAAAACGTTCCGTCACCCTGTTCACCCCTAAAATATTTTTTTTATCCCGTAAATATGGAAATCAATATTTCCGAGAAAGCAAAATCAAATCAAACAAAATATTACTAAGGAATACATCTTAATTTTTTTGTTTAATTAATAGTAATGATGGAAATTTACAAAAACTGCCAACGTTTTAAAAATCGACGAAAATCGAAACTTGAAAAAGTTATCTAACGAGTGTTTTCCACTTCCAGACTAAGCATGAAGTAAAATTTCGAGTTGAGAAAAGCCCCAAGAATTTGGATTTGGACGCGCAGCGTCCAAATCCAAATTCGGGCTTTTCTCAACTCGAAATTTTACTTCATGCGCCACGCGCACAAAACACTGATTTAAAATAAAATTCTAAGTATACATTATTTAGTTTGGTTATATGAATTTTTTAGGAGATCAGGTAAAAAAATCTGAAATCAGGGACGAGACAGGAAAATTGAACATTTCAAATTGGTCGCCACCATGTGCTATTAATGTACGTTTAAAAATTGTAAACTTAACAATAAAATGTGTGTCCATTATTAATGGTTTGATACTAATACGAAAAATATACATTTTACCCTGATATATATACACTAAAAAATGAGGGAATTAGAGGGTGTCGGTAGGGGGTGTGGTTATGGTGGTAATAAACTAATTTTAGCCGAAAAAAGGTTATCTATCTGTGGGTAAGTAGGTACGTGTTTGATGGGGATTCCAAGGGATTAGGAAAACACCCGAGTTTCAGGTGGACACACTAAATCTAATAAAACATTTTCGAGCGGACTTAAATCGAAATTTAACAGTTGGTTTTCTTGTTTTTTCATTTGAATTGCCTCCAACATATTTAAATGATAGTGTGTTGAATGTTTCAATAGTTTTACGTTTTCTAAAATGAACTTATGGCCCGTTTCAATTGCATGGTTAGCGACCGCAGATTTATCCGGATTCAGGTGTTTAATGTGTGAGACATGTTCCTTGAATCTAGTTTGAATGATTCTTTGTGTTTGTCCTATGTATATTTTGTCACAATTCGAACATTTAATGGAATAAATTCCAGATTTTTCTAAGAAATGTATTTCGTTAAAAGTGTTCCCTAGTAAATTGTGTAATTTTGTATTTACATAGTACGCTGGGGTTAAATTGAATTTCTTGTACAATTTTTTGAAATTATTTTCGTTTGTGGGGGAATAACTTAGTCTGACATATTTTGTTTCTTTTATGGTTTCTATATCTGTAAGTGAAGTTATATTTCGGAGTTTATATTTACGTGAATGTCTATTAATTAGTCTCTGTATTGTATTTCTGTTGTATTTAAGGTGTGCTGCTGTTGTGTGAATGAATTTTAGTTCCTTTTTTCTAATTTCGGGTGATAATGGTATGTTGAAGGCTCTATTAATCATACTATTAAAGGCAGATAATTTATATTTCATTGGTGCAAATGCGTTGGCATGGATATAATTGAAAGTATGAGTATGTTTCCTGAATATATCAAATTCTAATTTATTATTTTCTCTTTTTATAAGAATGTCTAGGAAGGGCAGTGAGTGTTCGTCCTCTAACTCGTATGTAAAATTAATACTATTGTAAATATTATTAATCGATGAGATGAAGTTGTTAATATCGAAATTTGTTTCGACCACAGCAAATATGTCATCGACATATCTAAACCAAATATTCGGAATGTCCGAAATGTACATTTGGTTACAAAATAAAGTATTGAAGAAAGGTTCTAAGAGTTTTTTTTTTAATCGTTTTAACTTTGTTTGTATCGAATGTTCAATAAATAAAAAACCTGCCATGATTTTATCTTTTTTAAAATTTAAGTTGGCTACACGCTTTAGGATTGGACATATAAAACGTCAAACATAATAATTATAATGTATAATTTCATAGTTGCCAACCTACAATATTTTCCATGGCACTCTAGAGATTTTATTTTATTGAGAATAAGAATAAGAATAAGAATAAGCTTTATTCAAGTATAAATAACACATACAGAAATACAAAATACTCTATTGGTTATTTGACACTAGAACATCGTCAGAATATTGAACAGAATTTATATCAAATGAAAGAAATTCTTCTATCGCATAAGGTTCGATTTGCAGTAATATTGCATGCAAGTATTTTTTATATTTTACAAAATTTAATTCCGATCTTATAGATAATGGTAATTTATTGTACAAACGCAAACAAGAGTAATGAACACCTTTTTCGGTAATTGCAAACTTATGAATAGGGTATATTAGAGTCCCCTTGTTTCTGGTTGAGTATTTATTTACATTAATGTTTGGTATAAAATAATTCTCGTTTTTCCTAATGAATAACAGACATTCCATTATGTATATAGCAACTGCTGTTAAAAAACCGTTTTTTGTAAAGTGAGTCCTGCAAGAGGCTATGGGGTTAAGATTTAATATTATTCTTAGCGCACGTTTTTGAATAAGCATTATTTTATTGAAATGTGATGAACTGCCCCAATATACTATACCGAAACGCACTATTGACAAGAAATTGGAGTTATATACTACTTTTAACATATTGAAGGATATGTTTGGTTTTAAGATTCGAAGCATGTAACAAGTTTTACTTAGTTTTGATGAAACATAGTCTATGTGTTGGTGCCATTTCAGTTTACTATCTATAAATATTCCTAAGAATTTAGTGTGATCTGTTAAGTCGATACGTGTGTTATTTATAGCAATATGCGATGAGATTTGTGAAACGTCCGATTTTTTGAATACAATATAGTTCGTTTTGCTATCATTTAAGATAAGAAAATTGTTATCGAACCACTCTTTTACCGATTTTAGTAAGACGGTGATGTTGTTTTCTAATGAAGAAATATTTTTTGAACGTACACATATGTTTGTGTCATCTGCATAGTTGACAATATTGTATTCTGGATTGTTTATTATTTGAAATATATCATTTATGTATATATTGAAAAGAAAAGGTCCTAGAACACTACCTTGTGGAACCCCTGCGACTATGTCCAAGGCATCCGACCGGTACACAGTATTACCTGATATCACCTCCACTAATTGCTTTCTCCCTTTAAGATATGTTTTGAACCAGTCATAGGCGGTTCCTCTGATTCCATAGTTATACAGTTTGGATAGTAGCACCTCGTGGTTAATACAGTCAAATGCCTTGGACAAGTCCAAGAATATACCACAAGTGAGATCGCCTGATTCCATTGCGTCTAAAATGAACTGGGTAAAGTCATAAACCGCTGTGTTAATGTTTTTACCTTCGGTAAAACCATGTTGATGATTAGAAAATAAGTTGTGCTTTTTAAAAAAAGATTTGCATTGGTCTAATATAATATACTCAAAAATTTTTGAAAAGGAAGACAGAAGACTGATGGGCCTGAAATTTTCAATTTTCGAGAAATCTCCACTTTTGTGGATTGGTTTGACAATTGCAACCTTTAACCGTTCCGGAAAAATGCCAGAACTGATTGAATTATTCAATAGAAAACTTAATGGCTCACATAAGTTATCTATACATTCCTTAATAACAGACATAGATATTTCATCAATACCATAGCTTTTTTTGTTAGGCATATGTTTGATTACATTTTTGATGTCATAACATGTAATTGGTTTAAGAAACAGAGAATGTTGATGTATATCTATGTCTATATTGTGATCTTCTGTAAGTTTCTTCGATTTAATTAGATCAGATGCAGCATTTACAAAATATTTGTTGATGTTGTTTATGTCAGATTCGATGTCCGAACTTTCGTAATTTGTTACATGCTTTCTACCCGTAATATCTTTTACGATAGACCATGCCGTTTTGTTTATATTGTCAGATTTTATGATTTTATTATCATATTGTTGTTTGCGGTCGTTTTTTAATAGTAAATTATAACGTTGTTTACACAGCTTTAAATTTGGCTTGCATTCCTCAAAATATTGTGATAAAATGTGATACAACTCCAATTCCTTTTTACATGCAATGGTTTCCTTAGACATTTCTATTTTCTTATTCATTTTAATTGATTTCCCTTGTTGCAAGGGACACTGATTATGAAAATGTTTTAAGATGATAAACATGAATTCATTGAATTGCTCATTTACGTTCGTTCTTGTATACATCGTTTGCCAAGTTTCAAATTTTAGAACTCTATTCAATACTTGAATGCTGTTATCATTAATTCTTCGATATGTCTTTAAAAACGAATTTTCTATTGGTTCATATTTGAGTGTGGTGATTTGGGCGTAGTGATCTGAGAAATTCGTGTTTACGATTTTACAGCCTATTGAGTAATCATTTGTTATTATATTATCTAAGCACGATTTACTTATGTTCGTAATTCTTGTATACTCGTTGACAAGAAAATGGCAATTGTATGATTGAATAAGAACATAAAATTCACTAGTGGCTTTGTCGTGTTTTGAAATATCAATATTAAAATCTCCACAAATGTAGAAGTTTTCATTTTTTACTAATAATAATAATAGAATTTGTTCCAGCTTAGCAAAGAAGATATTTAAATCACTGTCTGGAGTTCTATATATACATGTTATATTAATCGAGTTAGTTGTGTTTAGTTTGAAGTTTGCGCTAGCACATTCAAAATGTCTAATTTCCGCCAAATTGTTGATATCATTGCGGATAATGAATTTAATATTTTCATGACAATAAATTGCAACACCACCGTGTTTGTGGTGTTGTCGACAAAAATTTGTAGCGCAAGTATAGTTCATGATTTTGAGTAGTGTTATCTGATCAAGTGATTGCCAGTGTTCTGTTAAGCAGACGAAATTACAGCCATGCTCTTGTAGGAATACACACAGTTCATTCAAACAGTTTCCGATGGATTGGATGTTGAGGTGTAATAATTTGAGTTGTTCCCTACAGTTGTCCCTGGGTTGGTGTTGCGTTTCGTTAGCCAGTGAAAAAACGGGTTAATACTGATTCCCTTTGGCCATGTTGATGGATCCTTTAGTGCAGGCAGCTCCTCTATAGGCACGCTTACTTTATAAGAAGTATAAATATCCGGTTGTTTTGATGCCATTTTTTCACATGTAATTTTTGTAAATATCTGTTTTCCCTCCAGATGACGTATTACTTCATCTGTTTTAACATTTGGTCCAAATCTAGATACATGTATGTGTCCTAGACGTGTAGCAACTTCTAATGTCGATATTTCAGATGATCCATAGACACGTTTAGAGGATTGCCGTCTTTTTCTTTTATTGACCATTGTAAACTCGGCATTATCGGGGTCAGTTTGTATTGTTTCGCCTGGATCTTTTTGTTCGCTTGGTTTGTTTACATTTTTTGTCGGATTTAATTCGCTTGGTTTGTTTACATTTTTTGTTGGATTTAATTCATTTTTGTCTAGAGGTGTCGGTCCTGACATCTCCGTTCTATTTTTGTAAGTCGGTTTCGATTTGATTGTAATTGCAGATTTCTGCTGAACTGTATTGTTATTGTTTATTTTATCTTTTAGGGTTAGAATATCCATTTGCATAGTATTAATTATTTCAAATAGCTTATTGATCTTCTCATCGGAGGTATTTTGAGTTGTTTCGGTTGGTGTGGTCTTGGATGTTGCAACAGATTTATTTTTCGGGTATTGTATTAAACAAGTGTCACATACCCATTTTAGATTCTTATTTTCTACAAGTCCGGCGTCGGATCTTTTTAATCCACATGATACGTGAACTTTTCCATCACAAATGAAGCACTGAATATGTTTTTCACTTAAACTTATTTGGATATTACAGGAGATACAAGGTTCCGTACTTTTCACAGTAGGCGCCATCTTCTAGCGAATTTGAACATACTATATAACACAATTCATTTTTATGTGACTGCAGTTTCGGGAAATTTAGCTTGCCATTATCGAACATGAAGTTTTATCAATGTTTAGTGGATAAAGTTAATCAGTCGGGGTGCAAATGGGTCTAAATTTTGATTTTCTAAAACGACATGAATATTTAAACGCGCCAATACACTAAAAGCAACAATTACTTTCGTAAAGCAATTAACTTTTGTGAAAAAAAACCAACGCCACGAATCTTAAGCTTGTATTAAACGACATTATTTTCTTGTACAAGAAAATAGATGTCAGTAAAGCTGGCCGGTACTGGACGGCAGAACTACATGTAACTTACCAAAATTATCGGCTAAATGCCGATTTTTCTCCGGTGCAATATATTTTCTTTTCAATATAAGGTTCTGCTGGCTTAACCGTAAAGTTAGTAGAACCGCACAAAATTGCACTACAATGGCAAATCATGGCAGCACAAATTATCGGCTATTTAAATGCCCAAAAATAATTTTTTCCGCTGCAATATTTTCTTTTTTACTTTCCCCCGTATGTAATACAAAGGAAAAGTATTGTTTTCGTGAAAATTTTCGAATCAAAAATTTTAGCGGAAATATCCGTTTTGAGGTCCCCTGAGTCGAATAAGACCATTTTTGAAAAATGTCTGGCTGTGTGTCTGTGTGTGTGCCTGTGTGGGCTGTACCGCAAAAACCGCTAAAGAGATCGAGATAAAACTTGAAACTTAAGCTTTTTGTTACAATCGGAAGAACTGAAAAGCTTTTGGTGAAAATCGGAAAACCGGAAGTGGTACTTTACTCTTAGCGTTTTTCAGTTTTTTCAGATTTTTTCAATAAATGTTCATCAAACAAAAAATTCTTTCAAATAAAAGTTGTAGATAATAACAAAATGAAGATATATTGTTTATTTACTTTTCGTCATAGCACTCTTAGTTTTTGAGATATTTTAAAAGTTGTTTGTTTTATCTAGTTATTGATGTGTGACAGTGTATGTGTCGATACAATTGAAAAATGTATAAAAAACTAAAGATTTTTTGTGGACTCACTTTTTGTCATAGCACTCTTAGTTTTTCAGATATTTAATAAATAGTGTTTTTTATCTAGTCATTGATTTGTGTCAGTGTGTGTGTTGATACAATTGGAAAATGTTTTAAATAAAAGTTGTAGGTAATAAAATATTAAAGATTTTTTGTATCTTCACTTTTTGTCATAGCACTCTTAGTTTTTGAGATATTCAATAAATAGTGTTTTTTATCTAGTCATTGGTTTGTGTCAGTATGTGTTGATCCAATTGAAAAATGTTTCAAATAAAAGTTGTAGTTATCAAAAAGTTGAAGACATTTTGAAAATAATAATGCTACAAATATTTTAAAAGTGATTTAATACGTAATTTACGGAGGAAAGTACTATGATGGACACATCACCATTTTTATTTACATAGGATTCTGCTAACTTAACCGTAAAATTAGCAGAATCGCACAAATCTGCAATAAAATTGTCAAATTCAGATCTAGGATGTTATCAAAAATTATCGGCTATTTAATAGAGTATATATTTACAGCAAAGGTAGCACAATATTAGGTTTATATTATAAATCAGGTAATATGATTTATATTATAAACCTAATATTGTGCTACCCTTGATGTAAACTAATATAATAAACATTTTCTCCGTCCACTTTCAAGGACCAAATTCTGTTAATTGGTATCATCGTCATATTTACACATGGACCGATGTGAAGACAGCCACGGATTTTCCAGCCACGGATTTTGGCGCCTCCACCATCACACGAATTATGAAACAGATTCCCCAGAAATTCAAAACTTCATAACTCCCAAACCACATATTTTATTTTCAAAATTTCTTTACTGATTGATTAAACAATATACATAGAGCGAGTATAAATAACCAGAATGTTGTAACTGTTAATTGTTCTTTATTTAAACAATATATTGCTGTCCCGCGTATGTCACCTTTCAAACCAAACATTAAAAAAAGCATATCTCTAAAAACTCCTATTTTATTTTCCAAATTTCTTCACTAATTGTTTAAACAATATATCTAGACCTTGCATTGATGGTCAAAATGTTGTCACTCTTATTTGCTAATTATTTAAATAACATATTGCTGTCCCGCGTATAGCACCATTCATATCAAATATTAAAAAAATCATATCTCTTAAAACTCCTATTAAATTTTACAAATTTCTTTACTGATTGTTTAACCAATATATCTAGAACGACCATAGTTGATCAGAATGTTGTCACTCTCATTTGTTAATTATTTAAATAATATATTGCTGTCCTGCGTATAGCACCGTTCATACCAAATATTAAAAAAATCTATCTCTTAAAACACTTATTTAATTTTACAAATTTCTTTACTACATGTTTAAACAATATATCTAGAACGAGCATAGATAGTCAAAATGTTGTCACTTTCATTTGTTAATTATGTAAATAATATATTGCTATCCCGCGTAAAGCACCGTTCATACCAAATATTAAAAAAATCATATCTCCTAAAGCTCCTATTTTATTTTACAAATTTCTTTACTAATTGTTTAAACAATATATCTAGAACGAGCATAGATGGTCAAAATGTTGTCACTCTCATTTGTTAATTATTTAAATAATATATTGCTGCCCCGCGTATAGCACCGTTCATACCAAATATTAAAAAATGGTGATGTGTCCATCATAGTACTTTCCCCCGTAAATTGCGTATTAAATCACTTTTAAAATATTTGTAGCATTATTATTTTCAAAATGTCTTCAACTTTTTGATAACTACAACTTTTATTTGAAATATTTTTCAATTGGATCAACACATACTGACACAAACCAATGACTAGATAAAAAACACTATTTATTGAATATCTCAAAAACTAAGAGTGCTATGACAAAAAGTGAAGATACAAAAAATCTTTAATATTTTATTACCTACAACTTTTATTTGAAACATTTTCCAATTGTATCAACACACGCACTGACACAAATCAATGACTAGATAAAAAAAACACTATTTATTAAATATCTCAAAAACTAAGAGTGCTATGACAAAAAGTAAGTGAACAATACATCTTCATTTTGTTATTATCTACAAGTTTTATTTGAAAGAATTTTTTGTTTGATGAACATTTATTGAATAAATCTGAAAAAACTGAAAAACGCTAAGAGTAAAGTACCACTTCCGGTTTTCCGATTTTCACCTAAAGCTTTTCAGTTCTTCCGATTGTAACAAAAAGCTTAAGTTTCAAGTTTCATCTCGATATCTTTAGCGGTTTTTGCGGTACAGCGCACACAGACACACAGACAGACAGACAGACAGACATTTTTCAAAAATGGTCTTATTCGACTCGGGGGACCTCAAAACGGATATTTCCGCTAAAATTTTTGATTCGAAAATGTTCACGAAAACAATACTTTCCCTTTGTATTACATACGGGGGAAAGTAAAAAATCATATCTCGTAAAACTCCTATTTTATTTTACAAATTTCTTTACTAATTGTTTAAACAATATATCTAGAACAAGCGAAGATGGTCAAAATGTTGTCACTCTCATTTGTTAATTATTTAAATAATATATTACTGTCCCGCGTATAGGACCGTTCATACCAAATATTAAAAAAATCATATCTCGTAAAACTCCTATTTTATTTTACAAATTTCTTTACTAATTGTTTAAACAATATATCTAGAACGAGCAAAGATGGTCAAAATGTTGTCACTCTCATTTGTTAATTATTTAAATAATATATTGCTGTACCGCAATAAATAATTAACAAATGAGAGTGACAACATTTTGACCATCTATGCCCAGTCTAGATATATTGTTTAAACAATTAGTGAAGAAATTTGGAAAATAAAAAATGAGTTTTTAGAGATATGATTTTTTTATATTTGGTATGAAAGGTGACATACGCGGGACAGCAATATATTGTTTAAATAAAGAACAATTAACAGTTACAACATTCTGGTTATTTATACCGCTCTATGTATATTGTTTAATCAATTACTGAAGAAATTTAGAAAATAAAATATGTGGTTTGGGAGGTATGAAGTTTTGAAATTCTGGGGAATCTGTTTTATAATTCGTGTGATGGTGGAGGTGCCAAAATCCGTGGCTGGAAAATCCGTGGCTATCTTCACATCGGTTAATTGGAGGACCATCTTTCTTTAATTTTTTTTAACATGTTTTTCTAAAACGCCCACCTGAAGACATGGCTTATTTTTCGAAAAATAAAAAGTTGGTGTTTGGGGCCTTTTAGAAATGATTTTGTTGGCCAAAAATGTTCTCCATAGTATTAGTAACCATATTAAATAACAATTGGAGGACCAACTTTCTTCAATTCTTTTTAAACAATTTATTTCCAAACCGCTCACCTGAAGACATGGCTAATTTTTAGAAAAATAAAAAGTTGGTGTTTGGGGCCTTTTAGAAATGATTTTGTTGACCACAAATGTTCTCTATGGTATTAGTAACAATATTAAATAACAATTGGAGGACCATCTTTCTTAATTTTTTTTTTATTTTTTTCCATACCGCTCACCTGATGACATGGCCTATTTTTCCAAAAATAAAAAGTTGGTGTTTGGGGCCTTTTAGAAATGATTTTGTTGGCCATAAATGTTCTCCATAGTATTAGTAACCATATTAAATAACAATTGGAGGACCATCTTTCTTCATTTATTTTTAAACATTTTTCTTCCAAACCGCTCACCCATGTCTTCAGGTTAGCGGTTTGGAAAAACATTGTTTAAAAAAAATTGAAGAAAGATGGTCCTCTAATTGTTGTTTAATATAGTTACTAATACTATGGGAAACATTTGTGGCCAACAAAATCATTTCTAAAAGGCCCCAAACACCAACTATTTATTTTTCGAAAGATAAGCCATGTCTTCAGGTGAGCGCTTTGTAAAAAAATTGTTTAAAAAAAATTGAAGAAAGATGGTCCTCCAATTGCTATTTGATATGGTTACTAATACTATGGAGAACATTTGTGGCCAACAAAATCATTTCTAAAAGGCCCCAAACACCAACTTTTATTTTTCGAAAAATTAGCCATGTCTTCAGGTGAGCGGTTTGGAAAAAAATTGTTTAAAAAAAATTTAAGAAAGATGGTCCTCTAATTGTTGTTTAATATGGTTACTAATACTATAGAGAACATTTGTGGCCAACAAAATCATTTCTAAAAGGCCCCAAATACCAACTTTTTATTTTTCGAAAAATAAGCCATGTCTTCAGGTAAGCGGTTTGGAAAAAAATGTTTAAAAAAAAATTGAAGAAAGATGGTCCTCCAATTGTTGTTTAATATGGTTACTATTACTATAGAGAACATTTGTGGCCAACAAAATCATTTCTAAAAGGCCCCAAACACCAACTTTTTATTTTTCAAAAAATAAGCCATGTCTTCAGGTGAGCGGTTTGGAAAAAAAATGTTTAAAAAAAAATGAAGAAAGACGGTCCTCCAATTATTGCTTAATATGGTTACTAATACTAAAGAGAACATTTGTGGCCAACAAAATCATTTCTAAAAAGCCCCAAATACCAACTTTTCATTTTTCGAAAAATAAGCCATGTTATCAGGTGAGCGGTTTGGAAAAAAATAGTTTAAAAACAATTGAAGAAAGATGGTCCTCTAATTGTTGTTTAATATGGTTACAAATACTATGGAGAACATTTGTGGCCAACAAAATCATTTCTAAAAGACCCCAAACACCAACTTTTTATTTTTCGAAAAATAAGCCATGTCTTCAGATGAGCGGTTTGGAAAAAAATAGTTTAAAAAAGATTGAAGAAAGATGGTCCCAGATTGTTGTTTAATATAGTTACTAATACTATGGAGAACATTTGTGGCCAACAAAATCATTTCTAAAAGGCCCCAAACACCAACTTTTTATTTTCGAAAAATAAGCCATGTCTTCAGATGAGCGGTTTGGAAAAAAATAGTTTAAGAAAGATTCAAGAAAGATGGTCCTCCAATTGTTGTTTAATATGGTTACTAATACTATGGAAAACATTTGTGGCCAACAAAATCATTTCTAAAAGGACCCAAACACCAACTTTTTATTTTCGAAAAATAAGCCATGTCTTCAGATGAGCGGTTTGGATAAAAATAGTTTAAGAAAGATTCAAGAAAGATGGTCCTCCAATTGTTGTTTAATATAGTTACTAATACTATAGAAAACATTTGTGGACAACAAAATCATTTCTAAAAAGCCCCAAACACCAACTTTTTATTTTTCTAAAAATAAGCCATGTCTTCAGGTGAGCGCTTTGTAAAAAAATTGTTTAAAAAAAATTGAAGAAAGATGATCCTCCAATTGCTGTTTGATATGGTTACTAATACTATGGAGAACATTTGTGGCCAACAAAATTATTTCTAAAAGGCCCCAAACACCAACTTTTTATTTTTCGAAAAATAAGCCATGTCTTCAGGTGAGCGGTTTGGAAAAAAATTGTTTTAAAAAAAATGAAAAAAGATAGTCCTCCAATTGTTATTTCATATGGTTACTTATACTATAGAGAACATTTGTGGCCAACAAAATCATTTCTAAAAGGCCCCAAATACCAACTATTCATTTTTCGAAAAATAAGCTATGTTATCAGGTGAGCGGTTTGGAAAAAAATAGTTTAAAAACAATTGAAGAAAGATGGTCCTCTAATTGTTGTTTAATATGGTTACAAATACTATGGAGAACATTTGTGGCCAACAAAATCATTTCTAAAAGACCCCAAACACCAACTTTTTATTTTTCGAAAAATAAGCCGTGTCTTCAGATGAGCGGTTTGGAGAAAAATATTTTTAAAAAAATTGAAGAAAGATGGTCCTCTAATTGTTGTTTAATATGGTTACAAATACTATGGAGAACATTTGTGGCCAACAAAATCATTTCTAAAAGGCCCCAAACACAAACTATTTATTTTTCTAAAAATAAGCCATGTCTTCAGGTGAGCGCTTTGTAAAAAAATTGTTTAAAAAAAATTGAAAAAAGATGGTCCTCCAATTGTTATTTAATATGGTTACTAATACTATGGAAAACATCTGTGGCCAACAAAATCATTTCTAAAAGGCCCCAAACACCAACTTTTTATTTTCGAAAAATAATCCATGTCTTCAGATGAGCGGTTTGGAAAAAAATAGTTTAAAAAAAATTGAAGAAAGATGGTCCTCCAATTGTAGTTTAATATGGTTACTAATACTATGGAAAAGATTTGTGGCCAACAAAATCATTTCTAAAAGGCCCCAAACACCAACTTATTATTTTCGAAAAATAAGCCATGTCTTCAGATGAGCGGTTTGGAAAAAAATAGTTTAAAAAAAAAATTGAAGAAAGATGGTCCTCCAATTGTTGTTTAATATGGTTAATAATACTATGGAGAACATTTGTGGTCAATAAAATCATTTCTAAAAGGCCCCAAACACCAACTTTTTATTTTTCTAAAAATAAGCTGTGTCTTCAGGTGAGTGCTTTGTAAAAAAATTGTTTAAAAAAAATTGAAGAAAGATGGTCCTCCAATTGGTGTTTGATATGGTTACTAATACTATGGAGAACATTTGTGGCCAACAAAATCATTTCTAAAAGGCCCCAAACACCAACTTTTTATTTTTCGAAAAATTAGCCATGTCTTCAGGTGAGCGGTTTGGAAAAAAATTGATTAAAATAAATTGAAGAAAGATGGTCCTCCAATTGTTGTTTAATATGGTAACTAATACTATAGAGAACATTTGTGGCCAACAAAATCATTTCTAAAAGGCCCTAAATACCAACTTTTTATTTTTCGAAAAATTAGCCATGTCTTGAGGTGAGCGGTTTGGAAAAAAATTGTTTAAAAAAAATTGAAGGAAGATTATCCTCTAATTGTTGTTTAATATGGTTACTAATACTATGGAGAACATTTGTGGCCAACAAAATCATTTCTAAAAGGCCCAAAACACTAACTTTTTATTTTTCTAATATAATTGCTACTAATACCATAGAGAACATTTGTGGTCAATAAAATCATTTCTAAAAGGCCCCAAATACCAACATTTTATTTTTCGAAAAATTAGCCGGCTTCAGGTGAGCGGTTTGGAAAAAAATTGTTTAAAAAAAATTGAAGAAAGATGGTCCTTTAATTGTTGTTTAATATGGTTACAAATACTATGGAGAACATTTGTGGCCAACAAAATCATTTCTAAAAGGCCCCAAACACCAACTTTTTATTTTTCGAAAAATAAGCCATGTCTTCAGGTAAGCGGTTTGGAAAAAAATTGTTTCAAAAAAAATGAAGAATGATGGTCTTCCAATTGTTATTTAATATGGTTACTAATACTATGGAAAACATCTGTGGCCAACAAAATCATTTCTAAAAGGCCCCAAACACCAACTTTTTATTTTTCGAAAAATAAGCCATGTCTTCAGGTAAGCGGTTTGGAAAAAAATTGTTTCAAAAAAAATGAAGAATGATGGTCTTCCAATTGTTATTTAATATGGTTACTAATACTATGGAAAACATCTGTGGCCAACAAAATCATTTCTAAAAGGCCCCAAACACCAACTTTTTATTTTTCGAAAAATAAGCCATGTCATCAGGTGAGCGGTATGGAAAAATATTGTTTAAAAAAAATTAAGAAAGATTGTCCTCCAATTGTTATATAATATTGTTACTAATACTATAGAGAACATTTGTGGTTAACAAAATCATTTCTAAAAGGCACAAACTTTTTATTTTTCGAAAAATTAGCCATGTCTTCAGGTGAGCGGTTTGGAAAAAAAAATTGTTTAAAAAAAATTAAAGAAAGATGGTCCTCCAATTGTTGTTTAATATGGTTACTAATACTATGGAGAACATTTGTGGCCAACAAAATCATTTCTAAAAGGCCCCAAACACCAACTTTTTATTTTTCGAAAAATAAGCATTGTCTTCAGGTGGGCGTTTTAGTAAAACATGTTAATAAAAAATGAAGGAAGATGGTCCTCTAATTATTGTTTTATATTGGTAATAACACTACTGAGGACATTTGGGGCTATTAAAATCGTTTCTAAACCTCCCTAAATAGCATTTTTAAAATGTTTGAAATGTCCTCTTTTATCACAGATACAAATTTTAGCCAGATGCTAAATCATAACTTTTAAAAGTTGTAAGAGCTATCTCAGCATTACATTTAATTAAATTATCAATTGTTTCTATGAAATTTTATTGTATTCGTTGTAATACGTTGGTAAAATTATGGTTTTATAAATGGTGGAGGCGCCGGATTCGTGGCTGAAAATCTATGGCCAACTTCTCATCGGTGCAACAATTTGGTTTTAGATCCCAACGATCAACGACAGACGCAATTCTATCTTTATTTAAAATAGTTTCAAATTGTTTCGAAAAGAAAAGGTTCTGTGTAGGCTCCTTTTTGGACATGAGTAAAGCATTTGATTGCATATCTCATGAATTGATATGTGACAAATTGAAACATTATGGATTCACTTTGAATAGTCTAAAACTCTTATCGTCCTACCTTTCAAATAGGTTTCAAGTGGTGAAGTATGACAACAACATATCAAGTACGCTACCCATACAGCATGGTGTTCCTCAAGGATCAGTCTTGGGTCCAATTCTGTTTATAATTTATATTAACGATATGCCAAACTCTATCAATTCTGATGTAATATTGTTTGCAGATGATACCACCATGGTCAATGTGGCTAATACAGTTGAGGATGTCATAGGTATTAGTAATGATACCCTCAACGAAGTCGCCACGTGGTGCAATAAAAATAATTTAGTTTTAAATGAAACTAAAACGAAGCAAATATTATTTACCTTAAATAAAACCGATATCATGCTTGAAAAATCTGTAAAATTTTTAGACATCCACTTAGACCCCAAACTCAAGTGGGACATTCAAGGTGAAAGTTTAGCCAAGAAGTAGTCAAAAAATATTTTTTGCCTGCGCAGTGCATCATATTATATAAATTCAATACAAGCTTTAAGAACAGCGTATTTTGCGTTATGCGAATCTTACATTAGATATGGTCTCATTATATGGGGACACGCTGCATCAAGACACAGAATATTCTCCATACAACGCAGACTAATTTCAGGAGCCAAATATACAGAAAGATTGCAAACAATATTTTATTAAAGGCAAAATATTAACATTGGCCTGTTTATATATACTGGAATGTCGTATATATATTAAAACAAATATAAACTTATATCCAGACCACAAACATCATGAGCATAACACCAGGAATAAAAATAAGTTATATCAGAACCAAATAGTCGGATTTTGTACATACTGGTACAAATTACTATAGCATCATATTTTATAACAAATTACCGCACCATATAGCATGCATGCCATTAAATAAATTTAAAGTAGTGATCAAAGAATATCTTCTGTCAAATGCATTTTACTCATGGAATGAATTTTTAAATTGCGATATTATTATTTAACCTGCTTTTTAACATGTTTGTGACGTACGTATACATTTATGTTCTATCTTTTTAACTAGTTTTTATCACTTTTAACTATTTATTTTAATTTATTAACAATTATATCTATTTACACTTAATATTAAGTAATCTTAGTCTGTTTGTGTGTGTTAACTTTTATTTAATAATTGATTTGCATATAAAACTATATTTAATAAATTTAATTTAGTTATTTATTTTCAGGTATTATTATTATTTATTTTATTATATACGGATAATATTATTTTCTCCTTACCACGTCACAGTTAATCATTTAAACATACTTAATATTTATTTAAAATTTATATTTGAATTCTACTTATACAATCTTTTACTTTACTTACTACATATGACTTGTGTAAACTCTTGTTGTTAAACACTAATAAATATTATTATTATTATTATGTTTCGATTTGTTTGTGATGTATCTTGGTATCTAATGAACGGTCTATTTTGTACGATTGCAGAAATCCCAAACACGTTTACGATTAATAATCCGGTCATCAGATAATTCCTCAACAGTTGGCAGTAAACTCCCAACTGTTGTCTCTGATGAACGGGCCCATTCTAGAATTTTGACTTTAATCAGTGGTTGATTACACTTAATCAGTCGGGGTGCAAATGGGTCTTAATTTTGATTTTCTAAAACGACATGAATATTTAAGCGCGTCAATAACACTAAAACCAACAATTACTTTCCCAAAGCAATTATTTTATGTGGAAAAACCCCACAAATCTCAGACTATTTTACTGTTGCTCCTTTAACGCCAATTTAGAAGTAAAACTCACTAAGTACATAGAAAATAACCAGCTTCTCTTAATGAATTTTGTATTTAAATAGACGTACGTTATGTAAACCGTGCAATTATTAACCTCGTGCCAGCACTATTTCAAAGTTAAGTTTAGCAAATGCACAGCCTAAAGCCACTCACATGCAAATTAAGTTGCATAACAAACAGCAGCATTTGTCATGAATATTTAAGCGCGTCAATAACACTAAAACCAACAATTACTTTCCCAAAGCAATTAATTTATGTGGAAAAACCCCACAAATCTCAGACTATTTTACTGTTGCTTCCTTTAACGCCAATTTAGAAGTAAAACTCGCTAAGTACATAGAAAATAACCAGCTGCTCTTAATGAATTTTGTATTTAAATAGACGTACGTTATGTAAACCGTGCAATTGTTAACCTCGTGCCAGCACTATTTCAAAGTTAAGTTTAGCAAATGCACAGCCTAAAGCCACTCACGTGCAAATTAAGTTGCATAACAAACAGCAGCATTTGTCATGAATATTTAAGCGCGTCAATAACACTAAAACCAACAATTACTTTCCCAATGCAATTAATTTATGTGGAAAAACCCCACAAATCTCAGACTATTTTACTGTTGCTTCCTTTAACGCCAATTTAGAAGTAAAACTCGCTAAGTACATAGGAAATAACCAGCTGCTCTTAATGAATTTTGTATTTAAATAGACGTACGTTATGTAAACCGTGCAATTGTTAACCTCGCGCCAACACTATTTCAAAGTTAAGTTTAGCAAATGCACAGCCTAAAGCCACTCACGTGCAAATTAAGTTGCATAACAAACAGCAGCATTTGTCATGAATATTTAAGCGCGTCAATAACACTAAAACCAACAATTACTTTCCCAATGCAATTAATTTATGTGGAAAAACCCCACAAATCTCAGACTATTTTACTGTTGCTTCCTTTAACGCCAATTTAGAAGTAAAACTCGCTAAGTACATAGGAAATAACCAGCTGCTCTTAATGAATTTTGTATTTAAATAGACGTACGTTATGTAAACCGTGCAATTATTAACCTCGTGCCAGCACTATTTCAAAGTTAAGTTTAGCAAATTCACAGCCTAAAGCCACTCACGTGCAAACTAAGTTGCATAACAAACAGCAGCATTTCAAACACCTGATCGCAATTAAAAACTATCGATTCACAATCAAGGTAAACACACGCATTATTTCTTTGAAAACCGAGTAAAGGAAATTGCGTATTTCGACACGAAGCACTCGCCGGAAGTATTTGATTAAATTAAATAACCTAAAAATGCAAAAATCACGCCGCGTTTTAACGATGATTAACAAACGCAAAAGAGGAACGGAAAATCAATGCGGGTGGACAATTTTTGTGTTGTTATTAAATGGGGTGGACTTACCGCCTGTCAGCACGAGTTTGTAAACCCTCTTCGGTTCGGACTTCTCCATTTTTCTTTCCATTTCGGGATACTCGGGTGTTATTTCGTGTGTCCGGCCAAAACGGTTCGATATTAAAGTAAAATAATAAGCGTGGTGAAGATAAAACGTAAACCAAACACACGGTACTAGAGATTTGAGTTTGCTGCGTACATTATTGGAGGTGTATACTCGTGGAGTAATTCATGGTGTACATTTTTGTTTGTTTTTTCGGTCGCGGCGACACGGACACGGGCACGATGTGCTCTGCTCTGTTTCGGAGGGGACACGCGACGCAGCGCGCGCCTCGGACGGTTCTTGGGAAAGGAAAATGCGCCGTAGGGAAGGAACCAACACTGATCGAAACGGCCGGTGGACGAGTTCGCGTCGGTGCACTGTGGTGGGAAACTGCGATGGGCGGAGTCGGCCGCACTGTTGTTTCCACCGGAAATTTAGTTTTGCGTCTTATTTTTCCATTTTTTTCGTCTGAAACGGTTACTTATACAGAATTTGTTTTGCGATTAGATTCGTGAGGAGAGTTTAAATTAGTTGACGTAAAGCCGCTTTGATAAGTGTGTTAGGAGTGAAGTTATTTTCGTAATTATGGCGGCAAATGTAATTGTTTGAATTACAGTCCTTTGCACGGTGCAGTGGCCAGTGGCGTAACATGAATTTTGGGGTCCTCGCACAGTGGTGCCGAGGTGGAAAAAACCCTATATTATAAAAGTGGTTCTTCAAGAAGTTGTTTCAAGTCATTTGTAGTTTGTAATGACTAGAATAATGCTTATAAAGCTTATGGGGTTTCTTCAGATCGAAATACTCCGATTTTTTAATTGTCTTAAATTGAGCCGGATGTAAACGTGTGTGTGACACACAAATGTTAGGTTAGGTTACGATAAGACCACGGCGGTATGGCTGTCCACGAGGAGAGCGGGGAAAGAGCGAGAGGAGACCCTCCAGATTGGACCTGGGGGTTTGGTTGGAAGCCAATCCACGACTCAGCAGGCACTGCGCGGAGGCAGCGGAGGCTGCAACTAGGGCTGATACAGCGGTGGGTCGCTTATTGCCGAACGTGCGAGGACCAAGCGAAGGCAGACGGCGCTTGCTGGCAACGGTGGCCAGAGCGAAGCTGGCGTACGCAGCACCAGTATGGGCGGAAGCAGCAATGACGCCGGCGAGGAACAGGCACAGAGCAAGGGTCGCACTGAGAGCCGGTGCCCTACGCATAATCAGGGCGTACAGGACGGTCTCTACAGATGCGGCTGAAGTCCTGGCATCGACGCTGCCTGGAGATCTGTACGTGGTGGGGAGGGCGGAAGCCTACCGGACGGGCAGGGAAACCGGAGACCGGAAGCAGGCTAAGGAGGAGGCGTACGACAGAGCACTGGCTAAGTGACAGGAAAGATGGTCGGCAGGTGATGGCTGGACGAGATCTCTCATCCCCGACATCAGACCATGGGTGGAGAGAAAGCACGGGACGGTAAGCCACCAGTTGACGCAGCTGCTGACTGGGCACGGGAGCTTCGGCTCGTACCTCCATAGAATTGGAAAAGCAGAGAGCAAGCAGTGCAAATACTGCGACAACGGAGACGACACGGCCGAACACACGTTGCTCAGATGCCCGGAATGGCAGCCCGAGAGAAGAACGCTCGAGAGTAGGATCGGCACGCTGGACGAGAGGACCGTTTGTAGGCTGCATGCTGGAAAACGAGGATGCGTGGGAGGCAGTGACTGCATTCGCGAACTGCGTAATGGGCAGAAAGTACGGCGACGAGCTGAAAATGACCCCCGAAGAAATGCCGTGATGGCGATACCGGGGAAGAGAGGGGGAAGGGTTTTAGTCGGTATCAGAACCCGACACTACTGGCCGTTAAGACCAAAGGCCAGTGTCTGTTAGCAGATTTCCCAATCCCCTCTATAATCAAAAAAAAAAAAAATAAAGGTTACGTTAGGTTAATTTGATTGAGAAAAGCACAATTGACATTTTCTTCTAGATACTTTATGGATCATCACCTTGTATAAAAATAAATATGCCTATGCTTTAGATCTCATCGAAATAGCCTAAAAGCATGTATTATAATTTTCTGTAGTGCAAGTAGTTTTTGAGTTATAGCGTTTTTTGTGAAACGTGAAAAATGAGAGTTTACGCGAGTACGCTCGCTGTTTTTGTATTTTGCAAAAAATGCGAATTACTCAATAACTAATGGGAATACAGAAAAATTGTTTAAACAAAAGTTTTGGAAAATACAATTTTGGACAATTTATCTATCGGCAAGTTTTTGCGTAGCTATCTTTTTCTTGGAGAAAAACGACAGTTTATTGGAAGATTCGTAAAAATTTATAATTTCCACAAAATCGTGAAATATGTTTATTTATTGGAATTTGTGTTTGTTTTAGAACTTTGGGATAAATCAGTGTCTTATACGCGTGGCGCATGAAGTAAAATTTTGAGTTTAGAAAAGCCCCGTAAAAATTTGTCTCGGGTCGCTGCGCGACCCTCGACAAATTTTCTACGCGGAGCTTTTCAATTGACAATTTCCTCTAGATACTTTATGGATCACCCTGTATAAAAATAAATATGCCTATGCTTTAGATCTCGTCGAAATAGCCTAAAGGCATGTATTATAATTTTCTGTAGTGCAAATAGTTTTTGAGTTATAGCGTTTTTTGTGATACGTAAAAAATGAAAGTTTAGGCGATTGTATTTTGCAAAAGTTGCGAATAATTCAATAATTGATGGGAATACAGAAAAATGGTTCAAACAAAAGTGTTAGATAATACAATTTTGGACAGTTTTTCTATCGGCAAGTTTTTGCGTAGCTGTCTTTTTCTTGGAGAAAAACGACAGTTTGGTGAAGGATTCGTAATAACTTATAATTTTTACAAAATCGTGAAATAACTTTATTTATTGGAATTTGTGTTTGTTTTAGAACTTTGGAATAAATCAGTGTCTTGTACGCGTGGCGCATGAAGTAAAATTTCGAGTTTAGAAAAGCCCCGTGAAAATTTGTCTCGGGTCGCGCAGCGACCCGAGACAAATTTTCTACGCGGGGCTTTTCTAAACTCGAAATTTTACTTCATGCTTAGTCTGGGAGTAGAAAACACTCTGATGTATAATATTAATACCTTTGATAAACACTCACTCTCTTAATTGAAAAAAAAAACAATTGACATTTTCTTCTAGATACTTTATGGATCACCCTGTATAAAAATAAATATGCCTATGCTTTAGATCTCGTCGAAATAGCCGAAAAGCATGTATTATAATTTTCTGTAGTGTAAGTAGTTTTTGAGTTATAGCGTTTTTTTGTGAAACGTGAAAAATTAGAGTTTACGCGACTTCGCTCGCTTTTTTTGTATTTTGCAAAAATTGCTAATAACTCAATAACTAAAGGGAATACAGAAAAATGGTTTAGACAAAAGTTTTAGATAATACAATTTTGGATAATTTTTCTATCGGCAAGTTTTTGCGTAGCTATCTTTTTTTTGGAGAAAAACGACAGTTTATTGGAAGATTCGTAAAAACTTATACTTTCTACAAAATCGTGAAATAATTTTATTTATTGGAATTTGTGTTTGTTTTAGAACTTCGGGATAAATCAGTGTCTTATACGCGTGGCGCATGAAGTAAAATTTCGAGTTTAGAAAAGCCACGTGAAAATTTGTCTCGGGTCGCTGCGCGACCCTCGACAAATTTTCTACGCGGGGCTTTTCTAAACTCGAAATTTTACTTCATGCTTAGTCTGGGAGTAGAAAACACTCTAATGTATAATATTAATACCTTTGATAAACACTCACTCTCTTGATTGAGAAAAAAACAATTGACATTTTCTTCTAGATACTTTATGGATCACCCTGTATAAAAATAAATATGCCTATGCTTTAGATCTCATCGAAATAGCCTAAAAGCATGTATTATAGTTTTCTGTAGTGCAAGTTGTTTTTGAGTTATAGCGTTTTTTGTGAAACGTGAAAAATTAGAGTTTACGCGACTTCGCTCGCTTTATTTGTATTTTGGAAAAATTGCGAATAACTCAATAACTAATAGGAATACAGAAAAATGGTATAGACAAAAGTTTTAGAAAATACAATTTTGGACAATTTTTCTTTCGGCAAGTTTTCGCGTAGCTATCTTTTTTTCGGAGAAAAACTACAGTTTATTGGAAGATTCGTAAAAACTTATAATTTTCATAAAATCGTGAAATAACTTTATTTATTGGAATTTGTGTTTGTTTTAGAACTTTGGGATAAATCAGTGTCTTGTACGCGTGGCGCATGAAGTCAAATTTCGAGTTTAGAAAAGCCCCGTGAAAATTTGTATCCTGTCGCTGCGCGACCCTCGACAAATTTTCTACGCGGGGCTTTTCTAAACTCGAAATTTTACTTCATGCTTAGTCTGGGAATAGAAAACACTCTAATATATAATATTAATACCTTTGATAAACACTTACCCTCTTGATTGAGAAAAAACAATTTACATTTTCTTCTAGATACTTTATGGATTACCCTGTATACAAATAAATATGCATATGCTTTAGATTTCATTGAAATGGCCGAAAAGCATATATTATAATTTTCTGTAGTGCAAGTAGTTTTTGAGTTATAGCGTTTTTTTGTGAAACGTGAAAAATGAGAGATTACGCGACTTCGCTCGCTTTTTTTGTATTTTGCAAAAATTGCGAATAACTCAATAACTAATGGGAGTACAGAAAAATGGTTTAGACAAAAGTTTTAGATAATACAATTTGGGACAATTTTTCTATCGGCAAGTTTTTGCGTAGCTATCTTTTTTTTGGAGAAAAATGAGAGTTTACGCGACTTCGCTCGCTTATTTTGTATTTTGGAAAAATTGCGAATAACTCAATAACTAATGGGAATACAGAAAAATGGTTTGGAGAAAAGTTTTAGATAATACAATTTTGGACAATTTTTCTATCGGCAAGTTTTTGCGTAGCTATCTTTTTCTTGGAGAAAAACGACAGTTTATTGGAAGATTCGTAAAAACTTCTAATTTCCACAAAATCGTGAAATAATTTTATTTATTGGAATTTGTGTTCGTTTTAGAACTTCGGGATAAATCAGTGTCTTATACGCGTGGCGCATGAAGTAAAATTTCGAGTTTAGAAAAGCCCCGTGAAAATTTGTCGAGGGTCGCTGCGCGACCCTCGACAAATTTTCTACGCGGGGCTTTTCTAAACTCGAAATTTTACTTCATGCTTAGTCTGGGAGTAGAAAACACTCTAATGTATAATATTAATACCTTTGATAAACACTTACCCTCTTGATTGAGAAAAAAACAATTTACATTTTCTTCTAGATACTTTATGGATCACCCTGTATAAAAATAACTATGCCTATACTTTAGATCTCGTCGAAATAGCCGAAAAGCATATATTATAATTTTCTGTAGTGCAAGTAGTTTTTGAGTTATAGCGTTTTTTTGTGAAACGTGAAAAATGAGAGTTTACGCGACTTCGCTCGCTTTTTATGTATTTTGCAAAAATTGCAAATACCTCAATAACTAATGGGAGTACAGAAAAATGATTTAGACAAAAGTTTTAGATAATGCAATTTTGGACAATTTTTCTATCGGCAAGTTTTTGCGTAGCTATCTTATTTTCGGAGAAAAACTACAGTTTATTGGAAGATTCGAAAAAACTTATAATTTTCATAAAATCTTGAAATAATTTTATTTATTGGAATTTGTGTTTGTTTTAGAACTTCGGGATAAATCAGTGTCTTATACGCGTGGCGCATGAAGTAAAATTTCGAGTTTAGAAAAGCCCCGTGAAATTTGTCTCGGGTCGCTGCGCGACCCTCGACAAATTTTCTACGCGGGGCTTTTCTAAACTCGAAATTTTACTTCATGCTTAGTCTGGGAGTAGAAAACACTCTAATGTATAATATTAATACCTTTGATAAACACTTACCCTCTTGATTGAGAAAAAAACAATTTACATTTTCTTCTAGATACTTTATGGATCACCCTGTATAAAAATAAATATGCCAATGCTTTAGATCTCGTCGAAATAGCCAAAAAGCATATATTATAATTTTCTGTAGTGCAAGTAGTTTTTGAGTTATAGCGTTTTTTTGTGAAACGTGAAAAATGAGAGTTTACGCGACTTCGCTCGCTTTTTATGTATTTTGCAAAAATTGCAAATAACTCAATAACTAATGGGAGTACAGAAAAATGATTTAGACAAAAGTTTTAGATAATACAATTTTGGACAATTTTTCCATTGGCAAGTTTTTGCGTAGCTATCTTTTTTTTTGAGAAAAACGACAGTTTATTGGAAGATTCGTAAAAACTTCTAATTTCCACAAAATCGTGAAATAATTTTATTTATTGGAATTTGTGTTTGTTTTAGAACTTCGGGATTAATCAGTGTCTTATACGCGTGGCGCATGAAGTAAAATTTCGAGTTTAGAAAAGCCTCGTGAAAATTTGTCTCGGGTCGCTGCGCGACCCTCGACAAATTTTCTACGCGGGGCTTTTCTAAACTCGAAATTTTACTTCATGCTTAGTCTGGGAGTAGAAAACACTCTGATATATATTATTAATACCTTTGATAAACACTCACCCTCTTGATTGAGAAAAAAACAATTGACATTTTCTTCTAGATACTTTATGGATCACCCTGTATAAAAATAAATATACCTATGCTTTAGATCTCGTCGAAATAGCCGAAAAGCATATATTATAATTTTCTGTAGTGCAAGTAGTTTTTCAGTTATAGCGTTTTTTTGTGAAACGTGAAAAATGAGAGTTTGCGCGGCTACGCTCGCTTTTTTTGTATTTTGCAAAAATTGCGAATAACTCAATAACTAATGAGAATACAGAAAAATGGTTTAGACAAAAGTTTTAGATAATAGGATTTTGGACAATTTTTTTATCGGCAAGTTTTTGCGTAGCTATCTTTTTTTTGGAGAAAAACGACAGTTTATTGGAAGAGTCGTAAAAACTTATAATTTTCACAAAATTGTGAAATAGCTTTATTTATTGGAATTTGTGTTTGTTTTAGAACTTCGGGATAAATCAGTGTCTTATACGTGAGCCGCATGAAGTAAAATTTCGAGTTTAGAAAAGCCTCGTGAAAATTTGTCGAGGGTCGCTGCGCGACCCTCGACAAATTTTCTACGCGGGGCTTTTCTAAACTCGAAATTTTACTTCATGCTTAGTCTGGGAGTGGATGACACTCGTACTTAGAAGTTTTAAATTGAAGGATTACTCTAGATTACTAAGTTTATTACCATTTTATAAAGGCTACAGCTCGAAGGACCAATCATGGTCTTCGGAGACCTAAGGACTACAGGTATTCGAAGTTTTTTTTACAAGAAAAAAACGAATATTTGAAGGTTTACAGCATGGATAGGATAGAAAACATCCAATTTTGAAAAAATATCGAAGTTGGGTTGGTTTTCAGTGCATTTTAAACTTCGATTTAAATCAGTGTTTTATACGCGTGGCGCATGAAGTAAAATTTCGAGTTTATAAAAGCCCCGTGAAAATTTGTCTCAGGTCGCTGCGCGACCCTCGACAAATTTTCTACGCGGGGCTTTTCTAAACTCGAAATTTTACTTCATGCTTAGTCTGGGAGTGGAAATACTCGTTCTAAACTTCATATTGCATGTTTTTATACAAAATCGACGAATACCTTACATTTACAGCCTATCCATTATGTATATTAAAAAAAAAATGTACAGTATGTAATACAATAAGTCATTCGTAGAAATCATAAAAAGAAGTGTAGAATTTTACCTAAAATCAACTTTTAGAGTTAACTCTACAATTGCTCGGCCGTTAATGGGTTAAAATAGGAATATACGTTACAGAAATAGAAAATCAAAACATCAATATTTCAAAACAGCATTATTCAATCAATTTTAGGTTTCAAATTTCGAGTTTAGAAAAGCCCAGAAAATTTGTCTCGGGTCGCTGCGCGACCCTCGACAAATTTTCACGGGGCTTTTCTAAACTCGAAATTTTACTTCATGCTTAGTCTGGAAGTGGAAAACACTCGTTTAAAGTTTCAAATTAAGCTCTTTTGAAAAAGTCGGAAAATTTACAGCTTATGCATATGTTTACCTAAAAGAAAAATTCGCTGTATAACCAAACAAGTGTTTTATAAAACGACACAAAAACGAACTGACTGCAAGAATTATAGGTTTTAATTCACTGTTACCTACCTGCAAATATGAAATTTACCAAAATTGATTTGGGAATGAAATAAAAAAATAATGAACACTTAGAAACTTATATTTATATTTTTCTCATATTGAACAATAATGGAAGTTTCTAATTACTTGGTTTTAAACAGTTTATCTGACAAATGTCTACCTTTACAATCCACACACTGCTGCAGTCGTTTTCTGAAATTCTTATTCACTCTTTCAAGCATGTCTTCTGGTATTCCTGCAATTTTAGCCTCAATATTGTTTTTTAGGTCTTCCAGGGTGTTGGGACGGTTGCAATACACCTTCGACTTCAGGTAACCCCATAGAAAAAAATCGCATGGGGCTAAGTCCGGTGAGCGTGCGGGCCAGTTGAGATCCCCCATTCGAAAGATAAGCCTTCCAGGAAACGTTTGCCTCAAAAAATTTATGGTAATGGCCGCTGTGTGTGCAGTGGTACCGTCTTGTTAAAACCAGGTATCCTGTAACTGCATTGCCTCAAAAGCCGGCTGGAAAAGCTCTTGCAGCATAGTTAAGTAACGAGCCGAATTCACAGTGACAGCATGGCGATTTTCCTGGAAAAGGCAAGGGCCAATGATGCCTACTTGTAATATGGCGCACCACACAGTAACGCGGTCTGAGTGCACGGGTCTCTGGTGAAGTTCTCTGGAATTCGTTTCGCTCCAGTAGCGCATATTCTGTTTGTTTACACACCCACTGAGGTGAAAAGAACACAAGATGTTCTTCGTGTTACATAATCCCGTACTGACAGTTGCTGGACCACGCACATTTTATACGTGTCCACTGCATTATGGCAACTGAACAGCAAACCTCCCGTCGCTCACTATAAACCACGGCCACTCTGCCCTCCCTTTGACCAACAGCGCCGCCACAGTGTGAATTTTAAAAAAGCAATTTACCGCGCTCTACCCTGTACAATCTATTGCCAACAGATCTTAAGGGTCATTTTTGATTTACGAAAATCGTCATTTTTTATTCCAGCCTTCCCAGAGAAGCTAGAGTTACGAAAAAAAAATCACACATAATCTTGGGCCCATTTTAGGACCTGTGTGCATCGGTTATGATTCTATTATTAGTACTATAGTTTTTCCGAAAATAAATCATAAAAATTACAATTATTTTCAATCACGAAATAATCTTCAAAAATTCCTACGGATTTGCAAAACCGATGCACACCGGACCTATTTTTGCCCCCTAAACATTTCTGTAAAGTTAGATTTTCATGAAATTGTCTGGGAAAGCTCAAATAAAAATGTATATTTGTTTTGCAGTTTTCGGCATGCCGCCCCGCCATCTAGAGTTTAGATGCGACCCCAAGGCCATTCAACAGTCCACACTTATTTTAATAGATGGCGATCAGAAAAAAAGTTTAATCAAAAGCATTCATTTAATATTTTTTCTACTTTTATAAATCATATTTAATACCATAAGGTTGTATAAAGTGCTATTTTAATAAAAATGAGTCTTAATTTTTATTCAATATAAATCAAAACAGTTGTGATTACATAACCTACTTGTTTTATAATGTAATCATATACATAATATATATATGTAATATACAGGGGTATAAATGAAATTGCCAATTCTTGGTTGCAGAATACTTCAAACATTAAAAGTGCCGAGATTCTTTTCGCAATCTACAACAAGTTAGTCTTACAAAGACTATATCAAACACTCATTGAAACAACTACTTCCCGGGCTAATACCCCGACGGACATTGAATTATACAACAAGTGTTTGCTGTTACATACAGTAACCTACTGCAAATGTAACAATTTGGGTCAAATTATTCAGGCCATCTATAGACGCGTTTCGAGATTTATTTCTCATCAGTATAGCTTTGCCATTCCCTCTAAACAATTTGACACCTTAGACTGGCGGTCACTTGTTGTATAATTCAATGTCCGTCGGGGTATTAGCCCGGAAAGTAGTTGTTTCAATGAGTGTTTGATATAGTCTTTGTAAGACTAACTTGTTGTAGATTGCGAAAAGAATCGCACTTTTAATGTTTTAATATACAGGGATATTCAAATAGAAGGAACAGATTTCAAACATTTAAGTCTTCCAAACTACAAAAGGTAGAACTATAATTCCAACGTTCCTGGACAGACAAATGTTTAAAATTAAAGTCCAGGCAGAAGTTCCAACCACGGCCAATTTGGCGCTGTTGCTTGTCAATTTGATTGTCTGTAGTAAAATGGCGATATACCAAGAAAAAGCCCTTTGTGAGCTACAATTAGCAAAACTAGAGTCTATTATTGAAGTTCAGCGTGCTTTTTACCGCCTCGTCATAAGCAGATTTATCAGTGGTTTTGGGTTGTATTATATTCAAGGGAATAGTTCGTTGGTTAATGTTTTTTTATTTACAGCAGTGCGTATTTACAATGGATTTATTTACACATTTATATGTATACAGGTGCTGCGCTTCAGCGGCCCTCCGGTTCCTCGTTTGGACGCTGAATCTGCGGGGGTCCTGTAGGGAGACTCCTAGCGGGTCGATCCCGGTGTATGGCAGAGGCGGCGCGTGCAATCGCCGTAGTGTCGGGTGTCCTCGGGCTGTTCCTGTCGACAGGCTGATGATATAGGGGTCCCTCCGCGATCCTCTTGCGTACCTTGCGGGGCGACAGAGGTATCGGAGAGAGCGGACGTGGCACCACCAGGTATGGGGAAGTCCTTCGCCTCCTGCGCGCCTTCCGGCGTGATGGTGGCAACGGAGACAGCGGCCGCGGTGCCACCAGGTACTTGGCCGACCTTCTGATCGCGTTCCGGAGCCTCTTGCTGAAGCGGGCGTGGGTACCCGGTTTAGAGGCTGTTATGGTTGGGGCAGAATACGGCATTACCGTGTGGATTCTGTTTTGGCCTAGTGTACTATAGTAAGCTCGCTTAGCCTGTTCCTTTACTTAGCTAACTAGAGTAGAAGGAACTGATGCTGTTTGTGTGGGTGTGCGCCCTATTTAAGCCTTGCGGCCCGACTCTTTTATTCCCGTTCGTACCGCGTGACGTAGATGAGGACGCGTGCGTTTGCTCGCCGCAGTGTGGTGAGTCACCCTACTGGCGAGCGCTTTTCGCGCACCCGGGCTTGCACTGACGTGTCTCCACATACCCATTTCCTAGTGATGGAGTCACTGTTGGAAACGTATTGTTTTCTTGACTACCCTCCCGGACCGTGTTTTAGTTGTTTTTGCCGCTTCGATTTGTCTCTCTGTTACGGGATTGTTTGCATTTTTGAGTGTCTGTTCGGAAAATGCAGGTTTGATCCTTTTTGCAGAAATTGTTACTGGAAAGTAGTTTTTTTTTATCACTACCGTGTTCTTGCTCCGCTTGATGACTTCGTATGGGCCTTCGTAGGGTGGTTGCAATGATTTTTACATTACGTCTATCCAGACGAATAAGTGCGTAGCGTTTTCCAGATTTTTGAACTTTCGACTTGCTGTGGTCTGTTGTCTGCGTGGGTTTAATTCTCTTCATAGTCTTCTTGAGTCGTTCTAGGTAACTGTCGGGTTCTATCCTCGGAATGCTAGGATTTGTACTAAGCATTTCTCCGGGGAGTCGCAGTGTTTCTCCGTACACCATCTCTGCTGCTGTGGCTTTGATGTCCCCCTTTCAAGCCGTTCGAATTCCTAGTAGAACGATAAATAGTGCGTCGGTCCATGGCTCGCTGCTGTGGCACATTAGTGTGGATTTCAGATGTCTGCGAAATCTTTCCACTAATCCTGTAATAGTTCAGGGTAGAGTAGTGGATTTAAAATAGGTATATATTGTAACATAATAACTTAAATACATGACATGGTTGTAATCAGTTTGAGAGTCAAAATAACTCTGGTCAGTTGGCCTCCTCGCGGGTATTTATATTTGGTGTTGGTGCTGACTGGTAGCGTTGGCCCGGTGATTTGGGACGCCGATGGTCACAAAGTCCACAAGTCCGTTGCTGAGTTGCAGAAGTTGTTGCCGTGGATCGGCCGGACAGGCGCTCGTTATTCTTGCGTAAGTGGGGCATCAGGTAATTGTCCGGAATCGTGTTGTGTTATGATTGCATTATTGAACGAATTATGCAATCGTAATAGAATAAGTCATAATTAAATGTATGTCTAATCTTAGGGATTAGACAAATAAATTTGCTTGAGGATGGTATGCTGTCGTTCTCAGTTTGGAGAAACCTATGATTTCTTCCAGCCTCTGTGATTCGAATTGCCGTCCTTGGTCTGTTGTGACTCTCAGCGGTGTTCCGTATCTGGCTATCCAGTGTGTGACGAACAACTCTGCTACCATACTAGCTTCGATGTTTGCCATTGGTATGGCTTCTAGCCATCTGGTGGACCGGTCGATGCAAGTTAGGATGTATAGGATGGTAGCCGAAATGTTTCTGCTTCTGGTGTGTTGTGCCGTGAAATCTTGGCATCGTGACAAGTCAGGCATTGACTACTCCATGTTTTGCAATCTGCTCGTATTCTGGGCCACACGAATTTCTCTGTGACGAGTTTGGTTGTGGCTTTTCCCGCGGGGTGAGACAACTGATGTATGCTGTTGAAAGCTTGTTATCTAAATTGTTTTGTAATTGTGGGGTTTAGCACACCCGTGCAGAGCCCCGACGCGCGAAACAGCATCGTGAGTAGGGTGACTCATCAGAGTACGTAAGTACGCGAGACGACCCGCGTACACTCCCACTACAGCGCACGCACACGGAAAACAACCCCACCGCGCGATCCAGCTACAAGGGTGGAGACGCAGGTATAAAGACGCTAGCGCAAGCGATAATAGTCAGTCTAACAGCTCACCTACCACGAGTTCACCCATAGCCGTGATAACTAGCTAGACTAACGAGTTCACCCATAGCCGTTAGAGACTCAGAGGAATAGTGAGTTCACCCATAGCCGCTAATCCATCAAACCAGTTACATGGAAAACCGTGGACACGAACTCACACCGAAGCGCGAGAGACGCCACGCAAGAAATCTGCGGAGGAAAGCGCAGCGACAGCCGTCGTTACCCAGGCCGATATCACCGCTGCCGCCGACGCCGACCAAGACAACGCGACCGCAGGAAAGACGACCGTGCCCGAAGTACGGATGCACCAGGAACACATTTCTGGACGAAGCCAAGCTCCAGAATGCCTGCAGTCACCCAGTCACTCCCCTGTCGAAAACCCCGGAGAAGACATTCTGCGTGACAGCACTACAGGATAGTCCGCCGCGATACCAAGGAGTGGACCCCTTCAGCATACCGTCCTACGACCCACGACGATACCACGTCAGAGCCACTTATCGTCGTAGAATCACTCATACTCATGATATTCAATAAATAACTGCTTGTAAATACTGTAAATAAATACCACCACGTTGAATACATCTTTCTTTACTCTCGTATCAAAGTGGTCGGAGAAAACTTCTCCGCCAACACCAACACCAACCCCATAGTAATAAATGGTCGAACTACGTTGGTCGAGATGTCACAATATATGTCTGTATTGTACTCTGGAAAAATAGATTTTCTTCAGCTGGAGACTGGTGCTTCTCTCGCTTAGGATGTGTTTGAGTTCCGCGTCTGTTTCCTGATCTGCTTCTAATGCTGTGAAGTTTACTCCGGCTGTAAGTTGCTCGATCTTGCTAAGCGTGTCGGCGACTACATTTTCTTTCCCCTTTATATGATGTATATCCGTAGAGAATTGTCCGATGTAATCGAAATATCGAAATTGTCTAGGTGAACATTTGTCTAGCCTCTGCGCGAGGCTTATGGTCGGTGAAAATGGTGAAAGTTCGTCCTTCCAGCAGGTGCTGATACTGTTTGATTGTCGCGTATATTGCCAAGAGTTCTCTGTCGTATGCTGCGTACTTCTGTTCTACCGGTGACAGTTTGCGTGACATGAAGGCTAGGCTTCCATAATTCCTCGTGCCAATATTAAATTACACCTCCGATTGCAGTGTCTGGTGCGTCTGTTGTTACTGCCAGCTTGGCATTGGGTTGTGGATGCGCCAACAATGTTGCTCTGGCTATTTGATGCTTGCGTTTGTTAAACGCTTCTCGTGCTTCTATGTTCCATGCGATCGGTTGGTTGCCATTCTTTTTTCCTTTTAACAAATCGTTTAGTGGTGCTCGTACGCTTGCTGCTGCTGGAATGAAACGGCGATAATAATTTATCATCCCGAGGACTTGTCGTAATTTTCTTGCTGTCTGCGGCAACGGGAATCCCTGGATAAGTTTTACTTTGTCGTTCAGGGGTTTTGTTCCTTGTTCCGATACCATGTATCCCAAAAAGAAAACTTGCCGTGCTCCGAATTTGCACTTTGTCGGGTTTATTACGACTCCGTTTTCGATTAGACGAAAACGGAATCGTAATAAACCCTACTCTTGATTGAGAAAAAAACAATTGACATTTTCTTCTAGATACTTTATGGATCATCCTGTATAAAAATAAATATGCCTATGCTTTAGATCTCGTCGAAATAGCCGAAAAGCATATATTATAATTTTCTGTAGTGCAAGTAGTTTTTGAGTTATAGCGTTTTTTTGTGAAACGTGAAAAATGAGAGTTTACGCGACTTCGCTCGCTTTTTTTGTATTTTGCAAAAATTGCGAATTACTCAATAACTAATGGGAATACAGAAAAATGGTTTAGACAAAAGTTTTAGATAATAGGATTTTGGACAATTTTTTTATCGGCAAGTTTTTGCGTAGCTATCTTTTTTTTGGAGAAAAACGACAGTTTATTGGAAGATTCGTAAAAACTTATAATTTTCACAAAATCGTGAAATAATTTTATTTATTGGAATTTGTGTTTGTTTTAGAACTTCGGGATAAATCAGTGTCTTATACGTGTGGCGCATGAAGTAAAATTTCGAGTTTAGAAAAGCCCCGTGAAAATTTGTCTCGGGTCGCTGCGCGACCCTCGACAAATTTTCTACGCGGGGCTTTTCTAAACTCGAAATTTTACTTCATGCTTAGTCTGGGAGTAGAAAACACTCTGATATATATTATTAATACCTTTGATAAACACTCACCCTCTTGATTGAGAAAAAAACAATTGGCATTTTCTTCTAGATACTTTATGGATCACCCTGTATAAAAATAACTATGCCTATACTTTAGATCTCGTCCAAATAGCCGAAAAGCATATATTATAATTTTCTGTAGTGCAAGTAGTTTTTGAGTTATAGCGTTTTTTTGTGAAACGTGAAAAATGAGAGTTTACGCGACTTCGCTCGCTTTTTATGTATTTTGCAAAAATTGCAAATAACTCAATAACTAATGGGAGTACAGAAAAATGATTTAGACAAAAGTTTTAGATAATACAATTTTGGACAATTTTTCTATCGGCAAGTTTTTGCGTAGCTATCTTTTTTTCGGAGAAAAACTACAGTTTATTGGAAGATTCGAAAAAACTTATAATTTTCATAAAATCGTGAAATAATTTTATTTATTGGAATTTGTGTTTGTTTTAGAACTTCGGGATAAATCAGTGTCTTATACGCGTGGCGCATGAAGTAAAATTTCGAGTTTAGAAAAGCCCCGTGAAATTTGTCTCAGGTCGCTGCGCGACCCTCGACAAATTTTCTACGCGGGGCTTTTCTAAACTCGAAATTTTACTTCATGCTTAGTCTGGGAGTAGAAAACACTCTAATGTATAATATTAATACCTTTGATAAACACTTACCCTCTTGATTGAGAAAAAAACAATTTACATTTTCTTCTAGATACTTTATGGATCACCCTGTATAAAAAATAAATATGCCTATGCTTTAGATCTCGTCGAAATAGCCGAAAAGCATATATTATAATTTTCTGTAGTGCAAGTAGTTTTTGAGTTATAGCGTTTTTTTGTGAAACGTGAAAAATGAGAGTTTACGCGACTACGCTCGCTTTTATTGTATTTTGCAAAAATTGCGAATAACTCAATAACTAATGGGAATACTGAAATATGGTTTAGACAAAAGTTTTAGATAATACAATTTTGGACAATTTTTCTTTCGGCAAGTTTTTGCGTAGCTATCTTTTTCTTGGAGAAAAACGACAGTTTATTGGAAGATTCGTAAAAACTTATAATTTTCACAAAATCGTGAAATAGCTTTATTTATTGGAATTTGTGTTTGTTTTAGAACTTCGGGATAAATCAGTGACTTATACGCGTGGCGCATGAAGTCAAATTTCAAGTTTAGAAAAGCCCCGGGAAAATTTGTGGAGGGTCGCTGCGCGACCCTCGACAAGTTTTCTACAATTATTTTATTTTCTTTCCTTTATTTTAATGTTTTCCTCTGTTTCAGGTACCGTCGTATTTTAGAGGGCCCATAGAGGTAAGTTGTGTTTAACGAGTATGTTGGGTTGCATATATATTGATATATGCAGCCTAACATACTCGTTAATTATAACGAGTATGTTGGGTTGCATATATCAATACATATATGCAACCCAATATACTAGTTAATTTAATTTAATTTATAATATCGGCGATATTGACAAGAATAATTAAACAAGGTAAAAAGTAACGTACGTCCTTCAGATAGATAACTTGTGCAACTTCTCTGCGCCAAACACCAGATAAATTCTCCAGAAGGTTAGTGCTATCACTATATCCAAGCATAAATTAATTTCGGAATGTGTCCCGATTGTTTTTGCCTTTTATTTAGTTACTGTCTTATCCTTGGATTTCCTCGTTTTCATTGCCTTTCCCTCTTCGTTTAACTGTTGAGTCTCCAAATCTCCTATCCTTACATTCCAGCAACGATCGAGGCATAGACAAGAGGATTGCAGCGATTCAAACGTAGACAAGAGGATTACAGCGAAAGTCATAGAATAACTCATCAAAATCATTTATTATAATTTTATTCCTTTGTTTTCAGTGCAACAAACTCGGAAAACAAACATTCGCTGTATAACATTCTTCCATTGTTTTTGTAAACAAACATTTTTTTTTATTGGATGATTAAAATGTTGTAACGGGGTAAGTACGAAGCGCCCACCGTTAGTACCAAAGCGGTCCGTACTACCCTCTCCGCTTGCGCCACCGTCACGCTACCACCACATCCCCCACACGCACCAGGAGGGAGAACCAAAAAAAGCTAATATAAGGAACTGCACCCTCACATTTCGGCAGACCACCCGAAACCAATATATGAATACTGCTATAGTACTCACACCAGCCTATTTCCACAAAGCCATTTTACTACTTCTTCCTATAACGCAGGGGTCTCCAAACTACGGCCCGAGGGACACATCCGGCCCGCGGACAGATTTTGTCCGGCCCGCGGAGAGCTAGCATACTTTTTTAAACGTTGCGTACTTTTTCGGACATTTTTTTTTTATCAGTGGACTATTTCACTTTTTACTACCGGCAACAATGTTAATATGGTTTTGGCCCTCGGAACTTACTGGAGTAATCAGTAGGCCCTAAGGCTGGAAAGTTTGGAGACCCAGGCTATAACGTATTAAAAGTTCTTTTTTGGACTTGACATACAAGAGGGGGTTTTAGTCAGTAAGAGTCTGACATAACCTACTGTTATCCCTCTCATCCGTGGGCAGGATAACAGAAGGTATCCATAAGGATTTTCTCCTCTTCTCCCAAAAAAAAAAAAAAAATTCGGCAGAACACTTCGATCTCTCTAACTCGATTCATTCCGCACCCTTGTGAGGTCAGAGTGTCTGCCTGTTACGATCACGCTCTCGAACACCGGATTCTTTCCGCACCCTCGTGAGGTCAGAAAGTCTGCCAGTTACAATCACGATCGCCTTAGCTGATTCGTTTCCGCACCCTTGTGGGGTCAGAACGTCTGCACGCTAACCGAAGCTTTACGAAAGGCCAACCCGTGAAGAAGACGACATCTCTTCCCCCCACTGCCCTCGCCGAGAGGACGAACCTCCCGTGACCCGTCTCAAGGGCCTCCTACGAGGATAAAACCCGGACCAAAAGGCCGCCGCCACGCCGCTAAGACACCACCGTCAATTATTTGAAAAACCTGTAAATTTCTGTAAATAAATAGCTCTGAAAACCATACGACCTGATTAACTCTGACTAGCCGACGCTACCACCGCCCCAATGTCGATTTATTCACAACAAATTCTCTTAATCACCTTGTTCTTATCTCTCTCAGTATTTTGTATCCCGTGCTCATAATCGTCACCCCTCTATAGTTCTCTGCTTTCCTCTCATCTTTCCCTTTATATATCGGGCATATCCCGCCTACTCTCCATGCCTCTGGCATGCTCTCCCATCCCCTCCATATTCCATTTACTAGCTCTCGGAATTTCTCCTTCCCCCCTTCTCCTATCTCTCTCCACATTTCTGCCTTCAATCCATCTCTTCCGGCCGCCTTTCCTCCCTTCACCTCCTTGAACGCTCTTTCTGTTTCCTCTTCCGTAAATTCCTCTCCTCCAATCCCTCGCCCTACTTCTCTTACTGTCCCTTGTTCACCGCACTCCTCCTTACACTTTCTGGTCCAGTCTTCTAACGACACCCCTATCCTCCTCATCTCTTTCCCTCTCCTCAATACATTCCACATTTCTCTCTCGTTCCTACACTCCTTCATTTCCTCCACTGCTCTCTCTGCCACTTCCAGCTTCTTCCTTTCGCACACCTTCTCGTATGACCTTCTCGCTTCCATCATCCTCTTTCCCTCTCCTCCGTTCTTTATATATTCTCTCATTACTTTCCTCACCTCCCTCTTCGCTCGTTTACATTCTTTATCAAACCACTCTTGCCCCTTCATCTTTCTTCCGCATCCTATTATGGTCTTCTCCATCTCCTCCATTGAACTTATCTCCTCCCATTGTACCTTCTCTAATTTCCTCCTCATGGGCTTAATCGCCTCTCTCCCACTGTCTAGCTTCTCATTTCCTTGCTCCTGTTTCTCTTCTATATTCCTTCCTATCCTTAGTTCCACTCTCCGATCCCAGCACCTCCTCCACTTCCATCTTCCTCACTTCCTCTCTTGCTATTCCCTTGATTATCGCGTAGTCAATTACTGTTGATCCCTCCCCAGTCTCCTTCTGTGCACCCATTCAGAATTTCCCAACCCTCTTCCGTCGTCCACTCCTTCATCCTCCTCTCATCTCCGTTAATACATTTATCTTGCGATCTCCTTTCTATTTCCATGCCGTCCTCCCCAATCCCTCCTCCCAATTCTCCTATCCTCGCATTAAAATCCCCCATGATCACCCACCGTCCTGCTTCCCCTGTTCTATCGTCAATCTCTTTTCTCACCTCATTCCAGTTTTTATTCACATAGACTATCCCCACATTCATTTGTTCTCCTGCCTCCCGCCATCTCATCCACATCAGCCCCTCGCCTCCTTCCCTTGTTTCTACCTTGCCTCCTATCCTGCTCTCCCTCCATCCCACAATCATCCCCCCTTTCGCCCTTCCTCTTGCTGCACTTTTCTTTGCTTCCTTCATCTCCCATCTAAAGTTCACTGGCAACCATCTTTTCACTACCTCCAATTCTTCTTTAACTATCCACGTCTTTACCATCCCTACTATGTCTTTCCCCACCATCCACTCCTCCATGTCCCTTTTCCATGTGCCCTCCTTTATCTTCGATTTTATTCCTGCCACATTCCATACACCAATTGCTATCTTCCTTTCTTTCATCTTCTCCCTTTCTCCGCCGTCTCCACACCGCCATTCCTCTCTGTCCTTTTGTCCTCCTCTATGTTTCCCCCCTTCTTTTCCTATGCACTTATCTCTGTCCTTCTGCCACCGCTTTGGTCCTATCCCATTACCCCTTTTGTCATTACCCGCCCAATCCTTCTGCTCTCCTTCCTCTCCCTTCCTTCGATCCATATCCTCGCCTTCCTCACGTTCCTACCCCCTTTCCTCCACCCCTCCCCCACCCTTCCATCTCCCTACTTTTTTTCCTCTTCCTGCATCTCTAACTCCTCCTTCTCCATGTTCCATCTCCACACCCTCCCATCCACCACTACTTTCTGGTATCCCACCCTCACCATTTTCCCCCTTTCCCTTGCCCTGATCGCCCACTCCCTAATCTCCTTCTGGACCCTCCTCTCTTGCCTAGTGAGATCATCATCTATATACACCTTTTTCTCCATTACGTTTCGTAGCTTATTCATATTCCGCATCACCTGTATTTTATCTTCTAGGTGGCCCAACTTTACCGATATCATTGGCGCCACTCTATCCACAACAAAGCTGTCATTCACCTTCACATCCACACCAAGGCTTTCTTTTAGGAAGTCCTCCACCTCCCTTTTCTCCTTCAATTCCTTCCCTCTAATTATTATATTATTCCTCCTCTCCTGTCTCTCCCTCCTCTCCGCCTGGCCCTCCAACTCCACTATCCTTCGCTTCAAAATATCTCTTTCCTATTTCCACATCTCTTTCAATCCCTCATTTCCTCTCTCCACATCTCCCTGGCCTCCCTCATCTCCTCCTTCCAGATCTCTCTCTCCTTCCTCATCTCTTCTCTAAACTGCTGCATTATCCGGATGCACTCTCCACCGCATCCTTCCTTCACTCCTTCCCCAGCGTTTTTCTTTCCCCCTCCCCGCGCACCATCATCCTCCAACGACGTATCCGCCACCTTTCTTTTCTCCACAAACTCTTCTATCCCTTCCTGCCGCTGCGGTGGCCTCCTCAAACTCCCTCCTCTTGAAAACACCTTCTGCATCCTCTCTCTCTCTCCTCCCGCTGCTCCCACTCTTCCACCTCCTTCCGCTCCCTCTGCTTATTCCCTCCCATTTTTACCTCCACAAAATGCGTCTAAAAACAACCGCTTTCCTGCTTATACCGGCAATTGTATTTACTATGGTGTATTATAATCTATTAATTAAGTATGTATTTATTTATTGTTATTAATTGTATGTATATACACTATATACCAAATACTTCCCTTTAATATTTTTGCTGAACATTTTTGCAGTAACAATTACTTTCTTCTGGAAATATTTTATTTGTATTTATACATACAAGGAGTTTTCTTTTAAGAATACGTATTTCAAATTCAACCTATTTTCTGTAAATCTTTAGATATTCCTTGTTTTTTTTTAAATTTAATTTGAAGCTTTAAATGAGTGTTTTCCACTCCCAGACTAAGCATGAAGTAAAATTTCGAGTTTAAAAAAGCCCTGTGAAAATTTGTCGAGGGTCGCGCAGCGACCCGAGACAAATTTTCTGGGCTTTTCTAAACTCGAAATTTTACTTCATGCGCCACGCGTATAAAACAGACTTTAAGTGAAATTAGAATATACATAAATTTTACAATATTTTAGTGTTTTATACACGTGGCGCATGAAGTAAAATTTCGAGTTTAGAAAAGCCCAGAAAATTTGTCTCGGGTCGCTGCGCGACCCTCGACAAATTTTTACGGGGCTTTTCTAAACTCGAAATTTTACTTCATGCTTAGTCTGGGAGTGGAAAACACTCTTTTAAAGCTTTATATTGAACTCTTTTGAAAAACAACAAATGTCGAAAAATTTACAGGTTATGCATATGTTTACTTTAAAGAAAAATTGACTGCATGGAACACTACTTACACCAACATCCTTATCCGGATAAGGAGACCTTTTATTTCATTTCTAAGATGCATTTTTTGACGAACTGCAGACATTTTGTTGAGAAGTGAAATGTAATTAGGTTTTGACATGTAGCGAAATATATTTGTAATAACTTTTTAAATATACATTTAACATGTTCATTAGGTCTTTGGTATTTTTCGCATCGTACGGTAATTTAATACCGTGCGATGTTTCCCGCACCGCACCCACCATTCAACATAGATTAAATTAGATTGCCCACTCCTAGGGGGCTCCAGGATCGCAAGTTTAGTGTCCCTTATCACTCGATGAGGGGGCGCTGTAACCAAAAAGGACGTCATCGGGGTGTAGGTGTGGTGACGTCGCGTGGGACGCGCGGGAGATTTAATCTATGGATTATACTATATAAATCGTCGGCCTAATAGTGAAATCCACTAAGTAAATTTTTGGCTGTTGTTAGTTGTTGGGCAATTTGATGGTTTACTGAATTGTACTAAATCTGGCTCAGTAGGGGTATAGTAAGTAAGCCTCACTATACCTCTACTGAGCCTGCGATTTGCTACAATTCAGTAAACCATCAATATGCCCAACAAATAACAGCCAAACATTTTCTTAGTGGATTTCATTAGTAAGCCGACGAAATATGCTATATGTGGTAGAGTTCGTTGCTAGAAATACCGCGGTGTTTGAATAACCGCGCGATGAGAGAAATAATAACATAATTAAACTATAAAATGTATATTAGAAATAATTATTCAATTTAAATATTTACAATTAAATTAAAAATAAAACGTCCTCTCATCGAAGTGTCGCAAATTAAATTATACATTCTTATTATTATACAACAAAAATCACATAATCCTAACCTATAATAAATTATTCTATTGGTGGATATTGTGAAGCAAATTACTGATAATATAATTGATTAATCAAAACAGGTTCCAATTTTAAGGATTATTGATAATAATCTCACTATAAATAGTTCCAAATTTTAACAGCTTAAAGTAACCTTTAACAGATATTTAAATCATATGTTAATCAATTGTTTCTTTTTTGAAACAGCCAAATTCCGCGCTTTTATTTTTCTATATTTTATTGAGGCCAACTTTTTGACAATATCATTGATTTTTACATGTTCGGTTCCTTTTAGAATCCTATTTAAGTTTTGTACCCACATATGGATGTAAAAGGTGATCATATAATTATCAATGGTATCAATCAAATTATGGTCTGTGCAGGAGAATGAAATATTTGAATTTAATGAATGTACTTTTGATTTTAAATATTGAACAATATCACCAAAAATACATATTTTTGGCAAAAAAAAATTAATGATTTGAAATGATTTGGAAAGATATCTGAAAAAATTAGTGCTCGGCTTCAAAAGAGATTTTTTATTGTAGTCCCTACAATTAATGTAGCAATGGAAAGACTCTTTTGTGTCGGACACTAACTCATTTCTACATGTATTGCAGTCCCGCACTTTCTTTAATACATGTCTTCCCAAATATCCTGCTATGTAAGCATTTGTATTATCAGATAAAAAATTATATGAATTTTTAAATTCAAACACATCAGATATATTTGGGGGAGAAGTAATTATCCGAGGTAAAAAGTCATTTGTTAAAAATATCTGTAAAAAGTTTAGTGCCCCTTCACAACCATCTGTTTCGCAATTAAAATAAGGAGAATTAATGGTAGTGAAATTATTAACAATTAATGCTTTATACGATCCCTTAAATGATGAGCATGTTGGATTTATATTACGAGCACCATAACACCTTACACTTCCGAAGAAATTTTCCAAGGGATCTTGGTTTATGTTTCGAGGACAAAGATATTCAAAACCAATAGAAGATAATTTTTTCCATATGCATTGAAAACCTTTTAACGTACTTATCCAGTTTGCAATGCACGGTGGAACAAAATTACCTTTAGGTCTTTTAAATTGCATTGTCCTCAAAACATCAATTGCTTCAGAATAAAATCTAACATGTTCACTGTCTTTGTGAATCGCACATCTTAAAGTTTTGTCACCTGTAACTGATGAACCATTTACACTATCAAATAATTTATCAAAAAATAACAAAAACTCAGAAGTGCCAAGCATTGTTTCTGTCTTAGATAACTCATTGCCATAGAGTACCAGAAATCTCAATGAAGAAGATGTTCGCTGTGAAAACACCTGAGATGCTAACTTCACTTTCATCTTATTCATTTTAGCTTCATAAACATGGCAATCAGTTATCTTAGGTAGAAGCCTACTATCTGGGTCTCCAATATCCATTTCATGTAGCTTCACAATATCTGACCAGCAAGCCGTGAAGTTTGTTCCCTTCCATTTGAATGTGGCATTGTAATTTAATAAATTGTTTCTGACACATTTCAGAAGGTGAGGAGGATCAAACAATGGTATTATTTCCTGATTTCCTATCAGGAAACCACTTGAGCGATTCTCCTTACCTTCCAAAATGAGTGTACGATTTGATTCCTCCCTTAATTGTTTTATAGCCCTAACATTAGTTGCATGTTGATCACATATTGTGCAAACAACATGCAAACCAATGCCTTGCAGTTGTTTTATAATAATTTTTATGTTCCTGGTCAGATCTGGAACACCCATACCATGTTCCACAAAGAAATATGCTACGGGTTGTTTCCATTTGATCTGTATACCACGAACCATAAAAACCATTACATGGTCAGCAAAACGTAATTTATTTTGCTCACCACAACACACAAAACCATCAATGGAGGAATCAATTTTATTAAAAAACATTCCTGTACTCAACGACATTTCATCAAATAAAAGGGCACAATACTTCTGGTCTTCATCCATCTTATCACAAGTACTTTTCAACAAACCCATAATGGGTTTATTAATACCCGGACCAATAGGAATGCGATTCAGTAATCTCTGAAGACATTGTCTGGATGGAAGTGCAAATACTTTTGCCAAAAATCTGTACAATTTAGGGCTTTGTTTATACATAGCTAATGCAAAAGTTTTGTCTTCCATCGAGAAACGTCTTCCATGAGTTTCATATTGTTGCAACTTTATCTGTGACATGAAAAAGTTAAAAGATGTTTCATTCATATGTCTCCGAAACATGGCTCCAGTTTCTACAACATCAAGTGCATGATCAAGACGCTCCTTATTAGAAGCATTTTGTGCATGCAATTTTTTTGCAACCTTCTGAATATCTCGGGCATAGGAATGCAATATCTTTGCTTGAGGGGAAAGCTTTCTTTTTCGTGTCACATTTAATGTTTTTAACAATTTTACCTCCAAACATTCCTTCATGGTCAGGGATCGTACTTTGTAATTAGATGGATTGTTACGAAGGGGTGTGCTCCCAGCGACTGAAATATGTCTATTTGGTTCACAGCTCGGACCAGCAGCAATGGGCAACTGCACGTTGTCCATGGTGCTGTGCAACCGCACGCTGGGAACGGTGTTTGGCAACAGCAAGGTGTCAATCGTGCTGTGTAGCTGCAACTTGACGTCCCTGGATGTTCCCAGAAATGCTGGATCTTCCGGAAGATCCACAGACACTAGGAACAAAATATATATTAGATATACGGTTCTCCTTGCACGCTCGCTCGAAAAAATATATTTTTTAAGAAGGTGATTCAAACAACACGTATCATTAATTTTTTGACTAAACGAGTGATCGTAGAAAGTTGGACCAAAAATGTTTACCACGAATAAATTACAATGAAAAAGTCAAGATTTTTGAATTTTCAAATGGTACGGAGTATCAATATTGGTGTTATTACAAAGACAAAACAATCAAGTTTTGTAGCCGTTCAGACGTTCAGTCAAAAAATGATTGATACGGATGGTCTCAATCATGTATAAGAGTAAAAAATAATTAGCTTACCAGCCGTTGTATCTAGATATAGTGTGGGGACACTCCGTGGCTTCAAATTGCTTTTACTAGTAAAACATTTTGTCCCTTCTGCGAAGTGCCTGTCGCAAATGAAATGATTTCTGACCACTTGCATCTTACTTTTTTTGCGCAGGTCTTCGCGTCCAACAGCCTCCAGCCATTGTTCATACACCTAAAAAAGAATATAAGCCTTAGATTAAGTTCTTAAATTCATGCAGTGTACATGGAATATTTAGATTTGCTATGTAATATAATTTTATTAACTTGTATTGTATTGATACCATTTAAGATTTAATTCAAATAAAAGGATGACCAAAAACCAATTTAATTATAATGAACTAATGTAACAAATGTTAAAGCTTACCCCATTTCTTCTTGTAAATCTATGCATACGAATATTTGTATCACAGTTATTGCACGATTTTATAGCACAATAATAAGACATTTTTTTTAAATGAAAAATATTTCCAACATTCCAATACTTACGGTGTTGTTTATATTAGCAACCGCCAAAATATGATGTCTTATCAGCATTCTTGATAAGGTGTTGATTGAAATACCTTTCCCGTAAAGTTCGAAACTGCGGGAAATTTGAAAATCCGACATTTGCGCCCTCCCATTGGGTGATAAGGTCAACTAAATACGTGAACTTCCAGATTTATATGGAGTGGACGGGGTGTGGCAAGAATCCCGCCCGCTCCCCGCGCCCAATGACGTCATTTGCGATTGCAGCGCCGTCTCATCGAGTGGGTCGGTTAACTAAAATCATGATACGTGGAGCCCCCTATGAGTTATCAATCTAATTTAATCTATGCCGACGGGTCTGTGGGCACGCGCCCATTGGATTTCCTCGTTTTCATTGCCTTTCCCTCTTCGTTTAACTCTTGAGTCTCCAAACCTCCTATCCTTAAATTCCAGAAACGATCGAGACGTAGACAAGAGGATTGCAGCAATCCAAACGTAGACAAGAGGATTACAGCGAAAGTCATAGAATAACTCGTCAAAATCATTTATTATAATTTTATTCCTTTGTTTTTCGTGCAACAAATTCTGAAAAAAAGATTCGCTGTATAACATTCTTTCATTGTTTTTGTAAACAAACTTTTTTTTTTATTGGATCATTAAAATGTAACGGGGTACGTACGAAGCACCCGCTGTTAGTACCAAAGCGGTCCGTACTACCATCTCCGTTTGCACCACCGTCGCGCTACCACCACATACCCCACACGCACCACGAGGGAGAACCAAAGAAGCTAATATAAGGAACTGCACCCTCACATTTCGGCAATAGTCAATGTAACAACACGACACCGTAGCGTGAACACGTACGATCGAATGTAACTTCCACGTTTATTTATTAGGACGAATTGAGTAATTCTAATAAGTAGGCAATAATCTCGTTTAGGCGTGAATCGAGTAGCGCCTAAACGGAATTATAACAATGCGAACCGGCAGCCCCGGAAACCTCGAAAGAGGCAACATGCCCGACATCGATAAGATGGACGACACTGGGCCTCCCAGCGACGAAAGTCTCCGAAAAATCAACGGAGATATCCACGCCAAGCAAATCACCGAACTGCGTGATAACATCGCTAAACTAAGCGAATCCTTCAAACTCCAACTGGAAAACATGCAAAAGCAGCTTTTTGCTTTGGAAAACGAGGAGGATCCGTTTATCTTAACAACGAAAAAGAGAGCTTCAAAGGAGCAGAAGACGTCGGCCAAAAAAGCCAACCAAACCCCAACAACAGCCGCGAACAAAACGATTCCGGATCTGACACCGTCAAAGCTGGCTGCACCGCAGCGCTCCCACTCCGCAGGAAGAAAACACCCTAGAGCAACCCTCAATAACGTTCACCACCCATATCTTGAGGACGAATTCCCGGCTCAGCCAAAGCAAACCGGAATCGACACAACCCCGATGACGTCAAACACACCAATTTCAGTACCAACAAGCACGGCGGACGGCAATAGAAACGGCCCCGCCACAGCACGCAATGTTACCGGGGATTATTTTAATCTCCAGCAACAAGAATTGTAAATATTATTTACAATTCTTCTCTTATTTAAAATGAGTTCGCACCCAGCAATTAACTAATTGTCCGGTCCAAAGGATTATCTCCCGGACCGTGCTCGGGCCACCATCTACCTGGGCAGGTGTGGCGGATTGCCCCTCAAAATTGGCAATTAAGGGAGAGGACTAATGACCACCGTAGCAATTTGAAAGAAGAAAGATTATAAATTTCTATACTTCTTTCAAATTGCAGCTTAACGGTTGTTTGGATTTAAGAGTTCGCTGAAAGTAATTATCTTGGATGCGATAATTTCTTTCTAGCGAATTCTTTGCCAACGGTCACGTAGTCCTCAAACCCTCCCTTTTCCACGCCAATTTTCGGGGTATAAATACCGGGGGACGGCATCCAGAAAGCCAGTCCACTCTTGTGCTGTACAGGGGAAAGCATGTGGATTCAAGAGGAACTTCCGTTCCTCGACTCTTCTGTCTGGGCCAGGAAGCTTTGACCGACGCCAGACGTCCTAGCCGTCGTTCCTGCCGCCAGAAGAAGATTCCAACAACAGGAAACAACCGACGCCGACGTTAGCCATCCCAGCCGTCGTTCCTGTTCTTGGACCAGGACGCCGAGAACCCGATTGCCAGCGCAGTCGCCTCGACGCCACAACGACGCCCCAGTGTAGCGATCGTTGCTTCCGCCGGATCCAGGCCTGGCCAGCAACCCACCGACGCCAGGAAACTTTGCCCGACGCCAACGCTAGCCGTTCCGCCGTCGTTCCTGACGTCCCGCACTACGAGCGTAGTGTGTGTTGCTGTCTCCGGATCCAGCCAGACGCACCACCCCACCGACGACGTCTCACACCGAGACGCCGTCTTGCTACTTGGACGCCGCCTCCCTCCAGAAGCCACCACTAGCCAGACGCCACCGCTGGGCTAGTAGAAATTCCCGATCGCGACGCCGACGCCACACCAAGTCTGCCCTGTAACTCGTGCACTGTTTCTCTTGTTCTTATTCTATTTGTTGTTTTATTTGTTTTAATTTGATTGAAAATAAAAAACTTAAAACAGCATATGTGTTTTAAAAGTTAGTTGCTCATCTCTCTTTAACTCAACCAACCTGAGCTAGTTGGTAATCAGCGTGGGGTACCTTCCCTTCCGTTGACAGCAATTTGTAAAATCGAGTTGTGGGTTGATTTTACCAATATTGTCAACAACACAAGGAATGGAGTTAGAGTCGGCGGAAGCCCAACCGCCAGCAACTCCGAAACCAAAGAGACCACCGCCGATCGTCCTGGTGGATAAAGAAAAAATCCGGATAGTGCAGGAAACACTGAAGCAGAACAACATCACCGCCAGAATCGCCTCCCACGCGAAAGGGAGTAACATCTTTACCGAAAACTCGGACGACTTTCGAAAAACCGTCGACATCCTCAAGGCACTGAATGCCGCTCAACACCACTATATGTTGAGCGAAGACAAGGAATTAAAAGTGGTCATTCGAAACATCCCACAAGAATTCACCACCGACGAGATCAAAGAAGAATTACTGCTGCACGGATTCCCGGCTAACTCCGTCAGCCGACTACGCAACGGTACGCGACTCTACAGCCTAGTGCTAGTTAACCTCCCGAGAACGGATGAAGGGAAAAAAATATTCCAGCTGAAGCACCTGTTCGAACACATTATCAGCGTCGAACTGAAACGCCGCCCAACGACGAGCCAGCAATGCAACAAGTGCCAGCAATTTGGGCACGTACAATTTCGGTGCACAGCGAAATACGCGTGCACCTTTTGCAGGAGAGCACCCGTCCTTCGAGTGCCAACACAAATCAGAGGAAAAAAGAAAATGCACCAACTGCGAAGGCGAACACCCGGCCTAATCGACCAAATGCAGAAAACACCCGATTAATGTGAAGAAAACCAAAGAGGAGGAAACCAGAAGAAAACTGGAGCAAAGTCACACTCAAGACGGAATAAGCTTCGCCCAGAGAACCGGCGGAAACACACTTCAAAGCCCATATCCAAATGAACAACAACTCGAGGCAATGATCTCCAGAATAGTCAAAACCATGCTCTTGCAAATGCGAGAGAACCAACCGTGTTAACATTCAACGGCCAAGCAACAAAATCACCTATAAAGATTGTTACGTGGAACGCCAACGGACTGAGGGGTAGAACGAACGAGCTGAAAATATTCGCGGAGGACAACGACATATCCGTTTTTCTTATATCGGAAACGCACTTAAAACCGGGGGTTCGCGCTCACATCCCCGGTTTTAAGTGCTTCAGGAAAGACCGCGAAAACGGAAGTTTCGGAGGTGTGGCTGTTTGCTTCCGAGCCGGGATGTGCGCCAGCAGGTTCGACATAGACAGCGGCGAAATAGAAGCGGTTGGCATGGAAACGTCGATCAACAACAAAAAGAGGCGCTTTATCGCGGTCTACAAAAAACCGCAGTCGCAGATCCAAAGAACGAGTATTCTCAGCTTAACGAAGCTCAACAACGCCATTATCGGCGGAGATTTGAATGCAAAGAGCGCGGCGTGGGGGAGCAAAATGACGAATCCGGCTGGCAGAGAACTTCTCGCAGTTTGGAGAGAAAACGAAAAACTCAAGATATGGGGCCCGGAAGACGCGACATCGATCCCCGGTATTAAAACTCACCGAGGAGATGTGATTGATATTTTCATATCACACGACACCGATGAGCCTTGGGGGGTAAAAACAATCCACCAGCTGAGTTCAGACCACTACCCAGTGCTAATTAACTGGGGAGAGAAAAACTCAAGAAAACTTGCCAACCCGAGAACGGACTGGATGAAATTTGCCTACCGAAGCAGCCGAATAAAAGCCCCCGCCACTGAGCTAGGAAAACACGAGATAGACCAGGAGGCGAACAAAATCACGCAGGAAATCCAACAACTCCTGAAAGAATGCCAGTTGGAAGCAAAAACCAGCTACCAGAATCACCTTGGTCTAAATCAAGAAGAGAAAAACTTGATTAAACGAAAAAACGACAACAAGCGTAAATACACGAAGTTTCACCAACCAGAGGACAAAGCCAAGTTCGGGCGGCTACAGAAGGAAGTTTTCGCGATGCTTATAAAGAAAAAAGAAGAAGCCTGGCAAAATGACATTGACGAAGCTCAAGAAGAATTCGGAAACTTCTGGAAATTGATTAAACGCTGCGGAAGAAGGAGAGACCCGAACGCGCCACTCGAAAAAGACGGCCAGAAATTTTACCAGGACGAGGAAAAATCCGAAATCATCGCGGACCATTTCCAAACGCAGTTTACGAACTCGGACCAAACGGACAAACAAACGGAATACGCTGTCACAGAGAGCCTGCGGAAACTGCGAAACGGAAAATCGAAAATTCCACAACCCATCACAGCAGAAAAGACGAAAAGCTTAATAAAGAGCTCCGCGACGAAAAAAGCCCAGGAGAAGACGGAATTCCGAACAAAGCCCTCAAACTTCTTCATGATAACGGAGTCGCGAGGATAACACGACTAATAAATGCCATCAGACAACACGGAATTTTCCCCGCGGAGTGGAAAAAGGCAAGACTGATAACAATCCCAAAGGGAGACAAGAATCCGGCGCACGTGGAAAACCGTCGACCGATCAGCCTGATTTCCGGACTTGCGAAAAAAAAACCAGTTCGGTTTCCGTAATAAGCTAACAGCCATTCAACAAGCAGCGAACTTGATAAACACCGCCAAGTCGCTGCTTGTAAAAAGAGCGAAAAAACCGGCATCATTGCACTCCTCGATCTCGAGAAAGCTTACGACCGTGTAAAGTGGAAAGCCGGACTGGTTTACAAGTTGATGAAATTTGGATTTCCGCGATGGATAATCAGGCTGACGGACAACTGGCTGCATGATCGGTACTTCAGAGTGAAGTACAACAACTCGTTCTCCACTTGGAGATCAGCGACGGAAGGGCTCCCCCAGGGCTCGCCAATTTCGCCGATATTATATAACATCTACGTGGCGGACATTCCCACATTTCCAAATGATAAACTGTTACACATTTATCAGTTCGCGGACGACACAGCGACCGTGGCGGGCGGAGGCCACTTCGAAGGAGCTTGCAAGAGAGCGAACCGAACTCTGGAGGAAATAAACAAATTCGCCAAAAAATGGAAAATTAGAATCAACGAGTCTAAAACCGAGGCCATGCTCCTAGGTAGGAAGATTCCCCGATATAATTTCATATCGATGGGAAAGAAACGAATCAAGTTAAAAAACCAAGCAACCTACCTAGGAGTAACGATAGATCGGAGATTAAATTTCACTAAGCACGTGAAAAGGAGAGCAGGACTTGCTATAGCTCGGGCACGCAAACTACATGGCATACTACACGAAGGAAGCAACCTAACAACAAAAAAACGGAAACGAATCCTGAACGTGGTGCTGCTACCAACAGCAAATTACGGGCAGGAAATATACATAACCGGAGCCGAATCAGCTAAGAAGAAAGCCGCTCATCCCGACAGCAGACTGATGAGAATGGCACTAGCAGCACCATGGTTCATAAAAACAGAAAACCTCCGAGCCGACTTAAAAGCAGAGCATCCAACTAAAATAGCAGAGAAGCGAAGAGCTGAAATGATTCAACGGCTCAAAGATCACCCGGACGACGAAATAAAGAAAATCGGCGAACAAATCACCGATTAAATCGCACACACCCTAGAGGAACAAAGTAACATTCTTGATTCACACCTCTGAATCAAGAACAGAATGGCAACTTGGCATAAGTCCTAAAGGACTTGACTACACTTTAATAACAGGAAGAACAAAAAAAAAACATTTCGGCAGAGCACTTCGATCTCTCTAACTCGATTCATTCCGCACCCTTGTGAGGTCAGAGTGTCTGCCTGATACGAATACGATCACGCTCTCGACCACCGGATTCTTTCCGCACCCTCGTGAGATCAGAAAGTCTGCCAGTTACAATCACGATCGCCCTAGCTGATTCGTTTCCGCACAATTGTGGAGTCAGAGCGTCTGCACGCTAACCGAAGCTTTACGAAAGCCCAATCCGTGAAGAAGACGACATCTCTTCCCCACACTGCCCTCGCCGAGAGGACAAACCTCCCGAGACCCGTCTCAAGGAACCCTTGCCTCCTACGAGGATAAAACCCGGACCGCCGCTAAGAAACCACCGTCAATTACTTGCAAAACCTGTAAATTTCTGTAAATAAATAGCTCTGAAAACCATACGACCTGATTAACTCTGACTAGCCGACGTTACCACCCCCACAATGTCGATTTATTCACAACGAATTCTTTTAATCACCTTGTTTTTATCTCTCTCCCTAATCAGGGGGCCATTAGGCATCGTTTTACTTTACACGATTTATAATTATTTCTCAAAATTACGTCTCTTCAGAGAAGGAACTTATTAACCCATTAACGGCCAAGCAGTTATAGTATTAACTCTAAAAGTTGATTTTAGGTAAAATTCTGTACTTATGTTTATGATTTCTATGACGACTTATCGTATTACATGCTGTGAATTTTTCTTTGAAATTTACGTAATGTATACCCTGTAGATTGTTTATAAAAATGTGCAATGTGCAGTTTAAAACGAGTGTTTCCACTCCCAGACTAAGCATGAAGTAAAATTTCGAGTTTAGAAAAGCCCCGTGAAAATTTGTCGAGGGTCGCGCAGCGACCTGAGACAAATTTTCTGGGCTTTTCTAAACTCGAAATTTTACTTCATGCGCCACGCGTATAAAACACTGAAATATTGTGAAGTTAGAAATACACTGATATATATATATATATATAGCGTGGCGCATGAAGTAAAATTTTACTTCATGCTTAGTCTGGGAGTGGAAACACTCGTTTTAAACTGCACATTGCATGTTTTTATAAACAATCTACAGGGTATATATATATATATATATATATATATATATATATATATATATATATATATATATTATATATATATATATATTTGAAATGAGTAATAATCGAAATATTTAAATAACAAAATATTTACATTTTTCTTTATACATTTTCAAGTCAGGTCCAATAATATAATATTTATTTATTTAACCCAACAGCCAAGAAGGCAATATATCAAATTAACTTGATTAGTAATTTAATTAACAAAAAATGAATAATGTTGCGTGTATGCATCAATGGCGCTTAATGGGTTAAAGTTCCTTCTCTGAAGAGACGTTATTTTGAGAAAAAATTATAAATCGTGTAAAGTGCAATTTTAACGAGAGAGAAGTCACTGAGGAGAAAACTATTGAGGCCTAGTTTTTGCATATTTACAAATGTTTTAAAAGGTTAAGAAAAATGCAGTTTCTGGAATAATCATTTGTTTTTTTTTATTTAATTCATGATATAAATACTTTCATCGCGTTTCAAAGTGCTGCAATAATAAAGCTCTATTACAATCCCTAAAATTACTCAATATGGCTTCATATAAGTCTGTATATTCACTCTATAAAAAATCAATAAATACAAGAAAATATAAAAGAAAAGATAAACACGCACACCCATAATCACTCGATTCGATGGATAAAATGTCTTGGCAACCCGTCGTTCAACATATTATCCTTCGAGTGAGCCGCCAAATCGGGCTTGTAATGCAACAGCGCCTCCCAGCACATCTCGCTCAACTTCGGTATGCACAGCCAAGCCGAGTGTATCAAATTATTACGCTTGAGATCACCGTTTATGTAGATTCCGCCGAACGTGTACATTTTTCCTTCGGGGGTCACCGCCATCGAGTGGAAGTAGGTGGGGTAGGGCAGCACGCAGGTTTCTATTTGGGTCCACTGGAGGGTTTGCAGGTCGAGTTTCCAGAGGTCGTCGAAGACGTTCATTCCGTCGTACCCACCGCTTACGAAGACTTGGATGCCGCTGTTGTTTTCTATTTGCACAGCCCCGTGACACCTGCGCGGTAGTGGAATACCTTCTCTACCTGCAAGAAATTGTGTAAGTAAATAGAAATACTACATTTGGAGCCCTTACAAGAACAAGAGACCTTTTTAAGGGCCCTAAATGTACAATTTCTAAAAGTAAGAAATTATGACTTTGAAAAGGCTAAGAACAAGCCTTTTCAAAGAATAAGACACTTTTTAAGGGCCCTAAATGTACAATTTCTAAAAGTAAGAAATTATGACTTTGAAAAGGCTAAGAACAAGCCTTTTCAAAGAATAAGACACTTTTTAAGGGCCCTAAATGTACAATTTCTAATAGCAAGAAATTATGACTTTGAGAAGGCTTGTTCTTAGCTTTCTCAAAGTCATAAGGCGTTGTGTCGGAATTTAAGCATTTTGGTGAGTCGGCGTCGGTGTTGTGGAGTCAAAAATTTTGTATAACTCCTACTACTAGCGGCGTAGTAAGGTCAGTTGGTACCCGGTGCGGGGAAGTAATTATGAAACAGAAGAAAAAGGTATTACTTTTCAGAAGTACTTACATTTGGCATCTGGTAACGTCTTCATCTCAGACCACTCCTTCCTGTCCAAATCAAACACCGGCAATTTATCAAAATCAAACGCCCACTCCGCAGTTCCTCCCCCCAAAATAAAAATCTCCTTTCCGTTAAAAGCGACCTCGTGCCTGTACCGACCTTGAGGCTCGTACTCCTTGTGTCCTTGGCAAATGTACACGTTCTCCCACACCAGTGTTTTCATATTTAACCTGCAATTAACACAATTTTACAACCGATGGTTACAATTGGTGGTTTTTAAATTGTTTTACCTATGTATATCACATGTATAAGTAAAACCTGTCGTACCGCCTATCGTGTACAGGTAATCATTGTGGTAGACCAGCGCCTGCCCGTACTGAGGTAGGGGAAGCTGGCCGGATGTCTGCACCTCGCTCATCACACCCTTGTTATTGGCTAGTGAACACAGATATAATTGATTGCTACATCTTTCGCCAAATGGAGATCCCGTTCCTCCATACACCTAATATAGTAAAACAGAAAGATCTTTATCAGAAATGCCAATCTATGAAAATTAATCAGAATATATTCCTTATTCAATGAAGATAATTCATTCATTATGGATTAAATATAGAATAGTAGTCTTAGTAATGTAACTAGAATGTATCTAGTACTACCTAAATTAAAACTACGTTCGGGTCGAACTACCTCAGGTGGAACTACCTGCGGGTACCAAGCTAAAGATCGCAGAAAGCGTGAGAGATTGCTGAAATCAAAACTAAATTTTTTTACCGAATTGAAAATACAATAATAGCAAGAGTGGAGGGATGAGGGGGGAAGGGAGGGTGCGTAAGCCGAATGGTTGTGGTTGAAGATTGGTATGTTGTTGAGGTATGCGGTGAATGGAGAAAGCAGTTTGTATATTAAAAGGACTCTGTAGCTCGCTAACGCTCAACCCAGCTCGCTACGCTCGTAAAAGGTTCGCTTCGCTCGCTTGCCTACTCGCTGCGCTCGCAAAAAGCTCGTTTCGCTCGCTTGCCTACTTGCTGCGCTCGCAAAAGGCTCGCTTCGCACGCAAGTTGAACCGCGTTTAGCTTCGATTAGCTTCTGTAGCTCGCAAACGCTCACCCCAGTTTGCTTCGCTCGCTTGCCTGCTCGCTGCGCTCGCAAAAAGCTCGCTTCGCTCGCTTGCCTGCTCGCTGCGCTCGCAAAAAGCTCGCTTCGCTCGCTTGCCTGCTCGCTGCGCTCGCAAAAAGCTCGCTTCGATCGCTTGCCTGCTCGCTGCGCTCGCAAAAAGCTCGCTTCGCTCGCTTGCCTGCTCGCTGCGCTCGCAAAATTCTCGCTTCGCTCGCTTGCCTGCTCGCTGCGCTCGCAAAAGGCTCGCTTCGCTCGCAAAAGGCTCGCTTCGCTCGCAAAAGGCTCGCTTCGCTCGCAAAAGGCTCGCTTCGCTCGCAAAAGGCTCGCTTCGCTCGTTTGCCTGCTCGCTACGCTCGCAAAATTCTCTCTTCGCTAGCTTGCCTGCTCGCTGCGCTCGCAAAATTCTCGTTTCGCTCGCAAGTTGAACCGCGCTTAACTTCGATTAGCTTCGGTAGCTCGCTAACGCTCATCCCAGCTCGCCTCGCTCGCTTGCCAGCTCGCTACTCTCGCGAAAGGCCCGCTTCGCTTGTAAGTTGAATCGCGCTTGGCTTTAATTTTTACACTTTTAATATCTATAAAATATGGTTAATTATGTTATTCGTATTTATTTTATTTAAAATATAATTATTTTTAAGTTTAATTTATTAAAAAAAAATACTTCCGGTTGAGCAGCAAAAAAACACTTTCTATAAAAACGTCCCAGAAAAAAATGAGGAATTTTTTGGTACCGTTACCGAAAAAAAAATGTTTTTTTTCAAAAAATCCAAGGGGTGCGTACCCCTTGATTCGAAATTTAACATTGAAACCCGCATAAGTCTGTTCTTTTCCCACTCATGGCTTTTAATAGCCAGCGCATCAAAATATTCCTAAATTGCTAAAAACTAAAAATTATTTATTGCTCCGGTCCTACTTGAACTGGATGAATTAAATTTTCAGCATTTATACTGATTTATATTTCCTATCTGTTGGTACAACTCCCATTGTTGTACTGTATCAAATATTAAAGATTTAATTGATGAGGCGGAGAGACAGCTAGATCAACTTTTAAATTTCATTAATTCAATTCACAAGGATATTTCATTCACTAGGGAGATCGAATCTAATAAATCTATTAATTTTTTAGACTTAACAATATCACATCCAGGTCAAAAACATGTATTCAATATTTTTCACAAGCCGACCCATACAGATACTACGATCCATAGCACATCATTCCATCCTATGCAACATAAACTAGCAGCTTACCATTCCATGTTGCATAGGCTAACCACTATCCCCCTATCAATTAATAATTTTAATAATGAGCTCAACAGAATCCTCATAATAGCTAATAACAACGGCTTTCGTCAAAAGCTCATCTTAGACATCCTTTTTAAAAAACAAAGACAACAAGCCCTGAAATTAGTATATCCCACCAATTTTCAAAATCAGAGTAATAAATATTGTTCATTAACATTTAACGGTCCCCCTTCGATTGCCATCAGCAAAAAACTCAGATCCTTAAACCTAACTCCTTCTTTTAGAACGGTCAACTCACTTAATAAATTCATCAATAATTCTAAAGACAAATCTGATAAAACTACGAACTCTGGCGTGTATTTGCTAGAGTGTGGAGATTGCCCTAAGGTATACGTTGGACAAACTGGACGTAGCTTCCCAGATCGCATTTCAGAACATCAAAAATGCTTTCAATTTAAGAAAACCTCTTCAACCTACGCCAATCATTTAATCGAATACCAACATAACTTTAACCCTAAATTCAAAATTTTGCACGAATGTAACAAAAGTCGTAAATTAAACTTATTAGAAGAATTAGAAATTAATAAATATAATAAAAAAGGTATTCTATTAAATGACCAAATAGAAGTAAACAACTCACCCCTAATAAATATCTAGTCGCTCAAAATTGTTTGTATTAGTTTCAGCCTAATTACCTTATTAACCCCCCCCCTTCTATTAACTTAATTGCATTAGTATATAAGCTCTTACCTGTACTTTGTAAAATCATTATTTCATCTGCCTGATGAAGCCACTGTGTGGTGAAACATGTTGCAGTGTTCAACAATTAAAGTGAAACCCTCCCAACTGTGTTGTTTTATTTCAAAATAAATATTAAAGAATTATTACTGGAAATAAAACACCATCATATTCCTTATCATTTAACATTTTACTACCAAGATGCTTCTATGCAATTTAAATATGATGAATTTGTTTATGATTTTAGTCGTACTAATTATGACGCGGTAAATTATCACTTAGCCTCTATTAGATACGAATATCAAAAATATTGATTTAATTGTTGATTCTTTCTATGACAATTTATACGAAGCTGTAGATTTGTACACTCCAGTTAAACGTATCAAGTGCTCAAAGTATCCTAGATGGTTTTCCAGGGAACTAATTCAATTGATTAATAAAAAAAAGTAGCGCATAGAAATTATAAACAATGCACAACTTCTATTAATTATCAAACCTTTCAAATATTACGAAGGAATTGTAATGAAATGAGAAATTACCTGTATAGTAAATATATTGACTCAGTGAACAACGGTATTGCACTAAATCCGAAGCTCTTTTGGAATTTTGTCAAATGCAATAATCGGACATTGGAATACCCTGAAGTAATGCACTTTCATAATGATATTAGTGAAAATGGTAGTGAATGTGTAAATTTGTTTGCAAGGTTCTTTTCTACGGTATATAATTACAGTCCAACTCAAGAAAACGATTTCGTATCCGAAAAAGAGGTATTGCACATGCCTTTCAAATTATCGGTTTCAGATATTTTTGATGCAATTACAAACTTAGAAGCCTGTAAGAGTGCTGGTCCAGACGGTATACCTAATAACTTTTTAAAAAACTGCATTTGCTCTATTGTGTTGCCCTTGCATATAATATTTAATCACTCTTTGAATTTGTGTTCGTTTCCAACATTATGGAAACGAACGTATATTACGCCAATCTTTAAATCTGGCAAGAAAGACAACATTACAAATTATCGCAGTGTCTCGATTCAGTCAGCAATACCTAAGTTATTTGATAAATTATTAACTGAACAACTGTATTGGATGAGTAAAAACGTTTTAATAAATGAACAGCATGGTTTCAGAAATGGTAGGTCAACATCAACAAATTTATTAATTTATGAATCATTCATACGCAATGCCTTAGATAATAAACATGTAGTGAATGCTATTTATACAGATTTTTTGAAGGCATTCGATAAAGTACATCATGTCATTTTAGTATCAAAAAAATTAAAATCATTAGGATTCCATGAATCTGTTTGTAAATGGATTAAACATTTTTTAGTTGATCGGACTCAGTGTGTAAAAATAAAAAACCACCTTTCTGAAATCGTGCATGTTCCGTCAGCGGTACCTCAAGGGTCGCATTGCGGACCTTTGTTGTTTCTTTTATTTATTAATGACATTTCAGCAGTAATCAAACACTCACACTTTCTACTTTGTGCTGACGACCTGAAGCTGTTCAAAGAAATTAAATCATCTAATGATTGTGCATTGCTTCACGAGGATCTGTCATCTGTTCGCGGTTGGTGTTGCCGTAATCAGTTATTTTTTAACGCAGATAAATGCAATTCAATTACTTTCACACGAAAACGATCGAACCATGATTTCATTTATAAAATCGAGGAAATCACAAAGATTAAAGATCTTGGCATCCTCTTTGACGCGAAGCTAACATTTTCTAGTCACATCAGTAATATATGCAATTCGGCAGCTAGAATGTTAGGTTATATTAGAAGAAATTCCCGTAACTTAAATCCCACATCTTATAAAACCATTTATGTTGCTTTTGTGCGCTCTCAGCTGGAGTATGCTTCATGTGTCTGGTCACCTAGTCAGAAGTGTTATCAAGATGAAATTGAAAATGTTCAAAACAAATTTTTAAAATCTCTTTCCTATAAGATCGGTAATGGGAATACCAGAAATCTTGAAGCTCTAATGACTAGTTTTGGTCTAGACACTTTAGGCAGCAGAAGAGTTTCTGCGATTATGATGCTGTTTCATAAAATTATTAATGGGGATGTTGAATGCCCTGATATTCTGTCTCAAATTGACTTCCATATTAGCGCTGATAACAAATTAACACGCTACAGACCATTATTCCGAATACCGTTCCACAGGACTAATTATGGTATCAACAATTGTTTCAGTCAATTTATGCGCTATGCTAATAATTTTTCACGCAATTCTAACTTTGATTTATTTTCTATGTCTCAGCAGGAATTGATGCGTTATTTAAAAGTTGTTGACATGAATGCACTGACAAATATGTAATAATTGACATTTATTCGTATTTTATTTAATTTAATTTAAGTTCTATTGTATTTTATTTATTATTATATAAATTTTAAATTGTAGTATTTTGTAATAATGGGAGTTTCCGTAAATAAAGATATTATTATTATTATTATTATAAAAAAATAAAAATCATTTATTTAATTAATTTGATAATTAAAAAAAATCTATTTCCTATCTAAATTGAGCTAGATCAATGAAATTTTTAGCATTTATACATATTTGTATTTCCTATTTATTGATAAAACTCCTGTTGTTTCACTGTAGTAAATACTATAGCAAAAAGGCTCTGAGCTCGAAATTTTGCTTCATGCGCCGGGCGTATGGGACACGGATTCAAAATGAAGTTCAATAACACATATATCATCATTAATTAAAATCATTATATAATCAGATATTTAGTCGGTAAATGAACATGTTTGTTAATAGAAACTGATGGAATAAAATATTACTGGTTGCAAATAATAGATTCAAATTTATTTTTAAAGGATTTGTATCTGTGATTCAAAAATGAGGATTCGAATCAGATTTTTCACTTACGAATCCTTTATTCGAGTATTCGTGATTCGAATCATATTAGGTGATTCGGATTCGTGATTCGAATCATGTTTTTGAGGATTCATCCCAGCTCTGATATATATACATATATTTACTTGTTTGTGGCATGAAGTGGTGTATTGACTTGATCTGTATGAATTGCAATATTGTGTTCAGATGATGTTGATATTGTAGCTGAAAATGATACAGCAGATTTTTCTGAACAGGTTTCTGTATCAGATTCAATAAATGTACTATAGCAAAAAAAAAATTGTTTTTTTAAATAATTTAAAAAGTAAAAAAAAATCTATTTCCGATCTAAATTGAGCTAGGTGAATAACATTTTCAGCATTTATAGAGATTTGTATTACTTATTTATTGATCAAATTCCCATTGTTGTACTATAAATAATACCGGAGCTAAAAAATAAAAATTGTATTTTTAATTCGACGTTTTAGCCTGAAAAGTGGTTTTGACGCGCAGAAAAAAATACCAATATCCGTCCTAAGTGAGCTTAGTCAATGATATTTTCAGCATTAACGCAAATCTGTATTGCCCATTTATGGTCCAACTCCCATTGTTCTACTGTAATTATGACCGAAGTAAAAAAATAAAAATTGTTGTTTTTCGTGATTTTGACGACTCCGCCAACATAAACAGAAATATATCAGCAAATATCCAAAAGCGATCCGGGGCATATAACAGGAACTACCCCAAAGTATATTCGATCAAAATTTCAGCCCTCTACGATAAACTCACTGGGAATGGTGATTTTTTTTCTTTCGAAAAAATCTAATTCTTAAATTAAAAAACAAAAATCTATTTTCCATTTAAATTGAGCTAGGTCAATGAAATTTTCAGCATTTATAGAGATTTGTATTACCTATTTATTGATTCCCATTGTTGTATTGTAAATAATACCGGAGCTAAAAACTAAAAATTGTATTTTAAATTCGCCATTTTAGCCTGAAAAGCGGTTTTGAAGCGCAGAAAAAAATACCAATTTCCGTCCTAATAGAGCTGGATCAATGACATTTTCAGTATTTATACAGATTCGTATTGCCCATTTATGGTCCAGCTCTCATTGTTCTACTATAATTATTACCGAAGTAAAAAAATAAAAATGGTTGTTTTTCGTGATTTTGACGACTCCGCCAACATAAACAGAAATATTTCAGCAAATATTTAATCAATAGGAAGCGATTCGAGGCATATAAAGGGTACTACCCTAAAGTATATTCGATCAAAATTTCAGCCCTTTACAATAAACTCACTGAGAATGTTGATTTTTTTTCTTTTGAAAAAATCTAATTCTTGAATATAAAAAAAATCTATTTTCCATCCAAATTGAGCTAGGTCAATGAAATTTTCAGCAATTAAAGAGATTTGTACTTCCTATTTATTAATAAAATTCCCATTGTTGTACTATAAATAATACAAGAGCTATAAAATAAAAATTGTATTTTTAATTAGCCGTTTTAGTCTAAAAAGCGGTTTTGAAGCGCAGAAAAAAATACCAATTTCTGTCCTAAGTGAGCTGGGTCAATGATATTTTCAGCATTTATGCAGATTCGTATTACCCATTTATGGTCCAACTCCCATTGTTCTACAATAATTATTACCGAAGTAAAAAAATAAAAATGGTCGTTTTGCGTGATTTCGACAACACTGCCATTATAAACAGAAATATTTCAGCAAATATCCAAATATCCAATATCCAGCAAATATTTAATCAATAGGAAGCGATCCGAGGCATATAAAAGGTACTACCCTAAAGTATATTCGATCAAAATTTCTGCCCTCTACGATGAACTGACAGGGAATGGTGATTTTTTTTTTTTTTTTTCGATTTTTCGTTAAAAAACACTATTTTATAAATTTCGAAAATTATTGAACTTTGTGAATTTTAGACGGTTCAGTAAGGGTACATGGGGGCACACCTTAATAAGTGATATTTTGGCTACTTGTGAGTATTTTTTTCAGTCAGATAAGTCATCGCGTAGGCGAGCAAAATGGCGGAGGACCAGACCGGATATTTTCTTGATTGTAGGCCCCATAATGGGGCTCCGGTAAAAAGTTCGTACATCAATCGAAAGCTCTTTTAATGGGCTATAAGACTTCTACGATGAACTGACAGAGAATGGTGAATCTTTTTCCTTCAAAAATACCATTTTATAAATTTCGAAAATTATTGAACTTTGTGAATTTTTGACGGTCCCTCTGGGCCCTTCAGTAAGGGTACATGGGGCACACCTTAATAAGTGATCTTTTGGCTACTTGTGAGTATTTTTTTCAATCGGATAAGTCATCGCATAGACGAGCAAAATGGCGGAGGACCGGACCGGATATTTTCTTGATTGTGGGCCTCATAATGGGGTAAAACGTTCGTACATCAATCAAAAGCCTTTTGTAATGGCCTAGAAGACTCTGAAATCAAATATTTTTTTGGAGCTTTCGTCTGGTCGATATAGCACTTCAAACTTAAGGGACATTTTAGTTTCAAAAAAACCGTTGGCACCCCCGAGGTGGAGATCGGATTTATGCAAAACTCTAAAACCCCAATTAAAGTAATTATATATATATATACAGGGTGGGCCACGAATAACGCCCATTAAAAGTTTTCGGAGTTCCTAACAGAAGAAAAATTTGAAAAAATTCTACATTGCACGGTTGAATGCGATCACATCATGGAAAATATTTCGACTTTCTATCACTTCCGGTTGTACCGGGAATGGCTACCAACTTTGTTATTTTAAATGGAACACCCTATATATTAATTTTTTTTAGATTCCCCGTTCAATTGTCTACCCTTTCATATGAATTTATGTCCACTTAACTCTTACAGTTTTTGAGTAAAAAATTTATTTGTCAAATATTGACCTCAAATAGACGTTTTGAAAAATGCCTATAACTTCTAGTAGGGACAAGATAGACAGACAAACGGCATCTTGAATTGTTACTTATAGATCCCTCTAGAATTAAAAAAATTGACATCTGTCAATTTTGACAATAGGTATTTCAAAAATGTCAATATTTCAGTGCCCACTTTAAAACATCATAATTCAATGTTTTCAAATGGAATGACCAATATTTTATCTCATATGGTGATTGGCAAGACAATTTGCAACATAAAAGTATTATGTCTCCCTATATCTAGAGCAAGTAGTTTTTGAGTTATTTCGACATTTTTTTCCTCCCAGAATGTTTGCACAATTGAATAATTCCTGTACAATTCACACATGCACCATACTAGGCTACTATCAATATTCACTGAACCGAATCTAGAAAAAATCGTTTCCAACGTGTCAATATTTTTGAACACTTCGAGTAATATTATAATAAATAAGTGTAGCAATCGAGAAATTATGAATTTATTCGTCATATATGGCTAGTGCGACAGAATTGTTGTTTCAACGAAACTTATCCACACTTACAACTTACAAACAAAGCAAAAGCAAGAAGATTGAAATAAAGTAATTTTCAAACGAATAATTAAATGCAAGAACAGAAAAAAAATATTATAACAATTGTTCGAAATGATGACCATTAACGTATAAGCACTGTCCAGCACGTGTTGCGACACACTCTGTTGTTGCTCGCCTAATTTCTTCTGCACTTAATTCCGCGAATGCAGCTCGCACCCTTGCTTCCAATTCTTCTCGGGTATTGACGATAGTGGCATAAACTTTATTTTTTATGCGACCCCAAAGAAAAAAGTCGAGTGGAGTAAGATCTGGAGATCTAGGGGGCCAGCTCCACGGACCTAACCTTCGAATCCATCTATCTTCGAACATATTCGTCAGTTGCTGCGATATTTCGTGTGTGCAATGAGCTGGGGCTCCATCGAGCTGATACCATGAACTTATCCTTAAATTCAAAGGAAGCTCATCCAAAAAATTCTCTACAAAATTTCTTAAAATTTGTAAATATCTACCACTATTTAATCTTTCGTGGTACAAATAAAAAGTAACACGCGTGTCCATCAAAAGGCAAAATACGTTGAAACTAAATTTGTGTTGGGATTTATGTACAAGCGTTGCATGTGGATTTTCAGTTGACCACATGTGATTGTTTTTTCTATTGAAAATTCCTTCGCGAGAGAAATTTGATTCGTCGGTCCAAATATTTTTTTTTTAAAAGTCATTGTCTTCTTGATTTTTAACCAACAAAAACTTACAAAAATCAATCCTGTTCACTGCATCTTGAGGAAATAATTCTTGCACCAAATTAAATTTATAATTATGCATACGATATAGTTTCAAAATTCTTCGCAGTGATGTTCTGCTTACTCCCAAATTCTCCTGGCAACTACGGGTGGATGCGCGTGGATTTGCTTCAAAATAAGCCAAAACATTCACTTGAACTTCCTCATTCTGCGTAATTGGCTTTGGTTGATTTTTTTCAATATATTTTATTCAATTGTGCAAGCATTCTGGGAGGAAAGAAATTTCGAAATAACTCAAAAACTGCTTGCTCTAGATATTGGGAGACATAATACTTTTATGTTGCAAATTGTCTTGCCAATCACCATATGAGATAAAATATTGGTCATTCCATTTGAAAACATTGAATTATGATGTTTTTAAGTGGGCACTGAAATATTGACATTTTTGAAATACCTATTGTCAAAATAGACAGATGTCAATTTTTTTAATTCTAGAGGGATCTATAAGTAACAATTCAAGATGCCGCTCGTCTGTCTATCTTGTCCCTACTAGAAGTTATAGGCATTTTTCAAAACGTCTATTTGAGGTCAATATTTGACAAATAAATTTTTAACTCAAAAACTGTAAGAGTTAAGTGGACATAAATTCATATGAAAGGGTAGACAATTGAACGGGGAATCTAAAAAAAAATTAATATATAGGGTGTTCCATTTAAAATAACAAAGTTGGTAGCCATTTCCGGTATAACCGGAAGTGATAGAAAGTCGAAATATTTTCCATGAGGTGATCGCATTCAACCGTGCAATGTAGAATTTTTTCAAATTTTTCTTCTGTTAGGAACCCCGAAAACTTTTAATGGGCGTTATTCGTGGCCCACCCTGTATATATATATATATATATATATACAGAGTGTCCGTATTTCGAGGAAATGCATGGGGATCTCGGTTATTTGAAGAGTTAGAGAGTTGGTTAAATTAGGGCAAATATGTGAAATTTGTAGCCCAACAATAATCCGAAAACAGTTTTAAAATATCTTTTTTTGTTTTCGAGATATTGCCAAAAAACTATTTTTTTCAAATTTCGTTTTTATTTTTTTATGAAAAAACTATTCGATCTAGGAATTTGCAACTTTTACATTATATAGGCACTTTTTAATCAGGAATTTAGTAGTGTACTTACATTTAAAATAACTTTAATATCTTCCCCGGAACCATAGCCAACTTTTGTTTTTCTTATGGGCGCCATATTGGATTTTCATATTTTTAGAAAGAACTTTTTTTTCTGAATTAAACGGTATATCACACTTATAATTTATTCTGCGTTTTATTTGAAACATAGCAACCTTTTGTTTTTTGTAAAGAGTGCCTTGGAAACAATAATATTGATACGTTATTCAGTTATTGATGTGTCAATAAGATACGATCATTATACATAATACATAAAATAAAGTTAAAAATGGTGTTTTCGAACCAAGAAAAACGAGATGATCGAAGTTTATTATACTTCAAACAAAAATGTACGTATTTCATCCGAAGTCTATCTACAGCGCTATCCAGAAAAGCAACAGCCAAGTGAAACTCATCATAAAACTACATACAAATTTATTGGAATATGGTTCCTTCGTAAAGCCACGACAAAGATATGGATATCACCAACCCCATGAAAATGAAAACCAAATTTTGCAAGCGGTAAAATGATTTCATTTTAATTACAATAAGATAATATTTATTCCCCTAGATTCAAGATAACCCTTCTTCCTCAACGAGAGAACTTGCGAACCAGTTTGGTGTGACGTTTCAATACGTATGGAGAATTTTGAAAAAAAATAAATATCGCCCATTCAAAATTAAAGTTACTCAAGCTCTCCATCCTGGAGATGCTAGACGAAGGATGGACTTTTGTCGTATTTTATTGGAAAATTAAACGAAAATCCGAATTTCTTGTCAAATGTGATATGGTCTGACGAATGCCGTTTTACCAACACAGGGATATTCAATAGGCATAATGAACATGTGTGGAGTATAAATAATCCTAGACAACATGAAGAAAGACGACGACAAGTGCAATTCGGACTAAATGTATGGGTCGGTATTTTGGGAGACAATATTGTAGGTCCATACATTTACGAAGATACATTAAATTCACAGAGATATCACGATTTTTTAAGAACATTTTTAAGTGATTACGTAGACAATAACATCCCCTTAAATATGTTAAGAAATGTATGGTTTCAACAAGATGGTGCACCACCTCACAACAGCCAAATTGTCGCTAATTGTCTGTCCGAAATGTTTCCAAATAATGTTATGGCAAATAATGGTGATATACGTTGGCCTGCTCGCTCACCTGATTTGTCACCTCTAGATTATTTTCTTTGGGGAGCTATAAAAGAAAAAGTTTATAAAACTATTCCAGAGGACAAAGACGATTTAAGAAGAATTATAATAGTTACCATTCAGCAATTAAGAAGAAGAGACATTTTTCGGGCAGTCCAAAATTTAAGGAAAAGACTAGAATTATGTTTGGAGGTCAATGGTGATATATTCGAACACTTACTCTAAGTTTGTGATAATTTTAGTTCAAAAGATATTTAATTAATTTGTTTATTATTATTTAATATTATGAAAAACTTCATCAAGCAGCAGAGTGATTATTCTGGTTCCTTCCCTAAAAAAATATAGTTGTAGGCCTCAGGAATTTTAAAATGTGCAACTGTTTTCAAGGCACTCTTAAAAAAAAACAAAAGGTTGCTTTGTTTCAAATGAAACGCAAAATAAATTATAAGTGTGATATACCGTTGAATTCAGGAAAAAAAGTTCTTTCCAAAAATATGAATATCCAATATGGCGCCCATAAGAAAAACAAAAGTTGGCTATGGTTCTGGAGAAGATATTAAAGTTATTTTAAATGTAAGTACACTACTAAATTCCTGATAAAAAAGTGCCTGTATAATGTAAAAGTTGTAAATTCCTAGATACAATAGTTTTTGAATAAAAAAATAAAAACGAAATTTGAAAAAAATAGTTTTTTGGCAATATCTCGAAAACAAAAAAAGATATTTCAAATCTGTTTTCGGATTATTGTTGGGCTCCAAATTTCACGTATTTGCCCTAATTTAACCAACTCTCTAACTCTTCAAATAACCGAGATCCCCATGCATTTCCTCGAAATACGGACACCCTGTATATATATATATATATATATATATATTATCATTTGCCTTTTACCTTTCGGTGTAGGCTTTACATATTTTTTACATTTCTCGTTCTACATCACTTATTTATAAAGTCTTTCCACTCCTTTCGGTTTCCTGCTAAAACCTTCGCTTGTTTCATTGTCTTTCCTCTGTTATTTATTGCTTTTTCTATTATGTTGTTCCTTGTCAGTCTTGGTCTACCTCTTCCTCTCTTGTTTCCCACACTTGTTTTGTTTGGTTCGTGTTTTTCATTCGTGTTAGATGTCCCCACCAGCTAAGTTGTTTCTTTTCGATATGAATGTCTAGTGCTTCTATTGCCAATTCTTCTCTGATATCTATATTTCTTATTCTATCTCTTTTCGTTACTTGTTTTACTCTTCTCAGATATTTCATCTCCACAGCCTGTAGTCTACTTTTATCTCTCTTTGTCAATTTCCATGTTTCTAACTAATTATACATGTTATTAAATTAAATTATATCATTTAAAAATAAGGGTTTTTTAAAGAAATAACACTGTTCAATAGTTCAAAAAGTGAAGATTTCTGCTTAAGTATCTAGACTTCTCAAATGTCTTTTTTATACAACCCAACAAAAAGTTGCACCCCATAAAGCTACGCAACCAATCCAAATTTTCAAGCCTATCTAAACTAGAAATTTTACTTCATGCTTTATCAAGGAGTGGAAACACTCGTTAGAAACTTTAAATTGCACTTTCTCAAAAACAACACAAGCTTGAAAACTGACAGTATATGCATCAGGATATGTATACTTAAAAGAAAAAATCCCTGTACGTAAAATTCAATCAAATCATATAAAAAATATACAATATACAATAAGGCCTAGTTGTACCTAAAACATTTAACTCGAGTTCAAGCTGAACTTGAATTCAAGATGACAGTTCGTATTGTTCGAATGTCTCTTTGAACTCGAGTTCAGACTTAAACCAGTTCAACGTGTTTAGTGCAACTGGTCCTAAGTGATAAAAACGTTAAAAGTCAAGAAATTATTAAAAAAAATGTAATGTAAAGATTAATATTAAAATAAATTACAATAAAATGATTGCATGTGTTGATTCCAACACTAACATTACGGACCACTAATTCAAGGCCATTCTACACTTTAATTATAGCGGAACGATTATTGTTTACGTAATCCATTCATCTCTTACGTAAACCGAAAATATGCAAAGGTGAGAGAACGTTCGAGAGAGAGAGAAAGTAATTTAGTACATATCTAAGCCATAATTCGGGTGTGAGAATGTTGCAATTGAGGACAACCATTAAACTTTACATCCGAAAAGATAATTTTCGCATCAACTTTAAAAAGAGTTAAATATTACGAAACATTACTCGATGAATATTTATAAGAAATTGATTAAATCCTATATCCTAATTTCTTGAAAAAAATTATTATAGCAGAGGTTATTCACATGAGTAGGTTAACTATCAACGAGTTTAATAACTCGGTAATAGTTAAACTACTCAAGTGAATAACCTCTGCTGTAATAATTTTTTTTGTAATTATACAGTGGCGTAACTATAATATTTGTGCGCCCGTTAGAATATTTCTGGGGCCCCCGATATACAGGGTCTCAATATTTTGTGGAAATGCATGTGGATCTCTGTTATTTAAAGATATAGAGCAGGGATCAGACAATCCAGACTAAGCAGATCCAGAATTACCGAATGTCCAATCCAGCAAATTGGACAGACGCTTATTACCACAACCAGCACCGGGCGGACAACAGATAACCGTAATCGTGTATAAGGGAATGGAATTCGGCAGCACAAACATGCAGCATTGTCTCGTTCTTATGATGTCATGTAGATTAAGCGCTTATGTAAATAATAATTGATAAAAATAGTCTGTGATTGTAGGAAATAAATCAGAGTTAAACAACTTTCATTGCGAGTTACTTGTATCTCACGAAGAGCTTAAAAACCTCCGAGTGCAATCCTCCTTTCTTCTTCTTCTTCTTCTGCTATCCCTTGTTGCCCCTTAGGACAATCCTCCTTTCAAATAAGTTAAATTCTCCGCTGCCTTATAACTAGCGTCACGAACTTTCATTGCGAGTTACTTGTACCTCACGAAGAGCCTGAAGACCTCAGAGTGCAATTCCTTCCTTCGAATAAGTTCGATTCACCGCTGCCTTTCAACCAGCGTAAACATCATCGTCAAGCAACCAGTACCATCAGTCGCTCCCCTTGTACCTAGCGCCCGTTCTCACAGCTATCAGCGTACACACCGACGTAATTCGGAGTGCACCGTAAGATGAAAAGGAGAAACTATGTTAATGTGTACACATTTAATACAAAATTTTTATTGAAAACATATAACCTTAAAATTGATATAGTGAACTAGTAATGAAGTATAAAAGAGATGTTTTCATGTGGTAAACAAGATGAAGTCAGTTTTAACGATGAATTTAGTATTTTTGCAAATTACACGAACATAAATGTAAATCGCGGAGCGCCTGGCAAATCCAAATTTGTAGGCTTTTCTAAACTGGACTTTTTATTTCATGCTTAGTCTGGGAGTGGAAAGCACTTGTTGGTATAATACTGGAGAACTTAAATTATAGTGGATTAAAAAAATACCACTTGAATTTGATCAAACATAACCTATATTATATTTAGAAATACGTACAGTGACTTAATTAAACACAGTGGCGACCACTCCCTGTCATCCGCCGTGATAAGGCAAAATTAATCAAGAAAATAGGTCGTAATACAAACATCTGATATTCAATTGTGAGAGCGAGTGTTTGTCATCTTTCACTTAAAGCATTATTCATGAGCGGGGGCTATTCCCTTAATTTTGAAATAGAAACATATGTATCTAACCTATTTGGTTAGATCAACTTAATCAAAATATATCTAACCTAACCTTAGATTGCCAAGTATTCTATTCCAATTAACCAAAATATATCTAGCCTTATTAGATTGGCATCTAATTCAACCTAAATTACAACGTAACGACATTAACTGATATCTGGAAGTGAAATAATAGCACTGACTTAAAATGACAGTAACAACTTGTAATAAATAATGTTAATTTATGCTAATAATCATTCTTGCTATCATGTCTGTGGGGTTTAGCACACCCGTGCAGAGAACCGGCGCGCGGAACAGCGTCGTGAGTAGGGTGACTCACCAGGGAACGCAAGTACACGAGGCGACCCGCGTACACCCCCACGACAACGCGCGCACACAGAAAACAACCCCACCGCTCGAACCAGCTACCAGGACGGAAACACGATATAAAAACGCTCGTCCAAGCGATAATAGTCAGTCTGCTTGGCTAATTTACCACGTGTTCACCCACAGCCGCGGTAAATTGACCAAACTAACGTGTTCACCCACAGTCGTTAGAAATCAGACATTATAGCGAGTTCACCCACAGCCGCTAAATCCGTCGAACGTTTATCGCAAACACCAGTTACATGGAAAACCGTAAACCAGAATCTAAACTGGAGATCAGGAGCCGCCACGTCCGGAACTTACGAAGAAAGGCGCATCGACAGCCGGCGATACCCAGGTTGATATCCCCGCTGCCACCGACGCCGAAGAAGCCACCGCGATCACAGGAAGACCAACCGCTTCCTACATACAGGCACATCCTAACCGCACTTACACACGGAACAGAGCTCCAGAACGCCTGCAGCCACCCAGTCACACTACTGCCGAGGACCCCGCAGAAGGCATTCCGAGTGACAACGCTGCCAGCCAGTCCACCACGATACCAAGGAGTGGACCCCTTTCACATACTGCTCTGTGATCCCCGTCGATATCGCGTTAGAGCCGCGTACCGACGAAGATTGATTACAACTTCAACGTCAAATAAATAACCTTAATTGTAAATATAATGTAAATAAAAACACGCTACGTTAAACACCTCTCTTCTTACTCTCGCATCAAAGTGGTCGGAGAAACTTCTCCGCCATACACCCAAAACACCCAAAGTAGTGACCAGCCGACGTGATTCCACGAGAGAGAGAGAGAGAGAGAGAGTCAGAATGACTGACAACGAGGAAATAAACAGGATACAAGTTCGCATCCCTCCATTTTGGGCAGACGATCCGGAAGTATGGTTCGCACAGGTGGAAAGCCAATTCGACATAGCGAAAATAACAACGGATAGACGAAGTACGGATACATCGCAGGAAACCTAGAGGCGAGATACGCGAAAGAAATCAGAGACGTCCTAACCAACCCGCCAGCTGTCGGAAAATACGATAAATTAAAAACAGAACTGATCAGAAGGCTCAGCGTAAGCCAGGAGCAAGGGACAAGGCAATTGTTGGAACACGAAGAACTAGGAGACAGAAAATCATCACAATTCCTACGACACCTGCAGCATCTGGCAGGAACAGCAGTCCCAGAATCACTCCTACGTTCCTTATGGATAGGACGGCTACCAAGAAACATTCAGGCCATATTGACAACACAAACCAAATCCACGCTGGAAGAAGTAGCCGAGCTTGCAGATGCCATCAGCAACACCACAACACTTACAGTTAACGAAATGGCAACCCAAGACAGCGATCTTTTGAAATATCTGATACAGGAAATCGGTCAACTAAGAACCCAACTGCAAGAAAGAGAGAAAGAAAAAAATCAGAACCGGTCTCGCAGCAGAAGCCGTTCTAGCAACAGCAGAGGTCAAAGCCAGAGTAGGTCACAGAACCGTACGTACGACACGTGCTGGTTCCATTTCAAATTCGGGGACAAAGCACGAAACTGTAAGCCACCATGCAAGAAGTCCAAACGGGGAAACGACTTAGGCAGTCAGTAGCGGCGACTGACGTGCCGCCAAACGAATCCCGCCGCTTATACGTTACCGATCAGCAAACAAAGGTGCAGTTCTTGATTGATACCTGAGCAGACGTATGCGTATATCCACGGCGACTGACAACACAGCCCTACAAAAAATCTACGTACAAACTCTATGCAGCAAACGGAACTACTATCAATACGTACGGGACAATCAACATGGAGTTGAACCTAAAACTCCGTCGAAACTTTCCCTGGAGATTCATCATCGCAGACGTAGAAAAAGCCATAATAGGAGTAGATTTTTTAGCGCACTACGAACTACTACCCGATGTAAAAAACCGGAAGCTACACGACGCCAGGACAAACATCACGGCCCCGGGCTTAGTAAAAAAAGAGGAGGCAGCAAGGATAACCACGGTAGACGACAACCAAAAGTATCACCGAATCTTGCGAGAATTCCCCGGGATATGCAAACCGGCAGGCTTACCAATGTCCACACAACATGGCACAGAGCATCACATCCAAACCACGAATGGACCACCAGTGGCATGCAAGCCTAGACGACTAGCCACGGAAAAACTATCCATAGCAAAAAAAGGAATTCAAAACAATGTGTGAAATGGGAATCGCACGACCTTCAAAAAGCGCATGGTCATCACCATTGCACCTAGTCCCCAAAAAGAAAAGCAATGAATGGAGGCCATGTGGGGATTACAGAGCCCTCAATGCTAGAACAATCCCAGACAAATATCCTGTTCCACACATCGAGGATTTCTCCCAACAGCTGTACGGAAGGAAGGTATTGTCAACAATAGATTTGGTACGAGCCTACCAACAAATACCGGTAGCCAAAGAAGACATACCAAAAAACGCAATAACCACACCGTTCGGATTATTCGAATTTCCATACATGACATTCGGACTACGCAATGCTGCACAGACGTTCCAAAGATTCATGGATGGTATACTAAGAGACCTAAATTTCTGTTATGTATACATCGATGACATCTTAGTAGCATCCACATCAGAGGAAGAACATGACCAACACCTTAGGCAGATATTCCAACGACTGAATGAGAACGGCATAGTTATCAACCAGTTAACAACAGCGTATCCGGAGAAGGAACCAAGCCCCTGGACTACGTTAAACACCTCTCTTCTTACTCTCGCATCAAAGTGGTCGGAGAAACTTCTCCACCATACACCCAAAACACCCAAAATGTCTAACGTTGTCAGTATTGATAGTATGGTATGACATAAAAATAAATTACATTTTTGATGCCATATTAGCATACAATTATAATATCGACCATTGAAGTAAAATCACAATGATATTGTTCAATTTGAAACTACGAATAAGTGTTTAATGTTATATTATGGAGTTAGGTTAGAATTAATTTTATTGAGTTGGGTTAGATGTCACTACAGTGCGTTGATTAACCTATTAACGGCCGAGCAATTATAGAGTAAGCTCTAAAAGATGATTTTAGGTAAAATCTGCACTTCTTTTTATAGTGTTTATGAATGACTTATTGTATTACATACTGTGAAATTTTCTTATAAATATGCATATACGGTGTAAATTTTCAGGCATTCATCGATTTTATATAAAAACGTGCAATATGAAGTTTACAACGATTGTTTCCACTCCCAGACTAAGCATGAAGTAAAATTTCGAGTTTAGAAGAGCCTGAAAATTTGGTTTGGTCGCTCCGCAAAGCGGCCAAACCAAATTTTCAGGCTTTTCTAAACTCGAAACTTTACTTCATGCGCCACACGTATAAAACACTGAAATATTATGAAGTTAGAAATACACTGAATTTTTTTTTTTTAATGAGAAGAAACGCAATATTTAAATAATAAAATAATTACATTTTTCTTCATACATTTTTAAGTCAGGTCAAATAATATAATATATCAAATTAACTATTAATGATTTCGATAGCTAACGCCATCTAATGCTTCATAGTGGCATCACACTGAAGAGGACCTTGAAGTCCGAAACGCGTCTGTGGGTATCTGGTGGCGGAATACTGAACACAAATTCAATTTTGATATTTGTTTTCTGGTTTCACAAACAGAGTTCTGCTCGCTCGTGGACGAAACAGTGACCTGTATATGCACTTTGTGCATTCGTGTCACTGACGATGCCACTATGAAGCATTAGATGGCGTTAGCTATCGAAATCATTAATAGTTTTCACATATTGGCTTGAAATAGTCAGAAATGTTCAGTATTCCTCAGCACTGGGTCGGGACCACACTGAAGAGGACCTTGAAGTCCGAAACGCGTCTGTGGGTACCTGGTGCCGGAATACTGAACACAAATTCAATTTTGATATCAAATTAACTTATTCAGTAATTTAATTGACAAAAAATTAATAATGTTGCGTGTGTGCACCAATGGTGCTTAATGGGTTAAACACAGTGGTGACAACTGTGGTATTCTTTTTAGTTGGTTGTTAGTAATTTAGACCATTGATTAAATAATATATAAGATAGGAAACGCAATGCATTAAAAACGTGACCCCAAAAATTGTCCAGCTTTGGCGTCGACACCAAGTAGGCGGTCAACTGAACTACACTATTTAAAATCTTACAGATACCTATTTTGTGTAGAAGTTGAAGACCGCGAGATATTTATGCGCTCCTGATACTCTCCTCGAGCGGAGCGGTTAGCAAGTAGGTGCGGACGTCCCGGGGAAGTGAGGGTTTTTTTTGCGTGAACAAGCAGACGGCCGGCGATTCTTTTAATAGTTTTCAAAATGAATGTAAAACGTAATAATTGCGTTTATATTAATTGTCATATAAACAGACACAAAAATCCAGAAATATCATTCTTTAAATTTCCAAAAAAAGATGAAAGTAGACAAAAAATATGAATTGAGAATAGCGGTAATATAAACTTATTACAGTTAAAAAACAATAAACTGCATACGAGTGTTATATGCGAAAAACATTTCGCTTCAAAATATATCATGAAAAATGGTGCTAGAAAAAATGTTCGCGAAATTCCTTCAACTTCAGAAGAAAACGTATTTAAATTGAAGTTGCCAATAAGAAAGTGCTATGGAAAATTACCAATAAACGAAAATGAAATTTCTACTGTGGAGATGGTGAGTTTTTAATATTCAGGACCGGCGTGTGCGGGACAAAATAGTCGTAAGAAAAAACAAAGGGGGGGTTACCGCTTGTAGTGCCCAAAACATTTATTAATAGGCTTAATTAATGACAGGGATTCGCGAAAAAAAATCTTAAGGTGTCCGTTTTTAGAGCTACTCTATGGGTGATCGCAGTGACGGATCCAGAGAGCAATTTACGGGGGGAGGGGTATTGACAATTATCTGTTGTATTGTTTCAAAATATACAGGGTGCCCGTTTTTCGAGCTGCACTATCTCGCTTATTTGAAGAGATAGAGAATCGGTTAAATGGAGGCAAATTTGCGTATTTTAGTGCATACTAATAATTTGCTTTCACATTTCATACATCTTTAATTGTTTCGATGTAATTTGAAAAAAAAAGAAATTTTCGATATTTCAAAATTGATCATATCTGTCATTTGTAATTTTTTCCAAAATTTCTAAAAACATTCTTATAGCCCGATTTATGAACTTACCTCATAAACAAATTAAATCTGCAAACGATTCGTTATTGTTTTTCCAAACACGACTTTTGTTTTTGTTATGGGCGCATATGGAGATATCAGAGCTGGGATGAATCCTCAAAAACATGATTCGAATCACGAATCCGAATCACCTAATATGATTCGAATCACGAATACTCGAATAAAGGATTCGTAAGTAAAAAATATGATTCGAATCCTCATTTTTGAATCACGGATACAAATCCTTTAAAAATAAATTTGAATCTATTATTTGCAACCAGTAATATTTTATTCCATCAGTTTCTATTAACAAACATGTTCATTTACCGACTAAATATCTGATTATATAATAATTTTAATTAATGATGATATATGTGTTATTGAATTTCATTTTGAATCTGTGTTTTATACGCCTGACGCATGAAGTAAAATTTCGAGTTTAGAAAAGCCCCGTGAAAATTTGTCGAGGGTCGCTGCGCGACCCTCGACAAATTTTCTACGCGGGGCTTTTCTAAACTCGAAATTTTACTTCATGCTTAGTCTGGGAGTGGACAACCCTCGTTCTTAGAAGTTTCAAATTAAAGAATTACTCTAGATTACTAAGTTTATTACCAATTTACAAAGGCTACAGCTCGAAGGACCAATCATGGTCTTCGTAGACCGAAGGACTACAGGGAATCGAAGTTTATTTACAAGAAAACAACGAATATCTGAAGGTTTACAGCATGGATAGGAAAGAAAACATCTAATTTTGAAAAAATATCGAAGTTGGGTTGGTTTTCAGTGCGCTTTTAACTTCACTTTAAATCAGTGTTTTATACGCGTGGCGCATGAAGTAAAATTTCGAGTTTAGAAAAGCCCCGTGAAAATTTGTCTCGGGTCGCTGCGCGACCCTCGACAAATTTTCTACGCGGGGCTTTTCTAAACTCGAAATTTTACTTCATGCTTAGTCTGGGAGTGGACCGTCAAGATTTTCTACATGTCGAGATTTTTGATATTTCTAGATTTATGTCGATTTATTCACAGTTTGTTATTGTATTAAATGCAACTTTAATATTAAATAAAAACGGTTTTTTTTAGGAATAGAATATTCACCCATTAAGAGCCGAACAAATTATAAAGTTAACTCTAAAAGTTAATTTTAGGTAAAATTTTGCATCTTTTTCTATGATTTCAATGAATGATTTATTATATTACATACGTCGATTTTTTAAAAGAGTTAAATTTAAAATTCAAACGAGTGTTGTCCACTCCCAGACTAAGCATGAAGTAAAATTTCGAGTTTAGAAAAGCCCCGCGTAGAAAATTTGTCGAGGGGCGACCCGAGACAAATGTTCGTGGGGCTTTTTTAAACTCGAAATTTTACTTCATGCGCCACGCGTATAAAACACTGATTTAAAGTGAAGTTAAAAATGCACTGAAAACCAACACAACTTCGATATTTTTTCAAAATTAGATGTTTTCTTTCCTATCCATGCTGTAAACCTTCAGATATTCGTTGTTTTCTTGTAAAAAAACTTCGATTCCCTGTAGTCCTTCGTTCTGCGAAGACCATGGTTGGTCCTTTGAGCTGTAATAAACTTAGTAATCTAGAGTAATCCTTCAATTTGAAACTTCTAAGAACGAGTGTTGTCCACTCCCAGACTAAGCATGAAGTAAAATTTCGAGTTTAGAAAAGCCCCGCGTAGAAAATTTGTCGAGGGTCGCTGCGCGACCCTCGACAAATTTTCACGGGGCTTTTCTAAACTCGAAATTTTACTTCATGCGCCCGCGTATAAAACACTGATTTCAAGTGAAGTTAAAAATATACTATTAACGTTGGATATTTTTCATGGTTAAGTAACCAAATATGCATTCACAAATATTTGAATTATTCGATAATTTTAATATTTATATTCAAATATGAATAATTTAGTGATTTAAATATTCATATTGGAATATTTAACTATTTGAATTAATCGAATTCGAATCCCAGCCTTAATGGCGATGATTCGAATTATTTAGGAGGATTTGAATCCATGTATCAGGATTCGAATTTTATGAGGATTCGATTCCTTTTATAAGGATTCGAATCCTTTTATAAGAACTCGAATCCTTTTATAAGGATTCGAATCATCTACGTTTGGATTCGAATACGAATCCTTTTAAAAAAATGTAACGAATCCGGATCACGAATCCGTTTTCACTAAAGTATTCGAATACCTCTTTTCAATCCTCTAAAAGGATTCGAATCCGGGAATCGAATCCTGAATGATTCGAATCCTGCCCAGCTCTGGGAGATATGCATATCATTGAACAGCATTTTTTACGCTGATTTCAATGATGTTGACTTTTGCAAAATGTATTGTTTTTATTATATGTAACCATTGAAACAATTGAGCAATGTCCACAAAAACTATTTGTTTGTATAAGAAAATGTAACCAATTATTAGTAGACTTCCGTGTAAATAGCATTTCAACTACTCCATAGCAACTTGATATTTTTTGGTTGACATCACACTTAAAAACATGGAATATCTGTGAATATGATTTCATTGCAAACCTTTGTTTAAATTCAAAATAATTGTAAAGTTTTTTGGCAATTTTCTCGGTAAATACTTTTCTTAAATTATTGAATAAATTACCAAGTCATTCAGCTTAATACGCTTTAAAAATAATGTAATAAGACCGGTACTGTCAAATAATTAGGGGAGCCAATATTTACACATTTTAAATTTGACATGTAAATCCCTATGGTCCGAAATATTTAGAATACAATCCAATTCAAGATATAATAGTAGGAACTAGGACGAAGTTAAGCTATTGGAAAAAAGGGATTAGTTTTTATGATTAGGGGGCTATTTAAAAAATGGAAACAGCCCATCTCTTATTATATTGCGGAACGCCCAGTTCCAGGAAATATTTTAAAAGATTTAGTCCTTTTTAATATTAAAAAGTGTATGTCCATTGGACTTAGAGTAAAATCAATTGTATGTGATCAGGGCTCTAACAATAGACGTGTTTATAATTTATTAAATATTTCAAAACAAAATCCTTTTTTTAACTATGAGGAAAATAAAATGTTTGCCCTTTATGACGCCCCACACCTATTTAAATCTATAAGAAATAATTTAGCTTCAACAGACATATTTGTGGATGATTTGCGTGTGTCGTGAAATGACATAGTACATGTTTATAATATAAATAAATAATTTCAATTATCATCATTTTTAACAAATATTACAAATTGGCACATATATCCAATAACCTTTGACAAAATGTCTGTAAAACTTGCAGTTCAAGTACTAAGTAGGAGGATGTCTACAGCGATCGAAACTGCTGTAAATACAGGTGACCTTAAGTCTTCAAGCGGAAACAATACAGCAAGCTTTTTAAAAATTATTAACGATCTTTTTGATTCGTTAAATAGCCGCACGCTATATGATCAAAATCCATATAAGAATGGATTATCAGATAAAAATAAAGTCGTGTTAGAGACATTAAGAAACGGATTGGTTTATTCAAATAAAATTAAAGTTTATTCTAAAACTATGACTGAACGAAAGAATGTTTATTGCTTTGAGGGCTTGGCACATACAATTACAGGAATATTACAATTATTCGACGACATTAAGAACAGTGGGCATACATTTTTGTTAACTAATCGTCTTCAGCAAGACCCACTTGAAAATTTGTTTTCGGTCCTAAGGAATCGAGGTGGCTATAATAGCAACCCCACGGTTAAGGGTTTTCGACAGGCATTACAACAATCAATGCAAATAAGAATGCTGGAGACTATTACCGACAATTCAAATTGCGAGTTAAATGATGATAAACAATTATTTATTTTATCTGAAGAAAATAAAGACAGGTACATTTGATAATACATTAAAGTTAAATTGTTTTTATCGTGGCCATAGGATTTTACATACTAAAAATGATACCGTGTGTTAATGTATTTTATCATATAATTTTGAAGCAAATTTTTATTGTTAGTAATAAATGCATTATTTTTCTTCACGATGCGTTTAATTAGAATAACTTAAACGTGTTTTATTCCATGTAAAAATAAAATAAATAACTGTGCACAAATAATGAAAGTGCCTTGAATTTCAGATTGATTAGTAAGAGTGGAATTTGTAATTAAATTAATTATAAGAGGTTTGTCCGTTTTCGAGCAAAGGCATTTCAAACAATTTCTGTGATATTTTTTTGGATTTTTGTTATTGTTCTATTTCTATTATCTGCTAACAAATTATTAAATATATTTTTTTAATGGAATAAAACATGTTTATATTATTCTAATTAAGCGCATCATGTAGAAAAATAATTGATTCATTACTAACAATAAAAATTTGCTTCAAAGTTAAATGATAAAATACATTAACACAAGGTATAATTTTTAGCATGTAAAATACTAAGGCCCGCGATAAGCAAAAGAGTGGCCGTTTTCTTATTACTGCAAAGAATACGGCCACTATCAAGGGACATAAAAAATAGACATAAAAAAGCAGCGCGATGAACAAGCGATCTTTGTGCGCCACGTTACATTCGAAGCAAGTATCAGGAGAGCATAACGAGCACAACTGCACAGTTAGTTCTATAATACGTCGTTCATTTGAGTGGTGTCTCCAGCTGACTGAGACGTGTAAGGCGTGCAAGGGTGGTTGTATATAGTTTTCATGAGCACGTTATTATCCATACAGTTTCGCTTCTTATACTACTTATTCAATGTTTAGACCCAATATAGCGGCCAAACAGCGGCGTAGCTATGAGTACAGTGACTTAACCCTTTCGCTACGAGGAGCGTATCCATAAGTTTTATTTTTATGTGCACAGATTTTTTTCTAAAGGCGGCGGAATGCAGAACCCAAACAAACTAACTAATGCCTCAATCCATACATACAATTTTTGTATGTAAAAAAGTTTTTGCCCTGTAAGAGCAAAAACAATATTTTTACCATTAACCCCCCCACCCCCCAAAACATTTTTATAACTCTCTCCGAATTTTTTTTTCTGGCTACGGCCTTGCTGCATGCGGTACGTTATATTGTAACCACTTTAAAACAATTGTCAATATTGAGATAATTGATCTTACAAAACTTATTATTTCTTTTTTTATTAAAATATGTAGGGGACTGGTGGTTTGATTTTAATTACAAATCCTAAATAATGCTGTATTTAAAGTGGCCATAGTTATATTAATTGCATGTGAATACTATTTATATCTTCTTTATTGCGTAAAAATACTAATATTTACTTAAATGATTTCTACAAATATTGTTCGAGTTGAATCCTGCTTTTAACCTTGAAGCATTATTTCTGCAACACTGTTATTGACATTAAAGAGAAACCTTTCTTTATTGGCGTATTTTCATCTCAGAATTCTGAAAAATAATATTCATAACCCAAATGAGTTCATATTCTCAGGATTCAGTTAAAAATAGATTTTTTTTATTACTTATTGCAGAAACTTCACATTGCATACAAAAGCGCTGCTTATCACCCTCCCTCATTTTACAAGTTATGATCATCGGAGCCTTTACTCAGTGGCGGCCCTAGGGCGGCGCAAGCGGTGCGACCACACCGGGTGCTGTCACGGATTAAGCGCCGAAAATAGCCGAAAACGAAAAAAAAGCTCTAATTTTTGTGTGCCACCATGAGATCTTGCACCACCTGAAAATGTAGCTAGGACCGCCACTGCCTTTACTCCTCGCACGAGCATAGGGCATCAACAAACGCTCTCCATCTAATTCTATTTTGTGCCAGTTAACTTCTCTTAACTCTTTTCCGCATGCCCTGGCTTCCTAATCGACTATCCTGGCCAAATCTTACAGACCGATCAGCTTGTCATCATTCATTTTAAAACTACTAGAAAAACTAGTAGACAGGCACATACGGGAAGGAGTCCTAAAGGACTCACCACTACACCGTCAACAATATGCCTACCAAGCGGGAAAGTCATGCGAACTGGCAATCCACCAGCTAGTGAGCAGATGCGAAAGGACCATACAATGCAAAGACATTGCGTTGGGGGCCTTTCTGGACATTGAAGGGGCGTTTGACAACACAACCTTAAACTCCATAGCAACAGCAATGGAGAAAAGAGGGATTTACCCGCAGGTCCGACACTGGGTGAACAAGATGCTCAGGAGCCGGACTGTAACAACCACTCTATACGGAAAGACAGCAGAAGCGGTGGTCGCTGGCGGGTGCCCCCAGGGAGGGGTTCTCTCGCCGCTCCTGTGGTGCCTCGTCATGGACGACCTTCTGCTGCTACTTGAAAACCAGGGCATTTATGCCCTGGGGTACGCAGATGATCTGACCATTCTAGTTAGCGGGAAGTTTGGGACCACTGTATCAAGCCTGATGCAGAGGGCACTAACTACCGTGGAAAGATGGTGCAAGAACGAAGGGTTAGCTGTAAACCCGGCCAAAACGGCGATAAGGGGACTACCAGGAGACGAAAAACCGATGACATAACATCGCTACGCATGTATGAAATGGAAGTCCCAATCAAAAATGAAGTAAAATATCTAGGGGTCATACTTGATACCAGATTGAACTTCAACTTCCACCTGGAGAACATCAGCAAAAGGGCCATGAGAGGACTTTTTGCGACCAGGAAAATGGTAGGACGCACATGGGGACTGAGACCCAGTATGACCAAATGGCTATACACCGTGGTCATAAGACCCATAGTGACATACGCGGCGCTCGCTTGGGGAGAAAAAACCCAAACCAAGAACGCAGCCGCAAAACTCGAAAGAGTGCAACGACAGGCGTGTCTGCTGATTACTGGGGCAATGAGAACAACGCCCACAGCAGCCATGGAACACATATTATCGCTTCCACCACTACATCTATATGTTATGATGGAAGCCAGACAGGCAGCCTACAGACTGCACATAAATGGACACACTTTAAATGTAGGGTCATCTAGACCGGAAACATTTAAAGTGCTACAAGAAGAAGAAATCCTAAAAATGAGGTCCGATTTCACTAAAATCGTACACCCATCCCGCAGATTCAAAATAATCATACCACAGCGGAGTGAATGGACAAATGGAACATACCCGGGAACGAGTAAAGGAACCATCTGGTACACAGACGGGTCCAAAAACACTAAAGGAACCGGGGCTGGTATCTATGGAGGCTGTAACCGGAGCAAACAATTCACGGTTGCTCTGGGGAAACATGCCTCCATCCTCCAGGCTGAAGTGGCCGCCATTGACTGGTGTGCCCACCACATAATGGAGTCGGGACTCAACAAAGGACCAATTACCATTATGTCGGACAGCCAGGCAGCCCTAAAAGCGCTAGCCTCGCCGATAGTTCAGTCCAGACTGGTTATAGACTGCATAAACAGGCTGGACGCACTGGCGACAACAACAAAAACACAGCTAGTATGGATACCCAAGGACCAAGGAATTATTGGACACTTGGGGGCCGACTTGCTGGCCAAACAAGGGGCAACAGGTGAATTTATAGGACCTGAACCCGCTTTCGGAATACCACATGAAACCGGAAAGGAAATAATCCGACGCAAGTTAGCAGAGGAGCATACAAAGGCATGGCACAACCAAATGGGAATGAGGCACACGAGACTCTTCCTAGATGGCCCGGTACCTGATAGCGCATTAGCGCTGTCAGGACTGAGCAGAATGAAACTAAGGAAAATCACAGGACTAATTACTGGGCACTGTGACCTAAATAAGCACAAACATAGGATGGGTCTTGAGAAAAGCCCCCTATGCCGTGGGTGCTTGGAAGAAGAGGAAACTCCCCAACGCCTACTGTGCACATGCGAAGCCCATAAACGGCAACGCACGGAGCAACTCGGGAAGCCCGTGCTTCCTGAAGAACAGCTCAAGAACATCCCCTGGCCCAAACTCCTAGACTTCTTAGAAGACACAGGAATATACAGGGAGTAAAATAACCAGAGGAGCACAAAAGGACCACGGAGACCGTAGTGCAGGGACGCAAAGCGATACCACCTCATGTGGAAAAAAAAAAAAAAATCTTGCGCAAGGCCGTAGCCAAAAAAAAAACTCGGGGGGGTTTAATGGTAAAAATATTGTTTTTGCTCTTACAGCGCTGCTTTTACATACAAAAATTTAGCATTTTATAAATTTCGGAACCCACATATCCTCCCCCCTGCCTACGGCCTTGGTCCTGCGCCCTGTAATTTTTGGATGGCTCTTTTTTCTTAGGCCTTGGGGGTTCCAGTCAAGGGCTTCGTTTCCATTTTACAAATAAATCGATTTAAAAATGTGGCTTCTGTGGCACAATTAGTTAGCAGGTTTGATTCTCGATGCATGTTACAATTTTTTTTTCAAATTATTGGAATCATATTAATATATTTATTATAATTGTTTAACCGGAATCATTCAATGAAATAATCATGCGTGAACATGTGCGAAAGCTAAACGAGTATGGCTCTAAGCGTTGTTGCTGTCAACGTGATGTTCACGTTAACGGCTACAAATTGCTGTCTCTTCTACACAGATACCAATCTATTTTTCGATATTGTGATCAATGTGACATATTTATAAAAATGTATTCAATTATAAATTAATTGGTCAAACTGAATAATTCAGGCCAACTCGGAGTTGGATCCCCATGACTGAGCTATAGCTCACTCATCGAAATCCAACTCCGAGGTTCAGAGTTGGATATATGCACACATTCATACATCCAACTTTGAACCTCGGAGTTGGATTCCGATGAGTGAGCTATAGCTGAATTATTCAATATTCAATATTCAATATATTTAAAAACATTTTAAGTGTAATCACAGGAAATGAATACGCATTTACTATAATTGTGATTCAATATTCATTCTTACGTTTTTATATAAATTATGATTAAATTATTGCAATCATTGTATAACCGAAATAATTAATCACCACCTTGCTCAATTCAATAAGTTGGGGAACCGATGGATCTCTAAGAGTCAGAACTCTTGGCGGATCACTAGCTCGTAACTGAGTCATGTAACTCTTTTGAGCTGGCTCACTGAACCAGCTCTTTAAAGTGAGTCAGATCACTGAAAATAGCCATTTCGCCCATCTCTACTCTATGGTAGCGACCGTAGAAGTAAAGTGTACCGAAGATCAAGAGAGCGATTTGTAGAACGCTGCATTGAAGAGCAGTTTGCTTATGGAGGTGTTTTCTGCATGATTTCTATGGAAGGACAAACCGACCCTGCTTTCATCCGTAGCAGTACCCGTGGTCATGAAAGAGGAAGTTTAACGGGTGCTAGGTACATCGAGTTTTCAGAAGTCCATGCGGTACCTTACACCGGACGTCGGCCTGTTACCTTCTGCACTACCGTCCAAAATTTGTTAGATGTACTAAGTTCGCGTGAAGAAGACGTGCCTGTCATGAAGTAGCAAGACAGGCAACAGTTCCGATATTTTAGTGAGCACCTTGCGGGATCCGCTTTTCTTCTTTGAACACCTTGAAGCGCACCAGACGTACTATTGTTCGCAATCCCGAGACTAGCGAGGATAATAACAAATCTACGAACGTCGAACCCAGCGGCAACCAATCGGATCAAGATCCTTAGGGCACCGCGCCCAAAGCCCCAAGAACGGGAAAACAATACACCTGCACGCATTGCTTATACAGAGCTGAGAAGAAAGTTAGTTTGAACCGACATTTGCAGATGCATACGGTTTCTCCAAGTCCAGCTAGTACTACACCCGCGCTTCCTAACGGGGAAATCAATCTAGACACGCAGGATAGATATTGCGCAGAATGCGATATTCGATTCAGTTCTTTGAAAACTTACCGTGCCCATAAAACATACTACTGCAGTTCAAGGCACATGATAAAACTACCGGTGCCATCGGTTAGTTCAAAAGCCACCTCAAGCTGCACCTCTGGATCAACCCCCACATCTCCCGTAGACACTTTATGCCGATCCCCTCCATCCCCAGCAACCTCGAACCCCGTGCAGCAACAATTTTTAGGGGGCAAGCCTACTCCCCGGAATCCTCCCCAACGTATCAAGCATGCTAAGTCCAGATACACCCTGTGTGGGAGCCGTGCACTAGGCAACCACATGTACACGTGCACACCCCCTAGAAGCGACAAGCGGACGCGAGGCTCAGCCAGCGCCACGCGCACACCACCCGACAGAACCATCGTATCGCCCGCCGCAGAGAGAGGGCGCGGCAAGAAAAGATTAAGTGGTATGGTGGCGTGGTCGATTCATAAGGGCAGCGCTGGCAGGCATCAACAAGCACTCCTCCGACGAAAGTCAGGAGGGAACTTACTAAGAGACATCCTCCGATAAATATCAGGAAGGGCCGTCACAAGTAATGCTTAAGGAACAACGAGGTATGCGGACTGCACGGTACCATAAGAGCGTAAAACGACAGGTACGGCGGTTAAGACGTATTCCGGTCCTGCTGTCGCCAATTCCCACGACCCCGAGGAAACAGGCACGGACACCCAGACGACAAATTCACGGGTCGCAACCAAGGGCCCTCCTCAGGAGCCGAAGCAAATGGCTAGCACCACTGTCACCGTTGCCGCCGACGCCTAAGAAGATCCGGCCATCGCCAGCTTTTCCGTCGCTGCACCAGGTAGCCCCGAACACCAGTCTGTACAAAGGAGTGGATCCCAGGAGGGTGCACCCGGACGACCCCCGAAGGTTCGGAGTGAGGATCCAGTACCGCCGCGCTCAGGACGCCCGCACGGATGAAAGGAAATGTACATATTGTAATTGTAATTGTTGTAAATAAACTGTGTTAAACCACCTTCTGTTTTGATCGCCGCAAAAGAACATAACAACCCCAAACCCTGTTTCCTAATCCCCAACGACACCCTACAACCAATGACCCAAGCCTTACAAAATGCAGCGCAGCAACCAGAAGTACTAAAATCCGTAAATAAACCAAAAGACCCTCCAAAAGATACATCATCGACACCCTTAGATCTTACCGTGAGCAAAACACCAGAACCGCCCAAAGAATACGATGAGCACGAAAAGGAAAACAACTCCAATAAATCTCAATCTTCAACCCCCGAGAAAATCGAATGTGTGCCATCCATTCCCGGCTCACCCCCCACGACCCCGTCTCCGAAATGGAAATACGATCAGGTAGAATCGCGAGAATTAGGTTCTACCTACCTACCTACCTACCTTCTACCAGCAACACCACTAAAGGATCCGTAATCGTCGATCGATTACAACCTAGTCCTGATCCGGCAACAATAACAACCCCTTCCGCCCTCCATCCGCTACTGCTGAGAGCAGGCTCTTTATCACTCCTTCCTCCAGAATTGCAATTACTGGCCGCCGGTGAAATCCCCCCGCTTCCCGCAGCACAGGTACTAGTCAAACAAGGCGTTTAAAATGCAAGGAATGCAACATCGTATTCTGCACGAGAACTATTTAGAGCTCAAAAAACATTACTGTTCCGCCCGGTTACCAGACGATGAAATCTCGAAGACCTCCGGCAGTCCGCCGGTGAGTCCGAGGAGTGCGAGGGTCGCGCAGTACCAGCAGCTCATCTGCATAGCGTGCGGGATCAAGTTCAAGTCCATAGATAATCTCAACGTGCACCAGGCCTATTGTTTGAAGAGGGGCGACGCTGACGTAGGGAGGTGCAGGGCCGTCGGCGAGCCTGGGCACCAGTGCGTGCAGGCGGATGGAAGTGTCCGTGTTGCGA